>CM040122.1:347799310-348999310 GCA_022559845.1 Amorphophallus konjac | reverse complement strand
TAAAATGAAACTAAGGAAATGAAGATAACAAGTGTGGATCACAGTCAGTCCACATCAAGAGTGTGCAGGCGACCCGAGCTAGAGGGAGTGTCGTGAGATGCCCTCATCAAATCCCCCGGGGTGGGGAGAACTCGACCCCGTCGAGTATGGGTCCGCCTGGCTGTCGTAATGCTCCAGCATGTCGGGGTCCAAGCGCGGCAGATCCTCCCGACTCACCCATGTGTCCTCTATCGGGGGACGGTTCTTCCACCTAACCAGGTAGCACTGATACACCTTGTGCCTAGTAATGATACTCTGCTCATCCAGTATTGCCTCTATCTGCTCTCGTCGGTCTCTCAAGCTAGAAGGTGGAGTCCCTCCGGAAGTGTCCCTCTCAAGGCGGGGTAAAAGCTCAAGATCCTCACTGGGTTCCACCGCAGGGCCCTTGTAGGGTACCAGATCCGCCACATTGAAAGTAGGGTGTACCCCAAAACCCTCAGGTAGGTCTAGCTCATAAGCATTACTGCCAAGTCGTCTCAGAATTTGAAAGGGCCCCGAACCCCGTGCCCTTAACTTGGAGGCAGGTCCCGGAAGGAGCCGCTCCGTCCTCACCATCACCGAGTCTCCCACTTGGAACTCGCAGTGGCACCGATGAGCATCTGCCCACCTTTTGTAAGCCTCATTGATCTTTCCTATATGCTTGCGAGAATGTGTATGCCATGCAGGATGATGCGATGTTGGTGTGAAACGCATGGTATGCCAAGGTGGACCTGGGCAGCCAAATGTAGACCGATCACACTTTGATGCTATGAAGACTGTGACAGTTTTAGGAGGGCCGGGACATCCATAGATGAACCTTTTATGCATGGGTGTGACAAATGTCGGGGGACCCGAACATCCATGTATGCTCCTCTCATGCTTAAGACTCATGATGAATGAAGGTGGGCCAATACATCCGAATATGGTCCTCTTATGCTGCCTACTTGACATGTGGGTGATGTGAATGAATGTACCCGACTTATGAATCATGTCAAATGATGTGGTAGGCCTAGACACATGCATGTTTATCCCAAAGGTGACCTCCATGTGCATAGATGTGGGATGACTTTTGAGCGTCCACGTGAATGGGTCGAAGGGATCTACGAAGGTGGTTATGGGGTGGGGTACTTCATCAATCCCAAGGTGTTTGTTACCTAAAGTCAAGGCTCTCATGGTGTAACCCGATTCTAGGAAGGGAGGAGTTTGGGTTGACATGGGCGATTCGGGTAGGGTGAGGTGGGTGGTGAATAGGGGGAGTGGGTTACATGGAGATCTAGGCTCCCTTAGGAAGGGATTAAAGGGATCATGGTAAGGGTTACCTAGGTAGGGGTATTCCATGTCCTCAAGGTCCTCAAATGGTGAGTCATCCTCCTCCAAAATGTTTGGGCCAAGGTTGCTAAGGGGTTGGCCAATCAAAGCACTTGGGATCTCAATTGTTGGAGAGTAGACTAGGATGGGTTCCTCCTCCATGGGAAGAAGGAGTATGATCTCACTTGTAAATTGGCCATTGGTGTAGATGGAAGTGATGGAGCCAACGGTGGGGTAAGCTAGGCTAATGGTGCTCGACTCCGATGGCCTCATGGCTAGCATATCGGTCAAGTGGACTTACCAATGTAGGTAGGCCACTAAGTCTCCCAAATCTTCTACACAATAGGAGGTTTGATAAGTGACATGAGACTGAGTGGGAATGATTTGGGATTGATGTCCCATGGGTATGTGGCTTGGTTGTGAACTAGGAATGGTGAGGCCTCGCTTGAGCCATTGGAGTACAGACTTATCTATGGTGATGGTGTGATGGGGAAGGGTGTATAGCTCTTGAGGAACTAGGCTAGGAGTGGTGGGTGAGTTGTGTGGCCCTTGGATTTCCTTGATTTTGGGAGGTGGATCCGAATTGGTATCCTTCTCCTCTTGGGTAGGTGTGTGGGTTGCAACTCCTAAGGACAATGGGGTAGGAAGGTCTATGGTGGGTGGGTTGGTGTTAGTCGAAGCATGGTGCACCCGAGGAGGTGAGCAAGGTCGGATGTGGGTTGGAATTGGGAGTGGAGGTAGTGGAGGCCTAAATTGGGGTAGGATTGGGGTGGGAAGTGGAAGGTGGGTTGGGTGAGGAGATTTGGGATGATTGGTTTTGGGAGATGTGTCCCTTTTTGGGGACGATGGTGAGGTTGCGGTGGTGGCCAAGGGGGCTTGTGGGGTGCGGTTTTGGTGAGGGGATTTTGGTTTGGGGTTGGTGGCCATTATGGGCCTAGGTGGAGGGGTGGACATGGAGTCTAATTGAGTATGGGGACATATGGTTTTGGTGAGGACTTGGAGGTAGGGTGTAGATGTGGTGGTTGGGGTAGGAGAGGTGGAAAATGGTGGGGAATGTGTGATTAGGGTCTTGGGTTGGCCAAGGGGAAATGAAGGAGTTGAAATGCTCTTTGGACTTTGGTGTTCGGAATGGGAAGGGGACACATAACTAGTCCTAAGTTACTCCTTCATGTTTACCCAAGTGGTGATGGGATCTTCCCTTCTAATTATCCTTAGCCTGACAATTTGTAGCCAATAGGTTTGAGCCCGTTTGGTAAGTTGTGATTTGGCAAATTGGACTTTCTCGTTATCGGTCATGGGATGCAGAGTGAAGTAATGGTGCATGGAAGCCTCCCATTCTAAATACTCATTAGGATGAGTCCCATCAAAGGTGAGAGGTGAGGCAGGAGGCCTACTATCATTCTTCCTTGGGGCGGGCCAATTTTCTTCTAGTTTGTCAAGTCGTCTAGATAGGCTATCAAGCTTGCCATTGGCATGGGTCAAGGTTTTTATGAGGTAACTGACATGGCCAGGGAAGTTATGGGTGTTAGTGGTAGGCATCTCTTGGTGGCTTGGACTTATGGAGTGGGCCGATTGGTAAGGTCGATATGAGGTGGCCATACTAGGGAGCAAGAGTGATGCACTTGATGACTCTAAATGCATAGACATGCCCTAGGACTTGACTTGATAGAGACAAGTCAATGACTTGCTCTGATACCACTTGATGTAAAACATCCCTAGGATGACTAAATATGTAATGGACAACCTAGGACCAAGATCCACAAGCATACAAGCTCTCCAATGATTCTCACAATAGCGTCTTACTCACACGGCACACGCGATCACCCGGCGGGGCCGGGGGATGATGGCAAGGGTCCGAGGCGGGACCCAATGACTCTAAAGGACTTAGTTTGCTTAGGCTGACTCCAAAGGGCCTAGGATTCCACAAATTCGTGGGTGGCTGGCCCGCTGGGCGGGGTGTGGGTGGCACTCTCTTACGGTCCGCGGTGGACACTAACAAACTAGCATATAAGTACGGGCCCTCTTCTCACCGCCGACGGGCAATCAAAGCAATACTAAACTTGCAGAATGAAGGCAACTAAGGAGATATCAGACGCTCACCTGATCGGTGTGAAGACACCGATCCCGCTCGGAGACGAGGGCGAGCCGGGAGGCGAGGGTATACAACCGATCGCCGCGACGATGTAGCTTGACCTGAAAATGCAATGATGTACAACACTACGCCTCACACAGGAGGGGTGATCTTGGGGTAGGGATTAGACTTAGTACATCCAAAACTACCTCCACGCAGGGAGGAGCTTTCAGCCGGGCAAGCGGGGTGGGGATTACGCAATGAAAACGTTATCTTCCGAGCTCCACCGGTTCTGCCATGCTTCAGGTTCGGTGGACAGACAGTCGGAGACGGTGCTGCCACGGGCTCCACGGAGCTCGGATCTTGACGAGACCAGCGCCAAAAGTTTACCAACTGACAGGGGATGAAGCTTGAATTTTTGGGGAAGCTTTGATTCTCGGGGCTGACCGCACCGGCGACTGGAACAGGGCACGAGCGTCTGGTCTCTGGCTGGTACCGGACTGAAGCAGTAGGTTGCAGAAGTCACTGTGGGCTCTCCCGGACTCCGATTGGAATGAAACTGGTGGTGACGCGATCGTGATCGGGGTAGCTTCGAGCCAGAGTTGACGGGGATGCAATCTGATGTCGGTGGAGAGAGGGGTGACCAGAGGAGTGTGGACTGGTCTAACCTGGGATCACAGGGGGCAGTCTGCCCTCTCCGACGAAGAAAATTGGAACAGGGGGTTCCGGTGGCCGATTGAGTCCCTTCTTCTTCGAGGTGGCAGCTAACTAGATGTAGTTTCTCTCCTCCAAAAATGGAGCTCAGAGCCTTCACCAGCTGGCCGTGGCAGAGTCTGCAACCGGACTGGTTGATTCTACCTCTGTCTGGTGCAGAACAATGGGGCTGGTTGTAGAGGGTGCCATGATCTCCACAAAGCTCTGATGGGTACAAGACCTGAACCGTTGGAACCGTGGTCGAGTCTTCTTTCTGTCGGTGCCAACGGCGGGGTTGGCAGATGTGGGAGAAGACCGGGACGATCAGATGAGTGGAGGGATGTCAGTTCTGGCTCCTGTAAACTGACCTGACACACTTGGAGTAGAAAATTCGTAACTTTCGATGTCGATGTCCAAATGCAACTCTGCTTCTTGAAGATGAAAGAAGACTTGAGAGGGAAGGAATTTTCTGAAGAAAGCTTGATCTGAATCCCAAAGGGTTCGTCGTGGCCAAGCTTCCACTCTCGCTCTGGTTCTCTGCCTGGGTTCTTCTGTGCAGTCGAGGGAGATCGGCCGCTGTGGACTGCTCGGAGCTCGGATGCCGACGAAACCACCTCGCCTTGGAAGCTCTCTGGACAACCTTTCGAGAGATGTAGGCCTTGCCACCAGGAGGAGCAGGGACCGGCCGGGGATGACGCGACTTCAGGGCCTCACTCTGCTGCCTGCGACCTGCTACTTGAAGCTGCAACTTGCAAGAACAAGGGGAGGGGCAAAGGGAGTTAGCACAGATTGGGGGGATGGCTGATGGTTTGTGGATATGTGAAGGACGTGGCTAGGGCTTCTGGAGGGTCTGGAGTGGCAGGGGTAGATGGAGAGGGGGGCTGGAGCAGCTAGGGGTGGAGATGGGGGGGTGGAGGTGCACTAGAGAGAGGGTGAGTGTGAGAGGAGGATGGGAGACGAACTTGGCTGTTGGGGGGAGATGGATTTCTACCTAGGGTGATTTAGGAGGTGGGGAGATGGAAGGGCACAGCCCTAGGGAGAGAGAAATTCGAATTTGGGCTTTGGGAGGGGTTAATTCAGCCTTGGGAAGAGGGAGGGTTGCTTGGGAGAGTGGAAAGGTGCCTAGGAGAAGGGGTTTCCACCTAAGGGTTGGAGGGGGAATTGAATGAATGCATGGGGAAGGGGAAGGGGCCTTAATGAGGGGTGAATGGGGAGGAGAGAGAATGAATTTCAAATTTGGGGTGGGGAGGAGAGAGAAAGGGGGCACAACCCACTTAGAGAGTGATAGTGATAGTGAGAGAGAGAGAGAGAGAGAGAGAGAGAGATATTGAGATGGAGATGGCAAATGCCTTTCAATATTCATCAAAGTTGTTTCAATGAGAGGGAGGGGAGGCCTATTTATAGGCATCCACTCTTTACATGACCATAGTACCCTTGACAATTAGACAAAAGACCGGGTATATCCTAGACTCAACCTAATGGGCCCATAACTAAGGTAATAAGGCCCAATTAAGCATACCAAGGGAAATGGACTAGAACCACATGACTTAATAAAGAGAAATACAATGATAGGACTCAATAAAAGGAAAATACATAAAATGAAACTAAGGAAATGAAGATAACAAGTGTGGATCACAGTCAGTCCACATCAAGAGTGTGCAGGCGACCCGAGCTAGAGGGAGTGTCGTGAGATGCCCTCATCAAAGGGGGGTCTCGGCGTGGCCTTAATTGGCAAAAAGAGGGCTCTCGGTGCAGCCTAACCAAAACAAAGAAAAGGGGCTCTCGGCGTGGAGCTTCCCGGCGCGCTCATGGCCGCGCCGGGAGCCTGGCGCCGGGAGCCTGTGGGCTGGGAGGTTTACATGAAGGGTTTAGATGGCTTTTGTCGGTTTGCTGAAGAGGGAGACCTCTCGGCAGGATAGTTCTCGGCGGGGAATTTTGTACGCCGAGAAGGATGGCATTGCTACAGGGTTTCATGAGTTACAGAGCTGAAACGATGCTCTGTTTGGGGATTTTATGAGATTTCTGGCTCGGATTGAGGCTGGATTTAGAGTGTAAGCGAGAGATTACACAGATATGGGTTTGATTTGCCAAAATGGGCTGGGTTCCAAGGGGAATCGAAGGAATCGTTGCAGGATGGGGTTCTGAATCGTCATATTATTATTGACCCTCAGGGCTCCTTTGCTGGCATCTGTGGTCGCCTGGGAGCCAAGAGATGGCCATCTCTCACCCCAGGGGCGACCTTGATGTAATTGTTCGGACTGGAGCCGGATTAGAAACCATCGGTATTAACCTATTGAAGCAGCTTACTTATTCCTGTGAGAAGAGGATCTCAAGCAAGCCGTCGGAACTATTGCCGATATCGGTAGCAGACTGTCCCAGAAGCCAAGAGATGGTCTGTCTCTGGCCCTGGGGCAAGCCTGGGAGGCTTTATGCAAACGACGAAGACTGCGAAGGACATCGGTTCATCTAGAGCTACATTTATTCTACTGAAGACAACTGAGCCTGAAGACCCACCAGAGAATCAGACGCACTTCAGTTGAGCTTGAAATAAAAACATATAAGGGAAAGAAATAGCAGCAGACGGAGAGATAGCTGGCAGATGTTTCAATCACTCAACGCCCAAACGGGCCATTGGAGCATTTCGTATCATTAGATCACCCCAGAACTCACACCAATCACACGGAGGGAATGAGGGAGAGGGAGATGAATATACATCGAGATATCCCGATTACACCCAAAATAAGATCAAGATAAACTCGGCAGGATTACATGAAGAAGAAAATAAAACTATGGGGGAGGGCGGAGCATTGACTCCTCTCCCTCCCCGGCTGCCCACCTGAGCTTCTTCTCCTTCTTTCTCTTCTTCTTTCTTTTCTCAGCGGAGGCTCTCTTCTTCCTTTGGTTTCTGGCTATCCTCCGGATATCTCCCCCTTCTTTTTTTCTTCTATCCCCCTGCCGATTTCTTCTGGTGCTTCTCTCCCGGCCCCCGTCGATATGGAGGAAATGAGGCTTTTATAGGCATAGCACCCCCCCTTCTCGGTAGGGTTGCCTTGGCGCGCATACCTCAGGTTCCCGGCGCGCCTCCTTGCTTCCTGACGCAAAGGCTTCTCGGCGCCATGCTTTGGGCCGTGGTGAAGAGCTCTCGGCGCCATGGTCCATTTAGGCCCCTTTCTTATTGCTTTAATTTTTTTAATCACTAGGCTTCTGGGGCGCCTAATCTGCCTCTTCATTAGTCCTTCGAATCTGTCGGAACAGATGAAGGTCCTTTTAGTTGATGGGTTGACATAGTCTTATCAGAATACCTCTGGAGTTCTCATCGGTCGATAGACTGCAATTCTTATCAGCCATCTGAGGGATGGCAACACCGGACATCAGCTTGGCCGGGGAGGGCTTCAGCCGGGTGGCAGCTTCAGTGACGAATTTTCTGTAATCCTGGTTTTGCAGGGATCTCCGGGATCTTCATCTCTGACTCGATCTTCTATTATGTCTCATTTTAATTCTCTGTTATATCTCAGGTGTCAACAGCCCATCGACACCACCGTGAGTTTCAAGACGGTGAATATGTCATGATCAGGGTAAGACCTGAACGGTTTACCTCTGGAAGCGTAAAGAAATTGCAAGCTCACGGAGCCGGTCCATTTAGAGTGTTGAAACACGTTGGATCCAATGCGTATGTTGTGGACCTGCCCGAAGACTATGGTATAAGCTCAACTTTCAATGTGTCGGATCTAGTTGCATATAGGGACTCAACGGTGATCCCCAGTGAGCCTTTTGAGCCATCTCCTCCCATTGGGAGTGATCCCACGTCTGAGTGTCCACCACCAGCCCCATTTCCATAGCAGCGAGAGCATATCGATCATATACTGGATGAGCAGGTGACAGTTACCAGGAGTGGATCTTGCCTGCGCTACCTAGTGTGTTGGAGAGAGCCACCCGCCACCGAGGATACTTGGATCACCCGTGGAGAGTTGCAGCAGATAGATCCGGACCTATTGGAGCGTTACCAGAGCGATGCTGACCCTTACTCGATAGGGTCGAGCTTCTCCCACCCGGGGAGAATTGGTGCGGACACCAGAGCGAGCGAGAAGCACGAACCGGCAAGCCGTCGGTACCGTACGCGGAGCACCACCTGGGCTACAGTGGCTTCCATCTGGCTCGGAGATAGCTTGGAGACTCCCCCTTGAGTCTCGATATTTATAGTTTATTGGAACTTTGTTTGTGTGTATTGTGTGTTTTATTCAGATTGTAATTTGGATTGTAAGAGGGGTTTATGTGTAATTTGGGACCACCCGGGTCCCGCGGGGCCCCCTATCCCTTCCCCATTGATCCACCTCATCCCTAGGGCCCATGTGGGGTCAGTCAACCTTTCAATGGTGGGCTTCTAGAAGGGTGGGCCAAGTGGGGGACAAGGTGCATTCAAAGTCCAAGAAGGGGGCTTCTTGGTCAAGGGGGGGGCCCCCTTTGGAACAAATTAGTTATATTTTGTAATTTCTTTTATTTTGGTCCACAACACATGGGATAATTAAATGTGGACTTCCCCTTTTATCCCTCTCCAAACCTAGATCTAGGGATAGTTGAAGTCTTTTTGTATTTCATATATATTCCTTGTATTTTCATTTGATTGGAAATAATAGACACAAAAATCAGATTAATGTTGGAGCAAGCATAGGCTGCCCCCTTCTCTCTCTCCCCTCTCCCCCTTCAGCAGCTGGGAAGGCTGTGATTCTGAGGTGTGAAGCCTCCTCTATCAGTTCCGGAGCCCGTCGTCACCGCCACCGTGCCGCCATCGCACCACCGTCGTGTTCGCCGGAGTTCTGTCCATCCGATAGATCCACCTTCCAAAAATTTCTGCTCCTAGCCATGAACTCTTCTTGGGCTAAAACTTTCAATGTGAGTTCTAGAGGTTCCCCCCACATCCCAGAAAAATTGGTTGGGTTTCCAACTTCCAATTTCCATTTTTCCATTTTCATCCATCTTTTCCTTCCAGATCTACCTTTTTTCAGTCTAGTTCCACAGCCACCTTGAGTTTCCCATCTCCAGACCTCCTTTTGATTTTTTCTGGAACCTCCAAATTTACCAAAGGTTCTATCCACCACCCACGAATTTTCGTGGAATTTCAAAAGGCCTCCACCTATTTTATAAAAATCATTTTCAGATCCCCTTCAGTTCTGTCTACCTCTGTCCAGATCTGACCACCCACCAGTATAAAATAGCTTTCTACATCCAAACCTCCACCAAATCGGTCATAAAAATTATTGCCATTTTCCTCTCTCTTCCCTCTACAATTGTTATGCAGAGCTCGAGGTCTGAATCTGAGGTCTACCCCATAGTCAATGGCGGTTCTCAGGAAATTTCACTACTACCCTGAGATTTCGGGCCCTGTCCAATAGCAACTTAAAAAATTGACTAAGGCCAGATCCGTGTAGATCCATATTGTCTCTCTGGCCCTAGATCGAAATACTTTGAAAGAGCTTTCCAACGATACATTATGTGCATCGATCCAACGTCAGGATTGATCGCAGCAGTCGATCTCACCGGATCGCACGCTGCAAAACCGAAGCAACCAGTCCGTGGGCAGCAACTCCAAAGCTTGGAGATCGGAGCCGATCGGCCTCCGACCGACGTTCCCGCCGACCACCATCCAGGGAGGCGCGCCACTAGGGGTCTCCATCACAGCGGGACCCACCCCATCAGACCAGGAGGACAGAGCGATCCGTGGGGCCCACAAACCCGTAGATCGTGCCGTCCGGATAGCACAAAAACCTGGATTTGGCACCGTCAGAGCGACCTTGAGATACTGCCCGTCAACCCAATTCCCGTTACTACCGGGCCCCACATGTGACATGTTACCTCTCTGCGTGGAGTGGGTCGAAACATTTGTACCGCTGTAAAACTTGTTTAACCGGGAGTACGGATTTGGCCGGGGTTGTCTTCCCCACGCCGGGGGCGTTGAGGTACGATCGTAACTTTTTGGCATTACTTTGCTTAGCTAGTACATGGTCGTATGCCGCTGTGAGAGCATAGGATTCCAACACGTGAGTCCATGTCACCGCTGTGAGCGAGAGAGTGACCCGTCCCGTAGCTCGATCCGAGCACGGAAGTGAGTCAGACTACCCTTAACTCTGCCGGTTCCTCAACCGTGCACGATCCGCGTTTCCCTCGCTTGGGACGATGAGTGAGCTTGAGTTTCTGTTAGCGACGTATTGCCCATAGGAGCTCTTAGCGTCGGGCCTAGTGTCTCTCATGCTCGTATGTTGCTGGTCGTGTATGCATTTAGAGTCCGAGGTCCATATCACTTAGAGTCAGTCCCCGTGTCCGTCCCGCATCATAAAAGATAGTGCTAGGACTCAATAAAATGAAAATACAAGGGTTGACTCAATAGACAAGACTAGATAACGCTTGGATAGATGGAGTAGCTCTAATCTCATCACTCTTGACTTTCCCCATCCGATTGAGTTTCATCCTCAGACTTACCTGAAAAATAAGGGAAAACACTATGTGAGCAAACGCTAAGTAGGAATTATATCTCAAGAGCTTGCTTGCTTTAAGTAAATTACATGTTACATGAAATACAATAAGCTATGCATGCTCGCATAAAATGACAATAGAGAACATATAACAATCGAATAGAGAATGTATATCAAGAGGTAGTGAGTGAACTAGCAAGTCTTTCAAGAACTCATGTCAACATAGCAAGATAATCAAACACGCATATTTATTATGTCAGGCGATCATGTCATGTCATGAATTGGCTATCACGTTTCAAGCAAGTAATAGATACCCTTTCTGGGCCACACAAGTCATGTCATGTCAAGTCAAGTCGAGTACGAGATTTGTGAAAATGTCTAATCAAGCTAGTCATGCACTTCGGTGCAATGCCACACCGCGATCATTACAACTCCCATGGGCACAAGTACTTTCGGGTGCTCCTCCCAGGACCAGATCGGGCCCTATATGCGCAGGCATTGATCATGTGTTTTCGACATCCACTTTAGTTATAGCCAATAAAAGAATTTAAAAGGAATAAGCTTGTAGGAATTTTAAGGTAGATCTCGTGGAATAGATTTTTCAATGATTGAACATGATGTGTAAGGACGTCTTACGATAGTAACGGTTTAACCACGATTCGCATTAAAACTAGGTGGAATAGGCTCCAGAACTGGGTGCCATGATATTAAGAATAAGCGCTCATATAGAGATGGTCGCTCGTTCTTGGACATGATAAGCTAGATAGAATTGAGGTCCACAAGTATGGCACATAATTCATAAGAACACTAATGGCGTGGTTTCCCATTCCATTAATTTTAAGGATATTCTCATGACATCCAAATATCATGCCATGAGGACCGGTATACCATGTTTCTTTAGAGTGACATGGCGATCAAGTAGTGACATGAGTTTTAATGGTACAACCTGCTCGGCTGCCTTGAGGGAATCCAAGGCTAACGGAGTCTTACGGAGGTCTCTATGATAAAGTCACCAGTCCGAAGGAACGGAATGGCCCGCGGAGGGTTCATCTATCACCGAGAAACAGTGGGTAATCGATAAAACATCACAAAACGTGGGGCTATATTCACGGAATGGAACATAGTGCCAATACGCATAACCCATTTGTCAAGGGTTACTGGAAAACACGAAAATCAAGAATCAGTCAATTGGTGCCTGAGCTTAAGTCTTTATTTTATGAATCGGCGCCTTTGTCAGGGTCGTCAGTTCAGTAAATGACGACTGTTCACTCAGTCGTTACATCCAGATTCTGTAATTATAAAATTCAATAAACATTTTTAGATTTCAGTCATTATGAAATGGCGACTGTCATTAAGGCTTCAATTTTGTAAACCACGCCCTAGTCAGGGGCGTCATATATCAAATTAAAGGGCCGGGTGCATGTCGTTAATTACAACATCCAAGAAATTATAAACATGTCAACTTTCACAGTTTATCACTAAATGGGCGCCCATGTATAGGGGCGTTCATTAAAATGACGACCCAAAAGCGGTCGTTATTTCTTTGTCGTCTGATTTGCACCAGGTAGGTACAATCGTAGACACATGGTTTTTAGAGTAGGTCCAATTAAAATTCTAAAGACATGAACTGAAAGAGAAAAATAGCAAGAATTTATGATCATGATCATGCATTAGTTTACATGTAAGGGTTCACAGTTATTAAATTTTGAGCGTTGTATAATTATTAACTATCTAAGGAATTGACGACTATTTTCACGGTCGTGGAATCAAATAGTGCCCTAGACTGGGTCGCTAATTCAATTCATGCAGTAAACAACGAAAAACTCAATCTAGAGCGATATCTGCAATCTCTTACAGACCTACATGCATGCGTACAAGCCTAAAATTTATTAAGCTTGGCTTAACACTTGAGAAAACCTACCTTGTGATGATTTGGTTGATGGTAACGTGAAGAAAATAACCACAAATGATACTCTATTTTCAAAAGAGTAACCGGGCAGAAGGAAGAAGATGATGAAGCTTGTTCTTCTTCAATATGAAGCTGGTTCTTCTAGCTTCAGCAGCCGAAGGAAAATAGCAGCAGCAGTTATGGTAGCAGAAGAAGACTTCCTCCCTTTAAAAGAAAGGAACGACGGTCCCTCTTCACGGTATCAGTAACAGGAGAAAAGGAAGAAGAAGATACAGTTTCTTCTTCGTTCGTGCAGAGGATGGAGGAAATAGCAAGAGCAGCCACGCAGTAGCAGCACCCCCCCCCCTTACAAGCCTCTTCCTTTAGGAAGAAGCAGAGAAAGAGAATAGAATTCTCTTCTCCCACGTACAGCCAACGAAGAACAATCTCCAAGAGATCAGTAGGACGTCGTTGAAGAAAAAGAGCCTAGCAGGTTGGCTCGATGGAGGGGGTTGGTATTTATAGGAAAAAGAATCTCGATGGGATTTAGGAGTTTGATTAGGATTAAAAGTTTCCATGGAAGAATCCTACTATTATCTAATTTACTTACGTGTTAATCCTTTCCCCAGATTACTACTTCCCCATATTACAGTCGGCGTCCCAGTTTGAACCGAACACTGTAAACAAAATGACGCCCAAAGGAGGGGCGTGGTTTCAAGAAATGACGCCTCTGTAAGGGGTCTTCAATTTATGAAATAGCGCCTTAAGAGAAGGCGCCATTTAATTTTGGCCCATTTGTTATTTGTTTTAAGTGTAAGGCCCATTTGGTGTATATAACGGTTTTACATGTATATATACATGGGTTGGGCTTTGATTATTAGTTTTAAATTTTGAATACTACAATTTTACTAGGGTTGCTACAGCAACGGATGAGGGGTCCGGGCTGACGAGACGTCGACTGGCCTTGCCGATGATGGCAAAGGTCGAATCTAGGCTTGTTCATCGACACTGGGTTAAATGTCGAAGTAAAGGTAAATTTATTAACAAGGACGGAAGGTCCAAGTTAAGGGAGTACTGACCGGTCTTGCCGATGATGGCAAGGGTCGACAGTAGTGTGTTCATGGGCATCGGGTGAGTACCGAAGCAAAAGATAGGTTTATTTATTAACGAGGATGTAAGGCCCAAGTTAAGGGAAACGTCGACCGATCTTGCCGATGATGGTAAGGGTCGAACACAAGTTTGTTCATCGACATTGGTTAAATTCCGAAGCAAAAGATAGGTTTATTCATTAATGAGGACGGAGGGTCCAAGTTGAGGGAAAATGTCGACCGATCTTATCGATGATGGCAAGGGTCGAGCACATGTTTGTTCGTCGACATTGGTTAAATGATGAGGCAAAAGATAGGTTTACTCATTAACGAGGATGGAAAGCCCAAGTTAAGGAATGTCACGCCCCGAGCCTTTATGACAGCGGAAGACTCGCTCAAGAAATGTGAACAACCGGCATGGTAAGCCTCTTGCAAGCAAGAATGACCAGAGCGCAAGACAATCACACACATAAATCTAATTGCACAACATTTACTCAACTCCAACTTTATTCCATTGATAATCAATATTCAAATACAATAACTTTCAACTTCTTTCAATCTATCAGACTCAATAAATAGAAAAATTACATAGACTCAATCTAAACAATGTAGACTCCCTACGTCTTCAATCTCAACTAGATATGACTTTCATTCGCTCTCGGACCCGCTACTTGTATAACCCGAATCCGAATTCGAATCACTTTCATTTTCTGAAAAAGAATGGTAATAGGTAATGAGCACACTTATCCAGTAGGTATCTTCGCATCAACATGAAGGCATGATTAAAGTAATTAACATTTTTACTCTAGAGAAATAAGGTAAAATCATGCAAATGCGATCAATCACGCAGTTAAACCAAAGTAACAAGATGATCATGTAAGATAGAATGAGAGCAAGAATGTAATAAGAACATGTTATTGGCCTTTCATGAACAAGAATGTATCGAGAATGTACTAGCAGGCCACATAATCATCACTCCAGTATCTTTTACTTATGAGCAAGTACTTCGTGAATTTCTGTGGAATATCAAGAAAGTCATGTACAAGTATCAATCATGCTGTATCGTGAATTTTCACTTATTTATAGAGAAAGTACTCCCAGCGCAATGCGATATCAGTAGCATCATACCCTATGGTTTATAATAGTATTTTTTTGACAATCAGCCGAGGGGACTAGCATAGAGCCCTTGAACACAATCAGTACTCGATCGCATCTTCAAGTATAAATCAAGCTATTTCCACGCATGTAACAATAAAGTATGGCCAAGAATGTAATAAGTTCATGATAACACTACTCAGTGAATGAACGCTTCAATTTTAAGAATGCGAGAGTCAAGAATGACTTAAACAAGGTTATGCTTATGGAAATAAATCGGCAGCATAACGATCCATTACTTTACTTTCATTCATTATATTAAGTTTCTTGATCAATATGATAAGTCCTAGACCATTATTAAGCCATCTAGAACCTTGGAAAATTAACCCTTGGGTCAAACCTTGGGTTAACATACTTAAGCTTTGTGACGGTCTTGTACTGGGCCGTTACATAACGTGACGCTCCAGTGTTGGGCCGTTACATTAGTTTGAATCCATAAACAGTAAAATAGACTCAGTGAAATGTGACGGTCGTATATTGGGCCGTTATATGCTCCTAACGGTCTAGTATAGATCCGTTACATTGCTAGAACCAGAAACATCGATAGTGTAATCTACTAAATGGGCTTTAATGGTACAACCAACTCGGCATCCTAGTGGGAATCTCAGGCTCGCAGAGAATTACGGAGGCCTTGAAATAAGATTTCCTAGTCCATTGGAAGGAATATCCAATAGAGATGTCCTCCTGTCCAAGAATAATGTTCCTATAGTGCAAAGTGAACTAATGGATAACATACCGGAATATGTGCCATGTACTTAAAGAAATGACTCTATATATAGAGAAAGAATGTGTAACGATGTGAAACCATGATAAAACTCCGTCAATACATCTTTGAAAAATCATGATTTCGATACAAATCTATAGAATTTTGGCACATGAAATTAACATAACTTAAAATAACTTAAGATACCTAAATTATGCAATTTCTATCATGAATCAGTAAATAATCTTAAAGACATGAAATCAGCTCAAAACTTAGATAACTAGGCTTATTTATAAGTTAAATTAACTAGTTTTCCATTCTGTCTACAGTTATCCTGACGGTCTAGAATGGGTGCGTCACAGTGACTGTGACAGTTTATCGTGAGGCTGTTATAGTAATGTAACGCTCCATTTATGGTGCGTCAGAGATAACAAAGAACTTCAAACACCACAGAAGGTGTGACGGCTTATCATAAGGCCGTTATATCATTGTGATGGTCTTATCTTGATGCGTCAGATCATCTGCTGGCAGAAAAAGATATAAAAATCTAAGGTCTCAACTTACATCATGTCTGGAAATCATATATAAACTTCCACATGATAGAACGAAGGCTAAGCTACTAGTATGCATAGACTTTCAGTGAATTTGACAAGAAAGTTCCTTTTCAACTTAGTTAGGGTTAAGGGTATTCACGTATGCATGACCTACTAAAACATGAAATTCATGATCTATGATGTATGAAATAAATCAAAACCAGAGGACTTTTATCCCTAACAAGATGTTTTTACCAATCATGAGATAACCTACCTCTTAACTAGGCTTTAAGCTTCTAATTTGAGTCTGAAAATCGAGCCCTAGCTCTCCTTTTCCAGTGATTTTCTAGCAACTTCCTGCTGCTCTATCTCTCCAACCTCTTGTCCTAAAGATGTGAAATTTTGAGAGTAAGAAGATGAAACTAAGGTGATCAAAAAGTTCTAAAGGATTGAGCTCTAATTACTTCGTTTAGACGTCCTAATCTCTTGATCTTCAGTGATCTTGCGTTCAGTTTCCTGGGTAATTATGGTCGAACCAGCAACTTTGAAAGCTTCAAACTCCTTGGTTGCTTGATCTCCTAACATGAAATTTGGAGAACTATTAATCTAAAGTATACTAAACAAAATCTTCTAAAGAACTTACCTGAAATTATGACTCCTTACCTTGATTCTTCATGAGCCAAAAGTAAGGGTCGCTCCGTTCAGAACTAGGTCCTATTTATAGGGTTTTGACTAGGGTTTGAAGATTAGATCGATTCTAGAGTCCTTAATTTGCCAGAACCTAATCCCTAAGAGTCCTTAGTAATGTTATAAGGTCTCCTAAGTCGATCTCCTATAGATAGGATCCCAAAGTTCCATTCTTTTTGCTCGTTTTTCCATTCACGGAACTGACAGTGTGTAACGCATCAAGACTGGTGCGTTACATGACTGTGACGGTCGCACGATAGACCGCTACATCCAACGTGCACAGAATTCAACATAAATCAAACTCTTTTGTTAATTATCCATATTATTATCCATAAAAATAGTTTTTATCCTTAAAATGGGTAAATAGGATAAATAACCTTCTAGAATATGGACCAAACTTAATGGGCTTGGTCCTTAAGGCTAGGTTAATTGTTTAACACAATTAGGCCTTATAATGTCTTAAAAATTCAACAATCCTTTTATTAATCTTATTTAGCCCTTATAAATTCCTAATAAATTCTAGAAAATTATTAAACAATTCAGGAATTACTTATATAAATTTTGGGGCACTACACCATCCCCCACTTAGAAGAATTTGGTCCCCAAATTCAATACATGGATCTTGGAGAGTGTACTTACAGTTAAATAATTCTAGGAATCTTTTTCGCATGGCTTCTTCGGTTTCCCATGTTACTTCATATGGCCTTATTTTCTTCCATTGAATCTTGACCATAAGAATAACTTTATTTCTTAGTTGACGCACTTCCCGTTCCAGAATCTTTATTGACGTTTGCTCGTACGTCATATCCTTCTGAATCTCCAGATTGTCATAAGTGATAATATGGTCAGGGTCATATACATATTTCTTCAACATAGAGACGTGAAATACATCATGAACTCCAGCTAATTGTGGAGGTAAGCCAGTTTGTAGGCCACTTCACCAACCCTCTCGAGAATTTCAAATGGACCAATGAACCTTGGAGTTAGCTTTCTTTAAATGCCAAATCTTCGAATACCACGGCCTGGAGAAACCTTTAGATACACATGGTCTCCTACTTGAAATTTCAAGTTGCGTCTTCGATTATCAGCATAAGATTTCTGCTTGTCTTGTGCCATCTGCAGTCTTTCTCGAATGAGCTTGACCTTCTCTGAAGAATCCCTGATAATATCGGGGCCTAGGAATTATCTTTCCCTTATTTCATTCCAACATATTGGTGATCGACAACTTTTTCCATATAGAGCTTCAAAAGGTGCCATTTGTATGCTGGCCTGATAACTGTTGTTATATGTAAATTCTACTAGAGGTAAGTGATCATGCCAACTACCTCCAAAATCAATAACACAAGCCCTGAGCATGTCTTCTACCACTTGATTTGTTCTTTCTGTCTGACCATCAGTTTGTGGATGAAAGGCTGTGCTGAAATTTAATCTTGTCCCTAGTGACTGTTGTAGACCCTTCCAAAACTATGATGTGAATCGATGATATCTATCAGATATAATAGTGACTGGGACACCATGTAATTTAACAATTTCCCTTATGTATAATGCTTCCATGATATCCACAGACCATCGACTTTTGATTGGCATGAAATGTGCATATTTAGTTAATCGGTCTATGATTACCCATATACCATCGTGTCCACCTCTTGTCTTAGGTAACCCCATAATTAAATCATCCCTATACTCTCCCACTTCCATTCGGGAATATTCAAGGGATGCAGTTTACCTGCGGGTCTAAAATGCTCTGCCTTTACTTATTGACAAGTGAGACAGCGAGACACGAAATCAACTATTTCCCTCTTCATGTTGGGCCACCAGAAATTTCTTTTGAGATCCTGATACATTTTTGTACTACCTGGGTGAATGGTATATCTAGAATTATGTGCTTCTTCTAGAATCAATTTCTTCGTATCCTCATGATCCGGTACACATACTCGATTTTTAAATAGCAATCTTCCATCCTTAATTGAAAAATCCGGCCTTTGTTCAACATTGGCCTTGATCTCCAATAATATAGGATCATCATTTTGCAGCTTAACTAGATCCTCTATTAATGTAGGTTGAGCTCGGATATTAGCCATGAAACAATCTTCTTCCTTCGTGTCAATATCTAAGTTCAACTGAGCAAACTGAGGAATAAGGTTAGTCATACTAATCATGAGATTTGATAGCATACCCATTAGTTTTCTGCTGAGTGCATCAACAACAGCATTAGCCTTGCCAGGATGATATTGAATAGCAAAATCAAAGTCTTTGAGATATTCTAACCATCTTCTCTGCCTCATATTTAGCTCTTTTTGAGAAAATAAATATTTCAAGCTCTTGTGGTCTGAGTAGACCGTAAACTTTTCTCCATAGAGATAATGATGCCATATTTTCAAGGCGAAAATGACAGCTGCTAATTCCAAATCATGTACAAGATAATTTTCCTCGTGACGTTTCAATTGTCTAGAAGAATAACAGATTACTCTTCCATTTTACATGAGGATACACCCTAAGCCAATACCTGATGCATCCGTATATACTTCAAATCCACCACCTTCCATCGGTAGTGTTAGAATAGGAGCTGTAGTAAGATGATTTTTAAGAGTTTAGAAACTCTTTTCACATTCCTCTGACCAGACAAAGGGATTTTCTTTTCTTGTGAGTTTAGTTAAAGGTGTTGAGTACGGACTGACTAGATCTAGAGGGGGGGTGAATAGATCTTGTCCCCCTTTTTCGATTTATCAAACAAAGACTAATTGGATCACGAGAAATCAATGAAGTATAGAACTAACGCTGATAGCAAGAATGACAGTAAACACACAAAGAGACACACACACAACAAGCAAACCACAAGACAATACTTTTTAGGTGGTTCAGTCCCTTCCCGAGACTTACGTCCACCCCTTGCTCAATTTGAGCAAGGCTTCACTACATGAGAATTTCTGATCTCACACAAACACCGCTGTCACACAGCTTGTTCCTGCTGACACACAGCTTGAATCCGCTGCCTCACAGCTTGACACTAGTTGTAAAGATGAATAGAAAAGATGTAACAGGCTGAACATGGACTTTTGTAGCAGAGTAATTAAAGAGTTCAGCTTGGGACTCAATCACATAGGTAACAAGGCAAGACTCCCTGTAGTACTTCCAGCAGGATGTCTTCAGCTGCCTTGCTGCTGGAGCTTGCAACGCCTTGAGCCAGATCTTCCTTCTGCAGCACCGACGAACACTTCTGTCTTCTGCAGCTTTTTGATTGCGGGAGAGCCACTCTTCCTTTTCTGGTTAGAGAAACTTCTGATGCTGATCTTCCTTAGCTTCTTCTCTATATTCCCATATTCAGTTCTCTATGCATCGTGTAGCCCCTCTTTTCTTTTTGCACCAGTTCATATCAAGCTCGAAGCTGTTTCCCGCGCTTAGTGCAAAACCTGTTCGGTTACTCGCTAAAAAACAGGGAGAAGATTAAAGATAATCTTAAAAAGATTTGACCAGTTCTTACCAAGATTCTCTCCTTGAATCCCGTGCGGAATCTTATCCTCTGAACAGCCCAACAACCTGCAACAACAACCTGCAGGTTTCAAGAACCGAAATTGAATTCGGTTGGATTTCGGTTCTGGACGCTGAACCGCTTGTGGTCGACAACGACCCTGTCTCTGGTCGACAATGAGCAGTGTCCAGACGGCTGGTTCTTCAGGCTGATGCTTGTATCGCTCATTGTTGACAATAGCCCTGTCGCTGGTCGACAAGGGGCAATGTCCAGATGACTGGCAGTTCCGTCTGATGCTCTGTCTGTTCCGTGGTCGACAACGAGCAGGGCTCTGGTCGACAACCAGAGCGCGTATAGAGGAAAAATGACTTGAGCTGTGTTTGGTTTGATTCGTTGGTCGACAATGACTACTTCTCTGGTCGACAAGCAACCTTTGACAACTTCCTCTGATCTGTTGACTTCATTAGTACTTCAGTATACCTGAAATTACTTGAACTATCAGATTTGCATTGAATTAGTTAAACACATCTTTTGTCATCATCAAATTGTCATGAGTCCATTACTTTATATTGAAGGAGCAATTAAACACATCCTTTGTCATCATCAAAACTAAAGGGATGCACAACATTCTCCCCCTTTTTGATGATGACAACCATGAGTCATTGTGACAATTAGGAGATTATTTCAACTAGAAAATGCATTTGATATGCCATTCAGAAACTATATCATAACATATATCATTATCACAGATTTCAGCCCGAAAATTCATTTGATATGCCTTTCAAAAATATCATAACATGAATTACATGAATGACTCAAAAAACAAAGGCAAAGACTTGACATCTAGACACACCTAGACACACAATGAGACACAAAGACTCTATCTCCCCCTTTGTCAACAGCAAAAAGAGGAGTATCCAGACATTCACTCCGAGGAGGACGAAGAAGTCTCGGGCTTCACGTTCTCTGCCATCCGATCCAGCTTGTCAACTATGTGTGCATAAGAAAGCCTTAGCTTCTGGATCTCGGAGATAGTAGCATGGTGATTCTGTTTAATCTGCTGGTTTGTGAACTCAATGCGTGTACCCATCTCTGCTGACACTTCAGCTAATGTGGCAACCAGTCTGTTAAACCGAGAGCTAGCATGTTCTGAGTGTTCCTGTTGCTTGATGAACCTGGTCTCCATCTGCTGCTCTAGTCTTTGGACTTTCAGCTCCAAGCGCCCGGTTGCAGCATTCATACTTTCTTGAAAGGATTGGAATTGAGTTGTGAGTGAGGTCAGCTGAGATGCTATCTGGAGAAGCACTCTGTGAGACTCAGTGTTGGAGGTGGAAGGAGGTGGTGGAGCAGAAGTAGACGGAGGTGGAACAGACGTAGATGGAACATGAGTGGCTGCAGTGCCTGGTTGCCATGGCACAATAGCGAGTGAAGGTGGAGGATGGGTAGCAGTGGTGGTAAAGGTGGGAGTGTGAGTGGGAATCACCACAGGTGGAGGGGTTGCAGCAGGGCTAACATGAATTGGTGTCTGTGGTGGAGAGGAGGGAGGCAACGGTGCTTTGGATTTACCCTTGGATGGTAGGGTGCGCTGGACTTGATCTCTGACCTTCTTATAGCCCAAAAATGTGGTCACGTAATGGAATGAGTATACGTGCCGTTTGGGAATGACAACGCGCAGAGCGGGAGGAATGGGTATAGTTGCTGCTTCCAAAATGGCAGTAATGTGGGCAGCATAAGGAAGAGAGTTCAGGGGATAATGCAAGAGGGTTTTGAAAGTGTTCTACATGAGCTTGGGAAGGCAGATGGGTTGGCGTGTGATGAGGCCATGGAGAAGAAATAGGTGAAGTCGACTTACATGTTCCCTGGCGCCTCCTCTTGGTTGGATTATGGTGGTGAGAAGGTGATGGAGCAATCGATGAAGAGGAGGGAAAGTGTTGGCATTGAGGGATTTTGGAAGGACCTCAGGGACTGGTTGGCAAGTGACCACGGCGTATGCAGCTTTGAAGTCAAAATCCTCAGGATTGAAGGCAGTACCATGCCGGGAAATATTCAGCGCCTTGTGGAGTAGCTTGAAGTCGAGGCTGACGACGACACCCTGAACTACTGTATAGACCTTGTCATCCACGACTTGCAGATTGTGGTAGAACTCTTGCACAAGCTGTGGGGAATACATAGTATGTGCAGAGACAAACTCTGTCCAGCCTTGGGCGTCCAAAACTTCCAGCAGCTCTGGGAACATCTCCATCAGCTTCTGATCGGAGAAATCTACTATTCTCGGTGGCAGGATGGTCCGGGGCTTCAGTGATCCAGAGACTGGATGGACGATGGGCATATCGAAAGTTGCTGTCTTATCCGTTGTCGACCGCCGAGTGGTCGATGGCTGACCCTGCGTGGCCTTCTGCTTGGAGTGCTTGGACGGCGGCGACGCTTCGGCAGGAACCTGATCCCTTGCTCGCTTGGACGACCTCTGAGCACGCGACGGATTCATGGTGGAAGGTAGCGAGAGAGTGTGTTGAGGCGAGAGAGAGGGATGCACAAGGGGTCGAAAGTGGACTGGAGATGGAGGACGACCGTGAAGGGTGAAAACGGCGAGGGTGAGAAGATTAGGGACCCAGTCGGTTCAATTTATAGGGCAGGATATTAGTGAATGAGATCTGGGTCATAGATTCTAGGGTAGTGGAACCAGCGCAATGCTGAAAATGAAGGGCCAGGATTAAATCAGCCGAATTAAATTTGGGGGATTTATTGAAGTGTACATCCGTTCCTTAATGAAGCATTTATGTAACCTCTCCACCCTTATGCAAAAACCACCTTGTAAACTAGTAGAGTGGGCTTAGTGATTCACTTGAATTTGAAAGTATTGCACCAATAAGCTTACGCCCCATATCTAATTTCCTCCACATGACCTCTTAAACTTATAATAGATTTCATGAGATGATTTTAATAGCTGTGCTTGCTGAACAGTGTTTTCAACTTTTCTTTGCATGCCATACCTTTGGTCAACCATTTTCCTCTGCCTTTTAGATAATTTTGAGTGTTTCCTTTTAGAATCATTTTGAAAGCTGTGGTCAGGTTTATCACATGCTTTTCTACACGAGGAGACACGCTTTTTACACGCCAGAAACCTCGGCTACTTAGCATGCCTAACCATTCCACTTTTAACTGGGACACACCTTTGATCCGTGAGGATATACGTTTATCAGACGCCAATATCCCCAGTTACTCAGTATGCCCAGTTTCAATAATTTTTGATAGTAGCAGAGATAGATTGATTCTTCATGACACACATGCCTCTCACTTATTTTTCATCCATTTTTTCTTAAGATGGGAGGCAGTAGTTTCTCAGAATCCAATCCATTGCTCTACCATGAAGACAGAGTTATGGCGTATTCCACGTGCATTCATGCTATATTTTTGGATTTATATTAACTGTTCAGAACGGGCACAGGTAGAGAAACCGACTTACTACTAACAATCATAAGTCTCCAAAATCATGTGACAGAATCATAGTTATGGTTTGAATTTATTGAAGTAGTACAGTCCAAATCCTCATTACTACACTCAACCTCTACTCTTATTGAATACATTGGTGATTTTATAGGAAGATATGGTTAGGTTATTCAATGTTTTATCAAGGAATGAGTTTACACTTTTTCTCCCCCTCAATTTGATAATCCATGCTGAATTAAGAAGTAATGTTGGCCAGGATGAGATAGAAAGACACAGGGAATGGGAAGTATGGATGATGGTGAATGAGTGAAGATGAATCTGAGCTCAAACAGTTTAAACAATCCAGAAGATTTCCTACCAGAACTAGTGTTAACTAGGAACCTGTTTAAAATGGACATTTGCTTCCTTACAGATCCATTGTCGACCATGGAGCTGTCTCTGGTCGACATCTGCGCAGTCACAGACCCTGCCTGATGTTGACATCTGCTTTCTTATAAATCTATTGTCGACTATGGGACTGTCTATTGTCGACATCTGCGTAGTCACAGAACCAAACAGTTTCCTGCCTTGATGCCTTGGTCGACCAGTGCCCTGTCTTGGGTCGCCCACCAGAGCTAACCAGTAGCATTGCCAGGAATTTGCAGAAAGTTGCTTGAGTAACAGCCGACACCAGGGCTTCCAAACACAATCAGTACCAGAGATCTAACTGACATATCTAATTACAGAAATGACAGAAAGCTATACAGAGAACACATGAATATGAGCATTTCAAGAATTTTCAGGAGATATTCTACATATCCCCAACTCCCTTCTTAGAGTTGAAAATCTGTCATTGTTAAGGGGTTTAGTGAAAATATCTGCCAATTGTTTTTCAGTTTCTACAAATTGAAGCATGAAATTTCCTTTGGATACCTCATCTCTCAGAAAATGATGACGGATCTCAATGTGTTTTGTCCTAGAATGTTGAATGGGGTTTTTTGACAAGTTAATAGCACTAGTGTTGTCACATAAAATAGGTGCACAACCAAGATCTACATTGTAGTCTTGGAGTTGATGTTTTATCCAAAGAACTTGTGTACCACAACTCCCTACTGCGACATACTCAGCCTCAGCAGTGGAGAGTGCTACAGAATGTTGCTTTTTAGAAGCCCATGAAATTAAACATCCACCTAAGAATTGACAATATCCACTTGTACTCTTCCTATCAATTTTGCAACCAGCATAATCAGCATCCGAATATGAGATCAGATCTAGTTTGCAATATGTAGGATACCACAAACCCAATTCTTGGGTACCGGCAAGGTATCGAAAGATACGCTTGACAGCTCCTAAATGTGATTCCCTAGGACTAGACTGATATCTAGCACACATGCATACACTGAACTGAATATCTGGCCTTGATGCAGTTAAGTATAGTAGGGATCCGATCATACCTCTGTATTTCTTGGCATCTACCATGTTACCTTTTATATCTGCTTCCAAGGTTGCACTTGTACCCATGGGTGACTCGATTGGCTTGCAGCTTTCCATGCCAAATTTCTTCAACATTTCTTTTATGTACTTGGATTGATTTATGAAATATCCTTCTCTGCATTGTGAGATCTGCAATCCAAGAAAGAATTGTAAATCACCCATTAGGCTCATTTCAAACTCATTAGTCATTAAATTTACAAATTCAGTACACAAAGAGGTTTCAGTAGATCCAAACACGATATCATCCACATAGATTTGTACAATCAGTATATCCTTACCATGGGTCTTGGAAAATAATGTTTGATCAATTTTACCTCTTGTGTATCCCTTTTTAGTGAGGAAGGAGCTCAACCTTTCGTACCAAGCCGAGGAGCCTGCTTTAATCCATACAAAGCTTTATGCAATTTGAACACATGATTAGTAAGTTCATCATTTTCAAAACCAGGGGGTTGTTCCACATAGACCTCTTCTTTTATAATACCATTTAGAAATGCACTTTTTACATCCATTTGTTGTAGTTTAATTCCATGAGAAGATGCAAAGGCTAATAATATCCTGATGGCTTCTAATCTAGCAACTGGAGCATATGATTCTTCAAAGTCAACTCCAAGTTCCTGGTTGTACCCTTTAGCCACCAGCCGAGCCTTGTTTCTCATTACAACCCCTTCTTCATTCAACTTGTTTTTATATACCCATTTGGTTCCAATTACAGGGTGAGATGAAGGTCTAGGGACAAGTCTCCACACCTGATTTCTTTCAAACTGATTTAGTTCTTCATGCATAGCATTTATCCATGATTCATCTTTTAAGGCTTCCTCTACAGATTTGGGCTCTATTTGGGACACAAGAGCAAGTTGATCCAGTTCATTAATGGCCTTAATCTGAGATCTAGTCTTCCTAGGATCATGTATTCCACCAATAATGTTATCTAAGGGATGATCTCTAAGAAGTCTCAAGTTTTCAAGATTGTTACCTGAGATGATCTCTCCTTCGGTCTGATCATTGGAATTACCTTGGTTTCTTTCTTGATTCTGTGCTTCTTCATTCTCCATCGGTTCTTCTTTGTCTTTCAGAAATTCTCCATCTTCTTCTTCCTTGCTGACCTGTTCATTTTTAATAAGATCATTAACTTCATCAAATGAGATATGAGGGGATTCTTCAACAATTTGATCTTTGGTGTTAAAAACCCGATAGGCTCTTGATCGGTCAGAATAGCCCAAGAATATTCCTGAGTCACTCTTTGGTTCAAATTTGTCCAAGACTCTCTTATCATTGTTATGAATGAAACATCTTGCACCAAAGATTCTAAGATGAGCTAGAGATGGTTTCTTACCTTTGAGCATTTCATATGGAGTTTTTGCACTAGATGGTCTTACCATTGCCCGGTTTACAATGTAGCATGCTGTGTTGACCGCCTCAGCCCAAAACTTCCTTGGAAGATTAGCTTCAACCAACATGGTTCTAGCCATCTCGACAAGAGTGCGGTTCCTTCTCTCTACAACTCCATTTTGCTCCGGTGTCCTTGGTGAGGAGAATCTGTGGGTTATGCCCTTGTTTCTGCAGAATACATCAAAATCAGAATTTTCAAACTCCCCCCCATGGTCAGATATGATTGTACACACTTTGGACTTACCATCCTGCTTCATTCTTTTGTAAAATTCCTGAAATTCATGAAAAGCTTCACTTTTATGTGATAAGAACATTACCCATGTAAATCTGGAAAAATCATCCACTAGAACATAACCATATTTCTTACCACTAAGACTGGCAATTCTTGTTGGGCCAAAAAGGTCCATGTGTACAAGTTCTAGGGGTCTAGATGACTGACTTTTAGTTCTACCTTTGAATGATTTTCTTGTTTGCTTTCCTTGGGTGCATGCTTTACATACTTTGACATTTTGAGCAAACGAAATTTCAGGCAACCCAAGAACCATTTTATTTTTCACAAGTTTGTGCAGCACCCTATAGCTAACATGCCCTAACCTTCGGTGCCACAACCAGGTCAAGTCCTCCTTCTTGGCGGTTAGGCACAAGTTGGAGTGGGCTGGATCATCCAAGTCTATCATGTAGACATTGTTCACTCTCTCACCCATAAACTTGACTGCATCTGAATTTGGTTCAATAATCTTGCAGGTCTTGGAGTCAAATACTACTTTATGGCCTTTGTCGCATAGTTGACTGATGCTCAATAAATTATATTCCAGTCCATCCACCAGTAAAACATTGTCAATACAGTTTGAAGGTTTCTTACCTATCTTACCTCTTCCGATAATCTTGCCTTTGTTATTTCCTCCAAACGTCACATAACCTCCATCTTTTGAGCTTAGCTGGGAGAACTTAGTCTTGTCTCCTGTCATGTGTCTTGAGCAACCACTATCTAAGTACCACTTGTTGTGCATGGCTGCCAGACATTCCTGCATCATGAATTACACAAAAACTTTTGGACCCCAATGGTACCCGGGTCCCAGATAGCTTGTGAAATCATGAAACTGCTGTAACAACATCTTGGGAACCCAAATTTTGTTAGAACAGTTTGGCTTTTCGTTTCTTAACTTGTTCAGGTTGTGTTCCTTTTGATTTAATGTTCCTCTATTTTGAGTCCATTTTCTTAAATTCCAATTTCCATTCTGTTTCAGCTGAGAGAAGTTGTGAGTTCTGTTTGTGTGTCTGGTCGACATCTGGTATGTCTGTGGTCGACCAGGGTTTCTCCAGAAGCCAGCACCTGTTCTGGCAGATCCTCTGGTCGACATAGGAGGAGTCTGTTGTCGACCAGCCTGTTTCCAGACACCTTGTTTTACAGGTTTGAGTTTATTAACATGATTTAATGCTCTGTTTGTCTGGTTACTTCTGTGAATTTGACCTTCTCGTCTGATATGGCTGTTGTTTTTAAGCTGATGTAGATTGACCATTTTCCCTTTAGAGTTCCTCTCTTCCAAGGTGACATTAGTCTGTTTAGAGGAACTTTCAGCTATGTCCTTTTGTTTATTCTGATATAGGTTTATCAAGGGGCCTTTTCCTTTTGTGTCAGCTTTTTCATTTAATGTTTTTAGTTGGAATTCCTTTTTAGCTGTTGGGTTGTATCCTAACCCCTATTTCTGAAAATTTACTTTTATTCCCAACACAGCGTTCAAGTTTTCTTCACCCTTAGTCATTTTTTCCAATGTTTCCTGTTTTTTTTCAGTTCACTTTGGATTCTTTCTATTTCTTTCAGAAGCTGACTGTTTTCTTCCTTGAGTGAGTTGTTTCTTTCTTGAGTTAGCTTAGTTTCCTGTTCATATTCTTGAGTCTTTAGTTTTAACTCATCAATTGTGTTTTTTAGTATCTCATTTTCTTCTAATAGCTCTTTGACATTTTCTTCATCTGTCTTGTGTTGATTCAGCTTATTTTACAAGGTGGTGATTTCCAATTCTAGTTTAGTTCTGTTAGCAATTAAGTTGCTATCATTATTGAGCTGATTGACTTTCTTCTTCAACCTTTTGTTTTCCTTTCTTGTTGTTTCATATGTATCAAGTAAGTCTGAATAGGCTTCTTCCCAATCTGAGCTAGAAAAGTCTTGAAACTGGGAGGTTACCTCAAGATCGTTGCTGTCTCCTTCGGCCATTAAACATGTGTTTCCTTCTTCTTCTTCGGAGGTTGTTTCCTCTTCGCTGCTTTCCTCCTCCTCGCTCCATGTGCTTATCATTGCCTTTGGTCTCTTGCCTTTCCACTTGAAGCTTGATTTCTTAGGAGCCTCTGCACATTCAGCCTTCATGTGTCCTGGTTTCCTGTAGTTGTAGCAAACAAGCTTGTTAGATGAAGCTTTGTTTTTGTCAAACTTAAACTGGGATGATTTCCTTACCGTGCCCTTAGGATTTTTAAATCCCTTACCTTCCTTCCGCAAGAACCTTCTGAACTTTCTTGTTAGCATGGCTAGCTCGCCAGTTTCCTCACCTGTGCTAGATGAGTTATCAGTGTCAGATAATTCAGAGGTGCCTATTTTAGTCTTCAGGGCGAGTTGCTTCTTTTTCTTGCCCTCATCTTCGTTTCTCTTTAGGTTGACCTCATATGCCATTAGGGAACCTACTAGTTCATCCACAGTCATAGTTGTGAGGTCTTTTGAGTCCTCAATTACTGTGGCCTTGGTATGCCACATAGGAGTGAGGGACCTTAAGATTTTCCTCACAAGCTCCTGCTCTTTGTAGGTCTTCCCTAGACTCTTTAAGCTATTTGTTAGTTGTACTAGTCTGGCATACATCTCAGAAATGTTTTCATCAGTTTTCATTCTAAACATTTCGTATTCTGAGACTAGCATATTTGCTTTGGACTCTCTTACCTCTGAAGTACCTTCATAGATGACCTTGAGTCGATCCCACATCTCCTTGGCTGTTGCACATTGTGAGACTCTTAAGAACTCCGTGGGGTGAAGCGCACATTGCATCACGTTCATTGCTCCCCAGTTGATGGTTGATTTTCTGACCTGTTCTCTGGTCCAGGTATCCTCGTCGTCGGGCAGATCATAGGGTCCGCGGCTTACCACTCTCCACATCTCATGATCTTGTGCTCTCAAGAACACCTGCATACGATTTTTCCAGTATGAATAATCATTTCCATCAAAATATGGTGGTCTAGTTACTGAGTGTCCCTCAGCCATTAGACTTCTAGAGTTCAGTCCGCCAGCTTTCTCCTGGTTGTTAGACCACATTTTTGGAGAACCTGCTCTGATACCACGTGTTGAGTACGGACTGACTAGATCTAGAGGGGGGGTGAATAGATCTTGTCCCCCTTTTTCGATTTATCAAACAAAGACTAATTGGATCACGAGAAATCAATGAAGTATAGAACTAACGCTGATAGCAAGAATGACAGTAAACACACAAAGAGACACACACACAACAAGCAAACCACAAGACAATACTTTTTAGGTGGTTCAGTCCCTTCCCGAGACTTACGTCCACCCCTTGCTCAATTTAAGCAAGGCTTCACTATATGAGAATTTCTGATCTCACACAAACACCGCTGTCACACAGCTTGTTCCTGCTGACACACAGCTTGAATTCGCTGCCTCACAGCTTGACACTAGTTGTAAAGATGAATAGAAAAGATGTAACAGGCTGAACATGGACTTTTGTAGCAGAGTAATTAAAGAGTTCAGCTTGGGACTCAATCACATAGGTAACAAGGCAAGACTCCCTGTAGTACTTCCAGCAGGATGTCTTCAGCTGCCTTGCTGCTGGAGCTTGCAACGCCTTGAGACAGATCTTCCTTCTGCAGCACCGACGAACACTTCTGTCTTCTGCAGCTTTTTGATTGCGGGAGAGCCACTCTTCCTTTTCTGGTTAGAGAAACTTCTGATGCTGATCTTCCTTAGCTTCTTCTCTATATTCCCATATTCAGTTCTCTATGCATCGTGTAGCCCCTCTTTTCTTTTTGCACCAGTTCATATCAAGCTCGAAGCTGTTTCCCGCGCTTAGTGCAAAACCTGTTCGGTTACTCGCTAAAAAACAGGGAGAAGATTAAAGATAATCCTAAAAAGATTTGACCGGTTCTTAGCAAGATTCTCTCCTTGAATCCCGTGCGGAATCTTATCCTCTGAACAGCCCAACAACCTGCAACAACAACCTGCAGGTTTCAAGAACCGAAATTGAATTCGGTTGGATTTCGGTTCTGGACGCTGAACCGCTTGTGGTCGACAACGACCCTGTCTCTGGTCGACAATGAGCAGTGTCCAGACGGCTGGTTCTTCAGGCTGATGCTTGTATCGCTCATTGTTGACAATAGCCCTGTCGCTGGTCGACAAGGGGCAATGTCCAGATGACTGGCAGTTCCGTCTGATGCTCTGTCTATTCTGTGGTCGACAACGAGCAGGGCTCTGGTCGACAACCAGAGCGCGTATAGAGGAAAAATGACTTGAGCTGTGTTTGGTTTGATTCGTTGGTCGACAATGACTACTTCTCTGGTCGACAAGCAACCTTTGACAACTTCCTCTGATCTGTTGACTTCATTAGTACTTCAGTATACCTGAAATTACTTGAACTATCAGATTTGCATTGAATTAGTTAAACACATCTTTTGTCATCATCAAATTGTCATGAGTCCATTACTTTATATTGAAGGAGCAATTAAACACATCCTTTGTCATCATCAAAACTAAAGGGATGCACCACAAAAGGAACTGCAATATTTGAGAAATCCCTAATCAATCTTCTATAATAACCAGCTAGACCCAGAAACTTCGTACTTCGATACGGTCAATGGCCGGCTCCAATTCTTGACAGCTTCTACTTTAGAAGGATCCACCGCGATACCTTCTTTTGAAATAATGTGGCCTAGGAATGAAACTTCCTTGAGCCAGAATTCGCACTTGTTTAACTTAGCATAGAGTTTATGTTCTCTAAGTGTTCGCAAAGCTATTTTCAAATATTCTTCATGTTCCTCCTTTGTCTTGAAATATATCAAGATATCATCAATGAAGATGACGATAAACTGGTCCAGATATGGCAGGAAGACACTGTTCATAAGTTGCATGAATGCTGTCAGGGCATTAGTTAACCCGAATGGCATTACCACAAATTCATAGTGGCCATAACGACTTCGAAAAGTCGATTTGTAAATGTCTTCTTCTTTAATTCTCAGCTGATGATAGCCTGATCTGAGGTCTATCTTAGAAAAATATTCTGCTCCTGAAAGCTGATCGAAGAGCTCATCAATACGCGGCAACGGATACTTATTTTTGATTGTAAGTTGACTTAGTCACCTGTAATCAATGCATAGCCTGAGAGAACCATCCTTCTTTTTGACAAATAGAATCGGTGCACCCCAAGGGGATGTGCTAGGTCTGATAAATCCCTTATCCAGTAGTTCCTGCAACTGCCTTTTCAATTCCTTAAGTTCTGTGGGGGACATCCTGTAAGGGGCTATAGAAACAGGTGCTGCTCCTGGAATGAGTTCGATGGTGAAGTTCACTTCCCTCTCGGGCGGTAAACTGGGTAATTCGGATGGAAACACGTCTGGGAACTCATTTACAATAGGAATGTCCGCTAAGATAATCTCCTTGGATTTAGTAACAATGACAGAAGTAAGAAAAACTTCACATCCTTGCGAGATAAGTTGCAAGCGTGAAGAGAAGATATGATAGTATGATGCTTCTGGTACTTGATGCCAAGAAAAGAGAATCTGGGAAGACCGGACTTTCAAAAGGATATAATCCTATTTCGGCAATTGATATAAGCATCATGATCTACAAGCCAATCTACCCCTAAAATGGCATCATAACCCTTCATGTCAAGGCATACTAAGTTTGCGGGGAGATTATAACCTTCTACTATCACTTCGTTATCAGGATAATAGTCGGTAAGCTTTGTTCCAGAACCTAAGGGTGTGGTAATAGCGAGATTTGAAGGCAAAGGAACCGATGTAATTGGTAATATTTTTGTAAAAGTAGTGGAGATAAAGGAATGAGAGGCACTAGTATCGAATAGCACAAATGCAGGACGAGAACAAATTTGAAGAGTACCTTCCATAAGCCCACCATCCCTGCGTGTTTCTTCATCTTCTAGAACGGCATTGAGGCGAGCCTGCCTCCTACGTCCTCCACCAGACGATTGATCTTTCATAAGGGGGCAATCCGACATGCGATGCTCCCTGCTTTCACAACGTAAACATGCGCCAAGGTGCTTCCAACACTCCTCAGCCTAACGGCTAAATTTTTCGTAAAACGTGCAAGTTGTAGCAACTTGCTCCTCCTCCTTGATCTTCTTGTTCTTCTAGGAACTTCCACTATTCCCACTCCTGGATCTTTTCTTACTATCACGGCTTTTGTAGGGCTCTGTGATGCTGAACTTGTCTTTCTTATAACGCCGATCTGAGCGTCGGCTAGACTCTTCTCCTTTCCCTTTTAATTTCTCGACCTTCTCTAAGGTCCTTTCACATAAATACGCTCGTTGAACCATTTCCGCATAAGTACGGATGTTTTGGGTCCCGAGCTGCAGAATGAAACCGGGACGTAATCCGTCCATGAACCGATTGGCCTTCAATAAATCGGTGCTGATAAGATGCGGTGCGTAAGGTGCAAGTCTTGAGAATTGCAGTTCACATTCGGCAACCGTCATCATTCCTTACCGAAGAGCGGCGAACTCCATAGCCTTTCTCTCTTTTACGTGTTCAAAAAAGTACTTGGCACGGTATAGGGTGAGGAAACCATCCCATGTATGAGGTGCATCGGCCGGAGGTGCCGGAGCCAACTTCCACCATGTACGGGCATCTTTGTTGAGTTGAAAGGTTGCGAGAGGCACCTTCTCTTGATAGGTGCATTGGATAACATCAAAGATACGATTCATTTCATCTATCCAGTTCTCTGCCTCGTCAGGATTAGAAGAACCGTAGAAACACGGAGGGTTTAAGCTCCGAAAGTTGCGATGCAAATCACCAGCCCTTGCTCCTGCGTCAGCTTGCGCCATGGTTTGTAATGCATGTGTAAGGCCAGCAACAGTTTGTTGCATACCATTCCAATCTATGCGATGAGCCATGGTAATAATAAGGTACCTGAGAGAAAAATAACAACTTGGTATTTCTCATGAAACTGGAAGGAAAATCAATCTTAAAACTAATTAACTATCTCATCCCGGCTTCTACCCAATTCTCACATGGGTGTGGAAATTTCTTCCTTAGTTCATAGGTAGGGGTCCTTAAACCTTGGACTTATCCTATGACATGATTCTTCTCCCTAAGTCCTGAGACCTAGGCTCTGATACCAACTTAACGGTCACGTCCTGAGCATTTATGACAGCGGAAGACTCGCTCGAGAAACGTGAATAGCTGGCATGATAAGCCTCTTGCAAGCAAGAATGACCAGAGCACAAGACAATCACACACATAAATGCAATTGCACAACATTTACTCAACTCCAACTTTATTCCATTGATAATCAATATTCAAATACAATAACTTTCAACTTCTTTCAATCTATCAGACTCAATAAATAGAAAAATTACATAGACTCAATCTAAACAATGTAGACTCCCTACGTCTTCAATCTCAACTTGATATGACTTTCATTCGCTCTTGGACCCGCTACTTGTATAACCCGAATCCGAATTCGAATCACTTTCATTTTCTGAAAAAGAATGGTAATAGGTAATGAGCACACTTGTCCAGTAGGTATCTTCGCATCAACATGAAGGCATGATTAAAGTAATTAACATTTTTGTTCTAGAGAAATAAGGTAAAATCATGCAAATGTGATCAATCACGTGGTTAAACCAAAGTAACAAGATTATCATGTAAGATAGAATGAGAGCAAGAATGAACTAACAAGAATGTTATAAGAACATGTTATTGGCCTTTCATGAACAAGAATGTATCGAGAATGTACTAGCAGGCCACATAATCATCACTCTAGTATCTTTTGCTTATGAGCAAGTACTTCGTGAATTTTTGTGGAATATCAAGAAAGTCATGTACAAGTATCAATCATGCTGTATCGTGGATTTTCACTTATTTATACAAAAAGTACTCCCAGCGCAATGCGACGCCAGTAGCATCATACCCCATGGTTTATAATAGTATATTTTCGACAATCAACCGAGGGGACTAGCATAGAGCCCTTGAACACAATCAGTGCTCGATCGCATCTTCAAGTATGAATCAAACTATTTCCACGCATGTAACAATAAAGTATGGCCAAGAATGTAATAAGTTCATGATAACACTACTCAATGAATGAACGCTTCAATTTTAAGAATGCGAGAGTCAAGAATGACTTAAACAAGGTTATGCTTATGAAAATAAATCGGCAGCATAACGATCCATTACTTAACTTTCATTCATTATATTAAGTTTCTTGATCAATATGATAAGTCCTAGACCATTATTAAGCCATCTAGAACCTCAGAAAATTAACTCTTGGGTCAAACCTTGGGTTAACATACTTAAGCTATGTGACGGTCTTGTACTGGGCCTTTACATAACGTGACGCTCCAGTGTTGAGCCGTTACATTAGTGTGAATCCAGAAACAGTAAAATAGACTCAGTGAAATGTGACGGTCCTATATTGGGCCGTTATATGCTCCTGATGGTCCAGTATAGATCCGTTACATTACTAGAACCAGAAACATCGATAGTGTAATCTACTAAATGGACTTTAATGGTACAACCAACTCGGCATCCTAGTGGGATTCCTAGGCTCGCAGAGAATTACGGAGACCTTGAAACAAGATTTCCTAGTTCATTGGAAGGAGTATCCAATAGAGCGGTCCTCATGTCCAAGAATAATGTTCCTATAGTGCAAAGTGAACTAATGGATAACATACCAGAATATGTGCCATGTACTTAAAGAAATGACTCTATAGATAGAGAAAGAATGTGTAACGATGTGAAACCATGATAAAACTCCGTCAATACATCTTTGGGAAATCATGATTTAGATATAAATCTATTAGATTTTGGCACATGAAATTAACATAACTTAAAATAACTTAAGATACCTAAATTATGCAATTTCTATCATGAATCATTAAATAATCTTAAAGACATGAAATCAGCTCAAACCTTAGATAACTAGGCTTATTTATAAGTTAAATTAACTGGTTTCCCATTCTATCTACAGTTACCCTGACGGTCTAGAATGGGTGCGTCACAGTGACTGTGACGGTTTATCGTGAGGCTGTTACAGTAATGTCATGCTCCATCTATGGTGCGTCAGAGACAACAGAGAACTTCAAACACCACAGAAGGTGTGACGGCTTATCGTAAGGCCGTTATATCATTGTGACGGTCTTACCTTGATGCGTCAGATCGTCTGCTGGCAGAAAAAGATATAAAAATCTAAGGTCTCAACTTACATCATGTCTAGAAATCATATATAAACTTCCACATGATAGAACAAAGGCTAAGCTACTAGTATGCATAGACTTTCAGTGAATTTGACAAGAAAGTTCCTTTTCAACTTAGTTAGGGTTAAGGGTATTCATGTATGCATGACCTACTAAAACATAAAATTCATGATCTATGATGTATGAAATCAATCAAAACCACAGGACTTTTATCCCTAACAAGATGTTTTTTTCAATCATGAGATAACCTACCTCTTAACTAGGCTTTAAGCTTCTAATTTGAGTCTGAAAATCGAGCCCTAGCTCTCCTTTTCCAGCGATTTTCCAGCAACTTCCTGCTGCTCTATCTCTCCAACCTCTTGTCCTAAAGATGTGAAATTTTGAGGGTAAGAAGATGAAACTAAGGTGATCAAAAAGTTATAAAGGATTGAGCTCTAATTACCTCATTTAGATGTCATAATCTCTTGATCTTCAATGGTCTTGCGTTCAGTTTCATGGGTAATTGTGGTCGAACCAACAACTTTAGAAGCTTCAATCTCATTGGTTGCTTGATCTCCTAACATGAAATTTGGAGAACTATTAGTCTAAAGTATACTAAACAAAATCTTCTAAAGAACTTACCCGAAATTATGACTCCTTACCTTGATTCTTCACGAGCCAAAAGTAAGGGTCGCTCCGTTCAGAACTAGGTCCTATTTAAAGGGTTTTGACTAGGGTTTGAAGATTAGATCGATTCTAGAGTCCTTAATTTGCCAGAACCTAATCCCTATGAGTCCTTAGTAATGTTATAATTTCTCCTAAGTCGATGTTCTGTAGATAGGATCCCAAAGTTCCAATCTTTTTGCTCGTTTTTCCATTCACGGAACTGACAGAGTGTAACGCATCAAGACTAGTGCGTTACATGACTGTGGCGGTCGAACGATAGACTGCTACATCCAACGTGCACAGAATTCAACATAAATTAAACCTTTTTGTTAATTATCCATATTATTATCCATAAAAATAGTTTTTATCCTTAAAATGCGTAAATAGGCTAAATAACCTTCTAGAATATGGGCCAAACTTAATGGGCTTGGTCCTTAAGGCTAGGTTAATTATTTAACACAATTAGGCCTTATAATGTCTTAAAAATTCAACAATCATTTTATTAATCTTATTTAGCTCTTATAAATTCCTAATAAATTCCAAAAAAATATTAAACAATTCATGAATTACTTATATAAATTTTGGGGCACTACAAGGAAAATGTCGATCGATCTCGCCGATGATGACGAGGGTCGAACGGATGTTTGTTCATCGACATTGGTTAAAGATGTGACACAACCTAGGACCTAAATTGCAAGCATCCCAACGATTTGGTCATGTCACATAAGCGGACTCACTCGCGTTGGCACACTCGGGTCCGCAGGTGGACCGGCGATGGGGTGAGGGTCCGAGGTTGGACCGGAGGTTTCCAAGGGTACGGCTGGCTTGGGCAGGAACCCTATGGGTCAGGGGTTGCCCAAATTCATGGGCGGTCAGCACGCCGAAGGCTTGGGTTGAATGATCACTCTCACAACTCACCCGCGGTAGCCACACAATTAAACGCTAATTCGGGTTCGGGCACTCTCTTAACGCCGACGGCACTAAGATGAAATACTAATTAAGCAAAGGAATCCAGCAAAGAGGAGTGTTTAGTGGCTCACCTTATCGGTGTGAAGACACCGATCCCGGCCGGAGACGAGGGCGAGCGAGGAAGCGTGGGCTTACCCGTACGCCGCGCCGGAGAAGCTTCAACCTGAAATTTCAGATTACATGCACTACACCCCATGCAAGGGGGGGACCTTGGGGAAGGGAAGCCAGTGACTACACTCAAACACTACCTCCACACAGGGAGGGGCCTTCAGCCGGCCAAGCGGGGAGGGAGAAACCAAGCTAGAAGTAAAGAACGGTAGCCGATGCCAATGCTGTCCACTCTCTGCGCTTCAGGATAGATAGTTGGTTCTCTGGACGCTGTGGACACTCCAGAATTTTTCCGATGACGAAACCCCTTGGAGATTGCTCGTAGCTGAGCCGGGATGATGTCTGAATTTTGATAATTTCGTCGGGCACCGGTGCTGGTCGGAGTAGGAGCTTGAACAGGGGAGTAGATTAACAGTTCTGACTGTCTCAGGATCTCAGCAGCAGGAAGCAGAGGATGCCACGACCGCTCCCGAACTCCGAATCAGGTGCCTTTAGAGCCGTTGGAACCGTTGACGAGTCCTCTTCGAAGAAAAACTAGCAGGGAAGACAAAAGATGTCGGAGAAGGCCGGTGGGCTCTGATCACTGATGAGAGGTCGGTGCAGACTATGGGGAAGCAGAACCACGCACCCGGGGGAGAAAATTGATAACTCCTGGTTCCTGATGCCAAATTGAGCTCTGCTTTTTGGAGAAGAAAGAAGACTCGTAGCAGAAGCTTTTTGAAGAAGAACTCTCCATTAGATTCCAAGCAGGATCATCGCAGTCGGGCGTCCACTCCGGCGCTGGTCTCCTTCCAGGGAGGCTTTGCGCAGTCGGGGAAGAATGACTCCCCTGGGTGATCACGAACTCAGAACGGGATGGGACGACTGCCGTTGCGAAGAGGACTGGGAGAAGCTTCCAACAATGGCTCTTGATCCTTCAGAAACATCCCGAGGAAGGCGTGGTCGCCTCTGTAAGCTGCTACTCTTCTATAGATCTTCAGTTGAGAGCTGTAGGTTGAAGATGACGGGGGGAATGGGGTATATGGGAGGGGAAATGGGGGTGGATGAGTGTGGGGAAAGCCCGGGCTGTGAGGGCGTCTAGGAGGGGGTGTTCCAAGGTGGGGGAAGGGAAGAATGGGGTCTGGAAGGGGGTCTAACAGGTGGTGGGAGGAGGAGCTACGAATTTGGGCTTGGAGGGAGAGGGGAAGGTGAGGGGGGCACAAGTGGGTGGAGGGAAGGTGAGTTTGAATTTTCCTTAATGGAGGGTATTCATTGGTGGTCTTGGGGATGGGAGGGGTTGTGTTGGAGAAGGGAAGGGGTGCTTGGGGTAATGGGAAGGGTGCTTGGGGAAGTGGGTGGGGTAGTTGGGGGTTGGGAGGTGGAGCTAGGATTGGTGGAAGCTCTCTTGGGACTAGGGGGTGGAGTAATGGGATGTGTGGGGAAGGGGAGTGGCCTTTAATAAGGGTAGGTGGGAGAGTGGTAGTTGGGAAGGGAGGAGAGAGAAAATTTTCGAAATTGGGTGTGGAGGAGAGAGAAAGGAGAGTGAAAGAGAGAGATTAAGAGAGGGATGGGTGGGGAATCTCTCCTCTAGGGTCTCTCACCCAAATAATGGAATCTCTCCACTAGATAAGAAGTTTGAACTCTCAAAATGGCAAATTTTTCATTCATTGATTCATTAGTTCAAAATGAGGGGAATGGGGTCCTATATATAGGCAACCTACATTTTACAAAAAGTCCCTGACATTTAACTTAATGACGAATAACCGAGGAAGGTGGGGGGTGCCCATGGGCCAGCCCAATGAATTGGGCCAAATAACAACCTAATCAATCCTAATGACACTCAAACTTAGGTAAATGACTCAATGACCTAGGTACTTGACTCAAATAAAAGGAAAATTACAATGACATGACTCAAATAAAATATGAAAATTACATGACTCGATTCAGAAAAATATGACGGACACAATGGAGCTATACCGACGAGCAATCAAAGCTGTGGAAACAATGTGAAGGGCGAGAGATGCCCCCATCATACCCCCGGGGTGCGAAGAACTCGACTCCGTCGAGTATAGGTCCGCCGGGGAAGAGATCCTCCAATACAGCTCCGGGTGAGCCACAACCTCCAAACTCAACCTCACGTCCTTAGCCAGGGACTGCTCTTCATCCTCTCAAGGTGGCTCGGGCACACCCTCTTGCTGGCGATGGTACCCTGCTTGCTTAGTATTACCTCCGTATGCACACGTCGGACTCTCAAGCTGATATAAGGAGGCTCTCCGAGGATGTCACTCATAAAGGTTGGGGTAGGCTCAAGCTGCTCACTGGGATCCACCGCGGTGCCCTTAGAGGGTGCTAGATTCGCCACGTGATAAGTGGGGTATATCCCAAAATCCCATCGGTAAATCCAACCCGTAAGCCAGGTTGCCAAAGCCACTCGAAACATGGAAGGTCCAAGTCCTCGTGCCCTCGATTTGGAGGTGACCCTAAGATTGAGCCATTCCAAAGCCACCATCATAGGTTTGCCTACTTGGAATCTCAAGTGGCACTCGTGAGTTTTTGCCCGCTCATTATGAACCTCATCGCTCGTTGCGGCTTGCTTGCTTGGATGCACATGACATGTATTACGGGGCGGTGGGTGTGTGAAAATGTGTGTGGATAAAGGTGGACCAGGACATCTATAGATGGACCTATCATGCCATGATGCCATATAGACCTTGATGAGCCTTGGTGGGCCGAGGCAACTAAATGTGGCCCTATCATGCATAGACTCTCTAACAAAGGTTGGAGGGCCGGGGCATCCGTAGGTGATCCGGTCATACATGGGGGTGACAAATGCCGGGGGACCCAGAGATCCAAGAATGCTCCTATTATGCTTAAGACTTATGATGAGTGAAGGTGGACCATTACATCCGAATTTGGACCACTCATACTTTCTACTTGACATGTGGGTGATATGAATGAATGGACCGAACATAGTGTTCATGCCAAGTGGTGTGGTAAGCCTAGACATATACATGTTTTTCCCAAAGGTGACTTCCATGTGTATAGGTGTGGGACAACCTTTGAACTCCCATTAGAAAGGATCGAATGGATCTAAGAAGGTGGTCATCATGGGGTGGGGAACAACCACATTACATAGGGATATGTGGCCTAAGGTTATGGCTCCCAAGGTGTAACCCGGGTCATAGAAAAGGTGGGTTTGGCCCAATATGGTGGGTGGGGGTAGGAAAGGGTGGGTGGTGGGTAAGATGGTTGGGCCACATGGGTATAGGAAGGGGTCAAAGGGATCGTGGAAATGGTTACCCAGAGAGAGGAACTCCACATCCTCAAAGCCCCAAAAATATGGGTCATCCTCCTCCAAGATAATTGGGCCATGGTCGTTAGTGGGTTGGCCGACCAAAGCACTTGGGATCTCAATGGTAGGGGAGTGGACCAAGATGGGTTCTTCCACCATAGGGAGAAGGAAAATAAGGTCGCTAGTGTAGCAACCAATGGTACAAATCGAGGTGATAGACCTAATGCATAGGTGTAGGAGGCCAAGGCTCCTAGGTTGTTCGGCCATAGGGATCAACATGCTAGTGAACTCAATTTGCCATGCTAAGCCCCTAAGAAAATCTTCTAAGGTCTCCACTTGATAGGATGCTTGGATTGTGGTGTGATAGGAGAAGAAGGGCACTAGGGGAAAATTTTATTCTATGGGAGGGCAAACATGGGCCGAGATCTCTCTAATTAGGCTCTCCCTTAGCCAGCTAACAAGGGACTCTTCTAAGATGACTTCGGACTTATCTAGAGGGGGTGGTGTAGGGTAAAGATCCTCGTGCGAGGCTTTCTCTTCAATTGGGACATGGGTGCTCTCCATGGAGGGGATAGGTTCCCGAGGGGTATTTGTCTTCATGTGGCAAAGCGGGTGGACTACTTCTTCCAAAGCTAATGGAGTGGGAAGGTTCTTTGATGGTGGGGTGATGATGGCCGGAGTATGGTGCACCCGGGGTGGTGAACAAGGGCGGGATTCCCGCAGGTGGGAGAATACAAGGTTGTTGAATTTAAAAGTTCCCGAAAGGTGTGGCGGATGCACTAGGCAAGTCCGACGTGTTGGGTCGATGTCGGCATTCCTTTCATCTAACCATTTCTTACCTAGGATTATACATGGACCCGCCAATGTTCCTTTTTGACACCAAGCCCCATCCAAATACTTAGTCTTCCCGAACCATTTATGGAATTCAATAAAGACTTTGTCTCCATTGTGCATAATTTTTCCGGTCCTACAAAGAGAGGTAATGATATCGGGGGACACCCAATTTTCAGATTCTAGGTCAATGAAATCAATTTCTATGGGCTCTCCATTAGGTAAGCATGCATGGGATATGATTGGGAGAGGGGCCATGTGACCCAAGACTCAATGTTAACAATGATGGTTTGACAATGCACGGTTCGGACAAGAATGCAAGCATGCCCTAGGACTTGACTTGATAGAGACAAGTCAATGACTTACTCTGATACCAATTTGATGTGACACAACCTAGGACCTAAATTGCAAGCATCCCAACGATTTGGTCATGTCACATAAGCGGACTCACTCGCGTTGGCACACTCGGGTCCGCAGGTGGACCGGCGATGGGGTGAGGGTCCGAGGTTGGACCGGAGGTTTCCAAGGGTACGGCTGGCTTGGGGAGGACCCCTATGGGTCAGGGGTTGCCCAAATTCATGGGCGGTCAGCACGCCGAAGGCTTGGGTTGAATGATCACTCTCACAACTCACCCGCGGTAGCCACACAATTAAACGCTAATTCGGGTTCGGGCACTCTCTTAACGCCGACGGCACTAAGATGCAATACTAATTAAGAAAAGGAATCCAGCAATGAGGAGTGTTTTGTGGCTCACCTGATCGGTGTGAAGACACCGATCCCGGCTGGAGACGAGGGCGAGCGAGGAAGCGTGGGCTTACCCGCACGCCGCGCCGGAGAAGCTTCAACCTGAAATTTCAGATTACATGCACTACACCCCATGCAAGGGGGGGACCTTGGGGAAGGGAAGCCAGTGACTACACTCAAACACTACCTCCACGCAGGGAGGGGCCTTCAGCCGGCCAAGTGGGGAGGGGAGAAACCAAGCTAGAAGTAAAGAACGGTAGCCGATGCCGATGCTGTCTACTCTCTGCGCTTCAGGATAGACAGTTGGTTCTCTGGACGCTGTGAACACTCCACAATTTTTCCGATGACGAAACCACTTGGAGATTGCTCATAGCTGAGTCGGGATGATGTCTGAATTTTTATAATTTCGTCGGGCACCGGTGCTGGTCGGAGTAGGAGCTTGAACAGGGGAGTAGATTAACAGTTCTGACTGTCTCAGGATCTCAGCAGTAAGAAGCAGAGGATGCCACGACCGCTCCCGAACTCCGAATCAGGTGCCTCTGGAGCCGTTGGAACCGTTGACGAGTCCTCTTCGAAGAAAAATTGGCGGGGAAGCCAAACGATGTCGGAGAAGACCGGTGGTCTCTGATCACTGATGAGAGGTCGGTGCAGACTGTGGGGAAGCAGAACCGTGAACCCGGGGGAGAAAATTGATAACTCCTAGTTCCTGATGCCAAATTGAGCTCTGCTTCTTGGAGAAGAAAGAAGACTCGTAGCAGAAGATTTTTGAAGAAGAACTCTTGATCAGATTCCAAGAAGGATCATCGCAGTCGGGCATCCACTCTGGCTCTGGTCTCCTTCTAGGGAGGCTTTATGCAGTCGGGGAAGAATGACTCCCCTGGGCGATCACGAACTCAGAACGGGATGGGACCACCGCCGTTACGAAGAGGACTGGGAGACGCTTCCAACGATGGCTCTTGATTCTTCAGAAACATCCCGAGGAAGCCGTGGTTGCCTCTGCAATCTACTACTCTTCTGTAGATCTTCAGTTGAGAGCTATAGGTTGAAGATGACGGGGGGAATGGGGTATATGGAAGGGGAAATGGGGGTGGATGAGTATGGGGAAAGCCCGGGCTGTGAGGGGGTCTAGGAGGGGGTGTTCCAAGGTGGGGGAAGGGAAGAATGGGGTCTGGAAGGGGGTCTAACAGGTGGTGGGAGGAGGAGTTACGAATTTGGGCTTGGAGGGAGAGGGGAAGGTGAGGGAAGGTGAGTTTGAATTTTCCTTAATGGAGGGTATTCAATGGTGGTCTTGGGGATGGGAGGGGTTGTGTTGGGGAAGGGAATGGGTGCTTGGGGTAGTGGGAAGGGTGCTTGGGGAAGTGGGTGGGGTAGTTGGGGGTTGGGAGGTGGAGCTAGGATTGGTGGAAGCTCTCTTGGGACTAGGGGTTGGAGTAATGGGATGTGTGGGGAAGGGGAGTGGCCTTTAATAGGGGTAGGTGGGAGAGTGGTAGTTGGGAAGGGAGGAGAGTGAAAATTTTTGAAATTGGGTGTGGAGGAGAGAGAAAGGAGAGTGAAAGAGAGAGATTAAAAGAGGGATGGGTGGGGAATCTCTCCCCTAGGGTCTCTCACCCAAATAATGGAATCTCTCCACTAGATAAGAAGTTTGAACTCTCAAAATGACAAGTTTTTCATTCATTGATTCATTAGTTCAAAATGAGGGGAATGGGGTCCTATATATAGGCAACCCACATTTTACAAAAAGTCCCTGACATTTAACTTAATGACGAGTAACCGAGGAATGTGGGGGGCGCCCATGGGCCAGCCCAATGAATTGGGCCCAATAACAACCTAATCAATCCTAATGACACTCAAACTTAGGTAAATGACTCAATGACCTAGGTACTTGACTCAAATAAAAGGAAAATTACAATGACATGACTCAAATAAAATATGAAAATTACATGACTCGATTCAGAAAAATATGACGGACACAATGGAGCTATGCCGACGAGCAGTCAAAGCTGTGGAAAAAATGGGAAGGGCGAGAGATGCCCCCATCAGTTAAATGCCGAAGCAAGAGATAGCCTTGCTCATTAACGAGGACGGAAGACCGATCTTGCCGATGATGGCAAGGGTCGAACGGATGTGGTCCGATCTTGCCGATGATGACAAGGGTCACAAGGAGGGAAGGATCTCCGGTGGGGTCTGTGGTGATCACCCTTTTCAGAGTTTCATTGGGATGAGGGTGAGGAGGAACTTTAAGTTACCACATTACCGACTTAAGCGCCCTTTTAGGTTTTCGTCGAAGCCAGCCCCCTCTTACTTTTGCCCACGTGCCCTTTCAGGTTTTCACGTGGCGGGGTACCAGATTTTGCCGGCGACGCCCTTTCAGGTTTTCACCACTGCCGGGTTATAGCCATTTTTGCCCTTGTCCTAATGTAGGAGCAAGGCCGGTGGGGCACCTCTATTTTAAACCCCATTCTTTTTCTTTCTTCTTTTTTGTTCAATTCACACGACGGGAGAATGCTGCCATGTCAACATGTGATATTGGACCCTTGGCGATAGCAGATAGCTACTGACTGAGGCACGGGGTCTTATGTCAGTAAAGGCAGTTTCTTCATTGGCAGAGGAACAATGCCAGTGCAAAGGAGGAGCTTTAGCCAATTCGGACGTAAGACCCGCGATGGTGATATTGTGTGAGGGTCGGCTAGGACACGAAGTCTCTTGCCAGAAAAAAAGGGTTTATTCGTTAGCAAGTAGGTAATGCTAACGCAAGGGATAGACTCCATGCTGATTCGGGCGTAAGGCTTGTAATGGCAACGTTGTATGGGGGTTGGCTATGACACGAAGTCTTGCACCGAAAAGATGGGTTTATTCGTTAGCAAGAAGGCCATGCTAACGTAAAGGGTAGATTTCATGCCGATTTAGGCGTAAGGCCCGTAATAGTGATATTGTGAGAGAGTCGGCTAGGACTCGAAGTCTTGCACCGAAAAAGGGGGTTTATTCGTTAGCAAGGAGGCAATGCTAACGCAAAGGATAGATTCCGTGTCGATTTGGGCGTAAGGCCTGTAATGCCAATGTTGTAAGAGAGTTGGCTAGGACACGAAGTCTGGCGCCGAAAAAGGTGTTTATTCGTTAGCAAGAAGGTAATGCTAACGTAAAAGATAGATTTCATGCCAATTTGGGCGTAAGGCCCGTAATGGCGATATTATATGAGAGTCGGCAAGGACACGAAGTCTTGCGCTGAAAAAAAAGGGGTTTATTCGTTAGCAAGAAGGTAATGCTAACGCAAAGGATAGATTTTATGCCAATTTGGGCGTAAGGCCCGTAATGGCGATATTTCTATTATATATATTTTTTGGGAGCTCGGCCAAGGCGGAGTGCCACTAGACCAAGGTAGGTAGGGCTCGGCCAGGGCGGAGTGCCACTAGACCAAGGTAGGTAGAGCTCGGCCAGGGCGAAGTGCCACTAGACCAAGGTAGGTAGAGCTCGGCCAGGGCAGAGTGCCACTAGACCAAGGTAGGTAGGGCTCGGCCAGGGCGGAGTGCCACTAGACCAAGGTGGGTTCTGGTCATTCTGGGAATGCCGGTTGAGCTGTGTGATACAGCTTCATATGTTTTCCTTTAAGGGGAGAGAACTGGACAACTCCTTTCTGATCTACAAGGACATACGCACCCCCTTCATATACTCGACGGACGACATATGGTCTGACCCAATTTTCAACCAACTTCCCTTTCGGGTTGGAGGCCATCACTTCTCTTCTTTTGACCATTACTAGGTCACCCTTCTTGAATTCCTGACCTTTGACCAGCTTGTCGAAAGCACGGGCCATGCGAGCTTGGTAGAGTTGAATATTTTGTTGTGCGTGGAGACGCTTTCCTTCGAGCTCGGCAAGCTCTTCCAGTCTTCTTTCTATGTTGGTTTGTTCGCCGCTAGCCAAACCATGCTGGATGGCAACTCGCAACGAGGGGACCTTCAATTCAATCGGCACCACAGCCTCTGACCCATATATGAGGGAGAATGGTGAATAGCCGATTGGGGTTTTATAGATTGTACGATAGGCCCAAAGCGCTTCGTACATCTTTTCTTCCCAGTCCTTTTTATTAGACTTGACCATCTTTGCTAGCAGCGTGCATAGTGTTTTATTGAAGGCTTCTGCAAGTCCATTAGCCTGAGGGTTGTAGGGGGATGAGGTCCTCCAGTCAATCTTGTATTTATCAGCCAGTCGATTAACCTTCTGGTTTCTAAAATGGCTGCCATTATCATAGATAATTCGACTGGGAACCTGTGGACGCACTTTTTATTTAAATCATGGTTTATTTGTCAATTGGGTTTATTAAGTGCGTGGGCATGCCAGTCACAAAGTGACGATTTATTTAGGCTCCGAAGAGCCACGGGTGCGCTCGATCTGACTCAATCAGGCGATTGTGTAGTTCAGGTCGGGACTGAGACCCGTTGTGCCATAAAGGTCACAACGTCATTTACATCCCCTAAGAGAGGGGAATACCCTTGATTAATTACAGGAAATAAGGGCTCCATGACCGAAAGAAATACTAATTAATGTAGGAAGGAAATGGTAGCCAGGCTATGCGGTAAGCCCGTGGTGAGGGCATGAACACTCAGATTATGTCGGTCGCCGACGGACCACTCCTTGTTTAGACGGAAGTTCATACAGAAAACAAGACGGTAACAGGGGGACGAATCCGTGTAAATGTCTGCCAAGGGACGGCAATTTTAATACAGGGGGAAAGTCAGATCCCAGTGAGGGAGGGGACCCTGATGAGGTATTGGCCCGAGGTAAGGCCGGGCGGTCACCATGAGGAGAGAGATGACTCCCGAGGATGACGTTCAGCTCACAAGAGCATCATTAATATTCTCGGGTTCGGAATCCAAGAAGGAGAGACGAGGGCCATACCGTTATGTTCGTGAGTTGCCTTGAGGGACATTTATCATTATCATCCATTTATTAGCATTACCCCCTTTTGTTATCTTCTTTGCGCTCATTATTTGATTGGGACTACCCCCCCTATTTTATCACTATTATTATTATTTATTGTTCCTTTTATTATATAATTTCTTTTATTATATATATATATTCATTGGAGAAATGATGGAGTGTACCGGTGGAGGTGCAATTAGGAGTGTACCGCTGGGGAGTTAGGAAGTGTACCGCTGGAAGGGTTGAAGGAGTGTATTGCTGGAAGGTGAAGGGGAGTGTACCGCTGGAAGATGTACCGCTGGAAGGGTTGGAGGAGTGCATTGCTAGAGGGTGAAGGGGAGTGTACCGCTGGAAGGTGAAGGGGAGTGTACCGCTGGAAAGTGTACCGCTGGAGGGTGAAGGGGAGTGTGCCGTTGGGAGGTGCACCACTGGAAGGGTGAAGGGGAGTGTGCAGTGTGCCGCTGGGTGGAACAGAATCCAAGGGAGGGTGCCTTGTTCATGCAGTTCTGATGAAGAATCTAAGATGGTTAAGCTTTCATTTCCCTGTCATGAGATTGAGTCCCAAGTCATGTTCAGCAGTGCAGTTCTTGGAGTCTTATTCAGCCAATTCCTGGAGCCTTGAATAGTTCCCTTAGTTGATTAGAAGGTTTCATTATTGTCGGTTTCATTTGTTTGTTGCTTTTTTTGTCTTTTAACTTATTGTTATTTCTGACAAAAATTCGGCAGCATCTCCCTTTGACTCGGATGGTAAGGGAATATAAGGGACATGCCCACAGGGAGTGACATGAACCAACAACTGAGGTGTGCACCTAGGCAGCCACCTTTGGGGAAACTTCGGAAGACTAGGAGAAAACGCCGAACGGGAAACCAGTAGACTGATGCCAGCTATGAGTGCACTGAAGAAGTGACAGCCAAGGTGTGTGTCGCCGAGCAGGCCAACAGGGGAGGTGTGCCGCTGAGGCAGCCAAGGGTGTACTACTGGCAACTGGAGAGGGGGGCGCCACTGGGCAAATAAAGGGAGGTGTACCGCTAGGCAGACAAATGGGCAGGGTGTGCCGCTGGGCAAATCCAGGGAAGACTGTGCCGCCGGACGGACAAATGGGAGGGGTGTGCCGCTGAAGGGCCTGGGTAGTGTGATGACCGGGGGTTTGAATAGGTGTATGCACATCGTGGATTCTGGAGGAAAGGCTAAAAAGCCTCCTAGCCAGTGGGTGAGTCCCAACAGCTGGACAAGGGTAGTGGGTGCCAACGAACCCATAGATGGGGGAAGTGAAGTACCCCTCACGACTTGGAAGGCCATCAAAAAAAAGGGGGAGGAGCCAATCTTGCACTGGCAAGCCAAGAACACCACACGTTGAGTTGAGCTAATCGACGACACAAGGGGCAATCATAATGAAGCTAGAAAGCCGGGGTGAAAATGCAAACCACAGATGAATGATGAGGAGGAGACAACGGGTGCAACAAAAGATAGAGCCCATGGGCATTTTTATTCATGGTAAGAACTCCAAAAGACAAAGGCCACAATTCGAAGGCCAACTACAACATACTACAGAAAAGAAAACTGTGGGAAGAGGAGAGAAAACTGAGAAACGAAAAGAGGAGCAAAAAAAAAGAAAAAGGTGCTGGAGTAGAGTTGGAACGAGGGAGGGTGCCTCCGTTCACCCCATTCCTTCTCTTCCCTATACAGATGGCTCACTCTCTCTCAGTCTCCCCACTCTCTTCTACCTTCTTATTCTTCTTCTATTCTTCTTCTCTGCCGGTGTTTCCCTCTTCGTAGCTGCCTTTTGCATGCAGTCCCCCCTTCTTTCTTCTATCTTGGGACCTTTCATATGTGTGCTGTTGACGGGTCCACCCCATGATGTCACTGCCATCCGACGTTGACTTCGGTCTCCTCAATGTTAGGTGAGGATCTCCCTCATCCAACTAGAGGGCGACACCAAGGTGGGTGCTAGCTGGCGTTGAAGTGGCCGAGCTACGCGCCGAGGGGTCTGCCTAGCGACCGTTGAGTCATATGTCAGTTTGTACCGTTCGGGGGAATTCACCACTGTGCCGCTGGAAGGGCCAGGCCGCTGTGCCGCTGGAGGGGCACAGGCTTGGCTGCTGGAAGGCTCGATTGGGTGTGCCGCTGCAGGGCACATTTGAAGTGTGCCGCTGGGGGCTGTAAAGCGTGCCGTTAGAAGGCTCTTGACGGGTGCGCCGCTGGGGCGCCTGAAGTGTGCCGCTGGGGGCACAAAAGTTGTGCCATTGAAGGGCCATTTGAGTGAAGCGACTGAGACAGTGCCGTTGAAGGGCACGATGGGGTGTGTCGCTGGGGCGCTTGAGGCTGTGCCGTCGAAGGCACGATGGGGTGTGCCGCTGAAGGCACTGGAGGAGTGTGCCGCCGAAGGCACCTGGGTGTGCCGCTGGAGCTTTTCAGGCAGTGTGCCGCTGAAAAGGCACGGAGTGTCCCGCTTGGAAGGGGCTTCTGCCTTTGCTTCAGGGACTGAGAACTGTGAATTCTTCGGGACATTTTCTTCACCGTTAGGGACTCGGGGGTGGGTCCATAGCAGTGTATTAAATTCAGGAGGGTATCCTATATTTTCTTAGTCATTTAATGCGCCCGTGCAAATGTGGAGATTTGCCGGACGGTAGTATTCTCCCGGAGCTCTGGATGACCAGTCTCCCCGGGTCTTCTTCTTTTGACTTTGACATTAATGCGGGGGCTTGGCAGGACATATAGACGTGCAATTTTATACGTCCACAAATGCCCCCCACCCGCGGGCATCTCGGGTGAAGGATGAACCAGACGGTGCTCGCGGGTGTGTCCATGATATTAACGTACATTATTGGGCGTGCGTTCATAAGATACGTGATGTAGATATCATTATACCTACTTGTTATATTATCATCATTTACTATATGGATATATGTAAATATATATATTTATTTATTATTACATTTTTTTCTTTATTTTCTTTTTTCCCTTTTTTTTTCTTTTTTTTCTTCCTTTTCCTCTTTTCTTCTTCTTTTTTTATTTTATTTTTTTGTTTTCACTTTTTTTTTCTCTTCTCCCTTTCTCTTCTTTATTTTTTTCTCTTTTTTGTTGTTATCCTTTTTTTTCTTTTCTTCATTCTCCCTTTTTCTTTTCTTTCTCTCCCCTTTTTTTGAAGCGGTTATAAAAGGGGGGTCGGGGAGTTCGAAACCCCCCCTCTTTTCAAATTCTCTCTCTCTCTCTCTCTCTCTCTCTCTCTCTCTCTCTCTCTCTCTCTCTCTCACTCTCTCTCTTTGTCTCTTCGGCTCCCGCCGCCTCTTCCTCTCTTCTCTCTCTTCTCTGTCGCCACTGCCGCTCACCGCCATCGTCGGTGCCTGGGGTGAGGCCGCCGTGCCCCTCTCCCCTTCCTCTTCTTCTTTCTCCCTTCTTCTTCTTCTTCTCTTCCTCTTCCTTTCTTCTTTTCTTCTGTTCTCCTCCCCCTTTTCTTCCTCTTCTTCTTCTCATTCTTTCTTCGCTCGGGGGATGACGGAGTCCTAGGCTCCCGTCTTCCCTTTCCTCCTCTTCTTCTTCTCTTCTTTTCTTCCTCTTTTCCTCTTCTTCTTCCCCTTCGTCTCTTCTCCTTCTTCCCTTCGGTATAAGGTGGAGGCGGTCATGGCGTCGGAGCGTGCCGCTGACGCGGGCGCAGGCGTGCCGCTGGAGAAAGGGGGCAGGCGTGCCGCTGGGGGGCACGGGTGTGCCGCTGGGACTGGGGCACGGGTGTGCCGCTGGAGAAGGGCACAAGGTTGTGGGCAGTGGGTAGGTGGGCACAGGCGTGCCGCTGGAGAAGGGCGCAAGGGTGTGCCGCTGGAGAAGGGCACGAGTGTGCCGCTGGAGAAGGGCACGAGTGTGCCGCTGGGTAGGTGGGCACAGGCGCGCCGCTGGAGAAGGGCACGAGTGTGTGCCGCTGGGAGTGGGGCACGGGTGTGCCGCCGAGGATGGCACGGGGTGTGCCACTGAGAGGAGGCACGGGGTGTGCCGCTGAAGGGAGGCACGGGGTGTGCCACTGAAGGGGAGAGGAAGGCTTCTTCAACTGGAAGATCTCCGGTGTCGCCCTTGGGCACATCATGACTTTGTTGGGGGCGTCACTCCTTGTGGACGTGCACCCGTGTTTTCCCTTTACGCCTCCGGCCTAGGGGAAACTCTGCCGAAATTTCGTCAGAAATTATTGACATTCTTTTTAATTCAATTGTAGCGTAGCCCCTTCATAATTTCCATTCTTTTTTGTTTGTGTCTTATTCTGACTTGAGGTGTCTTGCACTTTGTAGAAAGACGGCTGCCCCAAGAGATTCTGCTGCTTCTGCTGCTTCTGGTGCCGAGCGTGTTCCCCCACCTCCGGTGCCAGCGGTTACATGGTTTAATGTGGAAGAATTGGACAGGGAACACGATGAGATAGCGGCACTGGCCGGATCATCGGGCTCCGATATAGAGACGATGGACTTTTGTAGACTTACTCGGGTCGAGGGAAGCCTGGCTTTTGACCAGACTACGGGGGAGTACCGGAAGGACTACCCGAAGGACATGCACCTCATCCATTTTCTGAAACATCTCTGTGACCGGGAGAGGCGGGATTTCCGCGTTGTTAGGGACGCCGAGTGGGCAATTTTGCGGTCCCGGGACAGCCTGCTATACAGTGTCCCGAGGAGCATCCCAATGTATCTAGTGGGAGAGGCTCGAGAATGGAAACCCATCTTGGGGCTCGAAGCCGTCCTGCCGGCACAAGACAAATTAGTGCGGGCGCCTCAGTTTACCCCTACTCGGTGGGACACAGCTGTTGGGCGGGTCTCGGGTGAGCACCCCCGATTTGGTCTGTTCTTGGCTCCATTGAAGTGAGGATACAGGGAAGAGCCCTTTCTGCTGGATTGTTAGACCATCCGATTCCAGCACGAACTGGCGCTGGGCTGGTTCGGGGAGCTAAGGCTTAAGGACGCGCATAGCTTCCGGGAGGGAGGCGTGGAATTCACAGAGTACGTGTTGTTCAACTACGCCCCGCTCCTTATCCGGGCTGGCGTTTATCACAGTGTCTACGCCTCCCGGTACAGCTACCCTATTTCCAGGGTCTCTACTGCGGGATGATTGAAGTGTTCAATGCAGAGACGAACACCTTCTATACGGCAGAGGGTGAGACTTCATTGGATTTATGGAGTCTTAGTCAACTCAGCGGCTTGCCCATTGACGGGGAGCCCTACGAAGAAGTTTACCTCCGGATATGATCAAGGACGACACCAACGGGGATGGCTACTACTCTCTCAGCTATTCATATCGATATCTTATGAAGGCGTACCGAGACCTGTATCAGTTGGCGCACGGCGGGAAGCAACCCCCTCGTGGAGACCGGAAGAGAGTCCGCATGACCTTGTGGTTGCAGTACTTCTATGATGGCCTGAAACAATATAAAGACTTCCCACACATAGGCACTACCGCCGCCAGCAAGAAGCGTGCTAAGCCGAAGGCTGATGTGAATATTTCTTCTCGAGGGCGCCGAAGCGGGCCCAATCCAGCAGGGATCGACCCGCTGACGCATTGTGCAGCGTTCTTGACTTATTGGTTGTGCTCGTTCGCCATACCATATGGAGACGAGACTGTCATTCGACCGGATGCGATCTACCCGGCCTTCCAGATGGCCTGGGGTATCAAGCTGTCTCCGTGTCCAGCTACTCTATGTCTGATATATAAGGCGCTCGGGGATGTCAGCGCTCACCAGTTCCCGTGACAGGCGCGGTATGTGTGCCCACTGCATTTTTTCAATGCGTGGGTTTGTTCCCTATTCCCAGAGTTCGCCCCACGCACCATTCAAGGCTGGGGGTTAGTTCCACAGATGCTGGAGTTTGCGAGCGTGCAGTCAACCTCGACGTCCATGTGGCTATATGACATCCGGGGCAGGCTGACGACGGTGCCCCTTGATACTACCGGCACTATTCACTTCTGGACCCTGGCTGCTCATTCAAGCCCATTGGTAAACAGTAACTGGGAATGCAGGGATGACCAGGTGGTAAAATACGTGCACCCAATCAGTCAGGAAAACGTGGTTCGCCCGTTGTTGGAGTCGGAGCTCAGAGCCTGGGCGCTGTCCATTCGTCCAAGTGTGCTGGCTTTCCGAAAGGGGGACAGTCTGTTGCTGGAGCCGTACTTTCCCTTTCGCTTCGGCAGGAATTTCAGGTATGATCAACATATCCTGACGTACAGTGCTCGCTTTGATCTGCCGGTGCGAAGTCTCCGAGGGAGCCCCACTGCTGAGACTGCCCGAACCTGATGGGATTTCTTTCATCAGGCAGACACTGCCTCCTTCAGGGTGCCAGCCCCAGGTCGGATTCCACGGGTGACCCCGGAGTACGTAAAGTGGTGGAATGCCCGGACAGCCTTCTACCGATTATCCCGGACCGACTGCTGGGATGGGGCAGAGAGGAGGTTTCTGAGTCGACAGCCAGTGCCAGTACTTGATATCGACCCAGAGCACCTCCTCCGGTTGAGGCAGGGCAAGGAACAGGAAGTGGCTGCGTACATGATCGCACGTAATAGGGCTCGAGAGGCCAAGACATCACCGCAGGCTAAGCTGCCTCCGGTGGTGAAGGATAATTTCAAGAAGACCATGCGAGACCTTTGCCACGTTGAAAGTGACCACCTGGAGTTGAGCAATTATCCATTTCCCATGGAAGAAGAAGGCACCCTCGTGAGGAGCTGGCATCCGGAGAGGGATCCAATCTGTCCATACCGCACGTTCGTGAGGAGGGAGGAACGGAAACCAGAAAATTACAAGGACACCACATGGCTCTACGTCCTCCTCTGAGTGCATGGGTTGAAGATTGAAGATCCGGGGGTGGCCATCTTGGGCAAGCACCTCCATATCGCCTATTATTATGCCGAGGGATGGGGGATGCACCACCTCAACCTCTTCTGCCACTTGGCCGCCAAGAAGCATGCGGACCTGGCCGCCCTTACCGACCGCTGCCAGAAAATCGAACATGTATGTTGGCTGGTCCGGGAGGCAGCTCGCCGGGACAAGCAACCGTCCCTTAGCTATTGGCCGATAGCGCTGCGGCTGTGCACTGGCTCACATGGTATTTATTGTTTTCTTCTTTTGCTTGTGCTCTTCAATGTTACCCTTCCTTGGGTGCCGGACGCTGATCGGGTCCCTCGTTCTTCTTCCTCTTTTCTTCAATAGACCATGTCACGCCCCGAACAAGGCGGAAATATCAGGACGTACAGTTAGGGACACGCTGGCAAGAGAGAGAACTAATCTAAAATAATACACAAGTGCTACAAGATGGAAATACTAAATGATCATTAACAAACCACAACTGATACAATAACCTCAAGTTCAACTTAATACATCTGGAATAATCAACCACTAAAACTCAATAACATGACTGAGACTAAAAGCTCTCCAAAACACAACTAAAGAAAGATAACACACTACTAACACACTAGAACTGATACACTCAAGACATCACTCCTGCCCTTCCCCATCGGTAAGCGCGTCACCTGAAAAGCCTGGAAAGGGGGGAAAACACAACTATGAGCTGACGCTCAGTAGGAAATAACAGACAGGTATAAGTGATTAACAGTTTAATTACATTTTAAAATGTCATGCTACAAATGATAAAATAATAAAAAGATAACGATGATATCACGAAAACAAAATTCAAAGATCTAGCAAGGTCAAGAAATATAATGAATAGAATGGTAAGACAAGAATTTACTACAGGAGATAACGATAAAAAGTAGTTGGCCATATCAAGACAATTCAAGTCATGTCAAGCACGTATGTAATTTCATTTCCACGTCCAAGTAATAAGCAAGTAAAGTAACCACAAGTAGAGTATAGAACAGTGAAGAGTGGAAAGTGAAAAGTAGTAGAAAGTAATGTAGGGAGTAGTGGAGAGAGTAGTGGACAGTCCTAGATTTAACACATGTCAAGTACTGGTGCCAAATGCCACACCTAGTCATTCACCTCCCCGGGGGTACACGTAGTGTTCGGGCGCTCTTCCCAGGACTAGATCGAGTCCTTAATTATTTGTCAGGCATTGATTTCTTTGGATCAAAGATCCCACGAATCTAGACTTCCACAGTTTATGGCCAGAATTCCAAGGTTTAAACTAAGTAGCAATAACAACTTCAAGTAGGAAAGAGATTCATTTCCAGAATTTCAAGGTAAGTATAATCATCAAGGAGATCGAAACCAAGTCACAACAAGAGTAAATCGTGCTGCGCTGCTGTAAAACAGCAGCAATCAAACAAGCTAATCAACATATTAATCCTAATCACCAAGTTAAGATATCATGATTAACCATTATCATTTATATTAGCCAAAGAGCCAACAAGCTAGAACAAGTTGTCAAGGTAAAGAACAAGCTCTCACAGCGGTGAAATAGAATGCATTATCAGGGGCTTTAATTACACCATTAATCATTAATTAAGTGAGTTTCTATTTAACCAATGTAAGTGTTGTAATGGAGATAGTAAACATCGTGTTTTGTACTATGTTTGCGAGAAAGGACCAATGCAAATTGAAATCAAGGGGGGTACATGAATAGGTCAAAAGTTCTTCAAAAATATATTTTCAATGGGTCTAAGTTAAATGGGTTGATTCCCCACTGATTCGGATTCATCTTCGGTTCGAAAAATGAAGAAAATCGGGTTTCTGGTGTACGGGTCAACCCTTGGGGTCGACCCCTACAAAACTGGGGTCTGGGAGCAGGATGGGTCGACCCCTGGGGTCGACCCTCGGGCTGGGCTGCATGGGTCGACCCCTGGGGTCGACCCTCGGGCTGGCCTGGGCTGCCAGGTGATGGGTCGACCCCTGCAAGCCCAGAACCGGCCGGGGCTTCCGGAAAACGCATGAACTCGCCCAAATGGGGTCCAAATGAGTTGAAATCAAAACCACATGCCATAGGAATCTTGCTAGACATATTAGGGTCATAAAACTACAATTTGGAAACACGAATTTCATCAGAATTCACAAGAATCACAACCTATTCTATGAAGAACACAAGGAGACCTAGTTCAGGACATACTTCCACTAAATCGTCGAATTCTCTCGATATACAAAACCAAATTTGGGGATTTTGGAGTCAAAAGAAAGCTAACACGATCATGAATCCAAACATATATGATATGCTACATGAAGATCAAGTTACATAACTCAAAATGAGCCCGTAATCAAGCTCTGACTTAAGGAACACTATATGAATCATGTTCTAGACATGTTTTTACAAAAATTGAAATTCACGATGCATGCTCAATGGAATTTGGGGCTTTCTACGTTAAATGAAAGATAATAACATGCTGATTACTTCATGTAAGTTAATTAGAGTTTGGTTGTTAGATCCTACCTTAAATCAGAGAGAGAAAACTCAAACCCTAGGATGAAGAACACTTGGACAGCACCTCACAAAAAGCTCGATTTCTCCACGGACACCTAATGAAAATTGAGGCTTTTGCCACCAATGGATAGAGCTCGATGAGAGGAACAATTTGCTATACTCATGATCAAGATTTGGTTGAGAATTCCTACCTCAATCGATGGATCAAAGAAGGATGAAGGGAAGCCAACGGCCTGCTGACCCACCTCCACAATTCGAACTAGATCTCTCCAGATCTGAAACTTCAGTGAACCCCACAGCAGCCAAATGAAAGAAGACTCGTAGGGCTTCATTTTGATAGCTCATAGAGCTTCTGGAGCCTTCTGAGTTGGGAGTATTCGCTGCTGCAAGCTACGTGTTTAGAAACGGCGTCGAAATCCTTGACTTGACCAAACTATGTCGGCAGCACGTTTTGGGGCTAAGTTTACCTCAAATTGATTGAGGGTAAATGTTCCTTACATTGTGGCCTTCCATTTGCCATTGATTTCAGATCATTTGGTTGAGTATTGTGGTCAAATTTCGTGTTTTAAACTAAGGGTTAGGTATGGGTCAAAAGTGTGCACTTTTGGGTTTAAACTCTAAATAGATCTTACCACGGATTTACAATGGCTTAATGCCAGAAGGAAAAGTTGTTATCTACATCGACCTAAATCTATTTACTATTTTTACAGATTTTTCTAAGGTAGTCGGATTATTAATTATACTATTCCGTAAATAGTTAAATGTTAAGTTCGGAAAACTAAGTTCACTAATTCGGCATAATAAATGATTTTCTTAGGCTTAAATGTAGAAGACAAAGTTGCTAAACAAAATTAATTCTACAAGATGTGATTTTTGGGGATTTTTAGAAAATAGTTAAAAAATGACTTATTCTATTAATTAATTAATTAATCTAATTAATTTGGATAATTCTCATTAATTCGAATAACTTCAAATAAATTCCGAATAATTACAAATAACTTACTAAATATATTTCTAAAGAATTTGGGGTCTTACACCCTCCCCTACTTAAAGGAATTTGGTCCTCCAAATTCACTGCACTAAAACTGAGAGTAGAAAAAGATCGCTCACCTAGAATAGATCGGGATACCGCTTTCGCATAGTCTCTTCAGACTCCCATGTAGCTTCTTCGGTCCCACGCCGACTCCACTGAATCTTGGCCATCGGTATCGAACGATTCCGGAGTTGCTGTTGCTTCCGGTCTAGAATCTTGACAGGTCTTTCCTCATAGGTCAAATCTTCCTTCAGTTCAAAATCCACCTGCTGAATGATATGAGTGGGATCGTACACATATTTCCGCAACATAGACACATGGAAAACATTGTGTACGCCAGATAATTGCGATGGTAAAGCCAGTCTGTATGCCACCTCTCCCACTCTATCTAGAATCTCAAATGGACCAATGTACCTCGGACTCAGCTTGCCATGAATGCCAAATCTTCGGATCCCTCTCGTCGGAGAGACCTTTAAGAACACATGCTCGCCAACCTGAAATTTCAATGCTCTCCTTCTGTTGTCAGCATAACTCTTCTGTCTTGACTGGGCTACTTGTAACCGGTCTCGGATAACACAGATGTTCTGTGATGATTCTGTAACAAGATCCGGTCCAAGCCACTGTTTCTCACCTACCTCGTCCCAACACAACGGGGAACGACAACTTCTACCATATAGTGCTTCGAAAGGAGCCATCTGAATGCTAGACTGATAGCTGTTATTGTAGGCAAATTCAATTAATGCCAAATGCTCACTCCAATTACCACCAAAATCAATCATGCAAGCTCGCAGCATATCTTCCACTATCTGATTGGTTCTTTCAGTCTGTCCATCTGTCTGTGGATGAAAAGCAGTACTGAAATTCAGACGAGTACCCAAAGACTCTTGCAGTCCCTTCCAGAAATGTGAAGTAAATCTGGGGTCTCGATCAGATACTATATTCACTGGAATACCATGCAATCTCACCACTTTCTTTATATACAAAGCAGCCAATACATCAATCGTTCACTTGGACTTAATTGGTAAGAAATGAGCCGACTTTGTCAATCGATCGACAATCACCCATATCGCATCAAATCCACCACGAGTCCTAGGTAGACCCATAATGAAATCCATGCCAATGCTTTCCCACTTCCATTGGGGTATGTCGAGTGGTTTCAATTTCCCTGCCGGTCTAAAATGTTCGGCCTTAACTTGCTGACATACCAAACATCTGCTCACAAAATCTGCAACTTCTCTTTTCATATTCGGCCACCAAAAGGACCTTTTCAAATCTAGGTACATCTTAGTGCCTCCATGATGAATGGTATATCTGGATCTATGAGCTTCCTCAATAATTTTGTTCTTTATTGTAGCCTCATCCGGAACACAAGTTCTGCCTTTAAATAATAATCTACCATCATCGGCCAACATGAAGTCAGGTCTGCTGCTCAAGCTTCCCTTGATCTCTACTAACTCGGGGTCATTATCTTGCAAGGACTTGATCTCTATCAACAATTCGGGCTTAAGTTGGATCTGAGCAATCATGACACGATCATTGTCGATATTAAGATCCAGACTAGATAATTGTTCCAACAACCTCCATTCTTGTAACATGAGACTTGACAATCTAGCTACCGGCTTCCGCTTAAAGCATCTGCCACAACATTACCTTTGCCAGGATGATACTCAATCGAGAAGTCGAAGTCTTTCAAGTACTCCAACCATCTCCGCTGCCTCATGTTGAGTTCCTTTTGAGAAAATAAATACTTCAAACTCTTATGATCTGAGAACACTGTAAAGGTTTCTCCATACAAGTAATGCCTCCATATCTTCAAAGCAAACACGACTGCAGCAAGTTCCAAATCATGAACAGGATAATTATCTTCGTGCTTCCTCAACTGTCTAGAGGAATAGGTAATCACCTTCCCATGCTGCATAAGTACACAGCCTAAGCCAATACCTGATGCATCAGTATAAACAACAAATGCTCCTTCACCAGAAGGTAAAGCCAAAACAGGTGCAGTAGTCAAACACTCCTTCAGAGTCTGAAAGCTTCGCTGACAATCATCTGACCAATCAAACTTATTCTCCTTGCGGGTTAATCTTGTCATAGGTACTGCAATCTTGGAGAAATCTTGAATAAATCTTCGGTAATAACCTGCCAGGTCTAGAAAACTTCTAACTTCTGTCACACTGGTAGGCTGTTCCCAATTCTTCACTGCCTCAACCTTCGAAGGATCAACGAAAATACCGTTCTTCGTAATGATATGTCCTAGAAAGGACACCTCTTGCAGCCAGAATTCACACTTACTGAACTTAGCATATAGTTGATGATCTCTCAATAATTGCAATGCCATTCTCAGATGTTCAGCATGTTCCTCCTCATTCTTAGAATAAATCAGGATGTCATCAATAAAGACCACGACCCATTGATCAAGATAGGGCCGAAATACATCGTTCATCAACTGCATGAAAGCTGTTGGTGCATTCGTTAGACCAAAAGGCATAACGACAAACTCAAAATGACCATACCTCCTGCGGAAAGTCGTTTTATAAATATCCTCTTCCTTAATCCACAATTGGTGATATCCAGATCAAAGATCGATCTTAGAGAAATATTGAGCTCCCGCTATCTGGTCAAATAACTCGTCAATCCTCGGCAAGGGATATTTGTTCTTGACAGTCTACTGGTTTAATTGCCGATAATCAATGCACAGCCTCATCGAACCATCTTTCTTCCTGACAAATAGTACAGGGGCTCTCCACGGAGAAGTACTAGGACGAATAAATCCCTTCTCAAGTAATTCCATCAGTTGCTGCTTCAGTTCCCTCAGTTCCGCAGGAGACATACGATAAGGAGCCTTAGAAATAGGAGATGTGCCAGGAATAAGATCAATAGAAAAGATAACTTCCCGCTCAGGCGGAAGTCCTGGTAGTTCTTCTGGAAAGACATCAGGAAAATCTCGGACAACAGGAATGTCCTTGATCTCCATCTGCTGCTCAGGAGTTGCACAAACAAAGGCTAGAAAAGCCTCACACCCATGCCTCAAAAGCTTATCAGCTCGAAGAGCCGAGATGAGCGGTACAGAGTTATGGTGCTTGACTCCCGTAAAAGATAAACCAGAATGTCCAGTAAAAGTCACTGAGCTAGAACTACAGTGAACATTGGCCTCATACTTGGCCAACCAATCTGCTCCTAGGATTACATCATAATCCTTCATATCCATGCAGACCAAATCTGCTGGAAAGTTCTGTTCACCAATCATAACCTTACTAGAAGGATAGAAATACTGGATTGTTGATCTAGTGCCAATAGGGGTTGAAATCTCTAACGGAGTATTCATCAAAACAGGTTCCACAACTAATGACTTAGCAAATCTCTGAGAAATAAATGAATGTGTTGCACCAGTATCAAAGAGAGCAAATGTGGGCTTATCGATTATAGTAAGGGTACCTTCGACGAGTCCGCCATCATCAGAAATCCCAGTTTCATCTGCATGTAAAGCTTGAAGCTTACCTTGTGGTTTCTTGAAGACTAGAGGTTTTGCCGGTGTAGCTTGCTCCGATATGAGAGGACAATTGGGGATACGGTGCTCCTTGCTTCCACATCGCAAACAGGCGCCTAGCTTGCGCCAGCACTCCTCTATCTTGTGACCCGGACGATCACAATAGTTGCACACGCCCTTGAATGGAACAATAGGGCCAGGCTTCTTGTCTTCATGCCTCGGCATCTTGCCCTTCCACGATCCGGACCCGCTCCACGAACCAGGTCCACTAACAGGCCTCTTCTTGGTATACCCAGGTTTGACACTCCCGGAACCCGTAGGTAATTCTTTCTTGGTGCCTTTACCACGGATTCTCTCCGTCATCTCAAGAGTATCCTCTAGAACTTGCGCTTTCCTTACCACCTCAGAATACGTGGAAATCTCCATCAGTGCCAATTGGTTGATATAATGAAGCTTCAATCCATTGAGAAAGCGCTTCGCCTTCATCTTCTCGGTGGAAATGAGATGTGTAGCATATCGAGAAAGCCGTGCAAATTGAGCCTCATGCTCTGCCACGGACAAACCTCGCTGTTTCAAGGCCGCGAACTCTGCCACTTTCTTCTCTTGCACTCTATCAGAAAAATACTTGCTGTTGAAGAATTCTTCGAATTCTTCCCACATAACTTGCCGATCACCGAGAGTTGCCTTGATAGAATCCCACCAAGTACGTGCATCATGTTCCAGTTGAAATGTGGACAAAAGGACACGCTCCTGGTTGGTGCATTGCATAACTTCAAAGATCCTCCCCATCTCATCTAGCCAGTGCTCGGCTTGGTCAGGGTCAGTCGAACCAGCGAATCTAGGCGGGTTCATTCCGCGGAAGTTCCGGTATAGATCACCGGTGCCATGCGGTGCCGCTCCTGCCTGAGCTACTTGCTGAAGGGCCTGAGTAAGGCCTTGCACCGTACGCTGTAGGTTCCTCCATTCAGCACGATCAGCTGCCATCTACACGAGAAATAGATTACTTAGGTTTAATCAAGATAAATAATTACACGATTAAGAAACGATCTTAACCCAAGTTTCTACCCATTCTCACTAGGTCAGGTCCTAGACTTTTACAAGGTTAGGGATCTAATGCACCTAGACACGACCAAAAACTCGGTACCTGGCGGAGGTAATCGGTCCGAAGACCACTCGCGCAAGTGTGCGACCTTTCCGATAGGCGTAGCCTAACGTTCGGACAACACCTTTTGATATACCGGTTATTGGGATGCAATGCAAGAAAACCTAAAACTTAGGAAACCTAGGAATGTGAAACCTAGGAATGTGAAACCTAGGGCTCTGATACCAACTAAACTGTCACGCCCCGAACAAGGCGGAAATATCGGGACGTACAGTTAGGGACACGCTGGCAAGAGAGAGAACTAATCTAAAATAATACACAAGTGCTACAAGATGGAAATACTAAATGATCATTAACAAACCACAACTGATACAATAACCTCAAGTTCAACTTAATACATCTGGAATAATCAACCACTAAAACTCAATAACATGACTGAGACTAAAAGCTCTCCAAAACACAACTAAAGAAAGATAACACACTACTAACACACTAGAACTGATACACTCAAGACATCACTCCTGCCCTTCTCCATCGGTAAGCGCGTCACCTGAAAAGCCTGGAAAGGGGGGAAAACACAACTATGAGCTGACGCTCAGTAGGAAATAACAGACAGGTATAAGTGATTAATAGTTTAATTACATTTTAAAATATCATCCTACAAATGATAAAATAATAAAAAGATAACGATGATATCACGAAAACAAAATTCAAAGATCTAGCAAGGTCAAGAAATATAATGAATAGAATGGTAAGATAAGAATTTACTACAGGAGATAATGATAAAAAGTAGTTGGCCATATCAAGACAATTCAAGTCATGTCAAGCACGTATGTAATTTCATTTCCACGTCCAAGTAATAAGCAAGTAAAGTAACCACAAGTAGAGTATAGAACAGTGAAGAGTGGAAAGTGAAAAGTAGTAGAAAGTAATGTAGGGAGTAGTGGAGAGAGTAGTGGACAGTCCTAGATTTAACACATGTCAAGTACTGGTGCCAAATGCCACACCTAGTCATTCACCTCCCCGGGGGTACACGTAGTGTTCGGGCGCTCTTCCCAGGACTAGACCGAGTCCTTAATTGTTTGCCAAGCATTGATTTCTTTGGATCAAAGATCCCACGAATCTAGACTTCCACAGTTTATGGCCAGAATTCCAAGGTTTAAACTAAGTAGCAATAACAACTTCAAGTAGGAAAGAGATTCATTTCCAGAATTTCAAGGTAAGTATAATCATCAAGGAGATCGAAACCAAGTCACAACAAGAGTAAATCGTGCTGCGCTACTGTAAAACAGCAGCAATCAAACAAGCTAATCAACATATTAATCCTAATCACCAAGTTAAGATATCATGATTAACCATTATCATTTGTATTAGCCAAAGAGCCAACAAGCTAGAACAAGTTGTCAAGGTAAAGAACAAGCTCTCACAGCGGTGAAATAGAATGCATTATCAGGGGCTTTAATTACACCATTAATCATTAATTAAGTGAGTTTCTATTTAACCAATGTAAGTGTTGTAATGGAGATAGTAAACATCATGTTTTGTACTATGTTTGCGAGAAAGGACCAATGCAAATTGAAATCAAGGGGGGTACATGAATAGGTCAAAAGTTCTTCAAAAATATAATTTCAATGGGTCTAAGTTAAATGGGTTGATTCCCCACTGATTCGGATTCATCTTCGGTTCGAAAAATGAAGAAAATCGGGTTTCTGGTGTACGGGTTGACCCTTGGGGTCGACCCCTGGAAAACTGGGGTCTGGGAGTAGGATGGGTCGACCCCTGGGGTCGACCCTCGGGCTGGCCTGGGCTGCCAGGTGATGGGTCGACCCCTGGGGTTGACCCCTACAAGCCCAGAACCGGCCGGGGCTTCCGGAAAACGCATGAACTCGCCCAAATGGGGTCCAAATGAGTTGAAATCAAAACCACATGCCATAAGAATCTTGCTAGACATATTAGGGTCATAAAACTACAATTTGGAAACACGAATTTCATCAGAATTCACAAGAATCACAACCTATTCCATGAAGAACACAAGGAGACCTAGTTCAGGACATACTTCCACTAAATCGTCGAATTCTCTCGATATACAAAACCAAATTTGGGGATTTTGGTGTCAAAAGAAAGCTAACACGATCATGAATCCAAACATATATGATATGCTACATGAAGATCAAGTTACATGACTCAAAATGAGCCCGTAATCAAGCTCTGACTTAAGGAACACTATATGAATCATGTTCTAGACATGTTTTTACAAAAATCGAAATTCACGATGCAAGCTCAATGGAATTTGGGGCTTTCTACGTTAAATGAAAGATAATAACATGCTGATTACTTCATGTAAGTTAATTAGAGTTTGGTTGTTAGATCATACCTCAAATCGGAGAGAGAAAACTCAAACCCTAGGATGAAGAACACTTGGACAGCACCTCACAAAAAGCTCGATTTCTCCACGGACACCTAATAAAATTGGGGCTTTTGCCACCAATGGATAGAGCTCGATGAGAGGAACAATTTGCTATACTCATGATCAAGATTTGGTTGAGAATTCCTACCTCAATCGATGGATCAAAGAAGGATGAAGGGAAGCCAACGGCCTGCTGACCCACCTCCACAATTCGAACTAGATCTCTCCAGATATGAAACTTCAGCGAACCCCACAGCAGTCAAATGAAAGAAGACTCGTAGGGCTTCATTTTGATAGCTCATAGAGCTTCTGGAGCCTTCTGAGTTGGGAGTATTCGCTGCTGCAAGCTACGTGTTTAGAAACGGCGTCGAAATCCTTGACTTGACCAAACTATGTCGGCAGCACGTTTTGGGGCTAAGTTTACCTCAAATTGATTGAGGGTAAATGTTCCTTACATTGTGGCCTTCCATTTGCCACTGATTTCAGATCATTTGGTTGAGTATTGAGGTCGAATTTCGTGTTTTAAACTAAGGGTTAGGTATGGGTCAAAAGTGTGCACTTTTTGGTTTAAACTCTAAATAGACCTTGCCACGGATTTACAATGGCCTAATGCCAGAAGGAAAAGTTGTTATCTACATCGACCTAAATCTATTTACTATTTTTACAGATTTTTCTAAGGTAGTCGGATTATTACTTATACTATTCCGTAAATAGTTAAATGTTAAGTTCGGAAAACTAAGTTCACTAATTCGGCATAATAAATGATTTTCTTAGGCTTAAATGTAGAAGATAAAGTTGTTAAACAAAATTAATTCTACAAGATGTGATTTTTGGGGATTTTTAGAAAATAGTTGAAAAATGACTTATTCTATTAATTAATTAATTAATCTAATTAATTTGGATAATTCTCATTAATTCGAATAACTTCAAATAAATTCCGAATAATTACAAATAACTTACTAAATAAATTTCTAAAGAATTTGGGGTCTTACAGACCAACCCGACAGTGCCCAGATGGCGACGTAACGTAATCTCCTCCGGCAAGCAGGGAAACCTGCTTATTTCGAGGCGGCGCCAGCGACTCCGACTACAACTCCCCTTCCCCCGCTTGCGAAGAGGTCCCGGGCGAAATCACCCGTGAAGAAGGTGGTAGATGCTGCTAAGGCGGCCGGGCAGCGGGAGGCAAAGCGACGAAAGATGGAGGCTACCAAAGTTGCGTCGACCATTCCCCCGGCGCCTTTGATCTCTTCATTCGAGGAGTTCGAAGCTGCTCGAATCGAGCCAAGTTGGCTTGCAGGTTGGGTCTTTTTTGATCTTCGAGGCTCTTCGTGGTTCATCTAGACGTTAAAAAGGACGCTTCTTATAACGCATGTGTTTTTTATTCCAGCCGCCGTCGAGAGGCCCACATCCGTATCTATCCCAGGCGTGGGTGAAGCTGTGACCCATGGAGCCGTGGAGTCTGTCGAAGAGACCTTCTTCACCCCGACTCCCGCCGCTGAAGTTGAATGAGGTACATCACTTTCTTTGCTAGTCACTTTGATTAATTTTCTCCCTCCCTTGAAGCTTTGCGGGCCAGACTGAACCTGGATCTTGCTCTGCTTGGCAGAAGCCGATGCGGCAGCCCCTCAACCGGAGGCGGACCCCGAGACGTCTCGGTTCAGGCAGATATACTAGAAGAAGGGGTGGCGGTCAGGAAAGTCACCGTTGCCTGTCTGGCGCAACAACGAGCCGACCCCGATGCTGAGGCGAGGGCTCCCTTGACAGTGAAAGAGGTGCCCACTAACACTAGGTCTTCGTCGGGCGAAAGGGTAGATTACTGCTACTCTTCTGACGAAGTAATTTCAACTGAGGGTGTGCCCGGGGAGCCCAATTTTCAAGTTCCGGCCTGGAAAGCCCCGGTCACGCCCGTTTCTCTTAGCTTGGTGGAGCAGGCCTCTATAAGTGTGAACCTGTTAATTCAGGTTTCTCTCTTGAGGCAGTCAACTAACCTCCTTAATATTGTCATTTTTGGCTTCCAACAGGAACATGTCCCACCAAAAGATGCAGAAATCCACGTCCCGGGCTTAGAAGCTGCTAGGCGAGAGATGACCACTGCGGCTTTGGACAAACTGGCATCCCTAGTCGAGGTTTTGCGGCAAGAAGAGGCCGTGGTGAGTTTGGGTGCTTCCGTCTCGACAGCCGAGGTTCCGCCCCAGGAAGGAGTGGTAGTGGCTGTTAGTGTACACCTTCCTCTTTCTTTCTCCTTTCTCATCCTTAAGTCTTCCCTCGGGGTTGCTAATTTATTTGAGGCAATATAGGCTCGTGCCTCCAAAGGAGCCGTGGAGGTTACTATCCCAGCCACCGAAACCATGGAGGAGGGGGAGATAGCGCCAGAGATCGAGGTGCGAGAGCCGGTAGTACCCGAAGCTGAGATTCAGGAAGAAGGGGAGGTGGCGTCAGCGACCGAGACCCGCAGGGAGACGGTGCCTGAAGCTGCCGCCCGGGGAGAGACGACGCCGGAGAGCAGCACAGTACTGGCAGGCGAGGTAAGCATGGGGATCCATTTGGCTTCCTTGAGAATGCAGTGATTTACTCCACTTGACAAGTGGCTAACCTTTCTTCACATGGTTAGATAATGACAACGCCCCGCGGAGCGCGCGCACCCCGGGGTCGTAAGGCCGTCCCCAGGTGGAGCTCATCCTTTTGCGTGCATGCGGCGAAGAGACTGAAGACGCTCCTGGGGCCAGACACGAGATTCTTGGCCGATCTTCTGCGGATGGGGGTTGTCCCGCGGCTGGTGATCCCACTGCCACCAATCCTGACGCAGGTTGCACCCGAGGAAGCCTGACTCATGGGGAGGATATTGACGATCCTCAATGCACATTCAGGGGGCTTCCAGGCGGGAGAAGGTGAAGACTTTTCGGGGACGAGATCGGACCCGCCTGCCATTGATACCTTGTCTGCAGAGGTCGCCATTCTTTCGCTTCCGGTCTGCAGGGCGTCCATGGATTCAGACCGTGCTGAGGAAGCGGAGACCGAAGTAACTTCTTCTGCCGCGGTAGCCGATCCGGCCTCTACGGCCGTTCGTTCTCCCGACAAGGTAATGGCTCTAGTTTCGACGGAGGGGGTGACATCGTTGGACTTGGAATCCACTCAGTCGATGGCGCTAGAGCAGTAGCTCCTCATGGCGGCACCAGATGCCTCTGTTGCGGTATCCCCTTCACCTTTGGTGGTGGCTGGCCAGGGGTCATCCTCGGAGCCTGAGAGGCCCCTCCTTTCGGCCCTGACTCTTCCAAGTAGCTCGGCCATGATTGACGCGGAGTTGTGGGCGGTTGTGGATAGCCAAGTTAGCTTCGACCCACCAGTCGTCCCTTCTATCGACCGCGTGAGTTCGGACCTGCCAGTCTGCCAGACCTTGTTGGTATTGCGCTCTATGGTCGTTGCCGACCCAACGCTCACATATCAAGGCATAATGGCCATTGTGGAGCAGCTGACCAAAGCACTGCAAATGATAGGCTGCCCGTTGGAGGAATGGTCGCGATGTGTTCTGTTACTATTGAAATACGTAAACCATCGCGCATTCCTCGAGACGCAGGCCCCAACTAAGCTTACAGCCATCGGCGCTCAGAGGGAAGAATATCTGGAGGCTCTGGCGGTGCGGAGGGACAGTAGGGAGCAACACCGGGAAGTCTTGGACGGGTGCAATGCCAACATCCACGCCTTGGAGAATCAGATAGAGAAACTCCGGGATTGGCTTGCCCAGACTGAGTCTGACCTACTCAAGATCGAGACGAGCAAGGCCAGGGAAACTGAAGAACTGGCCGTCGCCGAAGCAGCAGTGGCCTCTTTGGCGACCGAGCTAGAGCGCCTCGACGCGCAGGAAGACCGCCTGCGCGAGATGATGAGATTCCCTTGCGTCGGGATCCTTCCCTTCGAGGACATCTTCCGAAGGCTAGACTAACTGTCGGTCCCCCCTTCGATCCCTTTTTTTGCATGTAACGCCGGGGTATGCCCCGAGGCCAGTGTAATTTTCTCTCAAAAGAATATAATACAATTATTCCATGTGCCTCTTGTATGTATGTGGTGTTGGGCAACCTCTTCCTCCCTTTTCTCTTTTCTTTTTTTTCTATGTGATGGAACGCAAGTTCATACTAATAGCTTATCCAGGGAGAACCCGGTGAGGCTCGCATAGGAGCATAGGAGACTGCTCGCCCCTTCCAGAGGAGGGACGAGGGGACCACTCCACCATGTCCATCAAGCGACTCAGCCGAATGATGTCACCGGTACGTTCGACCCGAGTAGGTTGATCCGACCTTGGAGGGGCGAAGAGAAGAGTTTGTTCGTTCAACGACCTAGATAAGAGGTCTTGGTTAAAAGGGGTCGTTCGTCGCCCGAAAGGACGGAGAGAAGAATTTGTTCATTCAATGACCTAGACGGGAGGTCTTGGTCAAAAGAGGGTTGTTTGTCTATGCCGCCAGAGTGCCGGGAACAAGTGTGGTTTATTTGTCTCTTGATGTATTCGTTGGTACAGGTTGGCGCCAACGCGATGAGAAGGGTTGATTCCCCGATCTTGGATGAAAGGTCTGAGTGGGGTATTCTTCGTCAGTGCCGACAGAGTGTCAAGGGCTGACAGGGTTGATTCGTTTATTGGAATATTCATTGGTACGGTCGGTGCCAACGCGAGGAAAAGGGTTGATTCCCCGATCGTGGACGAAAGGTCCGGATGGGGTGTTCTTCGTCAGTGCCGACAGAATGTCAAGGGCTAACAGGGTTGATTCGTTTATTGGAATATTCGTTGGTACGGTCGGTGCCAACGCAAGGAGAAGGGTTGATTCCTCGATCCTGGACGAAAGGTCCGGGTGGGGTATTCTTCGTCAGTGCCGATAGAATATCAAGGGCTGATAGGGTTGATTCGTTTATTGAAATATTCGTTGGTACAGTCGGTGCCAACGCAAGGAGAGGGGTTGATTCCCCGACCCTGGATGAAGGGTCCGGGTGGGGTATTCTTCGTCAGTGCCGATAGAATGTCAAGGGCTGACAGGGTTGATTCGTTTATTAAAATATTCGTTGGTACGGTCGGTGCCAATGCAAGGGGAGGGGTTGATTCCCCGGTCCTGGACGAAAGGTCCGGGTGGGGTATTCTTCGTCAGTGCCGATAGAATGTCAAGGGCTGACAAAGTTGATTCGTTTATTGAAATATTCGTTAAGCTGAGGGCGAGGATCAATGAAGGAGAGTTGGTTCCCCTCTCTTCCTCTCTTCCTCTCTTTCTTCATTCTTTTTTTCTTTTTTTTTTCTTTTTTTTTCCTTTTTTTGTCTCTTTTTCATCTTTTCTCTTCTTCTTTTTTTTCTTTTCCCCTCCTTTCCCCCTTTTTTTTTCTTTTACTTTTCTTTTTCTTGCTCTCTTTCGTTGTTTCTCTTGTAATGCGTAGTAGATAGTAGTCGAACCATTCAGGCAATTGAAAAGCAAATTTGCCCACCGTGGGGCGCAGAAACGTATTATTCATTGAATGGGGGAATCGGAGCGTGATACAACCTCAAATGTCTACCATTAAGGGGTGGAAATTGAACCTCCCCCCGATGGTCGACTATCACATACGCTCCACCCTCGTAGACCTTCTGGATCACATAGGGTCCAAGCCAATTCTCATTCAGCTTGCCCTTGGGATTGGAAGCCATGAGACTTCTCTTCTCTTCACCATGATGAGGTCACCCTTCTTAAATTCGCGTTCCTTGACGAGCTTGTCAAAGGCGCGAGCTATCTGGGCCTGGTAGACCTGGATATTCTGTTGGGCCTGGAGTCGCTTCCCTTCCAAGCTGGAGAGCTCTTCAAGCCTTCGCTCGACATTTGTTTGATCTTCTCGGGCCAACCCGTGTTGGATTGCAACCCGAAGGGAGGGTACCTCCAGCTCGATGGGGACGATCGCCTCTGAGCCATATACCAGGGAGAAGGGTGAACAACCCGTCGGAGTTTTGTAAACAATTCGATATGCCCACAGGGCCTCATACATTCTTTCTTCCCAGTCCCTTTTGTTGGAATTGACAATTTTGGAGAGGAGAGTACAAAGAGTTTTGTTGAACGCTTCGGCCAAACGATTGGCTTGTGGGTTGTAGGGGGTTGACATTTTCCAGTCGATCTTGTACTTCTCTGCCAGCCAGTAGACATTTTGGTTACGAAAGTGGCTTCCGTTATCTGAGATAATTCGGTTTCGGATGCCAAACCGGAATATGATATTGCGCCGAACGAATCTAGCGACGATCTCCCCAGTCATCTCTTTCATAGCAATGGCTTCCGCCCAACGGGAGAAGTAATCAGTTGCCGCCAAAATGTACTTGCACCCGGCGGATGAGGCGGGTAGTGGGCCCATGACGTCTGTCCCCCATTGGGCGAACTGCCAGCTGGGTAATGTCGGATGCAGCGATACGAGCGGCCTCCTAGGAACTGTGGCATGCTCCTGGCATTTCTGGCAAGACTTGGCGTACTTGCAGCAGTCATCAAACATGGTCGGCCAGTAGTAGCCAAGCTTTTTTATTTCAATTTTCATTTTCGGCCCCGCCTGATGTGCACCTGCTGTCCCGGCGTGGACTTCCTTCATGACCTTCCAAGCTTATTTGGTAGATAGGCACCGTAGGAGCACTTTCCGTTTGGCATCCGCCATAATTCGGAATAGGATCCCATTCCGGACCTCGTAGGAGTCTTTTGTTCTGATCAGCCTGATCTTTTCTTCTCTCTACTTGGGCAGTTGCTGGTATTTAAACCATTGCATAAGGGAGGCCCTCCAATCAGGTAGGTCGACGATTTTCGCTACAGCGACCTCCAGTTCTTCTTCTTCTGGTTCTTCTACCATGCTAGGCACCTGGCGCTGATTCACCACCCGGATGCTAAGAGATCCATAGGGCGGGACTACTAGTGAGCTTGCCAATTTTGCCAGTGTATCGGCTTGTGCGTTTTCTCCCCTGGCAACATGGTCTATCTCAATGAGGAAGAATTGCTCCATGAGCCACTTTGCTTTAGCACGGTAAGGGAGCAGCTCAGGTTTTTGGACATCAAACTGCCCCTGGACTTGCTTGACGACTAGTAACGAATCGCCAAATACTTGCAACATTTTAATCTCCATTTGTAAAGTGACTTGGAGACCGATGATCAGAGCCTCATACTCTGCCTCATTATTTGTACAGGGTTTATTGATAGAACAAGATGTATGCAATACTTCTCCCTCAGGGGATTTGAAGACGATGCCGGCCTCTGCCCGTACTTTTGTATGTCCGGACAAGGTTGTTTCTGTTCTCGAAGCTCCATCAAAGTGCAGCTGCCAGGCGATCTGTTGGACTTGGTCCACCTCCAGTGTTTCATCTTCAGGCAATTCTATGGCCAATGGGGAATCTTCAGGCACAGGGTGTGCTGCAAAGAACTCGGCTACGGTTTGACCCTTGATGGCCTTCTACAGTGTTGAACCCCGTGCATAACCATGTCTTAAGGAATTTTGATGATGAACTAAATATCATGTGACTGTCCTCCATGTAAACAATTTGCATATGTTGTTGTGGATTTGAAATGAACTAAGCAAACTCCATTTTGTATGAATGGACTATTGTATGTCACGGCCAACTGATTTGATGAAGTTAACTGACATGTAATTTGATATGCTTACAGGAGCTAGTGAGAAAGAATAATCTCCGACTGAACTGGGTGAAACTCTTCTAACTCTTCCCTATTTGATTCACTTAACGGTTGTGAAGCAGGATCTTAGGTGTGTCGAACAAGCATTGAATATAAAGACCAATTGGAAACCTTCCAATTGGATCTTCACATGCATGTGGACCAACACAAGGATCTCAAGTGTGTATTGAATGGTAAGTTGCTTTGGTTGAATGGTAGGAGGAGGTTTAATTGTGAAAAATGGATGGACATCTCTCAAGGTAATTCCCTAACAATCTCTACTTGGTATATCTATGATTTGGGGTACTTAATACCCATTTCTCTCTTACATGTATTCATCTTTAATGTATCATCCTTTTTGATTACCCCTATGCATATTTTATTTAGTTTGCATTATGTCAGGAAAAGTGTCGACCCCATGGGTCGACACTTTGTCCAAGGGTCTGGTGTTCTAAGCCGCCCTCTTATGTCTTCGAACTTGGGGATAAAAAGTCGACCCACGGGGTCGACCTTTTTATCACTAGGTTCTGTCTTGGATCATTTTTCAGAACCCTGGACATAAGTGTCGATCCACAAGGTCGACACTTATTCCGGGTCTTTCTGCCGTGGCTTGTTTCAATTCCGCAGGTAGAAAGTGTCGACCCCATGGGTCGACACTTTCTTCACTGGGTTATGTTCGAGCCTTTGTTCTGTCTTGCCCGATCGCGAGTGTCGACCTTAGGGGTCGACACTTTCCGGCGATCGGAAAAATCGCCGGTTCGCGCGGCGGTGGGTGCCCTAGCTCGATCTATTCTTTTAGTGCTTGATTGTAATTGGTCCTTGGGGGATAATATCCTCTACGTGGCCCTTCATTCCCTTGTGGTATAAATTGGAAGAGATAGGGTTTATTGAAAGAGGAGAGGAAAAAGCATCTAATGTTACATACGTTTTTGGGTTTTGCAGGGAGAAAGAAAGCAGAGGATGAAGCTTCATCTCCTTCGTCTCGAGGGTGAGCTGGGTGCGATTCAAAGCTGAAGATGATGAAATCCCACCTAGTTGAAGGTGTCTTGCTGAAGCTCCACGGCTATATCTCGTCCAAACGATCAATGAGCTGAAGCCGGATTGAATAGAAGAAGAACCTCGATCGCTGATCTTTCAAGCTGCAACAACAACGAACATGTTGATGATTCTATTGCGTGCTTCAACCAAAGTCTGACTGAAGAGAAGAAGAAACCCAGTTGCCCAAGAACCCAGTTCCATCATTTTGATAAGGAGTCTTCTGAACCATTTTCTATCCCTGCTTGTGGTTATCCTTTGTCTAGTTCATGTTCATTGAGCTTGCTTGTATATCTGTGATCATTTCTTAAACTGAAGAAAACTATGTGTGTGTTCGGATCTGTGTCTCCGAGTGTGGATTGACTGTTGGGGTGCGTTATCCGTCTTGGTGTGTGTGTGTGGTGCTGAGCACCGTGTTGAGGTTCGCCCTCGTGTCTGTGCTGCTCTGCAGCGTGTTGAGCGTCGAGCTCATGTGTATATGGTTTGCTGCCGTCGAGCAGCGTGTGGTGTATTGGGGTTAGTCCTCGTGTGCTACCTCGTGTAGCTTTTTAGTGAAGCCTCACCGAGGTGGTGAGGGGTGGACGTAGGGTACCCGTCGTGGTCCCGAACCACCTAAACATCCTTATGCATGTGTGATTGGTTGAGTGTTTGTTCCTTATCTTCTACCACCATTCACAGGATGGATTATTGATTATCTTGCGCATTGATGCTAAATTTGTTAACGTATAATGCTAGTTCAAATTGCCATCTCTCCGTGTGTGATCTTGTCACTTGCATGTTCGGTGAGGTTTGATTGAGAACCTTTCAAGTTATTTTAATTGGTCTTATTTTTTAGAGAGGGATCTATTCACCCCCCCTCTAGATCCGTGCCACTACACTATGGGACCCAACATGCGGCACGTAAGTAATGTCAAATTCCATCAATAGCACGGCCCACTTGCCGAGACGTCCCTCCAGGACTGGCTGGGAGATAATGTGTTTAACTGGGTCGGCCTTGGAGATCAGGCTCACTTCATGGGAGAGCATGTAATGCCTCAGCTTCTTGACTGCGAAGACCAAGGCGAGACAGACCTTCTCAATCGGGGTGTATTTTGCTTCTGCCCCCACTAGCTGTCGGCTAAGATAATAGAGAGCTTGCTCCTTCCCCTCATCATTATTCTGGGCGAGCATTGACCCTAGTGAACATTCGGTGGCGGCTATGTATAGAATAAGCGGCCTCCCCTTGACAGGTGCCCCCAGCACGGGCGGGGTCTTCAAGTAATCTCTCAACAGAACGAACGCCCTCTGGAATTCCTGGTTCCAGTCAAAAGGTGAATTTTTTATCATCAATTTGTGGAATGACTGACAGCGCCCTGACAAATTGGAGATAAATCTTCAGATGTAAGCCAGCCGGCCTTGCAGGGATCTTAACTCTCCCAGATCCTTCGGAGGAGGTAGCTCCTGAATGGATTTTATTTTGAAAGGGTCGATCTCGATCCCTCTATATCGGACAATGAAGCCAAGGAACTTCCCGCTGGAGATGCCAAAGGCACACTTCATCGGGTTCATTTTCAGCTCGTATTATCGGAGTCTTTCAAAGATGACTCTGAGGTCCTTCAGGTGATCTTTTCTTTTCTTCGACTTGACGACCAAATCATCAATGTAGCATTCGACTTTGTTGTATAGCAGCTCATCGAATATTTTGGTCATCGCCCGCTGGTAAGTAGCACCGGCGTTCTTGAGGCCAAAAGGCATTCTTTTGTAGTGGAATATCCATTTGGGTGACCGGAAGGCCGTATGAATTTGGTCGTGCTCAGCTATCCAGATTTGGTTATAGCCGGACGATCCGTCCATGAAGGACAAGGCCTTGTGGCCAGTAGTTGCATCAATCATGACTTTAGTGATGGGCACCGGGAAATCATCTTTTGGGCAGGCTTTATTCAGGTTGCGGAAGTCCACGCAAATCTTGATCTGTTCATTCTTCTTCTTCACCGGCACAATGTTGGCCAACCAAGTGGTATACTAGTTTTTAGCTACAAAATCGACACCTATGAGCTTGTCGACTTCTTTACAAATTTAGTTTATTAACTCCGGCCTCATGCGCCAGGGAGACTGCTTCAACGGTTCCACCTTGGGATCGATGGCCAGAATATGTTGGGTCACAACGGGACTTAGGCCGGGCATCTCCTTGTAATTCCAGGCAAAACAGTCCCAGAATTCTTACAGCAGCTTGATATATTGCTCCCTCTCCTGTGGAGGAAGAAGGGCACTTAGGAAGGTCGGCATGGGGTCGCCCTCCGTGCCCAAGTTAATTTCAATAAGTTCATCTACCGTGGCCTGGCCACCATTTTCAATTTCCGGCGGTGCTGGCAGCAAGTCGACGAAATCCTGATCTTCGCCATCTTCTGCTTCAAGGACACCATAGGTGTCACCCTGATCAACCTCGTCGGACAATGACGCTTTGCTGGTATCCCCCGCCTCCGGGCTCGCGGGCCGTGGCTTCGAGGGGTCCTTTTGTGCGGAGAAATAGAGGACTTCTCCGGGGTCTTCTTGGTAATTATCATAGACGGCTCTAGCAGGGACCGAAGTGACAGATTGCCACACCAGGGGCTGGTTCTCCGCCAATGGCCGAGGTTGTTTGTTCTCAACTGCATCTTCAAAAATCTGGTGCCGGACTGACACCATGTAGACACCCTTTTCGTGGCTGCATGTCAGATGGGGGCGTGGCGTAGCCACCACATAATCTCCCATTCTGAGCTCCTCTGTCTCAATCAGATCTTGGGCAATATCCTTAAAGACGTAGCAGTCTTCGATAGAGTGGCCCAGTTTTTGGTGATAAGGGCAGAACAAGGGGTCACCGCTTTTGCGAGCATCTTACGGCCTCTTGGACCTTGGGAGGGAGACCTTGCCATAGTAGCAAGCCCACTACAAAGTTCCTCGGGTTTTATTCCTCGGGAAAGAGTAGGGTCTCTGCATCCTCTCCCGCAGCGTAGGGTTTCGCTCGGTCGATCATCTGACCGGGAAAGCTGCTACATCCTTAGCCTCCCTTTTCAGGTGCACGGGGGCATTCGAGACGGTGCTCAGGGACTGGTGCGTGTCGATGCTCTGTTGGCGAAGGATGCCCCTGATGAGGTCAGACACGAGTACAGTCACTTCGGCCAAGCGAGCCTTCAGCATTTCAATTTCCCGCTACTGCTGATAGCATATGGCAAATAGGGTAGAGTCGCACCGAGGGAGGCCCGGGGTCCGGCTTGCTTCCCCATCATTTTCATCGGTGTCAGACGAGGGCAATGGCGCACCGCTGCTGCAGTCATTCGGGGTTTGTCCTTCAGAGGAGGACAGGGCCTTCCCCTTGTTCCTGCAGGGAGGTGGATTCCATAGGAATACCTCTTCACCCTGCTCTTCATTAGCCGAAGGCTTAAGGTGCAGGCGACCTTCAACTTCTTGTGGAGCTACGGCGCCTGTGAGGCTATCGCCATCCGAAGCCGAGACTGATATGACGTCAGCTTCGTAGGAGTCTTCTAATGAAAAACCTAATCCTGGGTGCCGGGTGATTTGCAGCAATCTCTAGTCTAGGTTTGGTGGGTTCCACATCTTTTTGAACATGTCCTTCCGACTGGAGAGCTGGCAAAAGGGGATCCCTTGTTTTCTAGTCATTCTGGCTACACGGCCGGTTATGTCAGGCAGTCCCGTGATCGAGACGAGTGGGTCATGCAATTCGTCGGGGAGTTTACAATCATCGTCTCCTCTGACCGGGTGCTCATTAGCCACATAGAAAATAGTATACCGTCCTCCGGGGTTAGGCACCTCAAAGGTCTTCAATGGTTCAACCACTTGGCAGTCAGCTTCTGCGAGAGGCTTGATGATCCCAAACGGGACCCTGATGTCCTCCAGCAAGTCTTCGAGGTGTGGAAACCCCGGTGTAGGGTAGATGGAAAGGGGAGTGGCTTTGAATACTCCTTCTGCCCTAGAAACAAATGACACTTGACGGGGAGCCACATAGCCTGGCGGCGGTGGAGGGAACCAGCTGTCGGGCTCTGCCTTCTTCTTTCCCTTGTCCAGGGTGACTTGGGGAGCTTGCTTCAGCTTCTCTAGATACAAATTGGCGTCTGAGAGATGGCATTCGAACACCTCAAAAGGGTGGAGGTCAGCAAAGATTCTCTTCTCCTTCCCGTTGCCGGGGTACTTGATGCATTGATGCAGTTTAGACAGCACTACCCTATTTTGGTGTAGCCAAGGCCGGTCGAGCAATGCTTTGTAGGAGGTGCTGGAGTTCATCACATGAAACTGGACCTTAGTTGTGAAATCACTGAGAGAGAGGTTAAACTCTGCAATCCCCATGGGGACCTCGCACTTTTAGTTGAAGCCAGCAATCTTAACATTCTTGACCTCGATCAAGTACATCAAAGTAATGTTTCTGGTATATCCGGTAGGGGAGTATATTTATATGGGGACATCTCCTACCACTACTCATTCTTTCGAGGGTCCCGTTGCTTGCCAGCTATGCGTCATCATGTTCGCGGCATTTTTCTTAATCATGGCTTGTAATTTTTATATTTTCTTGAGTCATAAATTATGTAATTTCCCTTTTATTGAGTCAAGTATCTAGGTTAATTGAGTCATTACCTAAGTCTTAAGTCATTATGTGTGTTATTGGGCCCAATTATATGGGCTAGGCCTAGGGGCGCCCCCTTCCCCTTGGTTTAGTGTTAGTAGTTCAAAAGTCAGGGACTTAAGTTAAATTGTGGGATTCCTATAAATAGGACCCCAATCCCTCATATGTAAGCTAATGAATGAATGAATGAAGTATTGAGTGAAAACTTGATCCACAAGGATTGTCTCCCCCCCTCTCTCTCTCTAGCTCTCTCTCTCTCTCTATCTCTCTCTCTCTCTAAAGGGGGCGGCCCCCTCTCTCTCTCCTCCCCCTCTCTCTCCCAATTTCACCCTCTCCTCTCTCTCCTCCCTCTGCCACATCATCCTCCACCTCAGCCTAACCCTTCACCTTCCCAAGGCCCACTTATTCCCACCATTACTCACACCATATCCCCAAGCAACCTTTCCCCTTCCCCATACAACCTTTCACATTCCCAAGGGAGAATCCCTTCTCCCAACCACCCCTTCCCCTCCCCAAGGCAACCCTTCCCATTCCCTAGGCCCCCATTAATCCCTCCATTAACCCACCACTCAAATCCCAAAGGACTCCTCCCCATTCCCCCAAGCCCATTGGCGCCCTCATCCCACCCCACCAAAGGGAGAACCGCCCACCACCACTCCACCCCCACACTAGCTGCGACCTCCCCTCCCCTTCTCTCTCTCACCCAGGTACCACCCATCTCCCTCCATCGACCCTCCCCTCCCCAAGCTCTAGCCCTCCATCTGCAGCCTCACCCCTCTCAAAACCACTAAACCATCCACCCAAAACCCCTCCACACTCACCAAGGAGTTCCCTGCCCTACTCAGTTCGCTTCCACCAGAAGAAGCTCCACTTGCATAGGATTCCCCGGTGCTGTCTGACGTCATCTGGAGGTGCACCATACATTGCCGGAAAGGTCTTCCAGTCTTCTTCACAGGCGAGGTGATCCCGCTACATTCCGAGTTTGGGGTTGCCCGGGAGAACCTTTCTCCCCCGACTGCGCAGATCTGGCCCAGACTGCAACCAGAGGTGACTTTCAGTAGCCCCCGCGGCCACACACCTCAAGTTCTGGAGGTGCCACTTGGCCGAGAGCTTCTACCACAAGGCATCCACCATCAACAACAAGCGGCGTCCCGTTCGGCATCAGGAAGAGCACTTTCCAATTTTTCTCTCCCAGGAGCGTAGAACAGGTCGTTCGGGTCCTGTCCTGACCCCCCCTCACTCAACGGATCCCTCCTCTCCACCCCGACATTGTCTGGTGCCCTGCTTGGTTGCTGATGGAATAAGACTCATCCATGGTCATCCTCGACTTAGTCCCTCCTTGATTGGACTTCAGGAGCAGCCGTGGCACCTACATCATGCAGCTACAATACCCTGGGCCTGCCTGAACCAGAGCGCAGGGCACCTGCACCAGGGACCACTCAGACCAGTGGCAATGCGGGAACCATCCACCAAAATTCACCAGCGTACCAGAGTCAGCCAGCGACGATTCAGAACTGGTTTCGGAGACTTCCGAGCTCGGGGGAGTGCACAACGGCGACTACACCGACTCCCTGTCCTGCTCTTCCAGACCTGGGCAGATTCGGCAGGGTGCTCCATCGGCGCTAATCAAGTAAAACTCCCTTCCCCGCCTGGCCGGATTAGCACCCCTCCCTATGCGGAGGTAGTGTTTGGTTTGTAACCTAATTTCCCCTCCCCTAGTCCACCCCCCTGCATGGGGAGTAGTGCTTGTATAATTGATTAACAGGGTTCAAGCTTCATCGGCGCAGTGTGCGGGAACCCACACTTCCCCGCTCGCCCTCGTCTCCGGCCGGGATCGGTGTCTTCACACCGATAAGGTGAGCTTCGGACCACTCTCCTCTGCTGGTTTCTTACCTTTGCTTAGCTTAGTATTATCTCTAGTTGCGCCGTCGGCAGTGAGAGAGGGCTCGTTCTAACTTTCCATCTATTCGAGTGCCACCGTGGGTGAGTTGTGAGGGAGACAATACATCCCACGCCCTCGGCATGCCGGCCGCCCTTGAAATTGGGCATCCCTGGCCCATTGGGGTCCATCCCCAGCCAGCCATACCCTTGGAACCCCAAGGTCCAACCTCGGACCCTCACCATCATCGCCGGTCCGCCTACGGGCCCGGGTGCGCGCGACGCGGGTGAACCCGCTTGTGAGATATCACCTTTCGGTCCGATTGCTTGCAATTCTAAGTCCAAGGGGTCGTGTCACATCAAGTGGTATCATAGCAAGTTCATAACTTGTCTCTCTACAAGTTGGTCCTAGGGCGCATTCACATTTAGAGTCATTATCAGGCCACCCAGTGCATCATCATGTATACTCCACATTGGTTAAGTCCGCTCAACACGGCCTTCCACAAGTGTCCGATTGACCCCCTCCTCATGGACATCATCCTAGAAGGGGACCTTAGTTTTGACGGATCTAGTCCTAATACCTACGTAAAGTGCGAGGCTACCATGGATAAAAACTTTGATAGGACTAGGGTCTATGGACACGCTAGAGTCCGCAGGGCCACAGGGCGGTTTCGGGGACAAGCCAAGAAGGAGTGGGAACGCATAGTGGGCTTAAGAAGGATTTGGAGGCAAGAACCCATAGGATCATGGGAAGAGATGAAGATTGAGCTTAGGAAGATGTACGCTCCCCGACCTTCCCACTCCTACCTTGAGAATCATAACCCGAGGAGCACTCCCACTCCTCCTTTCTCTCCCAATCAACCCAAGACCACCCTTAGGGCCCAAACTCCACCACCCCAAATGATTCCAATCCCGATCACCACCACCATGCAAACCAAATTGGCCCCCACCCTCACTCTTCCACAACCGGCCGATCCTAAGGGCAAAAGACCCCTAATTGACCCGGTTCCCCCCATGAGGGCCACCACTCCCCAACCCAAAGCCACTCAACCAACCCTCACCATTCAAACCCAAGTGGAAAGCTTGTCCACCCCTCCACCTAGGCCCATGGGCCACCGCCCAACCCAAAATTCTCCATCAAACCTACACCCCACAAGCTCCCACAGTCCCCACCACTACCCCTCCATCTTCCCATAAAAGGGACACACCCCCCAAAACCAATCAACCCAATCCTCCTCAACCCACCCATCTTCCACTACCAACCCCAATCCTACCCCAACTTAGGTCTCCACTTCTTCCACTCCCAAACCCAATCCAAGTTCGAACACCCTCACCACCCCGGGTGCGCCAAGTCCCAACCTTCTTCACCCCATCCCCAAAATACCTTCCCATTCCCTTGGAGAGTAAAACCCCCACACCCCAAAGGGATGAGACTGTGATTGAGGTACATGAGGCCTCCCCCGATTGGGAAGAAGAATACGAGTCACAATGTCATGAGTTAGGCCAGGAAGTTCCCATCCCATGTGTAGAAAGCATCATGGCTCACACACCCGACCACCTAGAGGAGGAGAACACCATGGTCACTATCCCAACCGTGGGGAAAACACATGTCCAAGTTGAAGAAGAAATCTTGCACAGTGGCCTTTGATAAGTGCTATATTTTACATCATAATTTACATCACATCCATCATCTTTGAGCATTATTGGAATATATTTGTGCAACATGAGCATTAATGACATTCTTACACATTATTTGAGTCTTCATGTAATTTATCATCTTTTTGAGCTTAAAAGACCATGTGAGGAATATTTAAATATTTGCACAATTATTTTGAAGCTAAATCAGCTGATATTTTAATTTTCAGGAAAAGCGACCTAGATCAAGGCGCTATTTAAAAAGAGACTGATGCAAGGGCGTGTTTTCAGAAAGAAGCGACTCAAGATAAGGCGTCAATTCGTTTGGCGGGAGAAGAAAAGAATTAGCGCCCGAGATGAGGTCGCTACTCATTGAAAGGACGCCTATCATGGAGGTCGTCAAATTCCTATTTTATGAAAAATGTGGAAATAACAAAATATGGAAATAAGAAATTGACGCCTAAGAAAGAGGCGTTACTTTAGAAAGAGACGCCCTGGATCAAGGCGTCATTTAAAAAGACGCCCCTGAGGAAGTCGCTATTTCAAGTTCATCTAGAAACGGCAATTGCAGCTCCCGATCGAGCTAATCTTCCTTATTTTGATTTATCTACGAAGACAGAGTGGAAAGGAGGACTCTATTATGAGTAAGGACTCTATTGGGGTAATGATCCATTGCTGGAAATAAGGATATGCATCAAGATTGGAGTCCACGGTCGAAGGAAACTGCCGAATGCCATTAAAAGGATGCCATGGTCGCAGGGTTACGGAGAGGATAGTTTGGAGATCTGCCTTAGGGATTAATTTCGAAGTCTTTCCTTTCGTCGTTTACAGTTAAGTTCTTCATCAAAGTTCTTCGTTTTCCAATCTTCTACAAATTCTTCTTCTTGATAATCTTCTAATTCTTGCACGTTTTTATGTTATAATTAGTTTTTCAAAGTTCTATCTACGGATTTTACTGTTCACCCGATTTTCACACCTTCTGTTCTTCATCATTTTTCTCACCCTTCTGGTTCGTATCTCTCTTTGTGTTCTTCATGAAAGTTGTGCGTTTATGAAAGTTCTTCAACTTCTTATTTTACCACTTCATCCAAATCTTCACCGTTTTCAAGCTACAGTCAATCTTCTAAAGTCAGATTTTTAGAGTTCTGCACTGTTCATCCGCGACCACCTCCTGTTCATCCTCCATTTTCTCCACCTTTTTCTCATTTTTAAACTCTGAAGTCTTCACCAATCTTCTTCCCCTTCACATCTTCTACAACTTTCATGTTTATCATTTTTACTAATTCCTTCCTATTTTAAAGTTATTCTTCCTCCAATCTCCCTCTATTTTTACCAAAATTTTGTTTACTGCACGTTTTCATCTTTTCCCATGAACCTCCTTTCTTCTCTCTGTTTACAGCACACTCTCACACACATCATACGTGATTTTTAAACTTTTTCTTCCACCTTCCTCTCTTCATCTCCCATATTTCATCCATATATCCCTTTGGCGGATTTTCATCTCTTGATCCTCTCACGACGTCGGCATCCTAGGCGGGGCGGCATCCAAGGCTTGGCAAGGAGGCGGCGTTGCTCTTCATCCATTGGCTCTCAAGCTCTTTTCTTTTTCATGTTCTAAGTTGTATTTTTTTATTTACATTGTACTTGCCACCTCCTAAGGTAATAAAACTCATTTTTCGCATATTGTGGTTGTCTTAATTTTCTCTCTCTATCTCCTCCAATTTCTCTTCTTAAACCCTCTCAACTTCTTTAATCAAGTTTTCCTTGTAGTTTATTTTCTTTAGTCTTAATTACACTCAAAACTCAGTTTTCAAAAGCACAAAGTGATTTTTCCAACTTGTTCAATAAAGATTTTTTTTTCTCCCCGAGGGATCGACTCCGCTTACCACTATATTCTTAATTTTCTACCTTTTAAAGTGAGTGAGTGTGAATTATTTAAATTGTGGCACGGCTTTCTTAACGACGCTAGTCGGTGTGCATCAATTTTTGGCGCCATTGCCGGGGAGAAAATTAATTTTTATGTTGGGAAATTCCTTGTGCTTGATTTGTATATAGTTTTCTTATTTTTCTGTTTTTATTTTGTAGGAAAAATCTAAAAAAAAAATCAAAAAATCAGAAAATTACAGAAAATCGGATCTTCAAATTCCCAGTAAATAATCTGTCGCAGAAAGTTGGAAATCAGGAATTCGGGGATATTCAAACGTCACTAAAGGTTGGTATACGTAGGAAAAGGTCCATTTCTTGTAAAATTCTAGAAAAATTCTAAAAACATCTGAAAAAAATCCAAAAAAATCATAAATCCAGAAAACATCAAAAATATGATTGTTGGCTTTATTTTTCATTAGTTTGCATGTTAATTATCATTTTTAGTTAGTTTATTGATTTTATTTAACCTCTTTCATAAAAAAATTCCATAAAAATAAAAAAACAGAAATTTTTTTTTTATGGTAGCATATCTTCATCTTAGTTGCATTTTGTTCATGCATCATGTATTTTAGTTGATTTTATATTTGCTTGCATTCTTAAAAAAAAAAAATCTTTCTTTTCTCATCTATTTCTCCTCTTAAGGGCATTAGGATCCACACACCTTTCTTGGATTTGGAAGGACACTCTATTGAGCACTCCGTCTCTTTGGACTTGAAATTCCATTTCTAAGACCTCCATAAGTCCCCACACCCGTGGATTCCCTCACGGACGCCGAGCCGGTTGTACCACGAAGTACCTTGGAGTTAGAGCGCCCTTAGAAGGTTTTCCTAAAATAAAATTAAAAAAATTTTTCATCATCATTCTCGTTGCATAAATCATTCATGTAGGAATTAATTCATTGCATTTTAAAAAAAAAATTAAAATAATTTTTTTTATCATTCATATTGGGCCCTTTGCATTGCATGCAAGGTAGGAGATCTCTCCACCCACAGTTGTTAGGACCCATTAGTGAGATTGAAAGGTTAGTGCATTTCAAAGCCCAATCCCAACCTAACCTTATGGAGAACCAAGATCAGATCCAAGCTCCTAAACAAATGAAGGATTATTTCATTCCAAATCAATATCAGCCATCCTTCTATGTGCAAGCACCACAGAATCAAGCTGCTCAGTATGAAATTAAATCCAGCACCATCCAGATGTTGCCATCATTCTATGGAAATCATAATGAAGATCCATACAGACATTTAGATGAATTCCTCCAGATATGTTCTACCGTTAGAATCCAAAACTTTTCAGATGATGCCCTTAAGCTCACTCTTTTCCCATTCTCCCTTAAGGATAAAGCTAAATACTAGCTAGGCTCCTTGGGTGGAACGATCAATACTTGGGAAGAGATGCAAAAGGAGTTTTTAAAGAAATTTTATCCCATTGGTCGAACTAACACCATGAGAAGGGCCATCACTGTGTTTACACAAAATCCTGGAGAACAAATTCATGAGGCCTGGGATAGATTGAAAGATCTATTAAGGAAATGTCTCCATCATGGCCTATCTTGATGGCAAATTGTTCAAGCTTTTTATGAGGGATTAACTGAAAATTACAGACAGATGGTGGATGCTTCTTGTGGGGGAGCCTTTATGAGCAAAAGTGAAGATGAAGCTTATGATTTATTTGAAATGTTAAGTGAAAATTCTATCAGTCATGCTTCACTTTCTTCATATGAGAGAATGATTGGACCGTCTAAGAAGGGTGGGCTATATGAAGTTAAAACACAAGGAGATTTTGAGAATAGGTTTGATGTTAATGCGCTTGCCCAGAAATTGAATAAAGTTGATTTATTGGCGCAGAAAATTGAGAAGGTGGATTTAGTGGCCCAAAAGTTAGATCAACTGTTGTCGATGAATAGACAGGAGCCCTCCCTTCCTTCTTGTCAGCCTAGCTCAAATTCAAACATGCAAGAACTGTGTGCCTTGTGTTCAAGCCCAAATCATGTCGTCATAGATTGTCCTACAGCGGCCCAACTACCCCCTTTTATTCAAGAACAAGTTTTTGCTGCTCAGGGAGTCTCCAAGCCCAGTTATGATCCATATTCTAATTCCTACAATCCAGGCTGGAGAAATCACCCTAATTTCTCTTGGAAATCTCAGGCAGGTCCATCCAATCAAGTCAATCCCTCAGTTCCCTCAGTCCCTAAGCAATCTTTTCCAGTTCCAAATCAATCTCATCAAAAATTTTCATCTCCTTTTCAATAAAATCACCAACAACTTCCATTTCAACAGTCATCATTCCATCAAGCTCAGGCCCAATTTCAACAAACTCCACCATATCAAGGCCAGTTCAATCAGTTTCCATCACATTGCTACTCACAGGGAGCCCAATTTCAAGTTCCTTATCAGCCACCGCCTCAATTTCACCAGCCTAATTTTGAAGATAAGTTTGACCAACTTCAGCAACTTATTCTTTCTCAACAACAATCAATTGCCAAGTTAGAAGGTCAAATAGGTCAGCTGGCTGCGAGTAATATGAGGAGAGATGTTGGACAACTACCTAGTCAACCCGTTGCTAATCCCCGTAATCAACAACCTCTAGATTTCCAACAAAGAGCTCCTATTCTTCCTCCTCCAAATCAACCCAATCAGCCCCAGCCTCCTCTTCCTAATGCTCCTCAATTCGAAAATGCCAAAGCTATTTCTACTCTTAGGAGCGGGAAGATTCTAAGTGATCCTTATCACACTAAGGATGAGGGTTGTAGCAAGGGCCGAGACATTCAAGAGGAGAGTGAGGAAGAGGAAGAAGAGCCAAACCAGTCGAATGGGGGGGAAAAGACAATGGATAAAGGAAAGGGTAAGGTTGATGAAGGTGTTGAAAGATATGTTCCTAAGGTTCCTTTTCTAGATGCATTAAAACCGAAAGCTCAAAAGAAGCCGGTCCAACAAGAAGAGATGTTGGAACTATTCAAGCAAGTTAATATCAATATTCCGCTCTTGGATGCCATTAAGCATGTACCGGCTTATGCCAAGTTTTTGAAAGAGCTTTATACCCCAAGAAGGGAGCCGAAGGCAACCACACAAAGGATCCGTCTTTCTGAAGATGTCAGTGCTGTTCTGATGAATTCTTTGCCAAAGAAGTTGAAAGATCCAGGTGCTCCACTAATTTCATGTGATATAGGTGGGGTAACATTTGATAAAGCTTTGTTAGATCTTGGAGCGAGTGTTAATTTGTTACCCACCTGCATATATGAGCAATTTGATCTAGGAGAATTGATGTCCACTTCTATTATCCTTCAACTGGCGGATCGGTCTGTGAAAACACCTAAGGGCTTGTTAGAAGATGTGATTGTAAAAATTCATGAGTGTTATTTCCGAGTGGACTTTTTGATCTTGGATATGGCCCCATCCCAAGAGTTAAAGCATACACCAATTATTTTGGGACGCCCATTTTTGGCTACGGCAAAGGCAAACATTAATTGTGCAACTGGGATGATGGATATTACTTTTGGAGGAGAAAAGGTTTCTTTGAATGTTTTCAAAGCCTCAAAGTACCCGGACAATGAGGAAGAATGCAATATTGTTGATATTTTTGAGGAAATAATTGAGGAATGTCCGGACGAAAATGATATTGTGTTAGAAGAGGGTAGTTTGCTTCAGGATTCACCCCTTCTTTCATCAAGACTAGAACCTCTGCCTCCGTTAAGATCTGAACCAATTCTTCCATCTCTTGATCAGCCGCCCGTTTTGGAACTTAAACCTCTGCCGGATTCGTTGAAATATGCTTATCTAGGCCCAGATCTTACCTTGCCTGTTATCATTGCTTCTAATCTTACCTCTGCTCAGGAATCCAAACTTTTAGAAGTTCTTAAGGAGCATAGGGGGGCAATAGGATGGTCTGTGGTAGATTTGAAGGGAATAAGTCCTGATGTTTGCATGCATTACATTTATTTAGAGGACAATGCCAAACCCAGCAGAGAAATGCAGCGGAGGCTGAATCCGAATATGAAAGAGGTGGTGAAAAAGGAAGTTGTAAAGTGGCTAGATGCTGGGATAATTTATCCCATTTCTGACAGTAAATGGGTGAGCCCGACACAAGTGGTTCCTAAGAAGTCGGGACTCACTGTGGTGACGAATGAGAAAGGAGAGGAGGTACCTATGCGATTGCAGACGGGGTGGAGAGTTTGTATTGATTATAGAAAGCTCAATTCTGTGACAAAGAAGGATCATTTCCCACTTCCGTTTGTTGATCAGATTCTGGAGAGATTGGCTGGACAGAATTATTTTTGTTTCTTGGATGGTTATTCCGGATACAATCAGGTTGCTATTTATCCGGAGGATCAGGAAAAGACCACCTTTACGTGCCCCTTTGGCACGTTTGCTTTTAGAAGAATGACATTCGGTCTGTGCAATGCTCCTGCTACTTTTCAGCTGTGTATGATGTCAATATTTTCTGACATGGTAGGGGAGACTTTGGAAGTTTTTATGGATGATTTTTCAGTTTTTAGATCTTCATTTGAAGGATGTTTGGATAATCTATCAAAAGTTTTGAAGCGGTGCATGGAAGCTAATCTAGTATTAAGTTGGGAGAAGAGCCACTTCATGGTGCGAGAAGGCATAGTTCTAGGCCATGTGATTTCAGAAAGGGGGATAGAAGTCGATAGAGCCAAGGTTGACTTAATTTCCAATCTTCCTCCTCCTACTTCTGTTAAGCAGATCAGATCTTTCCTTGGCTATGCCGGGTTTTATCGCAGATTCATTCAGAACTTCTCCACCATTGCTCGTCCCCTCACGCAATTGCTTGCTAAAGATATTCCATTCCAGTTTGATGATGCTTGTCTTAAAGCATTCAATTCTCTGAAAACAGCCCTTACTCAAGCTCCAATTCTTCAATCTCCAGATTGGTCGCTTCCTTTTGAGATTATGTGCGACGCTTCTGATTATGCTATTGGAGCTGTCCTAGGTCAAAGGATAGATAAGAAGCACGTGGTAATCTACTACGCGAGTCGCACCCTTGCTGATGCACAACTGAATTACACTACCACGGAGAAGGAGCTGTTAGCTGTTGTTTTCGCCTTGGAAAAATTTCGATCATATCTTCTAGGGGCCAAAGTTATTGTTTACTCCGATCATTCAGCTTTGAAATACTTACTCTCCAAGAAGGATGCTAAGCCCCGTCTCATTAGATGGATTTTGTTGTTGCAAGAATTTGATTTGGAGATTCGAGATAAGAAGGGGTTAGCTAATGTTGTTGCTGATCATTTGTCCAGGATAGTGATTCCTAAAAGTACTCCAATGACAGATTCTTTCCCTGATGAACAAATTCTTTCCATTTCTCATTCATCCACTCCTTGGTATGCTAATATTGTTAACTACCTGGCGGTAGGACAAATTCTGAGAGGTTGGACTAGACAGGAAAAGGATCACTTCTTTTCTAAGGTAAAACACTATTGCTGGGAGGACCATGAGTTGTTTCATGTGGGTCCCGATCAGATTATAAGAAGATGTGTCCCAGAAGAAGAACAACAATCGGTATTGAATTTTTGTCATAATCTTGCTTGTGGGGGACACTTCTCTGGAAAGAAGACTGCGGCTAAAGTTTTACAAAGTGGATTTTACTGGCCCACTTTATTCAAGGATGCTTATGAATTCTCCAAATCATGTTTGAGATGTCAAGCTGTGGGCAATAATTCGAAGAAAGATATGATACCGCTAAATCCCATTTTGGTGGTTGAAATTTTTGATGTTTGGGGAATAGATTTCATGGGACCGTTTCCATCTTCATTTGGTAATGAATATATCTTGGTGGCGGTTGATTATGTTTCCAAATGGATTGAAGCCATTGCTACTAGGACAAATGACCATAAGGTGGTTATGAAATTTGTGAAGAAGAATATCTTTTCTAGGTTTGGTTGTCCTAGGGCTCTGATTAGTGATGGGGGATCTCATTTCACTCATTTTCAATTCCGAGCTTTGCTTCGTAAGTATGGAATCACTCACAAGCTTGCTACCCCCTATCATCCACAAACTAGTGGCCAGGTTGAAGTTTCTAATAGAGAGATTAAAAATATTCTGCATAAAACTGTTAGGCCGGATAGAAAAGACTGGTCTGAAAGACTAGATGATGCATTATGGGCCTATAGAACTGCATACAAAACTCCCATTGGCATGTCACCATATCGCTTGATCTTTGGTAAAGCCTGCCACTTGCCCGTAGAATTGGAACATAGAGCTTATTGGGCTATTAAGCAAGTTAATTTTGATCTTAATCAATCTGGTGCCCAAAGAGCTCTACAAATTAATGAACTGGAGGAATTAAGAAACGAAGCCTATGAAAATGCAAGGATTTACAAAGCTAAAACCAAAGCATTTCATGATAAACACATTCACAGAAAGAGTTTTCAAGAAAATCAAAAGGTTTGGCTATTTAATTCAAGGCTGCGTTTGTTCCCCGGTAAGCTAAAATCCAGATGGGATGGACCATTTGTTGTTGTTAAAGTATTTCATCATGGTGCTGTTAAGATTTTGGATCCTAAAAATGGCCACATTTTAACTGTCAATGGCCAAAGGTTAAAACCTTACTTAGAGAATGAACAGTTAACTGCAAAAGAATCAATTACTTTGTGTGATTTGGAGTAATTATTTGTGAGCCTTAATGCGTCTGGTTGAAGACGGAAAACTTAGCGCTTCTGGGAGGCAACCCAAGGTTTTTTGTTATTTGATGCTTTTTGTTTCAATGTGTTTTAGTTGTTAGATTCAAGCCAAGGAGAAGAAGTTGTTGCCGTCTATTGATGGAGTTCTGCCCGCACACCAGGTTGTCTCTTTCCTACTCAGCAAACTTCATTGTTACATTGTTCTTTCAGTTCAACTGTACATGCCATTGAGGACAATGTCATTCAAGTTGGGGGGAGAGGGAAGAAAATTTTTCATTACATATAGTACAATCTGGTAGGGATTTGGCATGAATTCTTGTATATCATATCATTTTTTTTACAAATTTGTATGAAAGTGAAAAGATGAAATTCTCGACTGAGTTTTTATTGTTTCATGCTTGAATTGAAAGCAATTCTAGATTAGAAAAGACTAGGAAAAGGTTGAAGGAAAATTAAGTGCGATCTAGTTATGGAAAACTGATATAAGAATCTCTTTAAAGTTCATGCGCACTATTAGAAAAAATTTTCTTTCACTATGCACCTTGATGAAGCAAAATAAGACAAGCCCTCTGTTATTTTGGGAACTGTATCTGATACTTTGCATTTCTTGAGGAGGAGATCTATTTCAAGAAAAAGCTTTCAGTCAAGTTTTATAGAAAAAAAAAAGAAGAAGAAAGAAATGATGAAATAGAAAGATCACGCCATGAAAAATGCCCCTGATCTGAGTAACCGGGCCTACTTCACCTAAGACGTGTTGAGGTTCGCGCAAAAAAAGAAAAGGGAACCTGGATCTGCGATAGCCGGGCCTGCTTCTCCTAAGGCAAGAGTTGAGGTTTGTGTGAAACAGAGAAAGGTAGTGCAGCATCATGTGTGTACAAATAGAAAATAAGATCCCAAAGGGACAAAAGAAAAAGGCAGACAAAAGCTAGTATGCTTAAATGCTCCGATCTAAGAGGTGCAGGGTTGAAAGGTACTTACTTAGAATAACAACTGGGGGATGCAATTGTCTTAACTGTAGATTTGGAATTACACATGCACAAGTGCTATTGAACTTTGATTTGTATTCTTAAGTCATGTGCTTTAATTTCCAATCTAAGGCTAGTATGAGCATTAATGATTCTGGATTCCTAATCTTCGGTTAATTCTATGAAGGGAGAGCTGGATATAAGAGTATGATCTTTGTGAACTCTTGTTGGTCCTTAATTTTGATTTAATTGCATTACTAAGGGTCTAGCAATGAGTAAGTTGGGGGGTGTGATAAGTGCTATATTTTACATCATAATTTACATCACATCCATCATCTTTGAGCATTATTGGAATATATTTGTGCAACATGAGCATTAATGACATTCTTACACATTATTTGAGTCTTCATGTAATTTATCATCTTTTTGAGCTTAAAAGACCATGTGAGGAATATTTAAATATTTGCACAATTATTTTGAAGCTAAATCAGCTGATATTTTAATTTTCAGGAAAAGCGACCTAGATCAAGGCGCTATTTAAAAAGAGACTGATGCAAGGGCGCGTTTTCAGAAAGAAGCGACTCAAGATAAGGCGTCAATTCGTTTGGCGGGAGAAGAAAAGAATTAGCGCCCGAGATGAGGTCGCTACTCATTGAAAGGACGCCTATCATGGAGGTCGTCAAATTCCTATTTTACGAAAAATGTGAAAATAACAAAATATGGAAATAAGAAATTGACGCCTAAGAAAGAGGCGTTACTTTAGACAGAGACGCCCGGGATCAAGGCATCATTTAAAAAGACGCCCCTGAGGAAGTCGCTATTTCAAGTTCATCCAGAAACGGCAATTGCAGTTCCCGATCGAGCTAATCTTCCTTATTTTGATTTATCTACGAACACACAGTGGAAAGGAGGACTCTATTATGAGTAAGGACTCTATTGGGGTAATGATCCATTGCTGAAAATAAGGATATGCATCAAGATTGGAGTCCACGGTCGAAGGAAACTGCCGAATGCCATTAAAAGGATGCCATGGTCGCAGGGTTACGGAGAGGACAGTTTGGAGATCTGCCTTAGGGATTAATTTCGAAGTCTTTCCTTTCATCTTTTACAATTGAGTTCTTCATCAAAGTTCTTTGTTTTCCAGTCTTCTACAAATTCTTCTTCTTGCTCATCTTCTAATTCTTGCACGTTTTTATGCTATAATTAGTTTTTCAAAGTTCTATCTACAGATTTTACTGTTCACCTGATTTTCACACCTTCTGTTCTTCATCATTTTTCTCTCCCTTCTAGTCCGTATCTCTCTCTTTGTTATTCATGAAAGTTGTGCGTTTTTGAAAGTTCTTCAACTTATTATTTTACCACTTTGTCCAAATATTCACCGTTTTCAAGCTACAGTCAATCTTCTAAAGTTCAGATTTTTAGAGTTCTGCATTGTTCATCCGCGACCACCTCCTGTTCATCCTCCATTTTCTCCACCTTCCTCTCGTTTTTAAACTCTGAAGTCTTCACCAATATTCTTCCCCTTCTCATCTTCTACAACTTTCATGTTTATCATTTTTCCTAATTCCTTCTTATTTTAAAGTTATTCTTCCTCCAATCTCCCTCTATTTTTACTAAAATTTTGTTTACTGCACGTTTCCATCTTTTCCCACGAACCTCCTTTCTTCTCTCTGTTTACAGCACACTCTCACACACATCATACGTGGTTTTTAAACTTTTTCTTCCACCTTCCTCTCTTCATCTCCCATATTTCATCCATATATCCCTTTGGCGGATTTTCATCTCTTGATCCTCTCACGATGTCGACATCCTAGGCGGGGCGGCATCCATGGCTTGGCAAGGAGGCGGCGTTGCTCTTCATCCATTGGCTCTCAAGCTCTTTTCTTTTTCATGTTCTAAGTTTTATTTTTTTATTTACATTGTACTTGCCACCTCCTAAGGTAATAAAACTCATTTTTCGCATATTGTGGTTGTCTTAATTTTCTCTCTCTATCTCCTCTAATTTCTCTTTTTAAACCCTCTCAACTTCTTTAATAAAGTTTTGCTTGTAGTTTATTTTCTTTAGTCTTAATCACACTCAAAACTTGGTTTTCAAAAGCACAAAGTGATTTTTCCAACTTGTTCAATAAAGATTTTTTTTTCTCCCCGTGGGATCGACTCCGCTTACCACTATATTCTTAATTTTCTACCTTTTAAAGTGAGTGAGTGTGAATTATTTAAATTGTGGCACGACTTTCTTAACGACGCTTGTCGGTGTGCATCAGCCTTCACCCTACACCACCCTCCCTAGTTGGGGCCGAGCTCATCTTCGGAGAACCCCTTTTACGTTGGCTAAAGGAGAACCCAATTAGAGATATCATGGCCCATATTTGCCCTCCTATAGAACAAAAGCTTCCTATAGTGCCCCTCTCCTATCACACCACCATCCAATCATCTTACCAAGTGGAGACATTAGGGGATCTCCTTAGGGGTCTATCTTGGCAAATGGAGTTAACTGGCAGGTTGACCACAGTGGCCGACCGACCTAGGAGCCTTGACCTCCTACACCTATGTGTTGGGTCCATCTCCTCGATTTACACTGTGGGTTGCTACACTAGCGACCTTCTTCTATTCCTCTCTACACCCAATGAGCCCGATGCTATCCACAAACTAGAGTTGCTTATCTCGGGTAGAACATCAAGCCCTCCATTCATGGCCGACCATCCCACCAAGAACTTCGGCCCCATTGTTCAATTGGAGGAGGATGACTCACCACTATGGGAGGACCATGAGGACCTAGAGTTCCTCTCCCTAGGTGACCCTTACCATTACCCCTTCGATCCCTTCCTATACCCACCCACCTTACTCGCCACCAACCTCTTCCCACCCCAACCAACCATGTTGGATCAAGCCCACCTCTCCCAAGACCCGGTCTACACTAAGGGAACCATGACCATGGGTGAAATACACCTAGCAAATAATGAAGTGCCCCACCCCATGATGCATACCTTCTTTGACCCCTTCGACCCTTATAAGTGGGAGCTCAAGGACCACCCCATACCCACACACATGGTCGCCACCTCTAGGATAAGAATGCACCCATCTTGGCATATCACATCATTCGATAAGGGTCACAAGTTCAGTCCTCTCATACATGTCACACACACTTTAGGCCCAATGCATGAATGGAGCATACATGGATGTCCGGGTCCCTCGGTAATTATCTCCACCATTCACGATAGGTCCACCTATGGTTGCCCCAACCCCCCTGAGTCCATGAAAGTCTTCATCACATCTACGCATGATAGGTGATAAGCATGTATTTTTCCTTCTTAATTCATAATTATCCACATTTTTATGAGCTTAAATTATGATCAATAAACACTTCTCACACTTACTGTTGATTTAGACTCAAATATTTAATTTTGTGAAATTAAATAAATTTTAATGATAATTTTTATGTATTTATGCAGGCACGTAATACGAGGAAAGCTCCAAGAAAAAGAAAAAAAGAATAAAAATATATATGTTGAACTAGGCCAGAAGCCTAGGAAGTTGTTCAAAAAGAAAAGAAAAAAATTAGAAAAAAAATATAATGATTTGATATTTTTTTGGAATTTTATAGCTATATATGAGATATATACTATATATATATATATATATATATATATATATATATATATACATATATTATAATTAAACAAAAAAATAAAACAAAAAAAACGTTTGAACTCTCCGCCCCCCTTCCCGCCTTCGCCGCTCGCACGGGCGACGAGGCGAGAAAGGCGAAGGCGGGGGGGGGGGGGGGGGTCGTGGCGGTCTGCGAAGGCGGCAGGCGGGCGATGGAGGCGGACGACGCGTGGCACGGCGGGGGTCGTGGCGGGCGACCGGCGACGGCAGGAAGGCGCGGGCGCACGCGCCCGCGTGCGACACGCGGGCGGCAGCAGCGGAGCGGGTGCACGGCGGGCCCACGGCAGGCGGCCTAACCCGTTCGGCGCCGGTCGGCGCAACGTGCCGGCAGAGAGAGAAAGTGAGAGAAATAGAGAAAGAGAAGGAAAAGAAGGCCAAAAAAATGTCAGAAAAATCCGAAAAAAATAGAAAAAATTGGAAAAATGTGCAGAACATTCCAGCCTACCAATTTAGGTCAAATTAGGTGCACTTGAGTTGTTTCACATGAGAGGGGGTGTTATGTGTTACCCTATATAAAGGGCCTTCATTTGTAATGGAAGAGTAGTTAGTTGTTAGGGATAGTTAGAAGGAGAGATAGCATAGAGATTTTCTATTGTATTCTTGAAGTTCTTCATTGTAAGTCTTAGTAGAGCTCCATAGGAGGGTTGGATCTTGATGTTTTACAAGCTTTTGGTGTCACCTTTGTAAGTTGATTTGATATTAATGCAAGGTTCTTTTTAAGCATTCAGTCTATTCTTGGTTCAATTACTTATTGTTGTGATCCCCATTTCAAATTCTTGTATTCATGAAAGTTGTTTGTTTTCCAGTGTTCTTTAACTTCTATGTTTAGCATTTCTTCAAATTCGTCCAAATTCATAGAGTTAATACCCATTTTATTAAGTGCTGTCCTGTGCATTTACTGTTCATCCGTGGTGATACCTTCTTCCATTTCTTCATTTTGAAGTCTTTCTAGTCCTCAAATAACTCTGAGTTCTTCATAATAGTTGTTCCTCTCTTGTAGATCTAAGTTTTATTCTTCTTACAGTTTGTCAAATTCCTCTTCGTTTGAGCTCTAGAATTAAGTTTTCAAGGTGCTATTTTTCTGTCAATTACTGTTCATCCGAACCAATAGGTCATAGTTTTTCAAGTTTTTCCTTATCTTCCTTTCATTTTCTGTTTCTGTGTTCTTCATAACAGTTCTTCATCTTTTCATTCTCTACAACTTTCATGTTTTTCATTTTTTCTAATTCATTCTAGATTTCAAATTATTCTTTACCTTCCAAACCTCTATTTCAATAGATTTCTGTTATAATTGTCACTTGTGTTTTCACTTGTGTTTTGTTTCAATTTCAATCTAAACCTTTTCTTCACGGTTTCATCACACATACCCAAAGCGGTAATTCTTCTTCAAATCCTCTCACGGCGTCGACATCCTAGGCGGAGCGATCTTCATCAAAGGCTCGGCGTGGAAACGACGACATTCTTCACTCAATTGGCTAAATTTCCTTTACTTATCTCTTGTCATTTAAAGTTGCAATTTCAATTCCACTTAGTGATAATCGCACTCAAAACACAAAATTTGCGTTTCCAAACATAAGGGTATCTCCAACTTGAACTAAAATCAAACTTCTCTCCCCGTGGGATCGACCCGTATTCACCATTGTACTCATATTTTCAACAACATTCGAGTGAGTGAGTGCGGTTATAAATTTTGAAATTTGTGTGGCACGACATTTTTAAACGACGACTGTCGAGCGCATCAAATTTTTGGCGCCGTTACCGGGGAGTGAATTATGTTGATAGTTGGATATTCTTGTGTTTGGTGTATATATGTGAATATTAATTTTGCTCTTTTTACTTGTGCAGGAAAAAGAAAAAAAATTGAAAAGCAAAGAAAGAGGAAGACCGGACCTGAAATCCTCAGAAAATGTAGCGTCATTAAAAGCTCGGAAGCATCCCTAAAGGGCTGAAACCAAGAAACAGGTTCTACTTTTCCAATTTCTGAAAAAGTTTTACAAAAATTTGAAAAATTCTTCAAAACTCAATAAAAATCATAAAACATCATATTCCTTATCTTTAGTTGACTCTATGAAAGATGATCTAGCAATGAGGCATGGATAATTTTAACTCTTGTTGGTCCTGAATTTTTCATTAATTGCATTGCTAAGGGACTAGCAATGAGTAAGTTGGGGGGTGTGATAAGTGTGTATTTTTCCTTCTTAATTCATAATTATCCACATTTTTATGAGCTTAAATTATGATCAATAGACACTTCTCACACTTACTGTTGATTTAGACTCAAATATTTAATTTTTTAAAATTATATAAATTTTAATGATAATTTTTATGTATTTATGTAGGCACGTAATACGAGGAAAGCTCCAAGAAAAAGAAAAAAAAGAATAAAAATATATATGTTGAACTAGGCCAGAAGCCTAGGAAGTTGTTCAAAAAGAAAAGAAAAAAATTATAAAAAAAATATAATGATTTGATATTTTTTTGGAATTTTATAGCTATATGTGAGATATATACTAGATATATATATATATATATATACATATATTATAGTTAAACAAAAAAATAAAACAAAAAAAAATGTTTGAACCCTCCGCCCCCCTTCCCTCCTTCGCCGCCCGCACGGGCGACGAGGCGAGAAAGGCGAAGGCGGGGGGGGGGGGGGGGGTCGTGGCGGTCTGCGAAGGCGGCAGGCGGTCGATGGAGGCGGACGACGCGTGGCACGGCGGGGGTCGTGGCGGGCGAGCAGCGACGGCAGGAACGCGCGGGCGCACGCGCCCGCGTGCGACACGCGGGCTGCAGCAGCGGAGCGGGTGCACGGCGGGCCCACGGCAGGCGGCCTAACCCGTTCGGCGCTGGTCGGCGCAACGTGCCGGCAGAGAGAGAAAGTGAGAGAAATAGAGAAAGAGAAGGAAAAGAAGGCCAAAAAAATGTCAGAAAAATCCGAAAAAAATAGAAAAAATTGGAAAAATGTGCAGAACATTCCAGCCTACCAATTTAGGTCAAAATTAGGTGCACTTGAGTTGTTTCACATGAGAGGGGGTGTTATGTGTTACCCTATATAAAGGGCCTTCATTTGTAATGGAAGAGTAGTTAGTTGTTAGGGATAGTTAGAAGGAGAGATAGCATAGAGATTTTCTATTGTATTCTTGAAGTTCTTCATTGTAAGTCTTAGTAGAGCTCCATAGGAGGGTTGGATCTTGATGTTTTACAAGCTTTTGGTGTCACCTTTGTAAGTTGATTTGATATTAATGCAAGGTTCTTTTTAAGCATTCAGTCTATTCTTGGTTCAATTACTTATTGTTGTGATCCCCATTTCAAATTCTTGTATTCATGAAAGTTGTTTGTTTTCCAGTGTTCTTTAACTTCTCTGTTTAGCATTTCTTCAAATTCGTCCAAATTCATAGAGTTAATACCCATTTTATTAAGTGCTGTCCTGTGCATTTACTGTTCATCCGTGGTGATACCTTCTTCCATTTCTTCATTTTGAAGTCTTTCTAGTCCTCAAATAACTCTGAGTTCTTCATAATAGTTGTTCCTCTCTTGTAGATCTAAGTTTTATTCTTCTTACAGTTTGTCAAATTCCTCTTCGTTTGAGCTCTAGAATTAAGTTTTCAAGGTGCTATTTTTCTGTCAATTACTGTTCATCCGAACCAATAGGTCATAGTTTTTCAAGTTTTTCCTTATCTTCCTTTCATTTTCTGTTTCTGTGTTCTTCATAACAGTTCTTCATCTTTTCATTCTCTACAACTTTCATGTTTTTCATTTTTTCTAATTCATTCTAGATTTCAAATTATTCTTTACCTTCCAAACCTCTATTTCAATAGATTTCTGTTATAATTGTCACTTGTGTTTTCACTTGTGTTTTGTTTCAATTTCAATCTAAACCTTTTCTTCACGGTTTCATCACACATACCCAAAGCGGTAATTCTTCTTCAAATCCTCTCACGGCGTCGACATCCTAGGCGGAGCGATCTTCATCAAAGGCTCGGCGTGGAAACGACGGCATTCTTCACTCAATTGGCTAAATTTCCTTTACTTATCTCTTGTCATTTAAAGTTGCAATTTCAATTCCACTTAGTGATAATCGCACTCAAAACACAAAATTTGCGTTTCCAAACATAAGGGTATCTCCAACTTGAACTAAAATCAAACTTCTCTCCCCGTGGGATCGACCCGTATTCACCATTGTACTCATATTTTCAACAACATTCGAGTGAGTGAGTGCGGTTATAAATTTTGAAATTTGTGTGGCACGACATTTTTAAACGACGACTGTCGAGCGCATCAAATTTTTGGCGCCGTTACCGGGGAGTGAATTATGTTGATAGTTGGATATTCTTGTGTTTGGTGTATATATGTGAATATTAATTTTGCTCTTTTTACTTGTGCAGGAAAAAGAAAAAAAATTGAAAAGCAAAGAAAGAGGAAGACCGGACCTGAAATCCTCAGAAAATGTAGCGTCATTAAAAGCTCGGAAGCATCCCTAAAGGGCTGAAACCAAGAAACAGGTTCTACTTTTCCAATTTCTGAAAAAGTTTTACAAAAATTTGAAAAATTCTTCAAAACTCAATAAAAATCATAAAACATCATATTCCTTATCTTTAGTTGACTCTATGAAAGATGATCTAGCAATGAGGCATGGATAATTTTAACTCTTGTTGGTCCTGAATTTTTCATTAATTGCATTGCTAAGGGACTAGCAATGAGTAAGTTGGGGGGTGTGATAAGTGTGTATTTTTCCTTCTTAATTCATAATTATCCACATTTTTATGAGCTTAAATTATGATCAATAGACACTTCTCACACTTACTGTTGATTTAGACTCAAATATTTAATTTTTTAAATTATATAAATTTTAATGATAATTTTTATGTATTTATGTAGGCACGTAATACGAGGAAAGCTCCAAGAAAAAGAAAAAAAAGAATAAAAATATATATGTTGAACTAGGCCAGAAGCCTAGGAAGTTGTTCAAAAAGAAAAGAAAAAAATTATAAAAAAAAATATAATGATTTGATATTTTTTTGGAATTTTATAGCTATATGTGAGATATATACTAGATATATATATATATATATACATATATTATAGTTAAACAAAAAAATAAAACAAAAAAAAATGTTTGAACCCTCCGCCCCCCTTCCCTCCTTCGCCGCCCGCACGGGCGACGAGGCGAGAAAGGCGAAGGCGGGGGGGGGGGGTCGTGGCGGTCTGCGAAGGCGGCAGGCGGTCGATGGAGGCGGACGACGCGTGGCACGGCGGGGGTCGTGGCGGGCGAGCAGCGACGGCAGGAACGCGCGGGCGCACGCGCCCGCGTGCGACACGCGGGCTGCAGCAGCGGAGCGGGTGCACGGCGGGCCCACGGCAGGCGGCCTAACCCGTTCGGCGCCGGTCGGCGCAACGTGCCGGCAGAGAGAGAAAGTGAGAGAAATAGAGAAAGAGAAGGAAAAGAAGGCCAAAAAAATGTCAGAAAAATCCGAAAAAAATAGAAAAAATTGGAAAAATGTGCAGAACATTCCAGCCTACCAATTTAGGTCAAAATTAGGTGCACTTGAGTTGTTTCACATGAGAGGGGGTGTTATGTGTTGCCCTATATAAAGGGCCTTCATTTGTAATGGAAGAGTAGTTAGTTGTTAGGGATAGTTAGAAGGAGAGATAGCATAGAGATTTTCTATTGTATTCTTGAAGTTCTTCATTGTAAGTCTTAGTAGAGCTCCATAGGAGGGTTGGATCTTGATGTTTTACAAGCTTTTGGTGTCACCTTTGTAAGTTGATTTGATATTAATGCAAGGTTCTTTTTAAGCATTCAGTCTATTCTTGGTTCAATTACTTATTGTTGTGATCCCCATTTTAAATTTTTATCTTCATGAAAGTTGTTCGTTTTCCAGTGTTCTTTAACTTCTCTGTTTAGCATTTCTTCAAATTCGTCCAAATTCATAGAGTTAATACCCATTTTATTAAGTGCTGTCCTGTGCATTTACTGTTCATCCGTGGTGATACCTTCTTCCATTTCTTCATTTTGAAGTCTTTCTAGTCCTCAAATAACTCTGAGTTCTTCATAATAGTTGTTCCTCTCTTGTAGATCTAAGTTTTATTCTTCTTACAGTTTGTCAAATTCCTCTTCGTTTGAGCTCTAGAATTAAGTTTTCAAGGTGCTATTTTTCTGTCAATTACTGTTCATCCGAACCAATAGGTCATAGTTTTTCAAGTTTTTCCTTATCTTCCTTTCATTTTCTGTTTCTGTGTTCTTCATAACAGTTCTTCATCTTTTCATTCTCTACAACTTTCATGTTTTCTATTTTATCTAATTCCTTCTAGATTTCAAATTATTCTTTACCTTCCAAACCTCTATTTCAATAGATTTCTGTTATAATTGTCACTTGTGTTTTCACTTGTGTTTTGTTTCAATTTCAATCTAAACCTTTTCTTCACGGTTTCATCACACATACCCAAAGCGGTAATTCTTCTTCAAATCCTCTCACGGCGTCGACTTCCTAGGCGGAGCGATCTTCATCAAAGGCTCGGCGTGGAAACGACGGCATTCTTCACTCAATTGGCTAAATTTCCTGTACTTATCTCTTGTCATTTAAAGTTGCAATTTCAATTCCACTTAGTGATAATCGCACTCAAAACATAAAATTTACTTTTCCAAACATAAGGGTATCTCCAACTTGAACTAAAATCAAACTTCTCTCCCCGTGGGATCGACCCGTATTCACCACTGTACTCATATTTTCAACAACATTCGAGTGAGTGAGTGCGGTTATAAATTTTGAAATTTGTGTGGCACGACATTTTTAAACGAAGACTGTCGAGCGCATCAAATTTTTGGCGCCGTTGCCGGGGAGTGAATTATGTTGATAGTTGGATATTCTTGTGTTTGGTGTATATATGTGAATATTAATTTTGCTCTTTTTACTTGTGCAGGAAAAAGAAAAAAATTCGAAAAGCAAAGAAAGAGGAAGACCGGACCTGAAATCCTCAGAAAATGTAGCGTCATTAAAAGCTCGGAAGCATCCCTAAAGGGCTGAAACCAAGAAACAGGTTCTACTTTTCCAATTTCTGAAAAAGTTTTACAAAAATTTGAAAAATTCTTCAAAACTCAATAAAAATCATAAAACATCATATTCCTTATCTTTAGTTGACTCTATGAAAGATGATCTAGCAATGAGGCATGGATAATTTTAACTCTTGTTGGTCCTGAATTTTTCATTAATTGCATTGCTACGGGACTAGCAATGAGTAAGTTGGGGGTGTGATAAGTGTGTATTTTTCCTTCTTAATTCATAATTATCCACATTTTTATGAGCTTAAATTATGATCAATAGACACTTCTCACACTTACTGTTGATTTAGACTCAAATATTTAATTTTTTGAAATTAAATAAATTTTAATGATAATTTTTATGTATTTATGCAGGCACGCAATACGAGGAAAGCTCCAAGAAAAAGAAAAAAAAGAATAAAAATATATATGTTGAACTAGGCCAGAAGCCTAGGAAGTTGTTCAAAAAGAAAAGAAAAAAATTAGAAAAAAAAAGTATAATGATTTGATATTTTTTTGGAATTTATAGCTATATGTGAGATATATACTAGATATATATATATATATATACATATATTATAATTAAACAAAAAAATAAAACAAAAAAAAACGTTTGAACCCTCCGCCCCCCTTCCCGCCTTCGCCGCCCGCACGGGCGACGAGGCGAGAAAGGCGAAGGCGGGGGGGGTCGTGGCGGTCTGCGAAGGCGGCAGGCGGGCGATGGAGGCGGACGACGCGTGGCACGGCAGGGGGTCGTGGCGGGCGAGCGGCGACGGCAGGAAGGCGCGGGCGCACGCGCCCGCGTGCGACACGCGGGCGACAGCAGCGGAGCGGGCGCACGGCGGGCCCACGGCAGGCGGCCTAACCCGTTCGGCGCCGGTCGGCGCAACGTGCCGGCAGAGAGAGAAAGTGAGAGAAATAGAGAAAGAGAAGGAAAAGAAGGCCAAAAAAATGTCAGAAAAATAGAAAAAAATCAGAAAAAATTGGAAAAATGTGCAGAACATTCCAGCCTACCAATTTAGGTCAAAATTAGGTGCACTTGAGTTGTTTCACATGAGAGGGAGTGTTATGTGTTGCCCTATATAAAGGGCCTTCATTTGTAATGGAGAGTAGTTAGTTGTTAGGGATAGTTAGAAGGAGAGATAGCATAGAGATTTTCCATTGTATTCTTGAAGTTCTTCATTGTAAGTCTTAGTAGAGCTCCATAGGAGGGTTGGATCTTGATGTTTTACAAGCTTTTGGTGTCACCTTTGTAAGTTGATTTGATATTAATGCAAGGTTCTTTTTAAGCATTCAGTCTATTCTTGGTTCAATTACTTATTGTTGGGATCCCCATTTCAAATTCTTGTCTTCATGAAAGTTGTTCGTTTCAAGTGTTCTTTAACTTCTCTATTTATCATTTCTTCAAATTCGTCCAAATTCATAGAGTTAATACCTATTTTCTTAAGTGCTGTCCTGTGCATTTACTGTTCATCCGTGGTGATACCTTCTTCCATTTCTTCATTTTGAAGTCTTTCTAGTCCTCAAATAACTCTGAGTTCTTCATAATAGTTGTTCCTCTCTTGTAGATCTAAGTTTTATTCTTCTTACAGTTTGTCAAATTCCTCTTCGTTTGAGCTCTAGAATTAAGTTTTCAAGGTGCTATTTTTCTGTCAATTACTGTTCATCCGAACCAATAGGTCATAGTTTTTCAAGTTTTTCCTTATCTTCCTTTCATTTTCTGTTTCTGTGTTCTTCATAACAGTTCTTCATCTTTTCATTCTCTACAACTTTCATGTTTTCTATTTTATCTAATTCCTTCTAGATTTCAAATTATTCTTTACCTTCCAAACCTCTATTTCAATAGATTTCTGTTATAATTGTCACTTGTGTTTTCACTTGTGTTTTGTTTCAATTTCAATCTAAACCTTTTCTTCACGGTTTCATCACACATACCCAAAGCGGTAATTCTTCTTCAAATCCTCTCACGGCATCGACTTCCTAGGCGGAGCGATCTTCATCAAAGGCTCGGCGTGGAAACGACGGCATTCTTCACTCAATTGGCTAAATTTCCTGTACTTATCTCTTGTCATTTAAAGTTGCAATTTCAATTCCACTTAGTGATAATCGCACTCAAAACATAAAATTTACTTTTCCAAACATAAGGGTATCTCCAACTTGAACTAAAATCAAACTTCTCTCCCCGTGGGATCGACCCGTATTCACCACTGTACTCATATTTTCAACAACATTCGAGTGAGTGAGTGCGGTTATAAATTTTGAAATTTGTGTGGCACGACATTTTTAAACGAAGACTGTTGAGCGCATCAAATTTTTGGCGCCGTTGCCGGGGAGTGAATTATGTTGATAGTTGGATATTCTTGTGTTTGGTGTATATATGTGAATATTAATTTTGCTCTTTTTACTTGTGCAGGAAAAAGAAAAAAATTCGAAAAGCAAAGAAAGAGGAAGACCGGACCTGAAATCCTCAGAAAATGTAGCGTCATTAAAAGCTCGGAAGCATCCCTAAAGGGCTGAAACCAAGAAACAGGTTCTACTTTTCCAATTTCTGAAAAAGTTTTACAAAAATTTGAAAAATTCTTCAAAACTCAATAAAAATCATAAAACATCATATTCCTTATCTTTAGTTGACTCTATGAAAGATGATCTAGCAATGAGGCATGGATAATTTTAACTCTTGTTGGTCCTGAATTTTTCATTAATTGCATTGCTAAGGGACTAGCAATGAGTAAGTTGGGGGTGTGATAAGTGTGTATTTTTCCTTCTTAATTCATAATTATCCACATTTTTATGAGCTTAAATTATGATCAATAAGCACTTCTCACACTTACTGTTGATTTAGACTCAAATATTTAATTTTTTGAAATTAAATAAATTTTAATGATAATTTTTATGTATTTATGCAGGCACGCAATACGAGGAAAGCTCCAAGAAAAAGAAAAAAAAGAATAAAAATATATATGTTGAACTAGGCCAGAAGCCTAGGAAGTTGTTCAAAAAGAAAAGAAAAAAATTAGAAAAAAAAGTATAATGATTTGATATTTTTTTGGAATTTATAGCTATATGTGAGATATATACTAGATATATATATATATATATACATATATTATAATTAAACAAAAAAATAAAACAAAAAAAAATGTTTGAACCCTCCGCCCCCCTTCCCGCCTTCGCCGCCCGCACGGGCGACGAGGCGAGAAAGGCGAAGGCGGGGGGGGTCGTGGCGGTCTGCGAAGGCGGCAGGCGGGCGATGGAGGCGGACGACGCGTGGCACGGCAGGGGTCGTGGCGGGCGAGCGGCGACGGCGGGAAGGCGCGGGCGCACGCGCCCGCGTGCGACACGCGGGCGACAGCAGCGGAGCGGGCGCACGGCGGGCCCACGGCAGGCGGCCTAACCCGTTCGGCGCCGGTCGGCGCAACGTGCCGGCAGAGAGAGAAAGTGAGAGAAATAGAGAAAGAGAAGGAAAAGAAGGCCAAAAAAATGTCAGAAAAATCAGAAAAAAATCAGAAAAAATTGGAAAAATGTGCAGAACATTCCAGCCTACCAATTTAGGTCAAAATTAGGTGCACTTGAGTTGTTTCACATGAGAGGGAGTGTTATGTGTTGCCCTATATAAAGGGCCTTCATTTGTAATGGGAGAGTAGTTAGTTGTTAGGGATAGTTAGAAGGAGAGATAGCATGGAGATTTTCCATTGTATTCTTGAAGTTCTTCATTGTAAGTCTTAGTAGAGCTCCATAGGAGGGTTGGATCTTGATGTTTTACAAGCTTTTGGTGTCACCTTTGTAAGTTGATTTGATATTAATGCAAGGTTCTTTTTAAGCATTCAGTCTATTCTTGGTTCAATTACTTATTGTTGGGATCCCCATTTCAAATTCTTGTCTTCATGAAAGTTGTTCGTTTCAAGTGTTCTTTAACTTCTCTATTTATCATTTCTTCAAATTCGTCCAAATTCATAGAGTTAATACCTATTTTCTTAAGTGCTGTCCTGTGCATTTACTGTTCATCCGTGGTGATACCTTCTTCCATTTCTTCATTTGGAGTCTTTCTAGTCCTCAAATAACTCTGAGTTCTTCATAAGAGTTATTCCTCTCTTGTAGATCTAAGTTTTATTCTTCTTACAGTTTGTCAAATTCATCTTCGTTTGAGCTCTAGAATTAAGTTTTCAAGGTGCTATTTTTCTGTCAATTACTGTTCATCCGAACCAATAGGTCATAGTTTTTCAAGTTTTTCCTTATCTTCCTTTCATTTTCTGTTTCTATGTTCTTCATAACAGTTCTTCATCTTTTCATTCTCTACAACTTTCATGTTTTCCATTTTATCTAATTCCTTCTAGATTTCAAATTATTCTTTACCTTCCAAACCTCTATTTCAATAGATTTCTGTTATAATTGTCACTTGTATTTTCACTTGTGTTTTGTTTCAATTTCAATCTAAACATTTTCTTCACGATTTCATCACACATACCCAAAGCGGTAATTCTTCTTCAAATACTCTCACGGCGTCGACTTCCTAGGTGGAGCGATCTTCATCAAAGGCTCGGCATGGAAACGACGGCATTCTTCACTCAATTGGCTAAATTTCCTTTACTTATCTCTTGTCATTTAAAGTTACAATTTCAATTCCACTTAGTGATAATCGCACTCAAAACACAAAATTTGCTTTTCCCAATATAAGGGTATCTCCAACTTGAACTAAAATCAAACTTCTCTCCCCGTGGGATCGACCCGTATTCACCACTGTACTCATATTTTCAACAACATTCGAGTGAGTGAGTGCGGTTATAAATTTTGAAATTTGTGTGGCACGACATTTTTAAACGACGACTGTCGAGCGCATCAAATTTTTGGCGCCGTTGTCGGGGAGTGTATTATGTTGATAGTTGGATATTCTTGTGTTTGGTGTATATATGTGAATATTAATTTTGCTCTTTTTACTTGTGCAGGAAAAAGAAAAAAATTTGAAAAGCAAAGAAAGAGGAAGATCGGACCTGAAATCCTCAGAAAATGTAGCGTCATTAAAAGCTCGGAAGCATCCCTAAAGGGCTGAAACCAAGAAACAGGTTCTACTTTTCCAATTTCTGAAAAAGTTTTACAAAAATTTGAAAAATTCTTCAAAACTCAATAAAAATCATAAAACATCATATTCCTTATCTTTAGTTGACTCTATGAAAGATGATCTAGCAATGAGGTATGGATAATTTTAACTCTTGTTGGTCCTGAATTTTTCATTAATTGTATTGCTAAGGGACTAGCAATGAGTAAGTTGGGGGGTGTGATAAGTGTGTATTTTTCCTTCTTAATTCATAATTATCCACATTTTTATGAGCTTAAATTATGATCAATAGACACTTCTCACACTTACTGTTGATTTAGACTCAAATATTTAATTTTTTGAAATTAAATAAATTTTAATGATAATTTTTATGTATTTATGTAGGCACGCAATACGAGGAAAGCTCCAAGAAAAAGAAAAAAAGAATAAAAATATATATGTTGAACTAGGCCAGAAGCCTAGGAAGTTGTTCAAAAAGAAAAGAAAAAAATTAGAAAAAAAAATATAATGATTTGATATTTTTTTGGAATTTTATAGCTATATGTGAGATATATACTAGATATATATATATATATATACGTATATTATAATTAAACAAAAAAATAATACAAAAAAAAACGTTTGAACCCTCCGCCCCCCTTCCCGCCTTCGCCGCCCGCACGGGCGACGAGGCGAGAAAGGCGAAGGCCGGTCGTGGCGGTCTGCGAAGGCGGCAGGCGGGCGATGGAGGCGGACGACGCGTGGCACGGCGGGGGTCGTGGCGGGCGAGCGGCGACGGCAGGAAGGCACGGGCGCACGCGCCCGCGTGCGACACGCGGGCGGCAGCAGCGGAGCGGGCGCACGGCGGGCCCACGGCAGGCGGCCTAACCCGTTCGGCGCCGGTCGGCGCAACGTGCCGGCAGAGAGAGAAAGTGAGAGAAATAGAGAAAGAGAAGGAAAAGAAGGCCAAAAAAATGTCAGAAAAATCCGAAAAAAATCAGAAAAAATTAGAAAAATGTGCAGAACATTCCAGCCTACCAATTTAGGTCAAAATTAGGTGCACTTGAGTTGTTTCACATGAGAGGGGGTGTTATGTGTTGCCCTATATAAAGGACCTTCATTTGTAATGGAAGAGTAGTTAGTTGTTAGGGATAGTTAGAAGGAGAGATAGCATAGAGATTTTCCATTGTATTCTTGAAGTTCTTCATTGTAAGTCTTAGTAGAGCTCCATAGGAGGGTTGGATCTGGATGTTTTACAAGCTTTTGGTGTCACCTTTGTAAGTTGATTTGATATTAATGCAAGGTTCTTTTTAAGCATTCAGTCTATTCTTGGTTCAATTACTTATTGTTGGGATCCCCATTTCAAATTCTTGTCTTCATGAAAGTTGTTCGTTTTCAAGTGTTCTTTAACTTCTCTGTTTAGCATTTCTTCAAATTCGGCCAAATTCATAGCGTTAATACCTATTTTCTTAAGTGATGTTCTGTGCATTTACTGTTCATCCGTGGTGATACCTTTTTCCATTTCTTCATTTGGAGTCTTTCTAGTCCTCAAATAACTCTGAGTTCTTCATAAGAGTTGTTCCTCTCTTGTAGATCTAAGTTTTATTCTTCTTACAGTTTGTCAAATTCATCTTCGTTTGAGCTCTAGAATTAAGTTTTCAAGGTGCTATTTTTCTGTCAATTACTGTTCATCCGAACCAATAGGTCATAGTTTTTCAAGTTTTTCCTTATCTTCCTTTCATTTTCTGTTTCTGTGTTCTTCATAACAGTTCTTCATCTTTTCATTCTCTACAACTTTCATGTTTTCCATTTTATCTAATTCCTTCTAGATTTCAAATTATTCTTTACCTTCCAAACCTCTATTTCAATAGATTTCTGTTATAATTGTCACTTGTATTTTCACTTATGTTTTGTTTCAATTTCAATCTAAACCTTTTCTTCACGGTTTCATCACACATACCCAAAGCGGTAATTCTTCTTTAAATCCTCTCACGGCGTCGACTTCCTAGGTGGAGCGATCTTCATCAAAGGCTCGGCGTGGAAACGACGGCATTCTTCACTCAATTGGCTAAATTTCCTTTACTTATCACTTGTCATTTAAAGTTACAATTTCAATTCCACTTAGTGATAATCGCACTCAAAACACAAAATTTGCTTTTCCAAATATAAGGGTATCTCCAACTTGAACTAAAATCAAACTTCTCTCTCCGTGGGATCGACCCGTATTCACCACTGCACTCATATTTTCAACAACATTCGAGTGAGTGAGTGCGGTTATAAATTTTGAAATTTGTGTGGCACGACATTTTTAAACGACGACTGTCGAGCGCATCAAATTTTTGGCGCCGTTGCCGGGGAGTGTATTATGTTGATAGTTGGATATTCTTGTGTTTGGTGTATATATGTGAATATTAATTTTGCTCTTTTTACTTGTGCAGGAAAAAGAAAAAAATTCGAAAAGCAAAGAAAGAGGAAGATCGGACCTGAAATCCTCAGAAAATGTAGCGTCATTAAAAGCTCGGAAGCATCCCTAAAGGGCTGAAACCAAGAAACAGGTTCTACTTTTCCAATTTCTGAAAAAGTTTTACAAAAATTTGAAAAATTCTTCAAAACACAATAAAAATCATAAAACATCATATTCCTTATCTTTAGTTGACTCTATGAAAGATGATCTAGCAATGAGGCATGGATAATTTTAACTTTTGTTGGTCCTGAATTTTTCATTAATTGCATTGCTAAGGGACTAGCAATGAGTAAGTTGGGGGGTGTGATAAGTGTGTATTTTTCCTTCTTAATTCATAATTATCCACATTTTTATGAGCTTAAATTATGATCAATAGACACTTCTCACACTTACTGTTGATTTAGACTCAAATATTTAATTTTTTGAAATTAAATAAATTTTAATGATAATTTTTATGTATTTATGCAGGCACGTAATACGAGGAAAGCTCCAAGAAAAAGAAAAAAAAGAATAAAAATATATATGTTGAATTAGGCCAGAAGCCTAGAAGTTGTTCAAAAAGAAAAGAAAAAAATTAGAAAAAAAATATAATGATTTGATATTTTTTTGGAATTTTATAGCTATATGTGAGATATATACTAGATATATATATATATACATATATTATAATTAAACAAAAAAATAAAACAAAAAAAAACGTTTGAACCCTCCGCCCCCCTTCCCGCCTTCGCCGCCCGCACGGGCGACGAGGCGAGAAAGGCGAAGGCGGGGGGGGGGGGGGGGGGTCGTGGCGGTCTGCGAAGGCGGCAGGCGGGCGATGGAGGCGGACGACGCGTGGCACGGCGGGGGTCGTGGCGGGCGAGAGGCGACGGCAGGAAGGCGCGGGCGCACGCGCCCGCGTGCGACACGCGGGCTGCAGCAGCGGAGCGGGCGCACGGCGGGCCCACGGCAGGCGGCCTAACCCGTTCGGCGCCGGTCGGCGCAACGTGCCGGCAGAGAGAGAAAGTGAGAGAAATAGAGAAAGAGAAGGAAAAGAAGGCCAAAAAAATGTCAGAAAAATCGAAAAAAAAACAGAAAATATTGGAAAAATGTGCAGAACATTCCAGCCTACCAATTTAGGTCAAAATTAGGTGCACTTGAGTTGTTTCACATGAGAGGGGGTGTTATGTGTTACCCTATATAAATTTGTAATGGAAGAGTAGTTAGTTGTTAGGGATAGTTAGAAGGAGAGATAGCATAGAGATTTTCTATTGTATTCTTGAAGTTCTTCATTGTAAGTCTTAGTAGAGCTCCATAGGAGGGTTGGATCTTGATGTTTTACAAGCTTTTGGTGTCACCTTTGTAAGTTGATTTGATATTAATGCAAGGTTCTTTTTAAGCATTCAGTATATTCTTGGTTCAATTACTTATTGTTGGGATCCCCATTTCAAATTCTTGTCTTCATGAAAGTTGTTCGTTTTCAAGTGTTCTTTAACTTCTCTGTTTAGCATTTCTTAAAATTCGGCCAAATTCATAGAGTTAATACCTATTTTCTTAAGTGCTGTCTTGTGCATTTACTGTTCATCCGTGGTGATACCTTCTTCCATTTCTTGATTTGGAGTCTTTCTAGTCCTCAAATAACTCTGAGTTCTTCATAAGAGTTGTTCCTCTCTTGTAGATCTAAGTTTTATTTTTCTTACAGTTTGTCAAATTCATCTTCGTTTGAGCTCTAGAATTAAGTTTTCAAGGTGCTATTTTTCTGTCAATTACTGTTCATCCGAACTAATAGGTCATAGTTTTTCAAGTTTTTCCTTATCTTCATTTCATTTTCTGTTTCTGTGTTCTTCATGAAAGTTCTTCATCTTTTCATTCTATACAACTTTCATGTTTCCATTTTATCTAATTCCTTCTAGATTTCAAATTATTCTTTACCTTCCAAATCTCTATTTCAATAGATTTCTGTTATAATTGTCACTTGTGTTTTCACTTGTGTTTTGTTTCAATTTCAATCTAAACCTTTTCTTCACGGTTTCATCACACATACCCAAAGCGGTAATTCTTCTTCAAATCCTCTCACGGCATCGACTTCCAAGGCGGAGCGATCTTCATCAAAGGCTCGGCGTGGAAACGACGGCATTCTTCACTCAATTGGCTAAATTTCCTTTACTTATCTCTTGTCATTTAAAGTTGCAATTTCAATTCCACTTAGTGATAATCGCACTCAAAACATAAAATTTGCTTTTCCAAACATAAGGGTATCTCCAACTTGAACTAAAATCAAACTTCTCTCCCCGTGGGATCGACCCGTATTCACCACTGTACTCATATTTTCAACAACATTCGAGTGAGTGAGTGCGGTTATGAATTTTGAAATTTGTGTGGCACGGCATTTTTAAACGACGACTGTCGAGCGCATCAATAGGTCTATGTACGGTTGCCCCGGTCCACCTTTGCGTGCTATCCTCTTTCACACCCACTCACCGCATCATGATGCATGGCATGATCATACACGCAAGCAATTCTTGATGAGCGATGAGGTTCACAAAGAGCGGACAAGGGCTCGCGAGCGCCACTTGGAATTCCAAGTAGGCGATCTGGTGATGATGACATTAGAGTGGCTCTACCCTAGGGTCATCTCCAATTCGAGGGCACGAGGACTTGGACCCTCCCAAGTTCCAAGTGGCTTTGGCAAACCGGCTAACGGGTTTGACTTACTAATGGGTTATGGGATATACCCCACTTCTTACGTGGCAGACCCGGCACCCACTAAGGGCACCGCGGTGGATCCTAGTGAGTGCCTCGAGCCTATACCCTCCTTTAAGAGAGATACCCTCGGAGAGTCTCCACATATCAGCCTGAGAGCCCGACGTGTGCACACAGGGGCAATACTAGGTGAAGAGGTGAAATCTCGCGCTATGTCCTGAGCGGGCTGTGAACCACCAAAAGATGAACTGCAAGATAGGGAAACGTATCAGAGGGCCCAGGGGGTTTCCATGGGGAAAGACCCTCCGATGGTTAAGTCAGTAGAGCTGTGGTGGAAGCAATAATGGGGAGGAGAAAAACTAGTGCGTGAGATTCCTCTCCACCAGAGGGGTGAAGCGGATCGTGCTCAGGAGTTTGGGTGTATGAGTGCCTGAATGGCCCTTACCTTCCATCGGAGGGTATCCCTGGTTTAAAGAGTACGCCGCCTTCAGGAGTCCTGCAAGCTGAGGGGTTTCCGGCGGGAGTTACGTACTCAACGTGGGCTTTCATGGCCTTATCGTGGGAATGTTATCGCCTCGATGTCCGGCGGCTTCTTGATTCCCCTGTCCGCTGGGGACTCTTAACGGTAGCACGAACGAATAATATCCGGTCTGGCCGAGCTTCCGAAACGCCAGCCCTGTCCGGGCGATGAGCATAGCTCGGCGAGAGAGGGGGTTGGATAGGTCGGCGAATGCTTGTCTCTCCCGGGCGGGGAAACGGCTTGGGCCGGACCCTCCTTGTGACCTGACCATTACTCGGGCCCTCCGAGCCTAGGGGCCGCCGGGGAGAGTTGGTTCCTCGAGTGTTTGTTCATTGGGCTTTTCTTTCCTAAGTGGGCCCTGTGGGCTGTCACTCAGGTGAGCTTGTCTTGTTGGACCCTGTGGGGTCTTGTTGGGCTGCTCTTTGAGTCGGCTGCAGAAATCCCCCTCTCCACTTGTCCCCCTCCTACTCCCGAGCCATGGAGGCTCGGTCGAGTAGTTTCTGAGGCTTTGGACCGGCGTGGCTCAGGTGGGTGGAATTCTGTTGGCGTTATGGAGCCACGTGTAGTGGTCGCCTGGGCCCATAATGTGATCTTGACGGATTTGAACTGAAGGGGCCCCCCTTTTCTCGAAGCACGGAACGACGCGCCGCCTATCTCCAGGGTTTTATAGGCGTTGGGCGCTGTTCGTCGTTCTAGGCTTCTCAGGGTTTTAGGCTTTCCTTGATGTGCCGTGAGAGCACAGTGGAGATGTAAAGTCTTGCGGCGGCGTTCGAGGAGTTGGCGAGGGTAACCGCGGAGGCGGTCCGACAACTTCCTTCCCCCCCGGAGTCTTCGAGCTCGCGCGAGGGATCATCTTCCAGCTCGATGGCGGATCTGCCTTTGGAAATCGAGCAGGTGAGGCGGGAGCCTATCCCCAATTGTAGTGAGTTGGGGGAAACCGAGGTGAGGAAACTAGAGCATCATTTTCGCTTGCCTCTCAGGTACAGCTTTGCTGCCGCCGCCCCGTATGAGACGAGTCTGGACAGCCGTACGGGGCACATTTGCACTTTTCTTCTGGCCTGGAAGAGTGGGTTCCGCCTTCCCTTCGAGCCTTTTGTACTTAAGCTTCTCGAGTTCTTCCGGTTGGCGCCTATTCAGTTGGTGGCCAACTCGTATCTCCTTCTTTCCGCCTTTCGGATTCTCTGTCGTCAGCACGACATTTTTCCTTCCTTGGACCTCTTTCACTATTTTTTTGAGTTGAAAGCGCACCCGTCGGCGGGGAAGGGCTTCTACTTTATCCAGACGAGGAGGAACAGGAGTTGCATCTCACTCGCAGCGAAGGACTCCTCGCATAAGGGGTGGAAGACCCAATTCTTCTGGGTGAAGGCAGACACGACGGACGAGTCTTGGAGATGTCTGGTCTCACCCAATTTTCATCCGAATCTTCCCCCTCTCTAGGAGGAGTTCCCTCCCCACGTGGAGCGGCAGGCCGCTCGTCTGCTGGATAACCGCCAGTCGACCGAGGAGCTGGTGACGCCGGAGAACATCGAACGGTGTTTTCTCACGCGGTTGACGTCGACAAGTACCGTTCTCGAGGTTCTTCTTCTGGGGTGGTAGTTACTTTCTTTCTCCTGACCGGGTCTTCTTCCTTTGTTGCAGACGTGAGGCGGGAACCTCTGGAGGAAGCTGCTGAGGTCATTGATATGGGAGATGACTCGGCGGTCGACGAACCAGATGCTTCTGCGGGTCGCGCCCAAGCCCGAGATAAGGGCAAGGGGGTGGCCCCCGAGGGATCTTCAAGCCCAGCTGGTACGAAACGCAAGGATCCCACGGCGGGAAAGTTGCGGGAGGCGACGAAGGCCAGGAAACCGGCCAAGAAGGCAGGCCTTCCTACTGCCGCCGGGGGTGACTCCGGCTCGGCGGCGCTCCCCTCTCGGGGGCAAGATGGGGCCGACCCCTCGGGGCCAGCTCCCCCACCTGCCAGGCGAGAGGGGGCCGAGGAGACCGGGGGCCCTTCAGAGGGCGGCGATGGGTCGGCTCTCCCCCCCACGGGGGTAGAGGGGGCCGATGTTAAAGTAGTTGACGCTGAGACCGGGGGGTCGGTCGGAGTCGGTGATGTCTCGGTCGGCGAGGTGCGGGCCAAGATAGGCAGGGCTGGGGGTTCGCCCGCCAGGGCGTTGCAGCCCCAAGTGCCTGAAGTTCCCGGTGCAGTCGATCCCACGGCGCCGGTTGAGGTTGGGGGTTCGCCCGGGGAGGCGTCGCAACCCCAACCGACCGTGGTGCGCGAGGCAGTCAGCTCCGTCGCCCGAGCAGAGCCTTCTGGCGGGGCGCCCAGGGCGGAGCGGTTCCCTCTGCCGGAGCCCTTGGAAAGGCTCGGTATTACGGGCGACCTGTATCGGGTCTGCCGGTCGATCGCCATAAGGACGAAGGGGGGAGAAAGGCGCAATACCCCCCCCCCCCCCGGGATCCTTGATGTTCTGAAGGAGGGCGGCCTGGTCATAGCTCGGTCAGCGGCTTTGATGTCGGAGGCGCACGCCCGGGCGGAGGCGGAGCGGTCGAACCTCGCCTGGACCCTTGGGGGATGCGAAAGGAAACTGGCCCGACTCAAGGGGGAGCATGAGGGGCTCCGGCAGGAGTTTTCCGCGTTCCGGGAGGTGGCGCGGGCGATCTGACTGGAAGACGGGGTGCTGACCGAACAGCTCACCAAGACCCGAGAGTCTCTAGGGAGGACAAGCCGATCCCTGGAGGAGGAGCGTCTGCGTCGCCTCGAGCTAGACAACCGCTGGGAGCTCGAACGCGCCGAGCTGCTAGATCAGGCGGAGGTGGCGGAGCGCCTCCGCGCTGAGGCTGAGGTGGACCGGGCCCGGGCGGAGGAGCGTGCGGCCGAGGCGGAGCGGGCTCGGGTCGAGCTCGTCGGAAGGGCGGGGCAGATCGAGGCGGAGGCGATCGAGCGCTATAGGGGCTCAGATGCTTACTCGGCCGACTTGGTGGAAGCCACCCTACCCTATTACGAGGTAGCACTTCGCCGGGGCGCTCGAAAGGGGTTCAAGCAGGGCTATCACCGGGCGGTAAACTACGCCGACGACCAAAACTCCGCGATCGAGTTCCCCTTTGGCCAGTGTTATGACTCGGATGAGTCGATTTCTAGCTCCTCATCGTCGGTCGGGGAAGATTCGGAGGGGTCACCTCCATCGGGGTCATCGGCTCCGGGCGTTTCGGGAGGGCTCACGACCGAGACAGTTCTCGCACAGGCGAGGTCAGTGTCTGAGCCGGCCGTCACCGAAGGTGCCGGGGATGACACATCCCCTTCCGCCGCTCTCGAGCGTCAAAGTGGGCCCGAGGCCTGATGTATTTTGCCTTGTTTCACCTCTTTCCCTTTTTGTCTCTCTTTCCTCTTTTTAGAGAGTTTCCTTTTTGTGTGATAATGAACGACTTACTCTGTTTGAGTACTATCTTTCCCATGATCTGGTTGGCGTATCTGGAGTAGTTGGGAGGTGCCGATATGCCCTGCGTGGTTTTCGCATGCTGTTTTGGTAGGCTTCTGACGGGGCGTCCTTCCGTTCCCTCATGCTTTGAATGTTCGGCCGCTTCGTGAATCCCGCTATGGCGGGAAGCGAGGAGTTGGAGGTGACTGTTTAGGGGAGAAATCCTTTGGCGTGTTTCCGAGGGGGGGGGGTCATTTAAGGCGTGTAGCCTCCTTTGGCCTATAAGAAGGACCGAAAGGCACCCTTTCCTCTTTACTACTTGAGATTTTCTCTAACAGTCTTTCCTTACTCCTTCCTCTTCACTCTGCGTTGTGCCGTTGCATCTGGAGCATGGAGGATCCTTCGGAGGGCGACGCCGCCGACGACGGGGAACAGCGGGCTCCCGCTGCCCTGGAATGCTGAACGGATCCCACGGTCGCCGCGCGGGTTTGAGACGGGTCCGACGGTCGCCGTGCGGATCTGGGGAGGGCTTCGGCATGTGAGGGCACGGCTCTTGCCCTTTCTCAGTTCCGGCGTGGCTTCCGGGCGGGCGTCGAGGTGGAGGACGGATGGGGGTATCAGGGAAGCCTGTCGCCACTCCCCCTCTGCATGGGGGGGGGGGAGGCGCATCAAGTTCCCTCCTCACCGAAGCCTTCCTCCGTCTGCAGCCTCTTTTTCCCTCTTCTGCTCTTCATTTCTTTCACTCTTCGGGGGCTGCTTGCTCTCTCCTTCCTTCCAAGGAGTTGGCAGATTGGAAGAGGGGAGGCCTTCACGGCGCTCCTTTTTCCTGGTTGTTGCCAACTTGGGAGGTAGCCTTCCTCAACGTTTAAAGGTGGTGATGGGGCATCAGAGGTGATTCCCTTACACGGGTGGAGTGTATTTGTGTGTTATGGCTTGTATGAGATTGTAATTATGTCATTTCTTTCATTTGGGCTCCTTGTAAGGCTTATATCAAGCCAATGGGCTATTTGTAATGTAGAGTCCATGGCTAGGTTGCCATTAGTAGAGTCCATTAGGAGCTTACTCCATATTGGGTCTTAAGGCCATCATTATGAACCTTAATAGCCACTTAGGCCCAAATAGGCTTCTCTCTCTCATGGGCCACCAAGGGTGGAAGAGTCTAGCATGGTTAATGGGCTTGTAACATGGCATTTGACCACACTTGGCCCAAGGGAGGCCCATGAAGGGGGCGGCCCCTTCTTTGGCTCTATTAGGCTAGTTAGGTGTGATTTAAGTGAGGTTGGAATGGAATTAGTCCAAGTTTGAATTGGAATGGTCAAGATAGATTAAAAAATTGTATTTGGTGTGTTATTCACACTTCATCTCAGCCATTCAATCCCCAACCCTTGATCCAAGGGTCCATATTAGATTTGATTGGAGTCATATATAACCATGTATTTTCATGAGAAAATCAATGAAAAATCAGAATTTTGTTGAATGCCTGGAGTGAATTTCGACCTCCTCCCTCTCTCCCTCTGGTTTCTTCATCCCGACCTCCATTTATAGAGTGTTTCTATCTCCCTTCATCTCCTCTCAACCTCCGGTGGTCGTCGGTGCCGCCGCCGCCGCCGTTCGTGCCGCCTTCGAGCCGCCACGGGATCGTCTTTGGTTTTCGGTCCTACTGGATAGAGGTGCAGTTCGTGAATTCCTGAAGCCAGCCACGAGCTCAGATTGATTTGAAATTTTGAGGGTTGGTTCCTATCTTCTAGCCCATTCTCCAAAAAAAAATCCAGGTTCAAAAGCCACCGTTTCATATCTTTACCATTTCGTTCAACTCTCTATCTCAGATCTGTTCTGTCACTATCTACAGTGACAGTAGCCCTGAGTTCTCCACTTTAGACCACCCTTTTGATCTATGTTAGACCTCCCAATTTAACTGGGTGTTCTGTCCATCGTCCCCTACCACCACAATTTTTCTTAAATTTTTATCATCCTTCTACCTATTTTTAATAATTCATGTTCTACTGGTACTACAGTAATTTCAGTCAGATCCCAGATCCGACCTTCGTCCAGTAAACAAATCACAGAAAATCATAGACACATCCAAACGTGTCCAAACCAATTGTACTGTCTTCCCAATTCTATTTTCAACAACATCTCTGAAGAACACAACCGCAGATTCGGACGTCTACCTCGCGGTCAAAGGCAATCTATAGTCAAGTTCCCTACAGGTCTGAGTCTTCGGTTACTGTACAACAGGAGATTGAAAATTCCATAAGTCAAGATCCGAGCAGATCCAGACCAGATCTTTGGGCCTAGGTTGAAGAGCTTCAAGCTAGCTTTCCAACGGCGCCAGTCTCGTGTCGATCCGACATCGGGGCTGATCGCAGCGCCCATTCTCGCCGGAGCGCGGCCGAAATACAGAACCGGCAGATTTCTGATCGGGTACCGACCGGTGCCGAACGGAGCCGCCGGGCCTCCGGCCGGCAAACCAGCGTGCCGCCATCCCAAGGAGTGACCCTCCGGGCATCCACCACTACAGCGGTGCCACCGGGTCCCACACGGCCCCTCCGGACAGCACGTGGACCCCACCGTCACGTGTTCGGGTGTTGCCGAATCAACGCAAGAAGCCGCCCGTCAACCCGAATTCGGTCCTCCCGGATCCCATTATGTAGCCCTTTACCTCCCTGCGTGGAGTGGGCAACAGCTTGCATTTCTGTTATATTGTGTAATATTGTTCCGGGAGTACGATTTTCGGCCGGGCCCGTCTTCCCCACGCCGAGCGCGTGGAGGTATCGTTCTCGCTCCCTACACTCGGCATGTACTTATTTTCATATATACTTGTTTATGCCGCTGCTAGAGAGCATGCTTTAGGTCCGTTAGCTCGCTATATTATCATTCACCGCTGTTGCGAGAGAGAGCGAGGCCGTCCCCGTGACCCGATCCGGGCACGAGAGTGTAAATCCACCACCCTAGCTCTTGCCGGTTTCTCAACCGTGCACGTCCGATGCTTCCCTCATCAAGGGACAATCGCGAGCTTATCGTGTCTGTGGTCCCGTCCCGCATCAATTTGGTATCAGAGCGAGTTTGAGTCTAGGGTGTCCAAAAAAAAAAGTGTCATTCATTAGTCATTTACGTCTAAGTCGTGTTTAGGGTCATCATTGTTTTAAAACAAACAAAAAAAAGTGTCTTTTTTGCATTGTATCCCTTTACTCGGTATATCAAAAGGTGTTGTCCGAACGTTAGGCTACGCCTATCGGGAAGGCCGCACACTTGCGCGAGTGACCTTCGGGTCAATTACCTCCGCCGTGTACCGCGTTTTGGTTAAGTCTAGGCGCATCATTTAGCATTAGTGTGTTTTGCTTTAGTCGGCGTCTTCTAGTAGGTGTGTTTGCATGCCCACTCGTCGGGGTACTCAGTACTCACCCCCACCACCACCTATGGCCAACCCACAGGATACCTCGGGAGACTTCCACTCCCTACAAGAGGCGATGATGGCCATTATGACTAGGTTGGACCAATCCGATGCTAACTTTCAGACTTTCTCCGATAATATGGATGGTCGCCTTAGAGCCATGGAGGGGCGCTTGGAGACCTCCGACAGGTCGGTCCAAGACCTCGTTGGGCGGTTAGATAGGATGTCACACGGGGACCCTCCATGGGCAGCCCAAGGCCCACCCGCACCTCCTCCCGCGGTGGCCCAAGTCCAACCCGCTCCCATGGCCCAAGTCCAGGCCGCTCCCGCGGCCCAAAACCAGCCACCACAGGCTCCTCCACCCGCCCTTCCTCGGGTTCCCCAACTACCGCACCGTGACCTTGGTCTCGAGGACTATGGTTCCGACAATGCCTATGAGGGATATGGTCAACGCCGTCGTGGTTTTCAGCAACAACAAGATGAGGATGATGACCGGGTCCTTAAGACCGTGCGAGCGGACCCTCCCACTTTTTACGGGTCTTTGGATCCGAAAGTCTACCTAGATTGGGAGTTCGGCATGGACCGTTACTTTGAGTGGTATGATATGTCGGAGCGTCGAAGGGTCCGATTCGCCACCATGAAACTCATGGGGCAGGCACAAACCTATTGGAAGAATGTGGAGAGCCTGCTACTTCAGCGGTTAGAACCCCCGATCGACACATGGGCCGAGATGAAGAATAAACTTCGGCAAAAGTACCTTCCTCCCACCTACCGCCAGCGACTCATTGATAGATGGCAAAGTCTTAGCCAGGGAGACCGGTCCGTCTCCGAATACATCGCGGAGTTTGATGAGTACTTTCTACGATGTGGTGTCACGGAGGAGAGTACCATGCCCGTGTCCCGCTTTCGACGTGGTTTGCGGCCACACTACCAGTATGAGCTTTTCCGCCGCAATGCCAAGACGTTGGAAGAGGCATACCAGGTTGCTCTCGAGATGGAGTAATTTGAGGGAGAGTTCGAGTCTAGCCATCGGTTGGGCCCCACCCCTCTCCGTAGTACCGAGCCCCGTCACTCCATAGGCCCACATCAGCGGCCTCCCATGGCTCGATCTCAGGAGCCCACCCGTCAGGAGCACTTCACTCCACGGCCTCGTCCTCCTTCACCCCGGGATCTATTCCCACCCCAACCACCGGCACCCATTGCCCGTTCCCCGGCTCCTATAGCCCGTCCTCTGGCACCGGCACTCCCTCCACTATTGTCCAAAGCACCTACATCTCCCCCACTACTGCCTACACCCCCTACCCGACGGGATGATAAGGGTAAGGCCCCTTTTATAGGAGAGAGTAGTCGGTCGAGAGTGCAGTGTTTGCACTGTCATGGGTTTGGCCACAATGCCAGCGAGTGTCCCCCTCGCACCACCCTAGCCTTAGGTGTTGGAGGATCTGTACCTCCCGAGCCTGAGTGTGTTGATTACGAGGCCGATGAGGCACTAGCCGAGGAGTACTATGCCTTGGGAGGAGAAGAGCAGGACGGCTCTCCTGCCGCCCAGGATGCCGCCACCTAGTGGGCTCGATGCTACCACCTTAGTCTCGAGTCGTGCATGAGTCAGTGTGTTTTCTTGTGTGGTTTGTTTTGAGTGGTGTGTTTTGAGTCGATTGTTTGTGTGGTTTGCATACGTGTGTGTATTGCATGGTAAGTCTACATGAGTCTTGTGCAAGCTCGTTGTCGGTCTCTTATGAGTAAGAGGCGAGTGGACTCACTTGATGAGTATGGGATCGGTTTCACATCTATACCCGGATCAGTCACCTATAGGGACTCAGCGGTGATTCCTAGTGAGTCTTCGAGCTGTTTTCTTTCCTTTTGAGAGTGCCCCTTCGGAGTGACCACCTTTAGCCCATAGCAGTTCGCATATCGAGTATATATGGAATGAGCAGGTGACGATCACATGGAGCGGAGCATACCCGCGCTACTTGGCACGGTGACGGATCCGCCGGAGTACTCGAGCATCCCTACCCCTACTCGACGGGGTCGAGTTCCTCCCACCCGGGGAGAATTGATGGGGCATCAGAGGTGATTTCCTTACACGGGTGGAGTGTATTTGTGTGTTATAGCTTGTATGAGATTGTAATTGTGTCATTTCTTTCATTTGGGCTCCTTGTAAGGCTTATATCAAGCCAATGGGCCATTTTTAATGTAGAGTCCATGGCTAGGTTGCCATTAGTAGAGTCCATTAGGAGCTTATTCCATATTGGGTCTTAAGGCCATCATTATGAACCTTAATAGCCACTTAGGCCCAAATAGGCTTCTCTCTCTCATGGGCCACCAAGGGTGGAAGAGTCTAGCATGGTTAGTGGGCTTGTAACATGGCATTTGACCACACTTGACCCAAGGGAGGCCCATGAAGGGGGCGCCCCCTTCTTTGGCTCTATTAGGCTAGTTACGTGTGATTTAGGCGAGGTTGGAATGGAATTAGTCCAAGTTTGAATTGGAATGGTCAAGATAGATTAAAAAATTATATTTGATGTGTTATTCACACTTCATCTCAGCCATTCAATCCCCAACCCTTGATCCAAGGGTCCATATTAGATTTGATTGGAGTCATATATAACCATGTATTTTCATGAGAAAATCAATGAAAAATCAGAATTTTGTTGAATGCCTTGAGTGAATTTCGACCTCCTCCCTATCTCCCTATGGTTTCTTCATCCCAACCTCCATTTCTAGAGTGTTTCTATCTCCCTTCATCTCCTCTCAACCTCCGGTGATCGTCGGTGCCGCCGCCGCCGCCGTTCGTGCCGCCTTCGAGCCGCCACGGGATCGTCTTCAGTTTTCTGTCCTGCTGGATAGAGGTGCAGTTCATGAATTCCTGAAGCCAGACACGAGCTCAGATCGATTTGAAATTTTGAGGGTTGGTTCCTATCTTCTATACCATTCTCCACAAAAAAATCCAAGTTCAAAAGCCACCATTTCATATCTTTACCATTTCGTTCAACTCTCTATCTCAGATCTGTTCTGTCACTATCTACAGTGACAGTAGCCCTGAGTTCTCCACCTTCGACCACCCTTTTGATCTATGTTAGACCTCCCAATTTAACTGGGTGTTCTTCCCATCGTCCCCTACCACCACAATTTTTCTTAAATTTTTATCATCCTTCTACCTATTTCTAATAATTCATGTTCTACGGGAGCTATAGTACTTTCAGTCAGATCCCAGATCCAACCTTCGTCCAGTGAACAAATCATAGAAAATCCTAGAAACATACAAACGTGTCCAAACGACTTTTGCTGTCTTCCCAACTCCATTTTCAACAACTTCTCTGAAGAACACAACCACAGATTCGGACGTCTACCTCGCGGTCAAAGGCAATCCATAGTCAAGTTCCCTACAGGTCTGAGTCTTCGGTTACTATACAATAGGAGATTGAAAATTCCATAAGTCAAGATCCGAGCAGATCCAGGGCAGATCTTTGGGCCTACGTTGAAGATCTTCAAGCTAGCTTTCCAACGGCGCCAGTCTCGTGTCGATCCGACATCGGGGCTGATCGCAGCGCCCATTCTCGCCGGAGCGCGCGCCGAAATACAGAACCGACAGATTTCCGATCGGGTACCGACCGGTGCCGAACGGAGCCGCCGGGCCTCCGGCCGGCAAACCAGCGTGCCGCCATCCCAAGGAGCGACCCTCCGGGCATCCACCACTACAGCGGTGCCACCGGGTCCCACACGGCCCCTCCGGACAGCACGTGGACCCCACCGTCACGTGTTCGGGTGTTGCCGAATCAACGCAAGAAGCCGCCCGTCAACCCGAATTCGGTCCTCCCGGACCCCATTGTGTAGCCCTTTACCTCCCTGCGTGGAGTGGGCAGCGGCTTGCATTTCTGTTATATTGTGTAATATTGTTCCGGGAGTACGATTTTCGGCCGGGCCCGTCTTCCCCATGCCGAGCGCGTGGAGGTATCGTTCTCGCTCCCTACACTCGGCATTTGCTTATTTTCATATATACTTGTTTATGCCGCTGCTAGAGAGCATGCTTTAGATCCATTAGCTCGCTATATTATCATTCACCGCTGCTGCGAGAGAGAGCGAGGCCGTCCCCGTGACCCGATCCGGGCACGAGAGTGCAAATCGACCACCCTAGCTCTTGCCGGTTTCTCAACCGTGCACATCCGACGCTTCCCTCATCAAGGGACGATCACGAGCTTGTCGTGTCTGTGGTCCCGTCCCGCATCAATTTGGTATCAGAGCAAGTTTGAGTCTAGGGTGTCCAAAAAAAAAGAAGTGTCATTCATTAGTCATTTACGTCTAAGTCGTGTTTAGGGTCATCATTATTTTAAAACAAACAAAAAAAAGTGTCTTTTTTGCATTGCATCCCTTTACTCGGCATATCAAAAGGTGTTGTCCGAACGTTAGGGTACACCTATCGGGAAGGCCGCACACTTGCGCGAGTGACCTTCGGGTCGATTACCTCCGCCGTGTACCGCGTTTTGGTTAAGTCTAGGCGCATCATTTAGCATTAGTGTGTTTTGCTTTAGTCGGCGTCTTCTAGTCGGTGTGTTTGCATGCCCACTCGTCGGGGTACTCAGTACTCACCCCCACCACCACCTATGGCCAACCCACAGGATACCTCGGGAGACTTCCACTCCCTACAAGAGGCGATGATGGCCATTATGACTAGGTTGGACCAATCCGATGCTAACTTTCGGACTTTCTCCGATAATATGGATGGTCGCCTTAGAGCCATGGAGGGGCGCTTGGAGACCTCCGACAGGTCGGTCCAAGACCTCGTTGGGCGGTTAGATAGGATGTCACACGGGGACCCTCCAGGGGCAGCCCAAGGCCCACCCGCACCTCCTCCCGCGGTGGCCCAAGTCCAACCCGCTCCCATGGCCCAAGTCCAGGCCGCTCCCGCGGCCCAAAACCAGCCACCACAGGCTCCTCCACCCGCCCTTCCTCGGGTTCCCCAACTACCGCACCGTGACCTTGGTCTCGAGGACTATGGTTCCGACAATGCCTATGAGGGATATGGTCAACGCCGTCGTGGTTTTCAGCCACAACGAGATGAGGATGATGACCGGGTCCTTAAGACCGTGCGAGCGGACCCTCCCGCTTTTTACGGGTCTTTGGATCCGAAAGTCTACCTAGATTGGGAGTTCGGCATGGACCATTACTTTGAGTGGTATGATATGTCGGAGCGTCGAAGGGTCCGATTCGCCACCATGAAACTCATGGGGCTGGCACAAACCTATTGGAAGAATGTGGAGAGCCTGCTACTTCAGCGGTTAGAACCCCCGATCGACACATGGGCCGAGATGAAGAATAAACTTCGGCAAAAGTACCTTCCTCCCATCTACCGCCAGCGACTCATCGATAGATGGCAAAGTCTTAGCCAGGGAGACCGGTCCGTCTCCGAATACATCGCGGAGTTTGATGAGTACTTTCTACGATGTGGTGTCACGGAGGAGAGTACCATGCCCGTGTCCCGCTTTCGACGTGGTTTGCGGCCACACTACCAGTATGATCTTTTCCGCCGCAATGCCAAGACGTTGGAAGAGGCATACCAGGTTGCTCTCGAGATGGAGCAATTTGAGGGAGAGTTCGAGTCTAGCCATCAGTTGGGCCCCACCCCTCTCCGTAGTACCGAGCCCCGTCACTCCATAGGCCCACATCAGCGGCCTCCCATGGCTCGATCTCAGGAGCCCACCCGTCAGGAGCACTTCACTCCACGGCCTCGTCCTCCTCCACCCCGGGATCTATTCCCACCCCAACCACCGGCACCCATTGCCCGTTCCCAGGATCCTATAGCCCGTCCTCTGGCACCGGCACCCCCTCCACTATTGTCCAAAGCACCTACATCTCCCCCACTACTGCCTACACCCCCTACCCGATGGGATGATAAGGGTAAGGCCCCTTTTATAGGAGAGAGTAGTCGGTCGAGAGTGCAGTGTTTCCACTGTCATGGGTTTGGCCACATTGCCAGCGAGTGTCCCGCTCGCACCACCCTAGCCTTAGGTGTTGGAGGATCTGTACCTCCCGAGCCTGAGGGTGTTGATTACGAGGCCGATGAGGCACTAGCCGAGGAGTACTATGCCTTGGGAGGAGAAGAGCAGGACGGCTCTCCTGCCGCCCAGGATGCCGCCACCTAGTGGGCTCGATGCTACCACCTTAGTCTCGAGTCGTGCATGAGTCAGTGTGTTTTCTTGTGTGGTTTGTTTTGAGTGGTGTGTTTTGAGTCGATTGTTTGTGTGGTTTGCATACGTGTGTGTATTGCATGGTAAGTCTGCATGAGTCTTGTGCAAGCTCGTTGTCGGTCTCTTATGAGTAAGAGGCGAGTGGACTCACTTGATGAGTATGGGATCGGTTCCACATCTATACCCGGATCAGTCACCTATAGGGACTCAGCGGTGATTCCTAGTGAGTCTTCGAGCTGTTTTCTTTCCTTTTGAGAGTGCCCCTTCGGAGTGACCACCTTTAGCCCATAGCAGTTCGCATATCGAGTATATATGGAATGAGCAGGTGACGATCACTTGGAGCGGAGCATACCCGCGCTACTTGGCACGGTGAGGAATCCGCCGGAGTACTCGAGCATCCCTACCCCTACTCGACGGGGTCGAGTTCCTCCCACCCGGGGAGAATTGATGGGGCATCAGAGGTGATTTCCTTACACGGGTGGAGTGTATTTGTGTGTTATGGCTTGTATGAGATTGTAATTGTGTCATTTCTTTCATTTGGGCTCCTTGTAAGGCTTATATCAAGCCAATGGGCCATTTTTAATGTAGAGTCCATGGCTAGGTTGCCATTAGTAGAGTCCATTAGGAGCTTATTCCATATTGGGTCTTAAGGCCATCATTATGAACCTTAATAGCCACTTAGGCCCAAATAGGCTTCTCTCTCTCATGGGCCACCAAGGGTGGAAGAGTCTAGCATGGTTAGTGGGCTTGTAACATGGCATTTGACCACACTTGGCCCAAGGGAGGCCCATGAAGGGGGCGCCCCCTTCTTTGGCTCTATTAGGCTAGTTAGGTGTGATTTAGGTGAGGTTGGAATGGAATTAGTCCAAGTTTGAATTAGAATGGTCAAGATAGATTAAAAAATTGTATTTGGTGTGTTATTCACACTTCATCTCAGCCATTCAATCCCCAACCCTTGATCCAAGGGTCCATATTAGATTTGATTGGAGTCATATATAACCATGTATTTTCATGAGAAAATCAATGAAAAATCAGAATTTTGTTGAATGCCTTGAGTGAATTTCGACCTCCTCCCTCTCTCCCTCTAGTTTCTTCATCCCAACCTCCATTTATAGAGTGTTTCTATCTCCCTTCATCTCCTCTCAACCTCCGGTGATCGTGGGTGCCGCCGTCGCCGCCATTCGTGCCGCCTTCGAGCCGCCACGGGATCGTCTTCGGTTTTCTGTCCTACTGGATAGAGGTGCAGTTCGTGAATTCCTGAAGCCATCCACGAGCTCAGATCGATTTGAAATTTTGAGAGTTGGTTCCTATCTTCTATCCCATTCTCCACAAAAAAATCCAGGTTCAAAAGCCACCGTTTCATATCTTTACCATTTCGTTCAACTCTCTATCTCAGATCTGTTCTGTCACTGTCTACAGTGACAGTAGCCCTGAGTTCTCCACCTTCGGCCACCCTTTTAATCTATGTTTGACCTCCCAATTTAACTGGATGTTCTGTCCATCGTCCCCTACCATCACAATTTTTCTTAAATTTTTATCATCCTTCTACCTATTTTTAATAATTCATGTTCTACCGGAGCTATAGTACTTTCTATCAGATCCCAGATCCGACCTTCGTCCAATAAACAAATCACAGAACATCATAGAAACATCCAAACGTGTCCAAACCAATTTTTCTGTCTTCCCAACTCCATTTTCAACAACTTCTCTGAAGAACACAACCCCAGATTTGGATGTCTACTTCACGGTCAAAGGCAATCCATAGTCAAGTTCTCTACAGGTCTGAGTCTTCAGTTACTGTACAACAGGAGATTGAAAATTCCATAAGTCAAGATCCGAGAAGATCCAGGCCAGATCTTTGAGCCTAGGTTGAAGAGCTTCAAGCTAGCTTTCCAACGACGTCATTCTCGTGTCGATCAGACATCGGGGCTGATCGCAGCGCCCATTCTCGCCGGAGCGCGCGCCGAAATACGGAATCGGCAGATTTCCGATCGGGTACCGACCGGTTCCGAACGGAGCCGCCGGGCCTCCGGCCGGTGAACCAGCGTGCCGCCATCCCAAGGAGCGACCCTCCGGGCATCCACCACTACAGCGGTGCCACCGGGTCCCACACGGCCCCTCCGGACAGCACGTGGACCCCACCATCACGTGTTCGGGTGTTGCCGAGTCAACGCAAGAAGCCGCCCGTCAACCCGAATTCGGTCCTCCCGGACCCCATTGTGTAGCCCTTTACCTCCCTGCGTGGAGTGGGCAGCGGCTTGCATTTCTGTTATATTGTGTAATATTGTTCCGGGAGTATGATTTTCGGCCGGGCCCGTCTTCCCCACGCCGAGCGCGTGGAGGTATCGTTCTCGCTCCCTACACTCGGCATTTGCTTATTTTCATATATACTTGTTTATGCCGCTGCTAGAGAGCATGCTTTAGGTCCGTTAGCTCTCTATATTATCATTCACCGCTGCTGCGAGAGAGAGCGAGGCCGTCCCCGTGACCCGATCCGGGCACGAGAGTGCAAATCGACCACCCTAGCTCTTGCCAGTTTCTCAACCGTGCACGTCCGACGCTTCCCTCATCAAGGGACGATCGCGAGCTTGTCGTGTCCGTGGTCCCGTCCCGCATTAGGTGGCCTTCCTTCTGTAGTCCCTCTATCACCTTTGTCACGGGCCACCCGAGCCAACTGGCTCGACCACCTCTTGTCCGAGCCAGTTTCCACATGAGGCAGAGTCAGTGGCTGGACGTGAGGAGATCAAGACCGAGTCAGCCGAGCGATGGCCTCTTGAAGCGGTGTTAGACGGATTTTTGCTTTTTGCTATGTGATGTACTGGCATTTGCCTATCTGATGTATCAATGGTTTGGAATGAAAAGAAAAAGGGATTTATTCCGTCCATCTTGTTGTACAATTTCAAAAATAGAATTTGCGTAGTGCGGCTGCGTTCCATGTCCGAGGAATGGGTTCCCCTTCCATTGTTGCTAACCTGTACGCACCTTTCCCGAGCGTCTCGACCACCCGGTAGGGGCCTTCCCAGTTAGGGGATAGCTTGCCCGCTGCCTCTAGTGGTCGAGAGGCTTCGGCCTTCCTGAGGATGAAGTCCCCCGGTTGGAAACGTCTGTCTCGGACCTTGGCATTGTAGTATCGAGTGAGGCGGCGCTGGTACTCCGTTGCTCGGACGTTCGCGATCTCTCGAAGTTCGTCTGCCAGGTCGAGGTTCTCGAGCAACTTTTGCCAGTTTGCCTCGGGTGAGAAGCTGATCACTCGGAGAGACGGATTGGCGATCTCTAATGGAACGACGGCTTCGGTGCCATATACCAACTGAAAAGGGCTTTCACCAGTTGCCGTCCTGGGGGTCGTTCTGTGCGACCATAGTACGCTAGGCAATTCCTCGAGCCAACTACCCTTAGCCTTGCCAAGTCTGGTTTTTATGCCTTTTAAGATAGTGTTGTTGGCATTTTCAACCAGCCCGTTGGCCTGAGGGTGGGCGACCGAAGTGAAGTGGTTGCGGATATTTAGGTCGGCGCATCTGTCTCGGAAATACCGAGAGTCGAATTGCCGACCGTTATCGCTTACTATCACTCGGGGGATGTCAAAGTGACAAATGATCGATTTCCAAACAAAGCCCCAAACGACTGTCTCGGTGATCCTTGCCTCAGCGTCGGCCTCGATCCACTTGGTGAAGTAGTCGATGGCGACGATGATGAACTTCTTCTGGGACTAGGCCGTTGGGAATGGCCCAAGGATATCGATTCCCCACCGAGCGAAAGGGTAAGGCTCAGCTAGGGTGACAAGTTCCGTAGCCGGCTGATGGACCAAGTGGTCGAACCGCTGGCAACGGTCGTACTGCCGTGCGTGAGCCGTGCAGTCGCGCTGCAGGGTGGGCCACCAATACCCCTGCCGTAGCAGGATCCTAGCTAGCGGCCGACCTCCTGCATGCGCTTCGCACAGGCCTTGGTGAATCTCCTGGATGGCTCGGCTTGCTTCATCGGGACCGAGGCACTTCAGGAGGGGACTGGAGAATGATCTTCGGTAGAGAGTGTTGTCGTGGATGACGAAGCGCCGAGCTTGATACTTCATTCGGCGGGCTTCCCGAGGGTCGGAGGGCTCTTGGGAGTCCTGTAGCCAGGACAGGTAGGGGGAGCGCCAGTCACTTGGAATGGCCAAGTCAACAGCGAGGAGCTCCATGTCGATGCTCGGGCGCTCTAGCTCTTCTAGGAGGACCGATCGTGTACCTTCCGGGTCTAGGGAGGAGGCCAATCGAGAGAGGGCGTTCGCCCGAGAGTTTTGCTCCCGAGCTATCCAGACTACCCCAAATTCCTTGAACTATTGGGCCAGGCTCCGGACCAGCTGAAGGTATTTGATCATGGGTGCCTCCCGAGCTTCATACTCACCGTTGACCTGACCTGCGACCAGCTGAGAGTCGGTGTGGATCCTGACTCGCTCGACCCCCAACCGTCGGGCCATGCGTGCTCCTGAGATAAGGGCCTCGTACTCGGAAGCATTGTTGGATGCCTGAAAGTTTAATTTCAAGGCGTATTGTAGCTCTATCCCTTCGGGGGACCTCAGGAGGATCCCCGCACCGCTGCCTGCCGAATTGGACGATCCATCGACGAATAAATCCCAGGTTGGCCCGGTCGTGGTCGGAGGCCTGTCCTCGGCTGGGATGGTGCTTTCGGTAATGAAGTCGGCGAGCGCTTGGCCTTTGATTGCTGATCGCGGCCGGTACGAGATGTCGTAGGCCCCGAGCATAATGGCCCATTTGACGAGTCGCCCTGAGGCCTCAGGGTGGGCCAGAATCTTCTTCAACGGCTCGCCGGTTAGCACGGTGATGGGGTGCCCCTGAAAGTTGGGTCGGAGGCACCTTGCGGAGGTAACCAACGCTAGCACGAGTTTCTCGGTTGCGGGGTACCTCCGTTCGGCCTCATTGAGCACATTGCTGGTGTAGTAGATCGGTCTTTCGATTCTCGAGTCATTTCTGACTAGGACCGAGCTGACCGTGGATGGCGTCGCCGAGAGGTAGAGCAGCAAGACTTCGCCTGGGACGGGCTTGGAGAGCACCAGTGGCGAAGCCAGGAACTTCTTAAGCTCGGCGAATGTCGTCTTGCATTCCTCATCCCATGCGAACGTAGCAGATGCTAGCTTGGGTCCCCTCATCAGTTTGAAGAAGGGCAAGCATCGTTCGGCCGCACGGGACAGGAAACGGCTGAGAGCGGCGACACGCCCTGTCAGACGCTGGACGTCTTTAATGCACGTGGGCGGACGCATGTCCAGATGGCCTGGACTTTGTCAAGGTTGGCTTCGATCCCACACTGAGTGACCAGGAAACCCAAGAACTTCCCGGATTTTACTCCAAAGGCGCACTTGGCGGGGTTGAGCTTCATGTTGTACTTCAGGAGGGTGCCGAAGGTTTCGGCAAGGTCGGTGAAGTGGTCTTGGGCCTTGGGGGTCTTGACGAGCATGTCGTCGATGTAAGCCTCGACGTTCCGACCTAGCTGTCCCTCGAACATGTGATTTACCAGTCGCTGATATGTGGCTCCAGCGTTCTTCAACCCGATGGGCATCCGGGTGTAGCAATACACGCCGCAGTCGATGATGAAGGCGGTCTTCTCGACGTCTTCTGGATTCATTCTGATCTGGTGATAACCCGAATAGGCATCTAGGAAGCTGAGTATCTCGTTGCCCGAGGTTGAATCAACCAATTGGTCGATGCTCAGTAGTGGATAGCAGTCCTTGGGGGTAGCCTTATTCAGATCGGTAAAGTCCACGCACATTCGCCATTTGCCTGTGGTTTTTGGCACCAGGACGACGTTGGCTAGCCACGTGGGGTATAGGACTGGTCTAAAAAGGCCAGTCTCTTGCCCCTTGGTGACCTGCGCCTTGATGATCGTCTGCTTCTCTGGTGCGTGCTTCCTTCGGCGCTGCTGCACGGGCTTCACGGTAGGGTTGAGGTTGAGCTTGTGCATCACGGTCTTCTCTGGTATGCCAGGGAGTTGATCATCGGACCAAGCGAAGACCTAAATGTACTCAGAAAGAAATTTCTTGTATTGCTGCTGTTCCTTAGGTGGTAGGTAGGCTCCGATCCTTACTCCGAGGGCCGGGTCATCGTTTAGGAATACCGTTAGCAATTCGCCACCAGGCTCGGTGGTTACGGTCTTTCCTTCGACTCCCTTGGGGCCCTTATCCTTCCCGTCCGGCCTTGAGGCTTCCACCGAGATGTTGTAGCACCTTCTAGCCGTGGCCTGGTGTGGACGTCAAAAAAAAAAAATGTCGATGATGATCATACGGCATGTACGTCTCGACACTCGAGAGCAAGCCAAAGATGAAAATGTCAAATAAACTCCATGCCTCGCCCGATCAGGATGAGGACTCGCTTGGTGGTCCGCTAGCCGATGAGGGAGCCCCCCCGGGCGGAAGATATGGCCACAACTCTACAGCCGGCCGTGCCGAGAGCTGAATCAAAGAAGAGTCGGGGACTCCGACACAGCCCGACGTGCACCGAAAGTCACGCAGAGTCTGGGACCGGGCCCCAAAGGCTGCGAATGGAACATTGTAGAGGTCATACATAGCAACCGGAACCTTCCGGGAATGTCGACATTCGCGTAGAATGGCCGCGACTTCGAGAAGAATCCGTTTAGTGCATAAAACGGCACGAGGAGGCTTTAAAACGGCGCGCCTTAAAACGGTGCGCCCCCCCTTTAAAATGGCGCGCCCCCCTTTGGGTGTGGCGCCGTTTTAACCTCTTTTATTTTCATTGGCTACACGGCGCGCTCGAAGGGGCCTCCATTTTGGATGCTTAAAACGGCGCGCCCCCCTTTGGATGTGGCGCCGTTTTAACCCCTTTCTCTGAAGCGCTTCCTGGCGAGCAACCAACCCATCCCGTCGGCATTACGGTCCCCTGTTTCCTACGAACAACACGTCGACGAACTTCTTAAAATGGCAAAAGGTAAGCTTCGACCCATTGGGCATCCAAGCATGTTCTTCAAATGGAAACCCTCGAGCCCTGCACCGTCGAACGCCCACTTCGTCCGTCGGCCGCCCATGCTCCTGCAAATGATGAAAGCCGCGTGTCTCGCGGTGGATATGCCAGCAGAGGAGGAGGCCATGCCTCTGCCCCTCTCCCGATCACACTGTAGCCGCGGCGGAGGTGACGTCCACGGCAACGGCACTCGACACGGCGACACGGCAGAGGCGTTGCAGGCGAAGCAAGATGGAAAGAAGAGGAAATAAAGAGAAATAAGGGGGGGGGCTCTCCCTTCGACAGGGCCACTGGCCCCTATAAAAAGCCCACCACGGGGAACTTTGATCGGTTGGAGAGGAGGGACGACCCTTGGAAGCTTTCTTCTGAGAGAAATCCCTTGAAGCCCGAAGCCAGTGTTCCTGTGAGAGTGAAGTGAAGAGAGAAGAGGGTGAAAGAAAGAAGGAGAGGTGAGGGGAAGAGAGCTCGGTTCCCCCCTTTGTCTTTGCATTTCCTTCTGCCCCTTTGATTTCCTTTTGGTGATCTTCATATGTAGACCTTTGTCTTCGTATTCCCTTTCAATGTAACCGGAGTTCGGTCTGTTGTGGAATGAAAGGAAAACTCCCCTTTGGGAGATCTTGATGCCCCAATCCCCCTCAATACTCAGCCCATAGGGGCTCTGTTTTTCTCCCTACCGCCGTGTTCTTGTGTAGACTTCGGCTCTCACGCGGTCTTCAGCCACGCGATCACGGCAACCCTCGGGTCGTCGGAGTTCCTTTGTAGGCTGGCCCTTAGGACCTCCGGCCCCGAACGGGGGGAGTCGATACGATCGCAACAACCCATGGGTCACCGGTTTCCCTTGTAGGCTAGCCCTCGGGATCTCCGGCCCCAAATGGGGTAACTTTACTGGTGTCGTTGCTTATGCACACACCGGGATGTTCCGGGGCCGTCGGAGTTCTCTCCGCATGGCGCGCCCCATCTTTTCCCCCGGACCTTTCCGATCTAGGGGAGGTGCTGCCCGATTCTCGCCAGGGCCAAGAACAAGTGAACAAATTGAGCCACTCAAGAACGAATTGAGTTTTAATCCAATACACAGTAAACTCTGTGAACTGAACCCCCTGAACAAAACACTTGAATCATCACGCTAATCCGCCTAAACAAACGATTAAAACACTTAAATCTTCTTTCCGTAAACATAATCCATCAATAAGATGAACAACTAATCAATAAACCAACCTACAGTTCAAAGAAACAAGAAACAGAGCATAAAAGGGTTGAAATGAAATCTCTTTGAAGCTGTCTCGGCGTGGCCCAATCCGGCGTGGTCACCCCTCACCGCGCCGATTTAACACCTCTCTCGTAACCCTCCTCTTCTTTGCCTAAAACGGCGCCCCTTAACCGGCGCGCCCCCCTCCATCTCCATTTACACCTTAAAACGGCGCCCCTTAGCCGGCGCGCCCCCCCTCCATCTCCATTTACACCTTAAAACGGCGCCCCTTAGCCGGCGCGCCCCCCTCCATCTCCATTTTCACCTTAAAACGGCGCCCCTTAACCGGTGCGCCCCCCCTTCAATATCACCTAATCCGGAGTGCTTGAAAGAAAAGAAAATGCTTAATCAACAAAAAAAGGGAATTGAAGTTAATGAACAAAACTTTAAGTCTCCCCTCTACTATAATCCAAATTTTGTTCCTGGGGCGCTGCCCCCGAAAACCCCGACAAGGGGCGCTGCCCCCTTGACCCCCGCGACCTGACCAGACAGGTCGAACCCCGCGACCTGACCGCGCAGGTCGATCCGCGTGCGAGGGCGCACGTTGTCGAGTTTCGGGCTTTACACTTAACAACCCGCTCCCCCGGACTATGCAATGATGCCCCATGGTATCGGACGTGGACCTCGGGATCCCCGACATGGTCATGATCCGTGCACCTCTTGGGCCGATAGTTCATCAGCTTGACCCACTTCTTCCGGGATCCGATCCCGCACCCACGTGAAGCATGCCGTACCTACGGCAGATATCCAAATGTCTTTGTTGTTATCTCCGATGCTTCAATTATGAACTCCCGACCGAATACTGGATTGTCCGTTAGTGGCTGATGTATATATACCGGGATCTAACCCCGCACTTTCGTTAAATTCGCCGCAAAAGTATTTATATGGTTTTGAACACCGTTTTGCATACCGATGCGGAGGGTTTAAATCATGTTAACCCAAATCGCATGCCTTAATGAAAAATTGATGTTTGGGCCATGAGGCCCCTTTTCTTGGCGATTAATCAGAGGTCTTCCCCTCTCCGAGGGGATGTAATTAACGTCGCGGCCTTGATGACGCGGCGGGTCTCCAGTCCCGACCCGATATCCACAATCGTCTGATTAGTCAGATGGAGCGCACCCCGGGCTTCGGACCACTCCAGTCTTGAAGCCTGAACACATTGTCACCTAGGTGACTGGCACGCCCTCGCACTAGATAAACCGATAAACTGATAAAAAGAACACCCCGATATCTCTACACCTCGAATTTTAGTGCGTTCCACAAGCTGGCACGCCCGGTGGGACTGGACTACCTCTCATCTTTTCGCCGAGATTAGGGGCCCAATGGCCTTTTCTGAAGTCTTAACTTCCGCATTTTTGAAATTGCAGGAGGAATCCATTTCTGAAAAAAATCAATGGCTGTCACTTTCGGTCCATTGGTTGTGGCGAGCCATGCCGAGCATGGCTACTTGGCAGTGCCGATCCAGTTCGGCGATTTTCCCTCGGTCGTTGGCTTCCCCAACTTCCTCGGGGTTATGTTCGTGGACCTCTTGGATGTCAAGGAGGTCGAGCCCGTCGCCCCCGTGGAGGCGACACCCGAAGCTGTGAAGATGGTGGGCTATTACGTCCACCACATTGAAGCGAAGAAGAAGCGCACCTCGGCTGCCAGGAGGGCGGCAAGGAGAACCACCAGCACGCCGCAAGGCCGGCTTTCCCTCTCGGGCAAATCCGTAATGATCGGAGGAGTCCGAGTGTACCTGAATGGCCGTCAGGCCACGATCTCACCAGATAGGGTAATCCCAATGGTGCCGGTGCACAACCAATTCCAAGCACTGGCCCGGGAGCGAGAAGACCGCGTCAGGTCCATGCCAAAGCAAGAGTCGGCCCAGAAGCCGACTAAATTCAAGCAAGCATGGGTCCCCATCAGGTGGGCCCCAGCCTCAACTCAACTGGAGCTCGTCAGGACTGACCGGCTCAAGAAAAAGATGAAGGAAGATGAAGAAGAGAAGATTGAGGTGCCAGTTCAAGCGTCTCGAAGACCTGCCTTCCGTGCTCACGGTCGGCAGGCGAACATCTATTTGAAGGAAGGAAGATACAGCATGATGCACGAGCGGAGGCGTCTCGCCTATAGACCGCCAGTGCAAGCATCACCACCAACTGTCTGCCGCAGCCAGGGAGAAGACGACATCACTCAAGCCGTGAGGGGATATCTCCACAGCCTTGGAAACACCCTGATGAGGGCATCCCTTGCCCCTCCACTCTTTTTCCAGACTCGGATTGTTCGACGGCAAGCACCATTATATTTGTCATGTATTTTTGAGACTAGTCATGTAATCTTCACATTTTCTTTGAGTCATTATCATGTAATTTTCCCTTTATTTTGAGTCATGTACCTAGGTAGTTGAGTCATTTTCCTAAGTATTGAGTCATTATGTTGGTTAGATAGGTTAATGGGCCCAATCCATTGGGCTAGGCCCAGGGGCGCCCCTCCCTTGGACTGTGTGGTCTTTAGTTAGTTTGTCAGGGTCAGTTTGGTCTTAGGAAAATTATGGAGTCTATAAATACCCCACCTCTCTCTCATTTGTAACAACTTTTGATGAATATTGAAAAGCATTTGCCATCTCCCTCTCAATATCTCCCTCTCTCTCTCTCTCTCTTACTATCACTCTCTCTAAGTGGGTTGTACCCCCTCTCTCTCTCTCCTCCCCACCCCAATTTCGAAATTCACTCTCTCTCCTCCCCATTCACCCCTCATTAAGGCCCCTTCCCCTTCCCCATGCACTCATTCAACTCCCCCTCAAACCCCTAGGTGGAAACCCCTTCTCCTAGGCACCTTTCCACTTTCCAAAGCACCCCACCACCTTCCCAAGGCTGAATTAACCCCTCCCAAAGCCCAAATTCGAATTTCCCTCTCCCTAGGGCTGTGCCCCTCCATCTCCCCCCCCCCCAAGCTCCCAAATTCGTCCCCCACCTCCCCTTGGTCAAACCAAGTTCACCCCCCCTCTCCCTTGCTCTCCCCTTGCACATCTCCTCATTCTATCTCTGTTTCAGGCAGCAGAACTACAACGAGTTGCAGAAGCAGCCACGACCGTTACTTGAAGATTCAAGTAGCAAGGCCTACATCTCTGGAAAGGTCGTCCAGAGAGCTTTCCAGGCGAGGCGGTTTCGTCAGCATCCGAGCTCCGAACATTCCGCAGCATCCATTCTCCCTCAACTGTGCAGGAGACCCCAGGCAAGGAACTAGAACGTGATTGGAAGCTCAACCACGGCAAACCCTTTGGGATTCAGATCAAGTGTTCTTCAGAAGAAATCTTCCCTCTCAAGTCCTCTTTAATCCTCAAGAAGCAGAGCTGCATTTGGATATCGGCATCAGAAGTTACGAATTTTCTACTCCAAGGCATCAGGTCAGTTTTCAGGAGCCAGAACCGACATCCCTCTGCTCATCTGTTCGTCCCGGTATACTCCAACATCTGCCGACATCACCGTCAAGTCCGAAAGAAAGAAGACTTGACCACGGTTCCAACGGTTCAAGTCTCGCCTCAATCAGAGCTCGGTAGCAATCGTGGCACCCCCTGCATCCAGTCACATGGTTCTGCACCAGACAGAGGCAGAACCAACCATCCCGGTTCCAGACTCTGCCACAGCCAGCTCGTGAAGGCTCTGAGCGCCATTTTTGGAGGGGAGAAACTACTTCCAGCTAGCTGCCACCTCCAAGAAGAAGGGACTCAATCGACCTCTGGAACCCTCTGTTCCAATTTTCTTCGTCGGAGAGGGCAGACTGCCCCTGTGGTCCCAGCTACTCCGACCAAGTTCGCGTCACCGCTAGTTTCATTCCAATCGGAGTCCGGGAGAGCCCACAGTGACTTCTGCAACCTACTGCTTCAGCCCGATACCAGCCAGAGACCAGACGGTGGTGTCCTGTTCCAGTCGCCGGTGCAGTCAGCCCCGAGACTCAAAGCTTCCCCAAAAATTCAAGCTTCATCCCCTGTCAGCTGAGGAACTTTTGGCAGTGGTTTCGTCAAGTTTGGAGCCCCGTGGAGCCCGTGGCAGTGTCAACAGCGACACCCTATCCTGCAGACCTGCAGATTGGCAGAACCGGCGGACTCGGAAGATCGGCTTTTCCTTTGCATAAAACCCCACCCCGCTTGGCCGGCTGAAGGCCCCTCCCTGCGTGGAGGTAGTTTTGAATGTAATAAGAATAATCCCCACCCCAAGTTCATCCCTCCTGCGTGAGGTGTAGTGGTGTAATTCTTTCAATTTCAGGTTCAAGCTACATCGCCGCGGCGATCGGGTGTATACCCTCGCCTCCCGGCTCGCCCTCATCTCCGGCCGGAGTCGGCGTCTTCACGCCGGCTAGGTGAGCCTCAGTCCCTCTCTTGCTTGGTTTAATCACTTGCTTAGCTTAGTATTATTGCTAGTACTGCGTCGGACGGAGAGTGAGAGCTCGGCCCAACTTGCTAGTTCCGTGAGTGACCACCGCGGGCGAGTTGAGAGTGAACCCACTAAACCCACACCCTTGGTGTGCTGGCCGCCCATGGTTTGGGCATCCTAGGCCCATTTGGGGTTCTCCACAAGCTAGCCAACCATTGGAGCTTCATGGTCCCGCCTCGGACCCTCTCCCACATCGCTTAGTTGCCAACGGGCACAAGTGTGCACCAAACGGGTGAGTTCGCTAGTGTGAGTCCGCTGCTCAACTTGAATGCTTGAAAATAGGTCCAAGGTTCGGTGTCACATCAAGTGGTATCAGAGCAAGTTCACAACTTGTCTCTATCAAGTTGGTCCTAGGGCATGTCTAAGCATTTAGAGTCTTCAAATGCATCACTCTTGTCCCCTAATATGGCCACCTCACATCGACCTTACCAATCGGCCCACTCCATAAGTCCAAGTCACCAAAAGATGCCTACCACTAACACCCATAACTTCCCGGGCCATATCAACTACTTCATGAAAGCCTTGACCTATGCCAATGAGCGGCTTGATAACATATCGGGCCGACTCGACCAACTTGGAAAAAATAGGCCCGCCCCAAGGACGGACGATAGGATGGCCCCTTTCCCACTTCCCACCTTTGATGGGACCTCTCCTAGCAAATATTTAGATTGGGAAGCTACAATGGACCAATACTTCAATTGGTATCATATTTCCAAGGATGAAAAAGCATGGGTTGCCAAAATGCAACTAACCAAAAGGGCTCAAACTCATTGGTGTAAAATTGAGGGCTTAAGGATAATTAGACGGGAAGCTCCCCTCACCACATGGGAGGACATGAAGGATCAACTAAGGGCTAGATATGTGTCCCCTTCTCACTCGGATCACCAAAACCCAAGGAGCACTCCCACTCCTCCCACCCCACCCGTCCAAACCCTTATCACTAAAACCCAAGTACCTAAGACCTCCACCTCCCCACCTAACCCCATGATGTCCCCCACACCCCAACCAAAACCCCCTTCCCTAACCTACACTAGTCAAGCCCCTTTAGCCCCCACTTCCACCCCAAATGATCCCAAGGGCAAGAGACCCCTAACCGACCCAATTCCCTCCATGGTGACCACCACTCATCCAACCCTCACCATTAAAAACCATGTGGACACCATGTCCACCCCTCCACCAAGGCCCATAATGGCCACCACCCCAAAACCCAAAACCCCTCACCCAACCCACCTCCCACTTCCTACACCAATCTTTCCCCAACCTAGGCCTCCTCTACTTCCCCTTCCTAGCCCAACCCAAGCCCATGCTTATTCACCACCCCGGGAGTGTCATACGCTAGCTATCACCAAACCACCCACCATAGATCCCCCTACTCCATTAGCAATAGAAGTTGCAACCCCCACACCCACCCAAGTGGAAAAAGATGCCCCTCCGGATCCACCTCCCAACATAGAGGAAATCCAAAGGCCAAACAACTCACACACCCCTAGCCTAGATCCTCTAGAGACACCCAACCTCACCATAGATAAGTCCATACTCCAATGGCTCAAGAAAAGTCTCACCATTCCTAGTTCACAACCATGCCACCTACCTATGGGATATCAATCTCAAATCATTCCCATTCAGCCACATGTCACTTATCAAACTTCCTATTGTGTGGAAGATTTGGGAGACTTAGTGAACTACCTACATGGGCAAATTCACTTGACCAATATGCTAGCCATGAGGCCGCCCGAAACTAACACCATTAGCCTAGCATATCCCACAATTGGCTCCATCACTTCCATCTATACTAATGGCCAAGTTACTAGTGAGATCATCCTCCTTCTTCCCATGGAGGAAGAACCTATCATAGTCTACTCCCCAACCATTGAGATCCCAAGTGCTTTGATTGGCCAACCCATTAGCAACCTTGGCCCAATTATCTTGGAGGAGGATGACTCACCATTTGAGGTCCTTAAGAACACGGAGTACCCCTACCTAGGTGACCCTTACCATGATCCCTTTGACCCTTTTCTATGGGAGCCTAAATCTCCATGTGACCCTCTCCCCCTATTCACCACTCACCTCACCCTACCCATACCACCCATGTTGACCCAAACTCCTCCCTTCCTGGAATCGGGTTACACCATGAGAGCATTGACCTTAGACAACAAACACCTCGGGATTGAGGAAATGACCCACCCTATATCCACCTACCTAGATCCCTTCGACCCTTTTGAGTGGAAGCTCAAAGACCACCCCACCATCCCACATAAGGAAGTCATCTTTGGGAAAGGAGTTCATATGTCTTGGCACATCACACCGCTTGGCATGATTAGTCCGTCGGGTACATTCATCCATATCACCCACATGTCAAGAAGAAAATATGAGTGGTCAATATTTGGTTGTCATGGTCCACCATCATTCATCATAAATCTCAAGCATGTTAGGAGCATTCATGGATGTTCGGATCCTCCAACATTCATCACACTCACTCACAAGAGGGACACCTATGGATGCCCTGGTCCTCCCAAATCCTTCAAAGTCTTCATACCATCAATGCATGATAGGTCTATATGTGGTTGTCCTGGACCCCCTTTGCATACCATACATTGTCAACTCACACCGCGTCATAGTACATGGCATATGCATTCAAGCAAGTATCAAGCAACAAGCGGTGAGATTCACAACAAGCGAGCAAAAACTCGTGAGCGCCACTTGGAATTCCAAGTTGGTAACTTGACGATGATGACTTTCGAGTGGCTCTACCCTAGGGTCACCTCCAAATTGAGGGCACGAGGACTTGGACCTTGCCAAGTTCTGAGTGACTTTTGGCAACCCGGCTTATGGGTTGAACTTTCAAAAGAGTTTTGGGATTCTCCCCATTTCACATGTGGCGGATCTAGCACCCTATAAGGGCACCGCGGTGGATCCTAGTGAGTGCCTCCAGCTTACACCTACCCTTGTGAGAGACACCCTCGGAGTGCCACCACAAATAGCCTGAGAGCCCGACGTGAGCACACAGCGGCAATACTAGGCAAGCAAGATCCCATCACCAGCATGAGGGTATGACCGAGTCACTTTGTCGACTGAAGCACCGTTCCCCGACTAGAGTCGCGGGTTGAGTATGGAGATCGTGGATCGCCCCGAGCTGCAGTTCGATGCACTACTTCCCTGGTGGACCCATACTCGACGGAGTCGAGTTTTCCCCACCCCGGGGGTATGATGAGGGCATCCCTTGCCCCTCCACTCTTTTTCCAGACTCGGATTGTTCGACGGCAAGCACCATTATATTTGTCATGTATTTTTGAGACTAGTCATGTAATCTTCACATTTTCTTTGAGTCATTATCATGTAATTTTCCCTTTATTTTGAGTCATGTACCTAGGTAGTTGAGTCATTTTCCTAAGTATTGAGTCATTATGTTGGTTAGATAGGTTAATGGGCCCAATCCATTGGGCTAGGCCCAGGGGCGCCCCTCCCTTGGACTGTGTGGTCTTTAGTTAGTTTGTCAGGGTCAGTTTGGTCTTAGGAAAATTATGGAGTCTATAAATACCCCACCTCTCTCTCATTTGTAACAACTTTTGATGAATATTGAAAAGCATTTGCCATCTCCCTCTCAATATCTCCCTCTCTCTCTCTCTCTCTTACTATCACTCTCTCTAAGTGGGTTGTACCCCCTCTCTCTCTCTCCTCCCCACCCCAATTTCGAAATTCACTCTCTCTCCTCCCCATTCACCCCTCATTAAGGCCCCTTCCCCTTCCCCATGCACTCATTCAACTCCCCCTCAAACCCCTAGGTGGAAACCCCTTCTCCTAGGCACCTTTCCACTTTCCAAAGCACCCCACCACCTTCCCAAGGCTGAATTAACCCCTCCCAAAGCCCAAATTCGAATTTCCCTCTCCCTAGGGCTGTGCCCCTCCATCTCCCCCACCCCCAAGCTCCCAAATTCGTCCCCCACCTCCCCTTGGTCAAACCAAGTTCACCCCCCCTCTCCCTTGCTCTCCCCTTGCACATCTCCTCATTCTATCTCTGTTTCAGGCAGCAGAACTACAACGAGTTGCAGAAGCAGCCACGACCGTTACTTGAAGATTCAAGTAGCAAGACCTACATCTCTGGAAAGGTCGTCCAGAGAGCTTTCCAGGCGAGGCGGTTTCGTCAGCATCCGAGCTCCGAGCATTCCGCAGCATCCATTCTCCCTCAACTGTGCAGGAGACCCCAGGCAAGGAACTAGAACGTGATTGGAAGCTCAACCACGGCAAACCCTTTGGGATTCAGATCAAGTGTTCTTCAGAAGAAATCTTCCCTCTCAAGTCCTCTTTAATCCTCAAGAAGCAGAGCTGCATTTGGATATCGGCATCAGAAGTTACGAATTTTCTACTCCAAGGCATCAGGTCAGTTTTTAGGAGCCAGAACCGACATCCCTCTACTCATCTGTTCGTCCCGGTATACTCCAACATCTGCCGACATCGCCGTCAAGTCCGAAAGAAAGAAGACTTGACCACGGTTCCAACGGTTCAAGTCTCGCCTCAATCAGAGCTCGGTAGCAATCGTGGCACCCCCTGCATCCAGTCACATGGTTCTGCACCAGACAGAGGCAGAACCAACCATCCCGGTTCCAGACTCTGCCACAGCCAGCTCGTGAAGGCTCTGAGTGCCATTTTTGGAGGGGAGAAACTACTTCCAGCTAGCTGCCACCTCCAAGAAGAAGGGACTCAATCGACCTCTGGAACCCTCTGTTCCAATTTTCTTCGTCGGAGAGGGCAGACTGCCCCTGTGGTCCCAGCTACTCCGACCAAGTTCGCGTCACCGCTAGTTTCATTCCAATCGGAGTCCGGGAGAGCCCACAGTGACTTCTGCAACCTACTGCTTCAGCCCGATACCAGCCAGAGACCAGACGGTGGTGTCCTGTTCCAGTCGCCGGTGCAGTCAGCCCCGAGACTCAAAGCTTCCCCAAAAATTCAAGCTTCATCCCCTGTCAGCTGAGGAACTTTTGGCAGTGGTTTCGTCAAGTTTGGAGCCCCGTGGAGCCCGTGGCAGTGTCAACAGCGACACCCTATCCTGCAGACCTGCAGATTGGCAGAACCGGCGGACTCGGAAGATCGGCTTTTCCTTTGCATAAAACCCCACCCCGCTTGGCCGGCTGAAGGCCCCTCCCTGCGTGGAGGTAGTTTTGAATGTAATAAGAATAATCCCCACCCCAAGTTCATCCCTCCTGCGTGAGGTGTAGTGGTGTAATTCTTTCAATTTCAGGTTCAAGCTACATCGCCGCGGCGATCGGGTGTATACCCTCGCCTCCCGGCTCGCCCTCGTCTCCGGCCGGAGTCGGCGTCTTCACGCCGGCTAGGTGAGCCTCAGTCCCTCTCTTGCTTGGTTTAATCACTTGCTTAGCTTAGTATTATTGCTAGTACTGCATCGGACGGAGAGTGAGAGCTCGGCCCAACTTGCTAGTTCCGTGAGTGACCACCGCGGGCGAGTTGAGAGTGAACCCACTAAACCCACACCCTTGGTGTGCTGGCCGCCCATGGTTTGGGCATCCTAGGCCCATTTGGGGTTCTCCACAAGCTAGCCAACCATTGGAGCTTCATGGTCCCGCCTCGGACCCTCTCCCACATCGCTTAGTTGCCAACGGGCACAAGTGTGCACCAAACGGGTGAGTTCGCTAGTGTGAGTCCGCTGCTCAACTTGAATGCTTGAAAATAGGTCCAAGGTTCGGTGTCACATCACACCCTCTTGGGAACTCAGCGGCTCCTAGAAGCCGTGAATGATGCTGAAAGAAACCGGGAGCAACAAGTTAACCCGGAAGATATCGAAGATGCGGAGTCAGGGTGCTATGGGCCGCCCCACTGTAAAGAAGCTCCACCAAGAGTCTCGGTGTTTGATAGGCTAACCTTTCCTAGACTGACAACCAGGGAGGCGGCTCGAAGAAACCAAAAGATGCGGGTTTATACCTGTAATATGGCCGGAGTGGCCAACCAATATGGAGCCCTACCTGAAGACCAAGAAGAGATGGCCAGGTTGGCTGGCAGGTCGGGTCCCCTCACCAGAAGAGGAGCAGCTGCAGCTGAGATAATACAAGCCCTCGCCAGTGAAACAAGTTCAGATGCGGTCGCCATGGCGGCGAACGTGATTACCACTGGGGATGAAGGAGAAAGGGTAGCACCTTCTCTAGATACTCTGACAGAAGGGGGAGGCCAAGCTCCTAGCCCTTCTACCCCCGACCCTACGATGCTGATGCTGCTTCAAGCCTATCGACAGGAGATCGAAGCTCTGAAGCGACAGGTGGGCAAACTGACCATGCATGCTTCCACATCGAAGCAGGTCGAACCGTCTCCAGAAACATCCAGGCAAGGCGCTGGAGAATTTGAGGGTTCACCCCAGGTGACGGCCTCTCAGCCAATCCCCAACTATGCTGGGGGCACGGCCCCAATGACCCCTTCGGCTCCTCAACAGCAAGGCACCGCCACTATAGATATCGGGGTGTTCATTTTCTGGTGATAGGTAGATGGTACAGCCTTTATTCGGCTGAGGATTTTCCGGCCGAAAATGGCGTTGTACGCTATCATACCCTTGATCACTATGAAGTCCACCATGACCGTAACGGTTTTGGGTGGGGTGCCGATGGTGACCGGCAGGCTTAGGGCTCCCTCGGGGTAGGTGGCCAGGCCGTTAAACCCGCAAAGGGGTGTTCGGATCGGGCGGAGCTTGGATGGGTCTTCCCCCATCTTGAGGAAACAGTCGTAAGATAATACATCGGGGCGCTCCCATTGTCAACTAGAATTCTATCTACGTTACAATGGTTTATTGTGGCCGAGATAACGAGGGCATCATCATGCGGGGTGTTCAGCCCTTCCAGGTCTTGGTCGGAGAAGACTATGACCTGGGGCTCCCTCGACGGGCCCCTGGAGGGCTCTAAGGCCTGGGTGGCCCGTTCGACATGACGCTTCCTTCCTCGGCTGGTGTCGCCGCCCGATGCCGTTCCTCCGGAGATGACGTTGATGCGGACCCCTCGGGGAGCGTTGTCGATCTCCTCGGCGGCATCTCGGTCTTCTTTGCACCTGGCTGCAAACCGGGCCAGGTGCCCCTGACGGATGAGACGCTCGATCTCGTCTTGGAGCTGGTGACAGTCGCCGGTGTGGTGCCCGTGGTCACCGTGGAACAGGCAATGCCTGTCGCGCTTGCGGTTCTTCGATCTCATTGGTTCGGGCTGGCGGAGCAGTCCTAAGTCTTTGATGTCTTCATAGATCTCGTAGACTGGCGCGGTCAACGGGGTGTATCGCTCATACTTCCGTTTACGCTCTCCTTCCCGATCGTGCGTCTTGCCCGAGCCAGGATTTGGCTCGGAGGCCCGCTTCTTGTCCCCCTCCCGACCCGAGCCGGTTGTGTCTCGGCAAGCGCTGAGTACTTCTTCGCACTCGGCGTGGCGCAGTGCCAGAGTCACTAGCTCGGCAAGGGTCGAGGGAGGGTGGAGGACCAGTTCACGGCGGAGATTCTCATCCCAGGTGCCCCCGGTCAGAGCGGTCGTGGCCGAGGCCACATCCAAGCCGGGAATTCTGAGGGCTTCCAATTTAAATCGATGGACATAAGCCCGGAGCCTTTCCCCTTGCGCCTGTTTGAGGGCCAGGAGCCCCGCTACTGACCTTGGGGGGGCGCTCCCGGCGAAGCTCTCCTTGAAGACTCGCCCGAATTGCCTGAAGTCCCGGATGGACCAAGGGGCGAGGGCCCGGAACCATGCTTGAGCGCCTTGGACCAGGGTGGCCGCAAAGGCTCGGCATTTGATAGGATCCGACGTTCCATGCAAAGTTACCAGGGCGTCAAAGCTGTCGTAGTGGTCGGCCGGGTCGCCCTGGCCATCATAGAGCTTGAAGGTCGGAATGGAGGTTCTGGGAGACACCTCTGCCTTCAAGATGTTATCGGAGAAAGGGGATTTCTCCTCGTCCTCCGGGAAAGAGGTTTTCTGCAGGGCGCGGAGGGCACGCTCTTGCTCTGCAGAACGTCTTTCGAAATCCCTCAGTCAGAGGGATAGTTCCGGCTGCGGTCGTGCCGAGGGACTGGGGGGCGCGTCGTGGCGATCCTCAGGAACGTCAGCGCCTGGGCACGGAGGCCTCGCCCCCTGCTTCCCTTTTCTGGGCGTGGAGGAAGCCTCTTGCTCCAGGGGCGGAGCTTGCGAGGGTCCTCCAATGTTGTTGTGGATGAGCTGCTGACCGCGGAGGGTGAAGCGGCCCCCGGCAGTATGCTGGGACGCACTTCGACGGGGGGGGGGGGGGGGGGGGGGGGGCTCCCGGACGGGGCGCGGGACCTGGCATCCCTTGCCGCCTGGGCCCTCATGAGCTCCACGAGGACGTCAAGCTTCTTATTGAGGGCTTGGAAGACCTCGTCGCCACCGTTGGGGGGTACCCCTGTCGCCGTCGGAGGGGGCGGCGGTTCGTTGGTGGGGACGCTGGCGTTGGAGGGAGGGTTCTGTGAGGCCCTAGAGGGGCCATCTCCTGCCGCCACCACGGCCTTACCCCACTCGCCGGCGGACTTCCTCCCTGAGCTCCTTCTCACCCTCTTGGCTCTTCGTGCGTTTCCCACAGACGGCGCCAGATGAAGAGGCGAAATCTGGCGCTGTGTCCTGAGCGGGCTGTGGACCACCAGAAGACGAACTGCAAGACAAGGAAACGTATCAGAGGGCCCAGGGGGTTTCCATGGGGAAAGACCGTCCAATGGTTAAGTCAGTAGAGCTGTGGTGGAAGCAATAATGGGGAGGAGAAAAACTAGTGCGCGAGATTCCTCTCCACCAGAGGGGTGAAGCGGATCGTGCTCAAGAGTTTGGGTGTATGAGTGCCTGAATGGCCCTTACCTTCCACTGGAGGGTATCCCTGGTTTAAATAATACGCCGCCTTCAGGAGTCCTGCAAGCTGAGGGGTTTCCGACGGGAGTTACGTCCTCAACGTGGGCTTTCATGGCCTTATCGTGGGAACGTTATCGTCTCGAAGTCCGGCGGCTTCTTGATTCCCCTGTCTGCTGGGGACTCTTAACGGTAGCACGAACGGATAATATCCGGTCTGGCCGAGCTTCCGAAACGCCAACCCTGTCCGGGTGATGAGCATAGCTCGGCGAGAGAGGGGGTTGGATAGGTCGGCGAATGCCTGTCTCTCCCGGGCGGGGAAATGGCTTGGGCCGGACCTTCCTTGTGACCTGACCATTACTCGGGCCCTCCGAGCCTAGGGGCCGCCGGGGAGAGTTGGTTCCTCAAGTGTTTGTTCATTGGGCTTTTCTTTCCTAAGTGGGCCCTGTGGGCTGTCACTCAGGTGAGCTTGCCTCGTTGGATCCTGTGGGGTCTTGTTGGGCTGCTCTTTGAGTGGGCTGCAGAAATCCCCCTCTCCACTAGGCAAGCAAGGTTCCATCGCCAGCAAGAGGGTGCGCTCGAGCCACCTTGAGAGGAGGAAGGATCGTCCCCTGGTCGCAGACACAGGGTTGAGTCTGGAGGTCGTGGTTCGCCCGGAGCTACTTTGGTGGACCGCTATCCTGGTGGACCCATACTCGACGGAATCGAGTTCTCCGCACCCCGGGGGTATGATGGGGACATCTCCTACCACTCCTCATTCTTTCGATTGTCCCGTTGCTTGCCAGCTATGCGTCATCATGTTCGCGGCATTTTTCTTAATCATGGCTTGTAATTTTTATATTTTCTTGAGTCATAAATTATGTAATTTCCCTTTTATTGAGTCAAGTATCTAAGTTAATTGAGTCATTACCTAAGTCTTAAGTCATTATGTGTGTTATTGGGCCCAATTATATGGGCTAGGCCTAGGGGCGCCCCCTTCCCCTTGGTTTAGTGTTAGTAGTTCAAAAGTCAGGGACTTAAGTTAAATTGTGAGATTCCTATAAATAGGACCCCAATCCCTCATTTGTAAGCTAATGAATGAATGAATGAAGTATTGAGTGAAAACTTGATCCACAAGGATTGTCTCCCCCCTCTCTCTCTCTAGCTCTCTCTCTCTAAAGGGGGCGGCCCCCTCTCTCTCTCCTCTCCCTCTCTCTCCCAATTTCACCCTCTCCTCTCTCTCCTCCCTCTGCCACATCATCCTCCACCTCAGCCTAACCCTTCACCTTCCCAAGGCCCACTTATTCCCACCATTACTCACACCATATCCCCAAGCAACCTTTCCCCTTCCCCATACAACCTTTCACATTCCCAAGGGAGAATCCCTTCTCCCAACCACCCCTTCCCCTCCCCAAGGCAACCCTTCCCATTCCCTAGGCCCCCATTAATCCCTCCATTAACCCACCACTCAAATCCCAAAGGACTCCTCCCCATTCCCCCAAGCCCATTGGCGCCCTCATCCCACCCCACCAAAGGGAGATCCGCCCACCACCACTCCACCCCCACACTAGCTGCGACCTCCCCTCCCCTTCTCTCTCTCACCTAGGTACCACCCATCTCCCTCCATCGACCCTCCCCTCCCCATGCTCTAGCCCTCCATCTGCAGCCTCACCCCTCTCAAAACCACTAAACCATCCACCCAAAACCCCTCCACACTCACCAAGGAGTTCACTGCCCAACTCAATTCACTGCCACCAGAAGAAGCTCCACTTGCAGAGGATTCCCCGGTGCTGTCTGATGTCATCTGGAGGTGCACCATACATCGCCGGAAAGGTCTTCTAGTCTTCTTCGCAGGCGAGGTGATCCCGCTCCATTCCGAGTTTGGGGTTGCCCGGGAGAACCTTTCTCCCCTGACTGCGCAGATCTGGCCCAGACTGCAACTAGAGGCGACTTTCAGTAGCCCCCGCGGCCACACACCTCAAGTTCTGGAGGCGCCACATGGCCGAGAGCTTCTACCAGAAGGAGTCCACCATCACCAACAAGCGGCGTCCCGTTAGGCATCAGGAAGAGCACTTTCCAATTTTTCTCTCCCAGGATAGCAGAACAGGTCGTTCGGATCCTGTCCTGACCCCCCCTCACTCAACGGACCCCTCCTCTCCACCCCGACATCGTCTGGTGCCCTTCTCAGTTGCTGATGGAAGAAGACTCGTCCACGGTCATCCTCGACTTGGTCCCGCCTCGATTGGACTTCGGGAGCAGCCGTGGCACCTACATCAAACAGCTGCAATACCCTGGGCCGGCCTGAACCAAAGCGCAGGGCACCTGCACCAGGGACCACTCAAACCAGTGGCGACGTGGGAACCATCCATCAAAATTCACCAGCGTACCAGGGTTAGCCAGCGACGATTCGGCACTGGTTTCGGTGACTTCCGAGCTCGGGGGAGTGCACAGCGGCGACTACACCGACTCCCTATCCTGCTGTTCCAGACCTGGGCAGATTCGGCAGGGTGCTCCATCGGTGCTAATCAAGCAAAACTCCCTTCCCCGCCTGGCCGGATTAGCGCCCCTCCCTGTGCGGAGGTAGTGTTTAGTTTGTAACCTAATTTACCCTCCCCTAGTCCACCCCCCCTGCGTGGGGAGTAGTGCTTGTATAATTGATTAACAGGGTTCAAGCTTCATCGGCGCAGTGTGCAGGAACCCACACTTCCCCACTCGCCCTCGTCTCCGGCCGGGATCGGTGTCTTCACACCGATAAGGTGAGCTTCGGACCACTCTCCTCTGCTGGTTTCTTACCTTTGCTTAGCTTAGTATTATCTCTAGTTGCGCCATCGACAGTGAGAGAGGGCTCGTTCTAACTTTCCATCTATTCGAGTGCCACCGTGGGTGAGTTGTGAGGGAGACATTACATCCCACGCCCTCGGCGTGCCGGCCACCCTTGAAATTGGGCATCCCTGGCCCATTGGGGTCCATCCCCAGCCAGCCATACCCTTGGAACCCCAAGGTCCAACCTCGGACCCTCACCATCATCGCCGGTCCGCCTACGGGCCCGGGTGCGCGCGACGCGGGTGAACCCGCTTGTGAGATATCACCTTTCGGTCTGATTGCTTGCAATTCTAAGTCCAAGGGGTCGTGCCACATCATATTCACTGCCGCCCCAAGGCCAATCAATAGTCTGTTGATGGGATGCCCATTCAGCTGCCCCCTCATGTAGAGTGGCCTGTTGTGACTGCAGGTAGGTAGGAGCATATCTTCTACTGTAAAAGCCACAGCTACCTCGGGTGACATTTCTGCAAGGTAGGCTTCAACATATGCTGGTGTCTGGGGCGCTGCAATGACGGCATGACGTGTCTCTTCATCTAGGGATGGGACCTCCCAGACGGAGAACCTAGCTGGGATCTTCTTCAGGTGCTTGACTATTCTATTTCTAGCTCGGACCTCGAGCAACTTCATCTCTTCAGCTCTACTGCACCTGCCCCCAGTCTGGGCCTGGGCAGCCGGCTCAGCGGGTGCTTCCTCCACCGGGTCAGGTATCACTTGAGCTTGCAGGGCCTGTTGGGTCACTTCCTTCTCTTGCATGAACTCGACAAGGTTCGGGGTGTTGTCAGGTTCTTCACTTGACCGAGAAGGAATTACTACCAGCGGGGCCGAGAGGCTACTTGCTTCTTTAGTCCGCTGAGACTCACGGGGGCATGACTGCCTTTTTCCTTGAGTCGTGAGAAACGCAATAAATGAAGGTATATTCTGGCCGACCGGCTCTCCGGGGTAGAGACCCGAGGGAGGGGGAATCTCCATGCCTTGGACCCTAGGTTCAGGGATATGATACGGTTGTTCTCTCCTTAGCAGGATGTTATGGTTGGCCTGAGGAGGGCATCCCCACTTCTTTCCCGACCTAGTGGCATGCTGGGAGGTGGATGATTCGGCCTGATTCACTTCTGACGACTCAGTGGGCGTCTCTTGCTCCTCTTCTCCCAAGGAGAGGGCGGTGTCAAATAATGCTGAGAGGGTGTTGCAAGAAAGAACAACCACGTTCTTCTTCTTATTTCTGGGCCTTCTCTGCTTCTTTCTCTTCTTTTCTTCAGTGGCTGGCAACTGGCCTTGGGGAGGCTCACCCCACAAGAGAGGTTCTCCCTTCGCCTCTGCTTCTGCCTCCGGAGCTAGTTCAAGTGACTCGAGCTCCTCCCAAGGGACATACTCCTTCAGCTCCACAGGCTAGATTTCGGGCTGTTCGTAATCTTCGAGCCAATCAATAATGGCCTGGAGTCTTTCCACTACATGACTGGTTTCTTTGTGCACCCGCATCGGGACGTGCTTTTTCTTGTTGTGAGTGGGGCGCCTCATGACTAGCCGGGGGGCTGTGTCATGCCAAACATGCGTCACTGGTGGCGAAGCTGGTCGGGGTATAACACCCCTTATGTGAACCTCCGGTGTGGGCCGGGGAGCTTTCCTTCTCCTTCTATTCCTTTTCGGCGCAGTCTGCCAACCTCCTTGGTCTTGAGCTGGCAACATGACGAAGGCATCATAAGTGGCCTTTGTGCTAGCCTCCGCCCGCTCTTCAGGTAGCTACTGGCACAAAGATAGCATGTTGACACCAGTGCCGAGGCCCGGCATCTCGTGCGGCTGCGGAGGGTCTATCTTATGCTCCCCCATATCCAGTTCTCCCTTCTTGATCAAGGATTCAATGACATCCTTGAAGATGTAACATTCCTCGATAGTGTGACCCAGCATCTGGTGGTACGGGCAGAAACGAGGATCATCCTTCTTCTTTATGTCACCAGGCCTCTTCGGTTCTGGCAGCGTGATTTTGTTGTATCTGGTGGCCCATTCAAACAAGATCCGGGACTTATCTCGAAGAAAAGAATACAACTTATTCCTCATCTTCTCCCGCAGGGAAGGACCTTCCCGCCGCTTAGTAGACCTGGCTGGAGGAGGATTGGCCGTCTCCTTGGCTTTCTCTATCTATTTCTCAAAAGCTTCGAAGTCCAATGCGTGGACTTCTGGCGGTATCGGTCTCTTTTCGGCCTGCCTGGCCCTCTGGCTTGAGGTAGCTGGAGCAGGGGAGTATCGAGCAAGGAACGCCTCGATCTCTACTACAATGTTGTTTAGACGGTCAAATGATCACACCTCAGCACCGATCAACCTTTCAAGGATTTCCTTTTTCAGGTTCTGTTTACAAATTTGCACTGCATCCTCGTAATGCGGGGGACGTCTACATCTCATGCTGAGATTTCTCCACCTCTTTATGTAGTCGAGAGCCGACTCATCATTTCATTATCTCGTGGCGTAGAGTTCTGCCACGGTTACTTCCCGCTCAGCTATATATAACCTTTCTTTGAATTTCTTCTGCATGTCAGGCCAGTCTGCAATGGACCCAGTGGGCAAGCTCGAATACCACTCAAAAGCAAGCCCGGTAAGTGTCGAGCCGAAGAATTTGAGGAGGTAGGCCTCATCTACAGATAGATCCCCCATAACATTCACATAGTAGGCAATGTGCTCCCTGGGAGACCCTTGCCCATTAAACTTCTCAAATTTCGGTGGCTTGGTGATGCCGGCCGGGAGCCTCCTGGCAGCATAGTGTGCCGGAGAGGGTACCCGATACACATCAAAGGGCGTGTGATCACTATCGCTCCTTTCTGCCAGCTTCATGTCTATCATCTGCTCCAGCATCAGTCTGTTCACCATCCCCGGGTCCATCAGGTTCGGGTAGAATCGAGCTGGTCGCACCAGTGGCGTTGTTAACACTGTCGCCTGAGGTGCAATGGTGGATCCCTGGAACGGCAGGTTCTGTGGTGGGGCCATAGTTGTATGTTGTGGCTGGCGCAGGGGTATGCCCCCAGTGTAGCTGGGGACCGGTGGAGACACCGTCGCCTGTGGAGAAGCTTCTGAGGCCTGACCATTGCCTCCAGGGGTCTCTGGTAATGCTTCGGTTTGCCCGGATGTCGAGGGCTGAGCAGCTCTGTCGGTCAACTACTTCCTTAGCAACTCGATCTCCCTTTGATATTGCTACATCATAAGTATACATCTGGGTCACTCATGGAGAGGCTAGGGGTGCCCCCTCTTTCTTCAGTTGGCGTCTCCTCGGATGACATGGATGGTCCTCTCGTGATGCCTTCAATAATGACATTGGCAGCTACGGCCATTGACGATTCCCCATAGTCAGTTCCTTCAGTGTGAGCTTGTGTCTTCTCGGTTGCTGATTTCCCTCTTCTGGTGAGAGGTCCTGGCCTTGCTGCAAGTCTGGCCATTTCCTCAAGCTCAGTCGGTAAGGCCCCGTACCAGCCGAATACTCCTGTCATGTTGCAAGTATAGACCCTTAGGCCTCTACCTCTTCTCACCGTTCTTCTCGACGTCCTCCCCGAGAAGACCAGTCTGTCAAAGACCGACCCCCGTGGCCTCACTCCCTCCCTGAGCGGGGACTGATAATGCTCTTCAGAGCAGTTCCTTGATTCGGCACTAGGCACGGGTCGAGTTTCTTCTTCTTTAAATGCGGAGGCCACTGCCCCCAGCAGTCTCTGGCGACCCAGGGGAGTGCTCCCCGGGCCCCGCAAGTAGTTTCTCATAGCCTGCTCCACTCCTTCCCAGTCCTGATCAGGAGGGGAGGCGGGTGATACCGCCCTGTTGACAGCAACGGGCATGTGGGATGCAGGCTCCGCACGGGTAGCCTGATAGTGACATCAGTGGTGTCAACGGCGGGTGTTCTCCGGTGGGCCCAGTGTGGCCAATGTCGGTTGGTAGACGGGGGCTGATGTCTTGACCCGATCTACCTATTGAGCCCTTGCCGAGCGAAAGGTGCTGGGTCCTGCCCAGACCGGCGAAGCGAATCGGGCTACCTTGGGGACCCATGCACGCTTGGCTTTATTCGGCCTAGAGGCCGGTTGATGCTGCGGTGCCATGGCCGGAGTTGTGGGTGTCATCCTGCCCTTCATCTTTTCCAATGGCTGGAAGGAGTTGCGCACTGGTACGGCGGGGACGACGCGTTCCGGGATCATCTTGGAACGTGGCTTGGTGAGATGCACTCAGACGGTCCCGACGACAGCAGACTTGCCAATGCTGGAGAACCGACCTCGGGGTGATGTGGTGGCGTGGCTCCTCCGGAGCCTCCTCTGATAAGAGGCCGAACCCTGGCGAGACGGGCCAACGGTCTGGTGTATGTGGTGCACGTTGCAGCTCAGCGTCCTCAAGGGGACGGTCTTGAGAGATTCGGCCATTGGTCGTCCGGCAGCAGCTTTGGTGGCCCCCTGGATGGAGGCGTTGCTTTCGATCCCGTCAGACGCCTCGACGTCCAGCAGGTTCGCGAAGGCCACTCCCAAAAAGTTGGGGAAGCCAACTGAAGGAGGGAAGCTCCTGAAGGTGAGAGGGACGGCCAAGTAGCCGTTCCGCACATGGCTTTCGACGGGCTGCTGGCCGAAAGCGAGGGCCATCTTGACGTTCGGAATGCAACCTGCATTTGCAAACTGAGGAATTAGTATTACAAGAAGGGGGCCGTGGAGCCCTTAATTCTGGCAAAGAGATGAAGGGTGATCTGGTCCCACCGGGTGTGCCAGACTTGTGGACGCACTTTTTATTTAAATCGTTGTTTATTTGTCAATTAGGTTTATTAAGTGTGTGGGCATGCCAGTCATAAAGTGACGATTTATTTAGGCTCCGAAGAGCCACGGGTGCGCTCAATTTGACTCACTCAGGCGATTGTGTGGTTCAGGTCGGGACTGAGACCCGTTGTGCCATAAAGGTCACAACGTCATTTACATCCCCTCAGAGAGGGGAATACCCTTGATTAATTGCCGAAAATAAGGGCTCCACTACCGAAAGAAATACTAATTAATGCAGGAAGGAAATGGTAGCCGGGCTATGCGGTAAGCCCGTGGTGAGGGCATGAACACTCAGATTATGTCGATCGCCGACGGACCATTCCATGTTTGGACGGAAGTTTATACAGAAAATAAGACGGTAACGGGGGGATGAATCCGTGCAAATGTCGGCCAAGGGACGATAATTTTAATACAGGGGGAAAGTCAGATCCCAGTGAGGGAGGGGACCCTCATGAGGTATTGGCCCGAGGTAAGGCCTGGTGGTCACCATGACGAGAGAGACGACTCCCGAGGATGACGTTCGGCTCACAAGAGCATCATTAATATTCTCGGGTTCGGAATCCAAGAAGGAGAGACGAGGGCCATACCGTTATGTTCGTGAGTTGCCTTGAGGGACATTTATCATTATCGTCCATTTATTAGCATTACCCCCTTTTGTTATCTTCTAAGCGCTCATTATTTGATTGGGACTACCCCCCCTATTTTATCACTATTATTATTATTTATTGTTCCTTTTATTATATAATTTATTTTATTGTATATATATATATATATTCATTGGAGAAATGATGGAGTGTACCACTGGAGGTGCAATTAGGAGTGTACCGCTGGGGAGTTAGGAAGTGTACCGCTGGAAGGGTTAAAGGAGTGTGTTGCTGGAAGGTGAAGGGGAGTGTACCGCTGGAAGGTGTACCGCTGGAAGGGTTGGAGGAGTGCATTGCTAGAGGGTGAAGGGGAGTGTACCGCTGGAAAGTGTACCGCTGGAGGATGAAGGGGAGTGTGTCGCTGGGAGGTGCACCACTAGAAGGGTGAAGGGGAGTATGCAGTGTGCCGCTGGGTGGAACAGAATCCAAGGGAGGGTGCCTTGTTCATGCAGTTCTGATGAAGAATCTTAGATGGTTAAACTTTCAATTCCCTGTCATGAGATTAAGTCCCAAGTCATGTTCAGCAGTGCAGTTCTTAGAGTCTTATTCAGCCAATTCCTGGAGCCTTGAATAGTTCCCATAGTTGATTAGAATGTTTCATTGTTGTCGGTTTCATTTGTTTGTTACATTTTTTGTCTTTTAACTTATTGTTATTTCTGACAAAATTCGGCAGCATCTCCCCTTGACCCGGATGGTAAGGGAATACAAGGGACATGTCCACAGGGAGTGACATGAACCAATAACTGAGGTGTGTGCCTAGGTAGCCACCTTTGGGGAAACTTCAGAAGACTAGGAGAAAACGCCGAACGGGAAACCAGTAGACTGATGGTAGCTATGAGTGCACTGAAGAAGTGACAGCCAAGGTGTGTGTCGCCGAGCAGGCCAACTGGGGAGGTGTGCCACAGAGGCAGCCAAGGGTGTACCGCTGGCGACTGGAGAGGGGGGCGCCGCTGGGCAAACAAAGGGAGGTGTACCGCTAGGAAGACAAATGGGAAGGGTGTGCCGCTGGGCAAATCCAGGGAAGACTGTGCCGCCGGACGGACAAATGGGAGGGGTGTGCGGCTGAAGGGCCTGGGTAGTGTGATGATCGGGGGCTTGAATAGATGTATGCACACCGTGGATTCCGGAGGAAAGGTTGAAAAGCCTCCTAGCCAGTGGGTGAGTCCCAACAGCTGGACAAGGGTAGTGGGTGCCAACAAACCCATAGATGGGGGAAGTGAGGTACCCCTCACGACTTGGAAGGCCATCAAAAAAAATGGGGGAGGAGCCAATCTTGCACTGGCGAGCCAAGAACACCACACGTTGAGTTGAGCTGATCGACAACACAGGGGGCAATCGTAACGAAGCTAGAAAGCCGCAGTGAAAATTCAAACCACAGACGAATGATGAGGAGGAGACAACGGGTGCAACAAAAGATAGAGCCCAAGGGCATTTTTATTCATGGTAAGAACTCCAAAAGACAAAGGCCACAATTCGAAGGCCAACTACAACATACTGTAGAACAGAAAACTGTAGGGAGAGGAGAGAAAACTGAGAAACGAAAAGAGGAGCAAAAAAAAAGAAAAAGGTGCTGGAGTAGAGTTGGAACGAGGGAGGGTGCCTCCCTTCACCCCATTCCCTCTTCCCTATACAGATGGCTCACTCTCTCTCAATCTCCCCACTCTCTTCTACCTTCTTCTTCTTCTTCTATTCTTCTTCTCTGCCGGTGTTTCCCTCTTCGTAGCTACCTTTTGCATGCAGTCCACCCTTCTTTCTTCTATCTTGGGACCTTTTATATGTGTGCTGTTGACGGGTCGACCTCATGATGGCACTACCATCCGAGGTTGACTTCGGTCTCCTCAATGTCAGGTGAGGATCTCCCTCATCCAACCAGAGGGCGACACCAAGGCGGGTGCTAGCTGGCATTGAAGTGGCCGAGCTGCGCACCGAGGGGTCTGCCTAGTGACCGTTGAGTCATCTGCTGGTTTGTACCGTTCGGGGGAATTCATCGCTGTGCCGCTGGAAGGGCCAGGCCGCTGTACCGCTAGAGGGGCACAGGCTTGGCCGCTGGAAGGCTCGATTGGGTGTGCCGCTGAAGGGCGCATTTGAAGTGTGCCGCTGGGGGTAGTAAAGCATGCCGTTGGAAGGCTCTTGACGGGTGCGCCGCTGGGGCGCCTGAAGTGTGCCGCTGGAGGCACAAAAGTTGTGCCATCGAAGGGTCGTTTGAGGGTGTGCCGTTGAAGCGACTGAGACTGTGCCGTTGAAGGGCACGATGGGGTGTGCCGCTGGGGCGCTTGAGGCTGTACCGTCGAAGGCACGATGGGGTGTGCCGCTGAAGGCACCGGAGGAGTGTGCCGCCGAAGGCACCTGGGTGTGCCGCTGGAGCTTTTCAGGCAGTGTGCCGCTGAAAAGGCACGGAGTGTGCCGTTTGGAAGGGGATTCTGCCTATGCTTCAGGGACTGATAACTGTGAATTCTTTGGGACATTTTCTTCACCGTTAGGGACTCGAGGGTGGGTCCATAGCAGTGTATTAAATTCAGGAGGGTATCTTGTATTTCTTAGTCATTTAATGCGCCTGTGCAAATGTGGGGATTTACCGGATGGTAGTATTCTCCCAGAGCTCTGGATGACTAGTCTCCCCGGGTCTTCTTCTTTCGACTTTGACATTAATGCGGGGGCTTTGCGGGACATATGGACGTGCAATTTTATACTTCCACCGAACCCGAACCGGAATATTATATTCTGCCGGAAGAATCTTGCGACCAATTCTCCCGTCACATCTCTTAGCGCAACTGCTTCTGCCCATCTAGGGAAGTAATATGTGGCTGCTAAGATATATTTGCATCCTCACGAAGATGCCGGCAGTGGCCCACCATGTCCATGCCCCATAGGCGAACGGCCAACTTGGTATGGTAGGACGTAGCGGCACCGGCGGTCTCCTGGACACGTTGGCGTGCTCTTGACATTTTTGGCAAGTTCTAGCAAACTTGCAGCAATCATCAAACATGGCGGGCCAATAATAGCCCAATTTCTTTATTTCAATTTTCATTTTCGGCCCGGCCTGGTGTGTGTAGACATGCCAAAATCGATGCTATGATAAGTAAATCTCATGTCGCCACGTGACGCCCCAAAGTGGACTTCAATATTGGCTTAATTTGAAGTTTTTCTAACTATTTGAGGCTTTTTCCATAATAATTGTAATTAACGCCTAAAGGAAGGGCGTCATTTAACTGACTGCTTAATGAGGGCCGTAGTTTCCTTAATTAACAACTGTTCATGCAAGCGTTATTTCCTGGTTTCTATGAATCCTAATCAAAATAAAATTCAAAGAATTGACGTCAATCTCAGGGGCGTTGATTAGTTGACGCCATCGCAAGCAGACATCATTTCGTATTTTTAAATAAGGAAAATCTTTTATTTCTTTAATAAAATCCAGGAATTAGCGACTGAGTGGCTGTCGTCATTTCAATTAACGCCCCCATAAATGTCGTCATTTTTTAGTTCCGTCTCCGTTCCGTCTGCTACCTTCCAGTAGTGATCCTTTCCTCGTTTTGCACATCGTGGTCAATTGCGAAGGGGGATCTTTGCTGGGGGATTGAATTCCTTGTTTTAATCCTATTAAAATAAGGATTTTTTTTGCCCTATAATTACCCCTTGGTGTTCCTTGCGCGCGAGAGTTTAGAAAAAAAGGAAGAGAAAAAAAAGGGAGTTAAGAGAGTTAGAGAGAGCTAGGAAGAAACACTGTGAGAATTCTTTGACAGAGAGAAGAGAGTCTGTTCTTTTACATGTGATTTAGCCACGGACGATTCTTCCTCCAGCGGTGACTCTTCCTCCATGGGCGTCCTTCTCCCACGGCGGCGTTCCTTCATCTACGTTTCTTCATCCTACAGCTGTCGCGGCCTTGTTCTTTCTCCCTTCACTACTGCACACACAGCAGAGAGGACACCTTCTCTTTAGTTTTTATTTTTATCATATCACTCATCACTCTCTAGTTGTTCTACTAGAGATCATTTCAGCACGTTAAACTTGCTTTGCACCATACTATATCTTGTTTGCATATCATATCATCCATATTCCCATACCCTGTTACTCCTCTTAGGGGTAGAAACCAAAACACACAAGGTGTGTTCATGCCCAATTTGTTTGATTCTATATTTCTAAAGCATTGATACTACACATCTTTTGGCTAATCCATCTCTTTGTTTATTTTTGTGTGTTTTGTAAGGGTAATCAAACTAGAAACCCCCTTCATCGGCCGGCTAGTAGAAGGAGGAAGGAAGGACTTGCAATTTTCCTGCTTCATAGAAGGTACAAGCGATCATCTTTACATTCTTGAGATAACCCCTCTGGCGATCACCCTCCTTTGAGCATCTCATGCTCTTCTTTTCCTAATGTCCCACATACTTTAGCACATTTTTATCCATTTTTATTTTATTTTTTTAAAATCTTTTCTTTTTCTTTAAAAATGTCTATGTGACATATTCACAAATTGACGATCACGGTGGGACCCTTTATGTTTTTAGTTTGACTACCCCTCCCTTTGACACCCTCGCTTGCCTCTCCCTTTGGCACCCTCGCGTGCCCCTCCTTTGGCACCCACGTGTGCCCCTCCTTCGTGCTCCACGTAGCACACTCCCCTTGTGCACCACGTGCACACCCCCACTGGATTAGCTAATTTTTGAAGTGTCCATAACATTTTTAGAAAGAAAAGTTAATTTCTGTTAGTTTATCAGCACTTTCGGTTCTCTGGAACTGATTAGCGCCTTCCCTGATGCCGTCATTTCTGCATACAACGACCGCTCACAGAGGCGCTATTTTCATTTATTTTTCTACATTTTTATCACTTTTATAATCAACGCCCCTCTCAGAGGCATCATTTCTGCATTCAACGCCTTGCAGCAAGGCGTCAATTGCATGATTACTGTTGATTTCTCCCATTATTTCTAATTGCTATTTGTTGCATTTTGAGGCCCTTTCACAGAGGCATGTCTCACTGGTTCAGCGCCTAACTCCAAGGCGTCATTTTGATTATCACTATTTTTATTCATGCTTTGAGCATTGTTCATAGGTATCTGACGCCCCTCCACAGAGGCGTCATTCTCACATATAGCGCCTTACCCTAAGGCGCTATTTCATTTTGGTTGCTCTCATTCCGCACTATTTACAGTGATTAGCGACCGAGACTCAGTCGTTGTTTATTGATACCACGACCTCCGTGAGGTCGCCATTTTGTTCTGTGCCTACATAATCCTGCTTACTGCTGTGCCTTCATTTATTGATTGCTATTATTGCTTACCTGATTATTATCTGCTTGATTTACCTGCATTAGTGTGCATTCTAGGGCATTTGGTTGAGCGACCTCCTCTCTCTACACTCCTAGGATCTCACACCCCCTCTTGGTGAAGGAAGGACCCTCCATTAAGCATTTCGTCTCATTGGACCGGAAATTCTTAAACCAAGCCTCCGTAAGTCCCCACACCCGTGGATTCCCTCACGGACACCGGGCAGGTTGTACCATTTGAAGCATCCGGAGTTTAGTTGACCCATACGTTGGTAAGGAGAGAGAAAGAACATAGTTAACCCAGAGATTACACCTAAACTCCCGACTAGAACCCACATTCAAAAGAGAGGATTCATTATACTTTAAAACTCACCTTAATCTCCAAAGAAAACCTTAAAATCTTGGGTTCATTACAACTTGAGTGTATATCTTGCTTGGTTGGTTGATTATCTCTTGTTTATACTTGTTCATTGGAAATATTATTTCTCTCCTTAAAACATGAAACTCCGTTCAGGTAAAATCATCAATATGGCCAACTACGGGTATACCTATGATAGTTATGAGGAGGGTCAACTTGACTCGTCCTATGAGGTTCCCCCTCAGGATCCCGTTTACTATGAGGGAAACTAGGCTCCCTCTCCCACTCATTATCCCCAGGTTCATATGGTTGACACTACTTCTCAGGAGGTTGAGCCTTCTTCCCAGACTCAACCTACCACCCAAAATACCTCCGGGGACGTTTCCCCTTCTTTCAACTTTAATGATTTTCTCAAAGCTCTCACTCAGTTTGACGATTCCCAACGTCAGGCGGTCCAAGCCGCTTTGAAAGGGAAATCTGTCACGTCATCTTCCAACCCTCCCCAGGCTACGGGTGGCCACTCTGTCAACATTCCCAATGACCAGGCGGTCGCATAAAGGGTGCCTTCACGCCCACCAACTCCTGTTATGACTACACCGGCCCAACCGGCAAGTCACTCCGTTGCTCGACCTCAACAACCTCCAGTCCCCCAATTTTTAAGGAGGCCTATGCCAAACCAATACTCTTCTAATCCGGCCTCAGCCGAGTCTGATACCAACACCTTACTCCTCCAGAAAATTGCTAGCATGGAGCAGCAGTTGAAGAAGGTCACGGCACCGAAGATCGCTCCCGAAGTTACCCTTCCTACTCTACCAGTTTTTCACTTACCTCCATCTGAGATGCCGAATTTCTGGTGATATAATGGAACAGGCAATCCATTCATCCATTTAAAAGATTTCATGTATGAGGCATCATTCTGGCAGGATAACAAGACTTCTTTAGCTTATCTTTTCAGGCGATCTTTAGACGGTCCGGCACTGGAGTGGTTCTATTCCTTGGAGCCAACTGATGCCGGTGATTTTGATATTGTTCAGCGAAAGTTTCTACAGAAATACAAGGACCGTGCGGGTCCGTCTTTGTCAGTTACCGATTTGGTTGCCGAGAAGATGAAGCCCGAGGAGGACTTCGTTTTGTTTGCCGATAGATGGAGGGCCATGGCAGAAAGACTAAAAGACACACTCTCGGAAACGGAGCAGGTGAAAATGATCATATCGAACTCCACTCCGTAATTCTGTCACATCTTAGCCATAAATAAATTAAGCACCATGGAAGAGCTCTATGAGAGACTGAGGTATATACAAACACAAATGAAAGACTCGCCCATCACGGGCATGTTTGAGCCAAGACCGAAGGAAATGAGGAAACATGTTAATGCTGGCTATAGACACGCTATTCCTGACGTCTCCTGAGAAAGTCTCATATCACTATACAACGCCCCGCGACGGCTTACACGTTTTGAATCACTTGAGTGCTTCCTTTTTTTGAGTCTTCTTCTGCCCTTTTCGGCATCCAGAATCGTCTCGTCACGGCATTCGGACGGCATCAACACCAGTCAGACGCATCAGGAGGTTCCGGAATAAGGAAGGCTGCCTGCCGGGCAGCCGCCAACGCCTAAACCGAGGACCCGGGTGGGCCTTAATGGGAGCGTCCAGGCCCCTGGACGCCCCCATTCTTTTACTTTATTTTTTAGACCCAAAACACAAATAAAAAATAATAAATTAATGGAGGCGTCCAGGCCCCTGGACGCCTCCATAAAAATAAATATAAAAAATATAAAATGCCAGTTGGCATAAAAGATAAAACCAAATAAAAAATAATAAATTAATGGAGGCGTCTAGGCCTCTGGATGCCTCTATAAAAACAAAAATAAAAAATATATAAAGCCAGCTTTGGCATAAAAAGATAAAATAAAAATAATAAAAAATATTAATGGAGGCGTCCAGGCCAACTTCCTCACGGGCGCCGCCCACCGAACGACGGTTTGTCGTGTGTGAAAAAAGCCAAATTATGGAGACATCCAGCCCGCTAGACGCGCCCATTTCAAAATCACGAGGCGCCGCTCACAAAACCACGCGTTGTGTCAAACCGCGTGCGACCGTCGGTGGTGTTCGGTGGACCTATTAGGGGCGTCCGGAGCCCTGGACGTCTCCACAAAAATATTCTAAAAAAATTAATAAAAATAGAATAAAATATTAGTTCGACCCTGATGGAGGTGTCCAGGGTCCTGGACGCCTCCACCCTCCGGAGCCCTATAAATAGAGGCCCACCCCCTCAGTTCTAAAGGAGCTTCGAAGAGATCCGATAGGCTGCCGGAGTCCAGAGGCTACCAGAGTCATTTTCTAACCCGTGGGGTCTTTTGTAGGTGGAGGTTCTGCCGGCTTCTCGGGTGCCCACGCTCGCGAGAGGAAGGTCGTCTTCATCCACCGCGCTTCCACGCCATCCCTACGCTGCCGGAGCTCTGCCGGATTTCACCATCGGCACATCCAATAAGCCAATCCTTTCCTTTTCCTCTTAGTTCTTTTGCATTCATCATCTCGCATCATCTATCCCCCTTCATAAGGGCGCCTCTTCTTATATACTTCTTGCATCCATCATCTCATTTTCCTCCTACTCGAGTCCGAGAGGGGTTTAAAAGACAACACCAACCAGGTGTGTGTCTTACCATCATTTCGTTATTTTTATCGTAAGGATTTGAATACTACACCTTCATCTTTCTAATCCACTCGTTACTTGTTTGTCGTTGTTTTGTAAGGGTACCCAAGGAAAGCCCTCTCCGTCGGCCGACTGAAGGGGGAGGAAGAAGCAACCCGCCATCTCCCGCTCTTGAGGTAGGCGCGATCACTTTCTTTATTTTGGGGTCTTTCGGCCCCTGGCGATCACATCTTGTTCTCGAGGCCACGGCGAGTCACTTCCCCAATGGCCGTTTAAGTTTTCGTTCTTATATTCTCTTTATTTTCTGTTATATTCTGCTCATATGCTCGAGGCCGCGGCGAGTCACTTCCCCAATGGCCGTTTAAATTCCCGTTCTTATATGTTATATTCTTATCTATTCATGTTCTCGAGGCCGCAGCGAGTCACTTCCCCAATGGCCGTTTAAATTCTCTTTATATCCTGTCATATTCTTATCTATTCATATTCTCGAGGCCGCGGCGAGTCACTTCCCCAATGGCCGTTTAAATTCCCGCTCTTTATATTCTCTTTATATTCTGCTATCTTCTTATCTGCTCATATTCTCGAGGCCGCGGCGAGTCACTTCCCCAATGGCCGTTTCAATTCCTGCTGTTTAATTTCTACACCATTCCCATCCCCCGAGGTCGCGGCGAGTCACTTCCCGCTATGGCCGTTTAACCCCCATATCTTGCTATATCACATTTGTCACGCTCGCCCCGCCGGAGCAATCTCCCGTGGTGGCCCCTTCTCTTTTCTCTTATTTCTGTGTTGCAGCAAACAAAAAGAAGGAGCCCGCGCGCTCCGCGTCCTCTTCGCACCCCGAACCGCGTGACGTCGCTCACACTGGAAATACTGGTGCAACCACCGAAGGCACTGTTACTAACGAGCAGGTGAGCGTGTTTGGCAACTCCACACCCTTCCGCCACCCTCCAAACCAAAAGCCGCCACCACAACAGCCTGCCTTCCAAAACCAAGTCCACCAGCCAAATAATAATCCCCCTCAGACTTTCCGACCTCTTCCACCTCAACAACAACAACAACCTCATTTCACACCTCAAAATCAACCCCCACAATACCACAAGGTACCCGCGCCAGCCAACTATGCACAATAGCCGCAACAATCGAGAAGACCATTAGGTCCCAGAAGGGCCCAATATCTTCCATTGTCAGAAAGTCTACCCGATATTTTCAATGCACTCATGGCCGCCAATGCGCTCACCTTGCCTAAAGAAAGAACGGTGTGACCGCACATGTAGACACTTCTCGGTATTGCGTCTTCCATCGGCAGCCGGGGCACAATATTGATAACTGTTTTCACTTCAAGGATTACATATATGATATGAATGATCAAGGTGGTATTGATTGGGACGAGATGAGGAGATTCATTGCCACTCTAAAGGCACGAAGGCCTCTTCGGCAACCACAGGCACAACAACCTTCTCAGCAACCAGCAGCACCTCCTCCTCAGCAACAGCAAGCTCCCGTGCCACAACCGAACATGGGGATTGTCCAAAACCCACTGCTGGAGCATCCATCAAACCAATAGGTTAACCTTGTCACCTCCTTCCATGAAGTGGAGAGGGGGCAAGGGTGGCACCAAGAGAACGCCTCTGTCGGGGCCTTAAATCAAGAACCAATTCAACCACCGCGTCTATTAAGGACACCTCATCCAATATCTTCCCCTCAACCGCTTCGTCCCCTTTTATGCACCACATGCCAAATACCCTCCACTACTACCACCACTAACCCCTCGCCAACTAGGCCTCTTCTCATCCGACCACCGCCACCTTCCACACCACAACAAGCTCTTCCCTCCACAAACCCGTTGCCATCTAGGCCACTCCTTATCCGCCCCTCACCGACTCCTAACTCCACCACTACAATCCATACGCCTCCGCCTCCCACAAACCCTTCCTTTTTGCCTAGGCCTCTCCTCATTCGGCCTACCCCCCCTCCAACCGCTCAGGCACCTCTTACCCCTCCTACTAATACCCCACCAGTCACCACTATCCCCCAACCAACGAGGCCCCTTATAAGGTTCCTCCTTTGATCACTCCTCCAACATCCACTAACTCCAACGTCCCCTCTTCTTCTTATCCACCAACCCTCCACCAACCCATAACCCGACAGAGGCACGATCATCACAAATCACGATGCTCCGCAGTGGATAGATGTTCCACCGCGTCTTTCCGCAAAGGGAGTTAGAGCCCGCGCAAGGGCAGGAAGAACAAGAGCAAGAACAAGAATCCATATCGAGTATGCACTATGACTTGTTAAAGCACTTGGACAAAACCTCGGCAAGGATTTCCATTCTGGAACTGATAAAAGATCCACGGCTCACCAGCAAGCTTTAAAAGAATATCTACAAAATGTGATGGTTAATGAGGATATCCCAGCTGAACATATTACAACAGTTCTAACGTCGGCATGTGATCAGCCAGCTATTACTTTCCATGAGCATGAGTTAGCTCCGAAGCCGGCCAAAAAATATGCATTGTGCATTACCGTCAACATTAACAAGGTGCCAATCAAACAATGCTTGGTAGATACGGGAGCGTCAATTAATGTGTTGCCTCCAAGCACTCTCAAGATGTGTGGCATTCCGGACAGTTAAATCCGGCCATCTACCATTACCATCACGGCCTATGATAATACCAAGAAGCCTCCCATGGGGATGATCACTCTGAAAGTTAGTTTGGGTCCGGTCTCGATCATAGCAGATTTCCATATCTTGGACATGGACCCAACCTTCAATGGCATTTTGGGCCGCCCTTACATTCAAGAGCTCGATGTTGTACCCTCAACTAATCATCAATGCATAAAGTTTCCACATAAAGGGCGCATCGTAAAAGTCACTAGCATGCCCATTTTGCCAACAGAGGATATACATTCTGCAACATCAGTGCCTTCTATATGGCCTTCCAATAGGCCTTTGCTCTCAGTGTTAGATGTTACCGACCCGCGGCAGGATTTGTTAAGAATTCCAGTCACTAAGCCGGCATCATCTTTAATGACACCTCTACCTTCCCAGGGGAAGAAGAAGAAGAACATGTTGAATACCCTAGGATGGAATATTTTAATGAAAATGAGGTACAAAACTAGCAAAGGCTTGGGTGCTAACCTCCAGGGCCGAGTCAAACCTATCAGGCATCAAAGACTGATTCCCCGAGGTGGCCTGGGGTACAAGGGGCCAAGCAAAGCTGAAGAAGGGCCATGGGTTGTCATGACTTCCACTCTTAAGACAGATCGGCAGCCTCTCACATGGACCCTACAGACACATTTTATAAATGGGGGTACTCAACATGATGAGCAGACCACAAAGGTTACTTCTATGCTGGACTGTCAAGATGTGCATGCACAGCAGTTTGCTCAACATATAGCCCCACTTGCCACATATAAAGCTTTGGAATCCTTGAGGCCCGACAAAAGAAGGAAGATGAATGACCCGGAATGTGACTGGTACAGATGGTTCGACATGAATGATATCACCATTGCTCTGAGCCGCTTATTCATGCCGACTAATCTGGAATGGTCGCCATTGATTCATGGACTGATTGAAAAGCCAGCGGTGATTACTGACAAAAGGCAGCTGTTAAGCCACTACACATATACTGGGGAGCCGGATGTGCCGTTCGAAAATGGCTTCAATGTGGATAGGCTGTGGGCCGGCCTTTTCTCTCTTAAATCCATCCATCCAATAGTTATTATCCATTTGTTTGATAAAATGTTTTGTGCAGACATCCCTAGACCACCCGCGGTCTTCATAACCTTTTCTCCAGATTCACTTCAAGTTTCCCCTCCAATTCCTCCATTGCTCCTCGAGCAATTTTCCAAACTCTCCTTCACACCCACGCGTGGGCAATCACTTATCCAGTCTTTTTCAAATCTTTCAATTTCAGCACCACCTCCTATTCCTTCCTCTCATTACTTTATCATTGAAAATGAAAAAAAACGCCAAAATTCAAACTCTCCAATCTTCCATCTCTTTTGAAGGAACCTCCTATCTTGCTTCGGAGCGCGCCCCGATCCAAGGGCCGCTCTTTCAAGGTTCATTAGTGGACCTTCTTTTCTCCTCCGACGAGGAGGCTCCACCTGTATCCCCTCCTATATCCATTGTATCTTCGTCTTCTTCCCCTCCTCCTTTAGGTCAGGGTAGTTAGTCTAGCTTATCATCTTGTTCCTCTCCCTCTTCTTCTAATAAGACTTTTGGGGTAGTTTCGCATAAGAAATCCAAGGGTAGGCAGGTCCCCCGTAGGTTCTTGCTAGATTTAGCTAGAAGATGCTGGACATGCTTAGCTCTTCCTGAGTTTCTAGAGGATCCGCTACTCCTGCTGGATATTGAATGTGAGGATTCGTGCTCTGTAGATGAAGGGTTTGGTGTCTATGAGATCATGAATGATGAAGACCCTATCGAAGAGGGGGACAAAGAATATGAAGAATATGAGGACGATGCTGATGCTTTTGCTAGTGGCATGAGAAGATTTGATGAACCGTCAGCCTCAGTAGAAGAATCCACCAAAGAGATCAATTTGGGTACCGAGGAAAACCCTATGATTGTCCTCATTAGTAAAAATTTGCCGCCTTCCGAAGAAGAGGCGCTTATTCAAGTTCTTCAAGATTATAAGGACACGTTCGCGTGGAGTTATGAAGATATGCCAGGACTAGACCCTGCGCTCGTTGAACATCGACTTACACTTAAGCTAGGGTCCATTCCGGTCAAACAGCGGTTAAGACGTTTCCACCCTCACATGGCTTTAAAGATGAAAGAAGAGGTCGACAAGATTCATAAGGCCAGATTTATTACAGTCGTCCACTATCCCAATTGGGTGGCTAACATTGTCCCGATTATGAAAAGGACGGGAGAGTCAGAATTTGCATAGACTTTCGGGACCTTAATCGCGCGTGTCCTAAGGATGACTTCCCCCTCCCTCACATAGACGTGTTAATTGATAATACGGCATGGTATGAGACCCTCTCTTTTATGGATGGCTTCTCTGGTTACAATCAAATTCACTTGGCTGAGGAGGATCAGGAGAAAACCTCGTTCACTACACCGTGGGGAACTTATTGTTATGTGGTCATGCCGTTTGGGCTCAAGAATGCCGGAGCCACCTACCAAAGGGCCATGATGGCTATTTTTCATGATATGATCCACATTTTTATAGAGGTGTATGTGGACGACCTGGTAGTGAAATCAAGAACGAGGATTGAGCATCCCGGGGTTCTGGCCAAAGTCTTGCAAAGAGCACGGGAGTATTAGTTAAAGATGAACCCCAAGAAATGCGTATTTGGCGTTTCGTCAGGAAAGTTGCTTGGATTCATAGTCAGTAAGAGGGGTATTGAGATTGATCCCAACAAGACAAAGGCAATAAGGGATATGCCTCCTCCCAGAAATTTAAAGGAAGTCCGAGGATTGATCGGGAGGTTGTAATTTATCCACCGATTTGTCTCCCAGCATTCACAAAGGTGTAGGCCATTTTACGAGCTTACTAAGCCGGGAGTCAAATATAATTGGGATGACAAGTGTCAGGTAGCTTTTGACGGACTAAAGGATTATTTGGCCAATCCTCCTATCCTGAGGTTGCCAGTTCCAGGCAAACCGCTTGTCCTATATATTTCTATCCTGGATGACTCTATAGGCGCCGTTCTTGCCCAAGTTGATGAAGAAGGTAAGGAAAGGGCAGCCTACTACTTGTCCAAGCTTCTCAACCCTTGTGAGCAGAAGTACTCAGTTATAGAGAAGACTTGTGCTGCTTTATTCTGGGTAGTTCAGAAACTTAAGCATTATTTCTTAGCTCATGAGGTTCATCTCATAGCTCGCATGAATCCTATCAAGTTTCTCCTCGAAAAATCTGTTCTCACTGATCGATTAGCACGATGGCATAGCTTTCTTTCTCAATTTGATATCATCAACATTCATCAAAAAGTGATTAAAGGCTATGCCATAGCAGAACATCTCGCTCATCACCCTTTACCCAGGTTTGACCCTGTTCGCTCAGAGTTTCCAGATGAGGAACTAATGTCCGTCAATCAGCACGATTCGATGTGGACGTTACATTTTGATGGAGCTCTGAATTCAAAAGGGAAAGGGATTGGCATTGTTCTTCTATCACCTGAGGGTATCACTATTCCGCTTGCCTCTCAGCTCGCATTTCTAGTTACAAATAATATAGCTGAGTATGAGGCTCTTCTGGCTAGACTGGAGGCCGCTCATCAATTCGGTGTTACCCAATTACGGATTGTAGGTGATAGTCAGCTTATTCTTCGCCATGTGCTCACCAAGTGTCGTACGCTCAATCCTAAACTCAAACCCTATCGGGAACTGACTTCTACTTATGCTAAGCTTTTCACCAAATTAATCTTTGTTCATGTTCCTCGCGATCAGAATATTCTTGCCGATGCTCTTGCTTCTCTAGCTTCTTCCTTGGTTTTCCTTCCCAAAAGGGACTTCCACTCTATCATTGTTCGTAGGCGTCTCACTCCCGCTATTAAGGATCCAGCATTCCTTAGTATTAAGGAGGAGGTGCTCAAGAAGGTTAAGCAAGGTGGAATCATTGAGAACAAAGAGCTCATGTTGAGGGATCTAGGGGAAGAATTGGACGACGAAGAGAAGCCGTGGTATTATGAAATTGCTAAGTATTTCCAGGATCAATCCTATCCCGAGGAAGCCACGGCTGAAGAGAAGAAGGCCATTCGAAGAGTTGCTCAACAATACACCTTGGTTGGAGGTGTGCTTTGTAGAAGAGGTCTCACTGGAGTTTTACTTAGATGCCTCGATGATGATGAATCTTGGAAGATTGTGGAGGAGGCGCATTCGGGAGTATGTGGGGGTCATATCAATAGCTAGATGCTAGCTAAGAAAATCCTTAGATTAGGCTTCTATTGGCCCACTCTAGAAGAGGATTGTCCTATCTATGTCCGAAGGTGTATCAAGTGCCAACTGCAAGCCGATAAAATACATTCTCCTGCTTCTTCAATCTATTCTATATCCTCCCCATGGCCTTTCTCCATATGGGCTTTCTATGTCATTGGGCCTCTTGGTGATTCAAATCATTTATACTCACGACCACGGAATACTTCACCAAGTGGGCGGAAGCGGAAGCGTACGCGGAGATTAAAGCGTCAACTGTCTGCAAATTTATAATGAAGAACATCATGGCAAGATTCGGCATCCCGAGTACCATCGTCACCGACAATGGGCCATAATTCATCTCTCAGGAACTTCAGGACCTCTGCAACAGGTATAACATTGCATTGCATCATTCATCTCCTTATTATCCGCAGGGCAATGGCCAAGCAAAGGCAACCAATAAAACGTGTGAGGCTAATAAATTTTTGGATTGGCTAGAAAAGCTGGTTGAAGCTCTTTGGGCCTATCGCACTTCCATTCGTACCCCTACCGGGCAAACCCCTTTCGCCCTCACTTATGGAATGGAGGCGGTAGTCCCTTATGAGATTCTTATCCCTTCTCTACGAGTACAATTGGACAATGAGCTCTCTATTGATGAGCGCCGTGAATCTCTCCTTGCTCAGTTGGAACTCTTAGACGAGAAGCGTTTGGCCGCCGCCGAGCATGCACGTGTTTATCAAAATAGGCTTTAACGTTTTTACCAAAAGAAAGTAATTGAGAGGAAATTTAAATTCGGTGAGATAGTAATTAAAAGAATTTTCGTAAAATCGGGTGGACCCCGTTCGAAACTCCAACCAAACTGGGAGGGGCCTTACGTAATAAAAGATGTTTATCCTGGCAACGCTTACAAATTAATTAACGCCGAAGGGGAAAAGCTGGCTCACCCTTGGAATGGACTTTATTTAAAGAAATACTACCCCTAAGTCTTTGGAGAAAAGAAAGAAAAAACTGAAAAAATAAATAAAAAAACAAAAATTGAAAATGAAAAATTGCAGGCTGGCATAGGACATAGGCCGCAAGCCCGAAAAATCAAAATCATTAATTCATTCTTCAGTCTTGATAGTTTAACCCTTGGGTCAATTCTCGCACACACTACACGCTTTACTCTTAAACTTAAACGGTCCAAAATTCAAAGAAAGTCAGACCCAAACTAAGAGTGTAAAAACTTTACCTATTCTCTTCTCTTCGGCTCACGAGGGGGAGTATGAGTCAAGGAATGCTAACCAAACCTATCCGCCGCCCTAGCAGATGGAAGTCAGGGCCCAAAAGGGAACAAAATGCTTAAAGCCCAAGTACAATTAGGTCTTTATTTTTTTGAATAGAATAGAGAAAAGAAGAGAAAACAAACAAAAGAAAAGCATGTCAAGAGGGTAAAGTCCCCGTAGGGAAAACCCTGGTCGTAAGCATGCGTGAATAAGGGCAAAAAGAGTAACAAAATTTCCCTAGGCCAAAGACCAAACCCCAACAGGCATTAGGGCAGGGGAGGAAAGTTTCCCCATTCTCGGAAACCTCTCGTGAGCTTCCTCAACTTATTCTTCACTTCTCCCTCCATGGTAGGTTGTAAGCTCAAGGGATGGTAAAGACCTACTAAGAAGGATGGGCCATGAGAGAATATGAGTAAAAGCATAAGTCATTAAGCACGTTGACTCGTTGTTAAGTCATTTAAGAAGGATTAATGAATTTCAGATGGTGATGGTGTAAGGTTTAAGACCCTTGTACTATTCTTAGCCTCATCCAAAAAGAAAGGAAAAAAAAAGAAACAAGCAAAAACAAAAAAATGTTTTTCTTAATTAACGCCTCCATGCGCAGGCGCCATTTCTCTAATTAACGATAGTGTCTATGTCGTCATTTTTAAATAAAAAATATTTTTTCAATTCACGCCCGCTTGAGGGGACGTCATCTGCTTGATTCATGACTTTGTCAATGTCGTCATTTTCAATATAAATAAATAAAAAAATGATTTTTCAATCAACGCCACACACTGGGGCATCAATTGCATAATCAACGCCTGTGCACGAGGGCGTCATTTTAAAAAGAAAACGAAAAAAATAAAAAGAAAAAATAAAAAAGAACAAAAAAATTATTAAAGTCTATTACTTTCCATCTCATATGCTTGATTACATTCTTGTGTGGGCATCTTTTATTTCAAGTTTGCATCTGTTTGCTTGCATGTTGCATTTTCTTATATATTTTTGTTATCTGCCTTTATTAATTAGAGGCTTTGCCCCTTGACCCGTCAACAAGGTCAAAGAAGTGACAACCCCTTGCTTATTGAGCAAAGGACCAAGCCGAACAGATGAATTAATCTGTTTGTTTAAAGTGTGAACTACAGGGCAAGAACGAACAAGAACAAAAAGGAAGGGGAAAAGCAAACACAGAAGTATACAAGTGCTCAGCTGCTCAAGGTAACTCAGGTAACAAAAATCTCATATATATATATATATATATATATATATATATATATATATATATATATATATATATATATATATATATATCTCTGAGTACAAGTGTGAGGGTGGAGGAGTACAAGTAAGTCTCTCTCTCTCTCAGCTCTCGCCTCCACCCTCCTCTCTCCTACTCTCTACCTCACTCTCGTCATCCCAATGAGGTGCCCGTGGAGGGGGCATGGACCCCCGAGAAGTAGCTGGAGCTCGAACCTGCTCCTCTGCCTCACTCCTCTGCCGGAGAGAGGAACTCGCCACGTAAGTACTGCTGGTGAATGAGTATCCAACAGCTTGCACCCACCCCCGGCCTTGCTGGAGGTGCTCCTCGGTCGCCCGCAGCCGCTCCTGAGTGACGGCTAGCTGAGTCCTCAAGTCCGCGAGCTCCCGCTCACGTGCTGCCTGCTGCTCCGTCTCTCGGGCGTGCTCCTCCCTCTACTGCTCCCGCTCACGGGCACGATCCCTCCGCTTGACGTCGAGGAGCACTCGCAGCTCTGTCACGTCCTGGGGTAGCTCCTCTCGCCGCCTCAGTGCACCCTCGAGCCCTGCGACTCGCTGCTCGCTGATGGCCAGCTCCGTCCCGGCTAGTGCAGCCTGGGTGAGCACCTCCTATAGCTCTATGGTCTACAATCAATCAAACAAGTCATCAGTTTCACATATAATTCGATTTCATAAACAACTGAAATAAATATTTATTGACTTACTCGTGTGGCCATCGCGCGCTATCCTGCCTCGATGCAGGTAAGCGAGGCTCGGAGCTCCTCAGTCTGTAAAACACATTTTTTTACAAACACACATAATGAAATATAATCAAGGGCATTTTGAAGTTTGAGTTTGAGCTTACCCGTGTGGCGAGGTCGCGCTCCGCTACCTCGGCCCGAGCAATTGCTCCGGCAAGCTGCTCTACTATTGCAGTCATCTCTGCACAAGGCCCCCTCGAGCTGGAGGCTCCTCCGGTCTCTCTCACTGCTGCTCCCTGTTGGGCACGCTGCATTCATTGAGATTGTCAGTGACTAATCATTAATAATTCATGAATCATTTGCATATAGATAATTAAACACTCACCAGGGTCTCCAGGTCTGCCCGAGTGGTAGCAAGGTGGGCTTCCAAGCTGTGGAGGTGGACTTGCATGTCCATCGCCACTATGTCCCGTGCATCCTATATTCATCACACATATCAATCGCATAATAGGCATATAACTTTGCAGAGAAGAAATTAAAAGAAAGTGCATTCATACGTACCCCTATGACCCTCATCTGGGGTCGACCGACGTAAACCTCCCAGTAACGTCGGAGGTACTCGGAACTGTCTGCCGCCTGCGAGGTGACTCGAGTCCCGCCACGCTGCCAGTCGGCGTACTGGTCAGGGAACCAGACCCTCCAGTCGGTCATCTTCGTGCGACCGCGAGTCTTCTTGCCAATTCCCCGAGGCTCTCCAACCTCGACCCACTACTGGTGTAGGCCGAGGGTCCTCATGACCAGCCTGAGCCGTAGCGGCTCGATCTCGTTCAGGTAATGAACCCAAAGCTCATGCCCAAAGCGAGGTCAGCCCGCTACGACCCAGGGCTGGCCCTCATTGGTCAACCCCTCGTAGGGTCTCCACACCACCTGCATCCCAAACATGCATATCATCATATCACACATCATTTCATCATATTTCATAAGCATGAAAATTAAAAGAATTGCATCATGTTTAACATACGTACCAGTGAGACGGGGTAGTCGCGAAACTCCCGTCGTAAAACTCACAACTCGTAGGCGAGCGGCGCTCCACTCACGAACGGTGGCCAACGCCGCACTAGTGGGAAAGACCCCTCATCCCCGGGTCGAGGGTCAAAACGCCCCATCGGCATGTATAGGTGGCTCCACACCTACATCCACATTGCACTAGTAAGCATTCATATGCATAAGCATTCAAAAAAAGAAGAAGAAAAGAGAAGGAAAAGAGAAAAATGCACACCTGAAGGAAAGGTGAGAAGCCACCGACAGTCGTCTCTCGACCTGTCCCCGTGGACAGGTCAGCCATCAAGTGCGCCAGTAGGGCGGCTCCCCATGCGTATCTGCCGACGCTCTCCAAGTCCTTGAGGATCCCTAGGAATCGACAATTGATGATGTCACCCTTCGTGCCGAGCAATAGCCTCCCGAGCATCAGGAATAGGAATCTCCTCAGGTCTCGATCCACTCTCTCTCTCTGAGCTGGGTCCTGGCAGTAGACGGCCCTAGCTCTCCCAATCAGCCTCTGCGAGAACTCCTCTAGAGACTCCCTCGATCTCTATCTCGAATCTCCCAGCCCCATAGCTATGGTAAGGTCGGTACGGTAGATGGTCCTGCACTCGCTAGGTGTCTCTACTATGGTCTCTAACCCTACCAGCCTCTGTGCTAGCTCGCTATAGTCTGGGAGGGTGATCCCACTCACAGCCTCCCCATATACCCTCAGCCCGACGATCCTAGCAACATCCTCTGGACTGGTAACCATGTGACCCCATGGCATCAGAAATGCCTGGCTAGTCCTATCCCATCTCTCTCTCAGAACCTGGATCAGGGGTAGGTCAGGTCTCATTGGCTCTATACTAAGGAAGGGTCCGAACCCCATAGGATCTACCCTATCCCTCTGGAAGTCTGGAAGCCCGTAGTAGGCAGCTCGAACCTAGACCCAGGAGATCCTAGCCCGACGATCCTAGCGACATCCTCTAGACGGGGAACCATGTGACCCCACGGCATCAGAAATGCCTGGCTAGTCCTATCCCATCTCTCTCTCAGAACCTGGATCAGGGGTAGGTTAGGTCTCATAGGCTCTATACTAAGGAAGGGTCTGAACCCCATAGGACCTACCCTATCCCTCTGGAAGTCTGGAAGCCCGTAGTAGGTAGCTCGAACCTAGACCTAGGAGATCCGAGTCCTCATCAATCCCTGCAAACAAAAAGAACATTTTGATATATGTCTTTTATGTGGATATTCATTTCATGGTTAAAATGTTGCTCACTATCTGAATTGAGGACCTGCCTATGGTCGTTATTTGTTTAATTGACGCCCCTGAGGCGGGCGCTACTTCAGAATATGTTTTTGGTGATTTTATGCATAATTTTAATTGACGACCAACCCTGGGTCGTTGTTTGTTGAAGTGACGCCCCTGTGGGGGGCGCTGTTTTGAAGGTTGTTTACTGTCCCGATAAATCATAATTATGAAAATTTTAATTGACGACCACCCTGTGGCCGTTGTTCAATGAATTAACGCCTCGGTGGGAGGCGTGGTTTTCTGAGATGTTTTAAAATAACAGCATAAAAAATGAAGAAAAATGAGATATATCAAAATAAAGAAAAATGGCATGGAAAATAACAGCATGATAATTAAGCATGATGATTTCAAAAATAACGACATGGTTCAGGGCGTGTTTCATGAATTAATTATTTTCAGAAAATAAAAGAAAATGAATTGACGACCTGACGTAGGTCGTTGTTTTAATTAACGACACCCCATGGGGCGTCATTTCATTGATTTACTGACTCAATTTTTCTTCCCTTCACCAAGGGCTATGAAAATTTGATAAAAAATAAAAAAAATTAAAAATGGAAGGGCTGGGGTAGGGGAATTTACCTTGCCTCGTTCTGGCGCCATTAGGCCTCCACAGAGGGGTTGCCGAGGTTGCCGTGGCTGCCGAGGTCGAGGGGCCACTGCCACCGGTGGCGCACCTTCTTCTTCCCCTTCGTCTTCTTCGTCCTCGTCTTCGTCCTCATCATCTTCTTCTTCATCGCCATCTCCTTCGTCTTCTTCTCCATCAGCTCCATCGTGTTCTTCTCCTTCATCTCCTTCTCTTCTTTCTTCCTCGGCTACTTCACCGTCTCCGCCGTGTTCCGCCGTCGGAGTATCCACGGCCGCAGTGGGAGGAGCCTCCTCCACGGCTTGTTCATCATCGCCGAGGTCAACTACCTCGGGGGCAGTCACCCTCTGACGTTTGCCAGGGCCCACCATGGGTTCGAGATAGAGGGAGATGAGATAGAGAGAGATGAGAATAGAGGGAGATGAGAAATGGAGGGCTCGATTAGGGTTAGGGTTATAGCAGACAAAGAAAGAAGAAGAAGAGAGAAAGTAAACGAAGGAAGGCGAAGAAAAGAGGGAAAGTGTGGCTATTATATTCAAAAAGAATTGACGCCCTAAGGTGTACCGTCATTTGAATGAATAACGGCTTGTGTCAAGGTGTCATTTCATGATCTGATGACACGAAGCCAGTCGTTATTTAAGTTTGCATGGGAACTTGAACTGTCGTCAGACGCATTACAGGGAAATTGATTGACGTGATTGGAAGTCATGATTACGGTTTAGATTTGACGACAACACGAGTGGGCGTCAGTTTATTAAGGAACGATGTTGGTCGAGGCGTTATTTTTGGAAAATTAAGAGAATATTTGAAAAGAATTTAAAGCGAACAACGCCTTAGGTTGGGGCGCTAAATAATCAACACCAGTGTGAGAGGGCTTTAATCATGGCTTTATTTATTTTGGAGGAATTTGATTTAAAGAGATTGACGTCATAGCCGCAGGCGTTGTTTTGTGAATTAACGCCATGTTGTGCCCCTTGTGCTTTGATGATAGTGTGTTGATGTTTTGATAATAGCAACTCAATGAGTCACCACATAAGAATGATGATGATAGTGTGAATTGTTGTTGTTGTGTGTGCCCCTTGTGCATTCTTGTGCATTGATGATGAAATAATGTCTTCTGTAAGTCGGTGCATGCTAGCAAGTCTATACATCCATTAGCTGATAACTGAGCAAGTCTATACATCCGTTAGGTCAGCTCGTGACTTCTTCAATGTGCATACTTTCATACATGCATATGTGCATCTTTCACTTCAAAATCTGTACATCGCATGCCTGAACATCCCTCTTCAATATGCATACTTTCATATATGCATTTGTGCATCATTATAGAAAGTCTGTACATCACCTTGTAGCATGCATGCATTCAAAGTCTATACATTCCTATCTTTACCTACGTTCACTAGTTTAGCAAACACACTAAGTCTATACATCCATCAGCTCAAAGTCTATACATTCTCGGACCAAGTCTGTACAGCCCGTGTGCTCCATGCATTCAAAGTCTGTACACTCGGCTCTAGTAAGTCTGTACATCATCCCATTGCATGCATTCAAAGTCTGTACACTCTTCTCGCAAGTCTGTACATCGTCCCTTTGCATGCATTCAAAGTCTGTACAGTCGGCTCTAGCAAGTCTGTACATCATCCTGTTGCATGCATACACAAAGTCTGCACATTCTCCGTTGATAAGTCGGTACATCATTACTCAAAGTCTGTACATTGTTGTCACAAGCACATTAAGTCCATACATTCGTTCATGGCATGTCTGAGCATCCATTTCCAATGTACATACTTTACTATCTGCATTTGTGCAATCCTTCATGCAAAGTCTATACATTGCTTGTTGTTGTGTTCGTGCATCAATTTACCAAGTCTGTACATTGTGTTCCATGCATTCAGAGTTTATACATTCTTATGCATAGCCAGTGCATTCGGTTGCTTCATGGCATAGCAAGTTTGCACATTGCTTGTACATTGCACAGACATGAACGGGCTGCTAAAGGACTCAAGCGACGGAGCTAAAGCGGTTAACGGACCGACCCGGGATGAACCAGGGTCTACCCAGCTGGCGGTCGACCGCTAGCACAGGGGCGGTCGACCGCCCCAGCCAGAGACTCCTAGTCTGCACGTCTTTCAGTAGCGGTCGACCGCCAGCCCAGTAGCGGTCGACCGAAAATCCCAGAGGCCATCCGTCTACAGCATTTCTCAGTAGCGTTCGACCGCCAGAAGCTGCAGGTCGACCGCCAGCCCCGATATAGCCATGTTTGACTTCGATTTCCACCTCGAGGCAGCCCCTTTTCTTGTATTTGTTTAACCCCAAAGTCACCCAATCTTCCATAGATTGTGGATCTGGTCTGGGGGATGTCTAAGGACCATTCAAAGGCTATAAAACACAAGCAAGAGGGTTAGAAACCCTAGTTGATCATTTGAGAAATCAAGGGAGGCTGCAAGGGTGTGTTCAAGGGAGAGTAGTTTGAAATACTGTAGTCGTGAACAGTACTACGGGAAGAAGCTTCATCCATTCCAAGGGATTCAAGTCCAGATCTGAAGCCATCTCAACCTCCAAGGAAGCAAAGAAGCAGTCAAGACTTTCAAAGGTGATCTAAACTACATTCTTCATCCTCTTCATCAACTCAAGAAGATCAAAAGGAAGATCGAAGCTGCATCCATCGTCTTCTTCATCAACTAGAAGAGATTCAAGGAAGATCATCTTGCAAGGAAGAAGACACCTTCAAAGCATCCGATTCAAGCTTCTGCAACTCAGACAAGATCTTCTTTCTTTGAGCATACTCTATATCTTGTTTGAGTGATTTCATATTTGTTATCTTTTTCATTTCATAAAAACGATTGAAACTGAAGATCGTCCCTACCGGTGGTTAGTAGGAAGGCAATCGGAAGTTATCCGATCTGCGGTGTTGACGTCCCTACCTATGGTTAGTAGGAAGGCAATCGGAGGTCTTTTCGATTTGCGGTTCAGTGTGTAGCACTAGTGGAGCCTCACCGGATTTGGTGAGGGGTGGACGTAGGACTAGGGATTCAGTCTGAACCACCTTAAAATCTTGTGTGTTATGGTTTGCTTGTGTGATTATTTCATTCTAGATGCATGCTTAGGTTCAAATCAATATATTACTTGCTCGTCTTGTCAAGCGAATCATAGTGCTCTTCGATAAGCTAGTTATATTCCGCTGCAATTTATTTTATCTAGCTACATAGAGGATTGTATTACGAAAAGAGGGGCAGATCTATTCACCCCTCCCCTCTAGATCCGCTGACCACTACTCAACTAGTGGTATCAGAGCCTAATCTCTCATTATGGGGTCCAACGACCTTGAGGGAATTGGTGGATCAGCGTCCAAGGATTTTCTACCTGAAGGACATTATGTGAACATGCCTCCTTATTTTACTGGAGCTAATTATCCCTATTGAAAATATCATATGCAGGTGTTCATTCGCGCCCAAGACTACGAACTTTGGCGAGTGATCAGCAAAGGTCCGTATGAGCTGCCCGATGATGAGGACTTGTGGACCAAAGAACAAATAAGGCAATCCACTATCAACTGGAGTGCTAAACACATCATGTAATGCTCACTCCATCCAGTTGAATTCTCAAGAGTGGCTACCTGCGCATCTGTAAAACTAATGTCGGACAAGCTAGAGGTAATCTACGAAGGAACCTCTCAGGTACGAGAAACAAAAGCCAACATTTTAGTTTCTGAATATGAAATGTTCCGCATGAAGCCTGATGAGTCAATTTAGAATATGTATGCTCGGTTAACTGTGCTTACTAATAGTCTAACTGACTTGTGAAAGAAATACTCAGAACAGGAAATTGTGTGAAAGATTCTCAGATCATTGACTCCCGCATGGCACACAAAGACTACCGTGGTTGAAGAATCGAGAGATCTCGCAACTACCAAGGTAGATGAACTCATTGGGTCATTAATGACCTATGAGATCAACCTTAAGAATAAAGAGGCTGAGGTGCCTAAGAAAAAGCCCCTAGCTCTTAAAGCAGGACCCAGCGGTCAAGGCTCTTCTGATGAAGGTGAGGATTCGGCAAGTGAGCGAGATGAGGATGATGTAGCCATGCTCACACGTAAGTTCAAAAAATTCCTGAGAAAGGAAGGTAAGAGCTTCATGAGAGGAAGGTCAAAGGTAAGAAATGGTTTCAAATCTAATTCTGAAAACTCTAAGAAATCTGATAAAATCATTTGCTATTCTTGCAATAAACCAGGACATTTCAAGTATAATTGTCCCGACAGATTCAGAAAAGCCGACAAATGGAAGGGCAAGAAGAAGAACAAAGCCATGGTGTCCACCTGGAGTGGCGAGGAAGAAAGTGATGGTGGAACTAGCTCCTCGGACAAGGACAAAGAAGATCTTTGTCTCATGGCCAGAGGTGATGAAGAAACTGAGGTAAACTCTCCATTTGAAGATTATACAACTGATGATTGGGAGGAAGCATATATACAACTCATGGAAAAATATGAAATGTACAAAAAGGAGAATAAATCATTGAAAAAGAAAATTAACTCATTTGTGCATGATCATGATATGAATGATAAGAATGCTCTACTTGAAACTAAAATTGAAGATCTTAAGAAAATGATTGAGAATTTGGAGGAAGGAAGAAAAGAAATGGCTGACTTGGAAATTGAAAATGAAGATTTGACAAATGAGATTGATAGCATGAAGCTAAAAATGTAAACCTATGAAAAGGATAGCAAATTGAGCAATGAAAAGTATGAAGCTATCAAACAAGTCAACATTCAACTCCTGCAAAACATTGAAAACTTACAAAAAGAGTTGAAGGATAAACAACAATTTTGGAAAAATTTGTGGATGGAAAAGAAAACCTAGATGCATTGCTAGGAACTAGAATGAACCACAACAAAGATGGGTTGGGTTTTGATCCAACAAACAAAAGACCAATTGGGCTAAAAACAGTCACATTTGTTTCCTCGTCTGATGCTTCTACCTCAAGAACAACATCCAAAGGAAAAGAAAAGGTTACAAAAGAAGCTACTGAAATCCCCAAAAAGATTGCTCAAAAGCCCAAGAAGAGTCAGCCATCCTCACAACACAGGCCAACACCTCCTTGGCCATTGCATGCTCAATCTTCCAGATATCACCATAACTAGATTGCACATTCATATAGGCCAACACCATCCTACTTTTGGAGAAATTATGATTCATGTGTTCACCAATCCTATAAGTTTCAATGTAGAGCCCCAAGATTTATAAAAGTAATTTCTAGTTATTTAAATAATATTCTGGCATTAATTGGGCTAAAAAAATTAATATAGGGCTAAAATTGTGTTAATCAATTAACCCAACCCACTTAATTAAAGTCCAAAAGGGTTTAGGACCTAGACCATTAGGTTTGGCCCATATTCTAGAAGGTATTTAAGCCTATCCACGAATATTAAGGATAAATACTAATAATATAAGATAATGATTTGGATAATTAACAAAAGAGTTATTATAAATTGAAACTCTAAGCTACGATGACTATAACGGTCTATCGTAAGACCGCCACAGACATTGGCACTCGACCGTTACATTCCTGTTAGTTCCGTAAGAGAAGGGACTCATGAAAAGATTGGAACTTGATGTTCCTATCCACTATGGATCGACTTGGGAAGGATTGTAAAGACTCTAAGGACTCTTAGAGATTAGGATTTGATGAAATAAGGACTCTAAACTTGATCTAATCCTCAAACCCTAGCCCAAACTCTATAAATAGGGCATAGTTCTGAATTGTGCGACCCTTACTTTTTGGACGTAAGGAAGCAAGGTAAGGAGTCATTATCTTTGGTAAGTTCTTTAGAATAATTTATTTATAATACTTTAGACTAACTCCCCTCCGAATTTCACATCTTTAGGTCAAGAGGGCGTGGAGTTAGAGCCTAAAGAAGTTGCTGAAAAAGTCACAAGAGAAGGAAAGGACCTAGGGCAAGGTTCTCAACCAAATTCAGAAACTACAGTCTAAGTAAGAGGTAGGTTATCTCATGAACGGAAAGAATAGCATGATATAACTAAAAGCCCTCTGGTTTGATTGAATTCCATGCATTATAGAGCATTGATTTCATGTTTTATTTGTTCTATGCACATCATGCACCTCTTAGCCAAATTAAGGAATTAAAACATGACTATTCATCTATTCCTGATTACCTATGCATGTAGATGGCCTTACTTCGTTAACATGACTAGAAGCTCATCATGTTTTGATAAAAGACATGATGTGAGTTGATCTCTTAGTTTCTATGATTATTTTCTATTAGCAGATACTGTAACACACTAGTATAGGACCGTCACTTTCAAGTAACGGCCCTACGACAGACCGTTACACACTTTGTGGTATTGGAATTGCACGGTTGATTCTAACGCGCTTGGACAGATGCGTTACAATCATGTAACGGCTGGGTCCTGACAGTCACTTTCACTGTGACGCCCCATCTCCAGACCGTTATATCCTGTGTTCTGTCAACCCTATGACTGAATACAACCTACCAATCTTATTATGGTTAAAACCTAGTTACCTATGTTTTAAACCTAATCATGTGATTTTAAGGATATTTGATTATTCATGATAGGTATTGCATGTTTTGTCATCACTTCTACTTAAGTTATGTAAAACCAAATTCTATAGTTTTGTACTATAAAGCATGACTTTTTAACATTATATTGACGGAGTTTTATCATGATTTTCACATTGGTTATACGTATCTCTTTTTTTTTTATCAAAAACCTTTCCTAGGTGCATTAGAGGACCAATGCACAGCTAGGAGGTGAAATTTTATTCATATAGATGAGTCTAAAGAATTACATTGTGCGGATGCTAGGCATTCCTAGCTTGTCCAAACGGGCAGCGCCTCTAATAATACTTGGAAGCTGTTGCTGGGAGGAAAAATAAAAGTTACATTTGTTTGTGCAAACTAGATTGGCCAGAGAATCTGCCACCTTATTCACCTCACGAAAGATATGAGTGATGGTATCATTAGCTGAGAGAAGGGCCCGAATTTCCCTCACATACTTCAGTATCTCTCGGGGACAAGGAATCTTGTGATTAATAACTTGGACCAGAGTTTGGGAATCACATTCAATGTTGCTCGGATGTGAAGTGATGGTTCTCAGGTATTTTAGACCATCCTTTAGAGCTCTAGCTTCTGCCATCATGCTGCTAGCTTGAGCATAAAAATGGGAAAAGGCCAAGATGATTGATCCATGACAGTCCCTGATAGCTCCACCCCCACCCGAAACCTGAGCAAGCTTGGAAGCACCGTCCGTGTTCAGTTTAATGTAAGGCCAAGGAGGAAATTGCCATTTGATAAGTTTCATCTTTGGATTGTTGTTCCTGATGGACTGAATACCTCATGCAACTAAGACTGTTTTCCTTTCATGTTTATCTTCCAGAAGCTTTGACAGCGCAAGTGATTGCTTTACCTGGGAGAGAATTTTTTGGATCATGTTCTGAATTTTTGGAGGCTTGCCCTCATGGATGACAGAGTTTCTAGTAGTCCACATCTCCCACAAGCTGAAACCAATCACAGCAATAATGAAAAGACCAAACAGAGATTTACCAGCAGCAGTTTGAATATTTTTGGAAATGAGTTCTCTGGTTGTCCTACCTCCTATCTCCAGTCCTTTAGATTGAAAGAAGGACCAGATGTTCACAGCCCAGTCACTCTGAATAAAGAGATGGTCATTTTCCTCTTCAGTATGGTTCTGACAGCATTTGCATTTGGAGCATATAGGGATACCACAAGCTTTTATATTCTGATCAGTGGGCAGACAGTTGAAAATTACTTTCCAGATATGCAGTGATATTTTGGTTGGAATCCATGGGGACCAAATGCGATTCCAGTTGATATTCATCTCCATTAGTTGTGAGTGTTGGGTATGCATCATTTTTTTATAAATGGAGGAGACAGTGTAGTTCCCATTTCCTGATAATGACCAGATGAACTGATCTGAATATGAAGTCAAAATGGTTGGTGTCAAAGTTCTCCTGATATCGGCTGGTAGGTGCAGTTCCATGAGATGAGTGTCCTCCGGGCTAGGATTCATGATTATGTCTCTAACAGTTGCATTTTTATTGGGGATACTATCACTGCATATATAAGAAGCAAGTGTTCTGTTTCCCAGCCATGTGTCCTGCCAGAAATTTGTTAGAGCCCCATCACGCAGTATGACCCTCTGATTGTGCAGAATGATTGTTTTTGCTTTAGTCCAGCTGCTTTTGTTGATGCCCTTCATGCCTTTGAAATTTACCTCAGAAAGATGTGCATTCTGAATATACTTTGCCCTGAAAAACTCTGCCCAGAGGTATTGAGAATGTAGACCATTCCACAGCATTTTGATCCGTAGGGCAAGGTCCATATGTCTTAGGGACATGATCCGAAGACCACCCTGCTCAATAGGTTTGCATACAGATTTCCTAGAGTCAATTCTATACGTACATGGCACATATTCCGGTATGTTGTCATTAGTTCACACTTTGCACTATAGGAACACAATCTTGGACATGAGGACCTCTCTATTGGATATTCCTTCCAATGGACTAGGAAATCATTGTTTCAAGGCCTCCGTAATTCTCCGCGAGCCTGGGATTCCCACTAGGACGTCGAGTTGGTTGTACCAATGAAAGCCCATTAATTAGAACACTCTATCGTGGTTTTGGTTCTTGAAATGTAACAGCCTTAAACTGGACCGTCAGGATCACGTAACGGCCCAGTGCCAGACCGTCACATTCCTCTGAGTCTATTTTTATCCTTCTGGACTCGGATCACTGTAACGGCCCGTTACTGGCGCGTTACATAATGTAACGGCCCAGCAAATGACCGTTACATAGCTTGTTTATGTTAACCCAAGGTTTGACCAAGGGTTGATATTCTATGATTCTATACAAACTTTGATAATCTAGAACTTGTCATATTGCTTAAATTGATCTAAAAGAAATGGAAGTTAAGGAAAATACCGTTATGCTGTCGATTTATTCTATAAGCATAACTTAGTTTAAATATCATTCTTGATCTCATATATTCAAAATTGAAGCATTCATTCATTGATTATTGTTATCATGAAATTATTGGAAGTGCTATATTCTTGGCCATACGTTACTGTTATACTGCGTGGAAGTAGCTTAATTTATAACTGAAGATGCGATCGAGCAGTGATTATGTTCAAGGGCTCTATGCTAGTCCCCTCGGCTGATTGCCGGAAACATACTATTTTATAAACCATGGGGTATGATGCTACTGGCGTCGCATTGCGCTGGGAGTACTATTTCTATAAATAAGTGAAGATCCACGGCACAACATGACATTCTTGCTTGATATTCCACAGAAATTCACGAAGCACTTGCTCTTAAGTATAAGATGCTAAAGTGAGGAATACGTGTCTTGCTAGTACAATCTCGTTACATTCTTGTTCATGGAAGGCCAATATCATGTTCTTGTTATATTCTTGCTAGCTCATTCTTGATCATTCTATCTTACATGGTTATCTTGTTTCTATTGATTTGATCGCATGATTGATTCGCATTGCATGATTTTACCTTATTTATTTAGAGTAAAAATGTTAATCACTTTAATAATGCCTTCATGTTGATGCGAAGATACCTACTGGGCAAGTGTGCTCATTACCTATTTCCAATGTTTTTCAGGAGATGGAAATAGTTCGGATTCGGATTCGGGCTATACTAGTAGCGGGTCCGGAAGCGAGTGAAAGTGTTATAAAGATGAGAGTGAAGACATAGGAAGTTAAAGTGTCTAGATTGAGTCAATGTAATTTTCCTATTTCTTGAGTCTAGTAGAATGGAAATCAAATTAGTGATTGTATCTTGAATATTGATCATTTATGAAATAAAGTTGGAGTTTGATTAAAATCTTGTGCAATTTCATTTACTTGTGTGATTGTCTTGCGCTCTGATTGATTCTTGCTTGCGAGAGGCTTACCATGCCGGCTGTTCGCGCTCCCCGAGCGAGTCTTCCGCTGTAATCAAGGCTCGGGACGTGACAGTTAAGTTGGTATCAGAGCCTAAGTCTCAGGACTTAAGGAAATGAGTCATGTCATCGGATAAGTCCAAGGTTAAGGACCCCTACCTATGAACTACGGAAAAATTCCACACCCATGTGAGGATTGGGTAGAACCCGGGACAAGATAACTAATTAGCTTTAAGAATTATTGTGCTTATTCCAATTTCATGAGAAATAACAAGTTGTTATTTTCTCTCAGGTACCCTAATTTCCAAATGGCTCATCGTGTAGATTGGGACGGTATGCAACAAACTGTTGCCGGCCTCACCCAGGCACTACAAACTATAGCACAAGGTGGTGCGGGGGCAAGGGCAGGAGACCTTCATCGCAATTTCTGGAGTCTAAATCCTCCGTGTTTCTATGGATCTTCCAATCCAGACGAAGCAGAAAATTGGATCGACGAGATGAATAGGATATTTGATGTTATTCAATGCACTGATCAGGAGAAAGTCCGTCTAGCTACGTTCCAATTAAATAAGGATGCTCGCACTTGGTGGAAATCGGTTCCGGCACCTCCAGCCGATGCGCCACATACATGGAATATTTTTCTCACTTTATTCCGTGCCAAATATTTCCTCGAGCATGTAAAGGAAAGGAAGGCTATGGAGTTTGCCTCCCTTCGTCAAGGGATGATGTCCGTGGCAGAATATGAGTTGCAGTTTTCAAGGCTAGCACCGTATGCACCACATTTGATCAATACAGACTTATTAAAAGCAAACCGATTTATGGACGGGTTACGGCCCGGTTTCATCCAACAACTGGGGACACAGAATATCCGCACTTATGCGGAGATGGTTCAAAGGGCATATTTATGCGAGAGGACCTTAGAGAAGGTCGAAAGGTTGAAAGGAAAGGGAGAAGAATCTAGCCGGCGCTCTGATCGGCATTATAAAAAGGAGAAGTTCAGCATCACGAGACCATACAAAAATCGTGATAATAAGAAAAGATCAAGAAACGGGAATGGTGGAAGCTCTCAAAAGAGTAGTAAAAAGGTGAAGGAAGAAAAGGAGCAAGTCGCCTCAACGTGCACCTTTTGTGAGAAATTCGGCCACTCGGCTGAAGAATGCTGGAAGCGCCTAGGTGCTTGTTTGCGTTGTGGGAGTAGGGAGCATCGTGTGCCAGATTACCCCCTTATGAAAGACCAACCAAATAATGGAGGACGTAGGAGGCATGCTCGCCTCAATACAGTTATAGATGAAGAAGAAGCGCCTAGGGATCAAAATGATGGGGTCATGGAATGTACTCTTCAAATCTGTTCTCGTCCTGCATTCGTGCTATTTGATACTGGTGCTTCTCATTCTTTTATCTCCACCACTTTTACAAAAATCTTACCAACTGCATCAGTACCCCTACCTTCAGATCTCGCTATTACTACACCTTTAGGATCTGGAACTAAGCTTACCAACTATTATCCTGATTGTGAGGTAGTGGTAGAAGGACACAATCTCCCTGTAAACTTAGTATGCCTTGACATGAAAGGATATGATACCATTTTTGGGGTAGATTGGCTTGTAGACCATGATGCTTACATCAACTGCAGAAATAGGATTATATCTTTTCGAAAGCCTGGTATTCCAAGATTTTCCTTTCTTGGCATCAAATACAAGAAGCATCCTACTATTATATCTTCTCTACACGCTTGCAAACTTATCTCGCAAGGATGTGAAGCTTTTCTTGCTTCAGTCATTGTCACCGAATCTAAGGAAATTATCCTAGCAAACATTCCTATTGCAAATGAATTCCCGGACGTATTCCTATCTGAACTACCTAACTTACTGTCCGAGAGGGAAGTAAACTTTACCATCGAACTCATTCCAGGTGCGGCACCTGTTTCTATAGCCCCATATAGGATGTCCCCCACAGAACTCAAGGAATTAAAGAAGCAATTACAGGAACTTCTAGACAAGGGTTTTATCAGACCTAGCACATCCCCTTGGGGTGCGCCAATTCTATTTGTCAAGAAGAAGGATGGTTCTCTCAGGTTATGCATTGACTATCGGCGATTGAATCAACTTACAATCAAGAACAAATACCCATTGCCGCGTATTGATGAGCTCTTCGATCAGCTTTCAGGAGCAGAATATTTTTCTAAGATTGACCTAAGATCAGGTTATCATCAGCTTAGAATCAAAGAAGAGGACATTTACAAATCGGCTTTTCGAAGTCGTTATGGCCACTATGAATTCGTGGTAATGCTGTTTGGGTTAACTAATGCCCCAGCAGCATTCATGCAACTTATGAATAGTGTCTTCCAGCCATATTTAGATCAGTTCATCGTCGTCTTCATCGATGATATCCTGATATACTCCAAGACTAAAGAAGAACATGAAGAACATCTAAGGATAGCTTTGCAAACACTTAGAGAACATAAGCTATATGCCAAACTCAATGAGTGTGAATTCTGGCTCAAGGAAGTCTCATTCCTAGGCCACATCATTTCAAAAGAAGGTATTGCTGTGGATCCTTCTAAGGTAGAAGCTGTCAGAGATTGGAGCCGACCAATGACTATATCTGAAGTTAGAAGCTTTTTAGGTCTAGCAGGTTATTATAGAAGATTCATAAAGGACTTTTCAAAGATCACGGTTCCTTTCACTAGACTTACTAGAAAAGAAAATCCTTTTGTCTGGTCGAAGGACTGTGAAAAGAGTTTCCAAAGTCTTAAGAATCATCTTACAACAGCCCCTGTTTTGTCACTACCAATAGAAGGTGCTGGATTTGAAGTATATACGGATGCATCTGGAATTGGCTTAGGATGTGTCCTTATGCAAGATGGAAAGGTGATTTGCTATTCTTCAAGGCAATTGAAACGTCACGAAGAAAATTATCCTGTACATGATTTGGAATTAGCAGCAGTTATTTTCGCCTTGAAAATTTGGCGTCATTATCTTTATGGAGAAAAGTTCACTATCTATTCAGACCATAAGAGTTTGAAGTATTTATTTTCTCAAAAAAGAGCTTAACATGAGGCAGAGGAGATGGTTGGAATATCTTAAAGACTTCGATTTCGCTATTCAATATCACCCTGGCAAGGCAAATGCTGTAGCAGATGCACTCAGCAGGAAACCAATGGGTATATTATCAAGTCTCATGATTAGTATGACTAACCTTGTTCCTCAATTTGCTCAATTGAATCTGGATGTTGACATTAAGGAAGATAATTGTTTCATAGCAAATATCCGAGCTCAACCAACATTGATTGAGGATTTGGCCAAGTTATAAGAGGATGACCCAATTCTACTGGAAATTAAGGTCAATATTGAACAAAGATCGGATTTTTCTATATCCGAAGATGGAAGAATGCTATTCAAGGGCCGAATGTGTATACCCGATCATGAAGATACAAAGAAATTGATCTTAGAGGAAGCACATAAATCAAAGTATACCATTCATCCAGGAGGTACAAAAATGTATCAAAATCTCAAAAGAAACTTTTGGTGCCAGTAGCTGACTTCGGATCTCGGTGTCTCACATGTCAACAAGTGAAGGCGGAACATTTCAGACCCGTAGGTAAATTACATCCCTTAAGTATCCCGGAATGGAAATGAGAAAGCATAGGAATGGATTTCATTATGGGACTACCTAAGACAAGAGGTGGACACGATGGAATAGGGGTAATCATAGACCGATTGACAAAATCTGCACATTTCATACCAATTAAGAGTCGATGGTCTGTGGATATTCTAGCAGCCTTATACATAAAAGAAATTATTAAACTACATGGTGTCCCTGTCTCTATTATATCAGATAGAGATCCTCGATTCACATCACAGTTCTGGAAAGGTTTACAACACTCACTTGGGACTAGATTGAATTTTAGCACAGCTTTCCATCCACAAACTGATGGACAAACAGAAAAAACAAATCAAGTGGTAGAAGATATGCTCAGGGCTTGTGTCATTGGTTTTGGAGGAAGTTGGCATGATCACTTGCCTTTGGTAGAATTTGCATATAACAACAGCTATCAAGCAAGCATACAAATGGCACCTTTTGAAGCTCTATATGGGAAAAGTTGTTGATCACCAATATGTTGGAATGAAATAGGGGAAAGGCAATTTCTAGGCCCCGATTTAATCAGGGATTCTACAGAGAAAATCAGGCTCATTCAGGAAAGGATGAAAATGGCACAAGATAGGCAGAAATCTTATGTTGACAATCGAAGGCGCGACTTGGAATTTCAAGTAGGAGAACATGTATATCTAAAGGTTTCTCCGGGTCGTGGTATTCGAAGATTTGGCATTAAAGGAAAGCTAACCCCAAGATTTATCGGTCCATTTGAAATCCTCGAAAGGATCGGTGAAGTGGCTTATAAATTGGCTTTGCCACCACAGTTAGCAGGAGTTCATGACGTATTTCACATCTCGATGCTAAAGAAGTATGTGTATGATCCAGATCACATTATAACTTATGACAATCTAGATATTCAGAAGGACTTGACATATGAACAAACGCCAATGAAGATTTTGGAACGAGAAGTACGTCAACTCAGAAATAAGGTAATTCATATGGTTAAGATTCAATGGAAGAAAGCATGGCCTTATGAAGCAACATGGGAAACCAAATCAGCCATGCAGAAAAGATTCCCGGAATTGTTTGACTGTAAGTACACTCTCCTCAATCCATGAATTGAATTTGGGGACCAAATTATTCTAAGTGGGGGAGCGTGTAGAGCCCCAAGATTTATAAAAGTAATTTCTAGTTATTTAAATAATATTTTGTCATTAATTGGGCTAAAAAAATCAATATAGGGCCAAAATTGTGTTAATCAATTAACCCAACCCACTTAATTAAAGTCCAAAAGGGTTTAGGACCTAGACCATTAGGTTTGGCCCATATTCTAGAAGGTATTTAAGCCTATCCACGAATATTAAGGATAAATACTAATAATATAAGATAATGATTTGGATAATTAACAAAAGAGTTGTTATAAATTGAAACTCTAAGCTACGATGACTGTAACGGTCTATCGTAAGACCGCCACAGACATGTAACACATGGGCACTCGACCGTTACATTCCTGTTAGTTCCGTAAGAGAAGGGACTCATGAAAAGATTGGAACTTGATGTTCCTATCCACTATGGATCGACTTGGGAAGGATTGTAAAGACTCTAAGGACTCTTAGAGATTAGGATTTGATGAAATAAGGACTCTAAACTCGATCTAATCCTCAAACCCTAGCCCAAACTCTATAAATAGGACATAGTTCTGAACTGTGCAACCCTTACTTTTTGGACGTAAGGAAGCAAGATAAGGAGTCATTATCTCAGGTAAGTTCTTTAGAATAATTTATTTACAATACTTTAGACTAACTCCCCTCCGAATTTCACATCTTTAGGTCAAGAGGGCATGGAGTTAGAGCCCAAAGAAGTTGCTGAAAAAGTCACAAGAGAAGGAAAGGATCTAGGGCAAGGTTCTCAACCAAATTAAGAAACTACAGTCTAAGTAAGAGGTAGGTTATCTCATGAACGGCAAAAACAGCATGATAAGACTAAAAGCCCTCTGGTTTGATTGAATTCCATGCATTATAGAGCATTGATTTCATGTTTTATTTATTCTATGCACATCATGCACCTCTTAGCCAAATTAAGGAATTAAAACATAACTATTCATCTATTCCTGATTACCTATGCATGTAGATGGCCTTACTTCGTTAACATGACTAGAAGCTCATCATGTTTTGATAAAAGACATGATGTGAGTTGATCTCTTAGTTTCTATGATTATTTTCTGTTAGCAGATACTGTAACGCACTAGCATAGGACCGTCACTTTCAAGTAACGGCCCTACGACAGACCGTTACACACTTTGTGGTATTGGAATTGCACGGTTGATTCTAACGCGCTTGGACAGACGCGTTACAATCATGTAACGGCTGGGTCCTGACCGTCACTTTCACTAAGACGCCCCATCTCCAGACCGTTATATCATGTGTTCTGTCAACCCTATGACTGAATACAACCTGCCAATCTTATTATGGTTAAAACCTAGCTACCTAAGTTTTAAACCTAATTATGTGATTTTAAGGATATTTGATTATTCATGATAGGTATTGCATGTTTTGTCATCACTTATACTTAAGTTATGTAAAACCAAATTCTATAGTTTTGTACTATAAAGCATGACTTTTTAACATTATATTGACGGAGTTTTCATCATGATTTCACATTGATTATACATATCTCTCTCTGTCAATAGAGTCAATTCCATAAGTACATGGCACATATTCAGGTATGTTGTCATTAGTTCACACTTTGCACTATAGGAACACAATCTTGGACATGAGGACCTCTCTATTGGATATTCCTTCCAATGGACTAGGAATTCATTGTTTCAAGGCCTCCGTAATTCTCCGCGAGCCTGGGATTCCCACTAGGACGTCGAGTTGGTTGTACCAATGAAAGCCCATTAATTAGAACACTCTATCGGGGTTTTAATTCTTGAAATGTAACGGCCTTGAACTGGACCGTCAGGATCACGTAACGGCCCAGTGCCAGACCGTCACATTCCTCTGAGTCTATTTTTATCCTTCTGGACTCGGATCACTGTAACGGCCCGTTACTGGCGCGTTACATAATGTAACGGCCCAGCAAATGACCGTTACATAGCTTGTTTATGTTAACCCAAGGTTTGACCAAGGGTTGATATTCTATGATTCTATACAAACTTTGATAATCTAGAACTTGTCATATTGCTTAAATTGATCTAAAAGAAATGGAAGTTAAGGAAAATACCGTTATGCTGTCGATTTATTCTATAAGCATAACTTAGTTTAAATATCATTCTTGATCTCATATATTCAAAATTGAAGCATTCATTCATTGATTATTGTTATCATGGAATTATTGAAAGTGCTATATTCTTGGCCACACATTACTGTTATACTGCGTGGAAGTAGCTTAATTTATAACTGAAGATGCGATCGAGCACTGATTGTGTTCAAGGGCTCTATGCTAGTCCCCTTGACTGATTGCCGGAAACATACTATTTTATAAATCATGGGATAAGATGCTACTGGCGTCGCATTGCGCTGGGAGTACTATTTCTATAAATAAGTGAAGATCCACGTCACAACATGACATTCTTGCTTGATATTCCACAAAAGTTCTCGAAGCACTTGCTCTTAAGTATAAGATGCTAAAGTGAGGAATATGTGGCTTGCTAGTACAATGTCATTACATTCTTTTTCATGGAAGGCCAATATCATGTTCTTGTTATATTCTTGCTAGCTCATTCTTGATCATTCTATCTTACATGGTTATCTTATTTCTATTGATTTGATCGCATGATTGATTCGCATTGCATGATTTTACCTTATTTATTTAGAGCAAAAATGTTAATCACTTTAATAATGCCTTCATGTTGATGCGAAGATACCTACTGGACAAGTGTGCTCATTACCTATTTCCAATGTTTTTCAGGAGATGGAAATGGTTCTGATTCAGATTCGGGCTATACTAGTAGCGGGTCCGGAAGCGAGTGAAAGTGTTATAAAGATGAGAGTGAAGACATAGAAAGTTAAAGTGTCTAGATTGAGTCAATGTAATTTTTCTATTTCTTGAGTCTAGTAGAATGGAAATCAAATTAGTGATTGTATCTTGAATATTGATCATTTATGAAATAAAGTTGAAGTTTGATTAAAATCTTGTGCAATTTCATTTACTTGTGTGATTGTCTTGTGCTCTGATTGATTCTTGCTTGCGAGAGGCTTACCATGCCGACTGTTTGCGCTCCCCGAGCGAGTCTTCCGCTGTAATCAAGGCTCGGGGCGTGAATCTCCAAGGTGGCAGAACATTCACTTTCAACCCTATAACAACCAACGGCCTCAATGGTTTAAGGAGCAAACCTCCTCAAACTTCCTCAAAATCCAACAAAGAGCTTCTAAACAAAAAGTGAATGTCAAAGCTGAAAAGAAAAACCAAATCCCTGCTCTAAGCAAACAAAACATGAATGTTAGGAAGGTTTGGATTTGAAAAGAAATGGTTTCATGTTTTAAAAATTTGAAGAGTTTGATGGGACCTAAATTTGGTTGGGTGCCAAACACCATTGCTTAATTGCTTGTGCAGAAATGTCTTGTAGCCATGCATAACAGGTGGTACCTTGATAGCGGCTGTTCAAGACACATGACTGGAGACAAAATAAAATTTTGTCTCTTGGAGGAAAAGGAAGGAGGATACGTCACATTTGGAGGGAACAACAAAGGAAAAATCATTGGAACAGGTAATGTAGGTAAGAATCTCTCCACCTCTATTGGAAATGTGCTGCTAGTTGAAGGATTGAAATATAATTTGCTCAGCATAAGTCAATTGTGTGATAAAGGTCACAAAGTGTTGTTTGATTCTCATGAATGTAAAATCTTTGAACCAAAATCTGACAAGGTAAAATTTTCTGGTAAGAGTGTCAACAATGTTTACATGATTTACTTAGATGATTCTGCTTATTCAAACCGTTGTCTTGCTGCACCAAAATCTAAAATTGTATGGTTATGGCATCGTAGACTAGAACATGCTAGCTACAATGTCTTACATAAACTGTTAAAGCATTCAATGGTGAAAGGTTGCCTGAATTATCATTTAAACAGGAAAACAAGTTGTGTGATGCATGTGCCCTAGGTAAACAAACAAGAAAATCTTTCAAAGGAAGATCTGAAAATACATCATCCAAACCACTCGAGCTAATTCATATGGACCTGTTTGGCCCAACTAGAACTGCTAGCTTAAGTGGTAGAAAATATGGATATGTCTTGGTGGATGACTTTTCTAGATTCACATGGGTTTTCTTTCTCACACATAAAAATGATACTTTTGATGAGTGTAGACACGCCAAAATTGACGCTATGTTGATCAAATCTCATGTCACTATGATGACGCCCCAAAGTGAACTTCAATATATTCATAATATGAAGTTTTTCTATTTCTTGTATGTGATTTTGATTTCTTCTTGCATTTTTATGATTCGTGGCCTGAGGAGGGGCGTGTTTTAAATAGCGACCTAATATGGGACGTGTTAAAAGAAAGGACGACCATATATCAGGGCGTCAATTCCTGGTATTATCCGGTTTCAAAATAAATTCAAATTATTGATTAACGTCCTTCCTCAGGGCGTGGTTTCAATTAACGCCTTCATCTCAGGCGTGTTCTCATAATTTTCAAATGAAGTAAGTTTTATTGCCAAAATTAAATCCAAGAAGTGACGCCCTTGATCGTGGTCGTGTTTTGAGTAGCGTCTTGATGAAGGTCGTCAATTTGTGATTTGACGCCCTTCTGAAGGTCGTGTTTTATCCTTCGGTGTCGTGTTTGAGTATGCCTTTCCTGAGTAGTTCCCTGCCTCCAATGGTCTCCTTGCTCGAATTGGAGTTAGAGTCCTGCCTTCTTTGATCATTGCCTATCCTTATCTTCCCAAATTTGAGCTTATCTTTGATTGAAATCCTATAAAAGGATGCTCTGGTCGATCTAGACGAGGGTTGACGGGTCAGAGAGTTCACAGGTTAGACAGAGTTAGAGAGGTTACAGAGTTTACGACGAGGTTACGATCAGAGGTTTACGGGTTACGAGGTCAGAGTTACAGAGCTTCATCTTCCTCCTGTGCGATCGTTTAGAAAGGGCTCTGCTTCCTCTGCTTCCGGTCAACCGCGTCCACCTTGGTTTCCCTTTACTGTCGTCAGGGACAGCAGGGTTTTTCTTTTATTCTGTTTGTGTTGCTTCATCTTCATCAATCGTTCATCACGTCCACTGTGTTGTTTTCTTCTTTTTTACATTAGCTTCATCATCACTGTGTTCTTCTTCCTTTACGTTTGCATTAGCATCATATCTCCTCCTTCCCTATTTCTTTAGGGGTTTAAAAAAAAACAGAAGAAAGGTGCGCATGTTTTGTTCTTATTTCATCATCATATCATCTTTGGGAATTGATACTACATTCACTTGGCCGATCCACTTCTTTTGCTTGTTTGTTTTGTCTCTTTTGCAAGGTAATCAATAAAGAAAAACCCCTTTCATCGGCCGGCCGATTGAAGGAGGAGAAGGAATTCACAATCCAGCCCGCGTTCTATTTTCCACCAGGTATTCGCGATCTTCTTTGTTTCTTCTTGAGGTAACCCCTCTGGCGATCACCCTCCTTAGTAGCACCACGTGCTTCTTTTCCTTATCATTATATCGTCTTCCCCTTATTTTTGTTATGCTTTCTCATATTTAAATTCTTCTTCATGTGTGGATTTATCACAATCTACAAATTGGCGATCACGGTGGGACATCCACTGTTTTTCTTTTGATTACCATCTCCTATTGGCACCCACGTGTGCCCTTTCCCCTTCGGCACCCACGTGTGCCCTTTCCCCTTCGGCACCCTCGGTACCCCTCCTTTTGTGCCCCACGGGCATCCTCCATCGTGCACGCTGCACACTCCCGGGATCAGCCAGTTTGTGATTGTTTGATTATTTTCCTGAATTAACGCCTCACCCAGAGGCGCTTTTTCTTTTCACGCCTTCGTCTAGGGCGTCTATTTTCTGTGTTACGTCTTCCCATAAGGCGTCTTTTATCATATCTGCTGTCTTCTTGTTCTGTTTGATAATTCACGCCCTACACTTTGGGCGTCTTTTTATTTGCCAGCGCCTCACACCAAGGCGCGTGTTTCCTCGACCGTGTGCACCACTGATATTTGACGCCCTTTCGTAGAGGTGTCCTTTCATATTACGCGCCTCACACCAAGGCGCGTGTTTTGCACTACCTGTGGGCCACCACAGTGATTCACGACAGCGACCCTGTCGTCTCTTTGGTTTATAGCGACCTGCCCCAGGTCGTCTCTTTCCTGCGTTTTTACAGAAACCTGCTTCCTGTTGCTGTCTGTGATTGTTGGATTGATTATTGCATTGCTTGCCTATATTGCTGTGATCTGATCATATTATTTTGCATCTTGCGGCATTTGGTTGAGAGACCTCCTCTCTCTACACTAGGATTCCACACACCTCTCTTGGAATCGGGACAACCCTCCATTGAGCACTCCATCTCTTTGGACCGAAAATCCCTTTTCCAAGACCTCCGTAAGTCCCCGCACCTGTGGATTCCCTCACGGACGCCGGGCTGGTTGTACCCTTGAAGTACCCGGAGTATAGAGAACCTATCGTTGGTAAAGAGAGAGAAAGAATCTAGTTAACCCGGAGATCACACTTGGATAAACTAGGTTTCACTTTGCAAAAGAGGGAAATTCTACAATTTAATCCACTCTAATCTCAAACGGAACACTAAAATCTTGCGTTCATCTCAACTTGGTTGCATAAACTCGTTTGGGCTGATTTGGCTTGTTTGGATTGAGTGGGTTTTGTTTGATAGTTCCTTTATAAAGCCGTCTCTCCTCTTAAACATGCAACTCCGTTCAGGTAAAATCATCAACATGGCAGGCTATGCATATTCTTATGATGATGAGGATGAGAATGTTTTTGGTCAATATGAAACTCCCCTCCAAGATTCCATCTATCATGAGGGAAATTACCCTCCTCCTCAGTCTCATTACCCTCAAGTCCATGTGGTTGATACCACTCCTCAAGAGGTTGTGCCCCCTTCTCAGACTTTACCCTGCAATACTTCGGGGAACCCTTCCCCATCCTTCAATGTCACGGATTTAATTAATGCACTATCTCAGTTGGATGATTCCCAGCGGCAGGCAGTTCAGGCCGCTTTGAAAGGGAAGTATGTTCCTTCTTCATCCTCCAATCCCCCTCCGGCCGAGAGTGGCCATCACCCCGTTAATGACCAAGCGGTCCTGCATAAACCTCCTTCCCGTCCACCAACGCCCGGTACGGCCATGCCGGCCCAACAGGCGAGCCACTCTGCGGTTAGGCACCAATTTCTCCAACCTCCCCGAATTCTACGGACGCCTATACCGCATTCTTTTATTCAAAATCCAGCCCCAGTCGAGTCCGACACTAATGTTCTACTGCTTCAGAAGTTGGCAAGCATGGAAGAGCAACTGAAGAAGGTCACTATGGCTAAGAATGCCCCGGAGATCTCGCTCCCTACATTGCCAGTCTTCCACTTACCACCATCTGAGATGCCGAACTTCCGGCGATATAATGGGACTGGTAACCCTTTTATTCATCTAAAGGATTTTATGTACGAAACCTCCTTTTGGCAAGACAACAAGGCCTCTTTGGCTTACTTATTCAGGAGATCTCTGGAGGGGCCAGCCCTTGAATGGTTCTATTCATTGGATCCTGCTGATGCCGGTGACTTTGACATCGTTCAGAGGAAGTTCTTGCAGAAGTACAGAGACCGGGTCGGACCCTCCCTCTCACTCACGGACCTGGTTGCGGAAAGAATGAAGCCCGAGGAAGACTTCATAATGTTTGCCGATAGATGGCGGTTGATGGCCGAAAAGCTGAAAGATACACTGTCGGAACAAGAACAAGTCAAGATGATAATTTCCAATGCAACTCCTCAGTTCCGGCATATCTTGGCCATGAATAGGTTAACCACCATGGAGGAGCTCTATGAAAGGGCTTGTTATATCCAGACACAGATGAAGGATTCGCTCATTATGGGCATGTTTGAGCCGAAGCCACGGCTATTCAAGAAAACCACAACTGTCAACAACAGCGGGCCCACGACGGAGGGCACTATTACAAATGAGCAGGTTGGTGTAGTTGGCCACCCCCACCACCAAGCTAACCCACGACCTAACCCACCTCCACCACAAAACCCCCATTTCAACTCCAATCCACAACGCCAATTCGCACCCCAACATTCCTTTGCTTCACCGCCAAACGAAGCACCCCGTGCTAACCCTCCAGCTCCGCAACAGTACCACCACGTACCACCACCTACCAACTATGGCCAACAACAACAACGGAGACCACCACTTGGCTCCAAAAGGGACCACTACCCTCCACTGTCAGAAAGTCTCCCGGATATTTTCAATGCTTTAATGGCCGCCAATTTGCTTATATTACCAAGGGAAAGAACAGCGTGGCCCGCTAATGTTGACACATCCCGTTACTGCGCTTTCCATCGTGCACCTGGTCATAACCTTGATCGTTGCTTCCACTTCAGAGATTACATTTATGATCTAAATGACCAGGGTGACATCGGGATGAGATGAGGCAATTCATCGCCACCATGAAAGAAAGAAGGTCTCCTCGACAGCAACAGGCTCAGCAGCCACAGCAACCAGCTCCACAGCAGTAACAACAAGCTCCAGCGCCTCAGCACGATATGGGGATTGTCCACAATCCACTGCCGGAGCACCCGCCAAACCAGCACGTAAACCCTGTCACGTCTCTCTATGAGGTGGAGAGAGGGCAGGGATGGCATGAAGAAAACGCCTCTGTCGGGGCACTTTATCATAATCAAAATCAACCTCCGCACCTCTTGCGCACCCCTTCTTCTTCTCCTACCCCTCAAGTGGGCCGATCTCTTCTGCGCCCCGTTAATTCACCTCCTATCACCAATTCTCCAACCTTGCCGGTTCGCCCCCTTCTTACACGCTTACCACCTCCACAGCCTACGCCACAACAGAACCCATCCACCACCAACCCTTCGCCCTTGCCATCTAGGCCACTCCTCATCCGCCCATCGCCAACGCCCACTGCACCCACCACCACTACTCCTTTACCGGCAAGGACCCCCCCACCAGTGGTTCCACCACCTTTTGTACCCAGAACCCTTCTCATTCCACCCCCCACCAATTCCCCCCGCATTCGGGTATCCCTTTCTACTCCTACGCCTCCTACCAGGGCACCAGCACCCTCTACAGGGATTCCCTCTGCGGGAACTCCCACTCCACCACTTCTTAACACCAACACACCTTCTTCTTCTTCTAATCCTCCTCCCACACTTGCCCCGACAGAGGCACGTCAAGGCGTGGCGCCGCTCCGCAGTGGACGGATGTTCCACCGTATTTTTCCACAGAGAGAGCTAGAGCCCGCGCAGGGGCCGCAAGAGCAAGAACAAGAACAAGAGTCAGTGCCAGGGACTCAGTATGATTTGCTAAAGCACTTGGACCGAACACCAGCAAGGATTTCAATCCTGGAACTAATTAAAAGGTCCACCACTCATCAGCTAGCTTTGAAAGAATATCTGCAAAAGGTGATGGTCAATGAGGACATTCCAGTTGAGCAGATAGTCACAGTTTTAACACCCGCTAGCAGTCAGCCGGCAATTACTTTCCATGAACATGAACTGGCGCCACTCCCAGCAAGAAAGTACGCTCTATGCATCACAGTTGACATTAATAAGGTGGCTGTTAAGCAATGTCTGGTGGACACTGGGGCATCCATCAATGTCTTGCCACCTAGCACCTTGAAGTTGTGTGGCATTCCGGAAAGCCAAATTCGGCTGTCTACTATCACAGTCACTGCATATGATAACACGAAGAAACCTCATATAGGCATGATTACGTTAAAAGTAAGTTTGGGTCCTGCCGCCATCACAGCAGATTTCCATATTCTGGATATGGATCCAACATTTAATGGCATTCTGGGACGCCCCTACATTCAGCAACTCGATGCGGTGCCCTCCACAAATCACCAATGCCTTAAATTCCCACACAAGGGCCGCATTATTAAAGTTACCAGTATGCCGATTTTGCCAGAGGAGGATATTCATGTGGCTTCATCAGTTCCATCCATGTGGTCGGCCAACAAGCCACTATTATCTATGCTGGACGTCCCTTGTCCACGACCAATGCCAGAAAAAGTCACAACAGTTGCTGTGACACCCCTGCCTCCCAAGGGGAAAAAGAAGAAAACAATGATGAACACCTCTGGCTGGAACATCTTAATGAAAATGGGGTATCAAAATGGCAAAGGTCTGGGTGCCAATTGTCAAGGCAGGATTAGGCCTGTTAAACCTCAGAAACTGATTACACGAGGTGGCCTAGGTTACAAAGGGCTAGGCAAAAACAAAGATGAACCATGGGCATTTATGACATCCACATTAAAAACAGATCGCCAACCGCTCACTTGGACATTGAAGACACATTTTGTCACAGGTGACTTTCAGAATAGTGAGCAAACTACAATAATCACTTCCATATTAGACTGTCAGGATGTTCATGCTAGACAGTTTGCTCGTCATATTGCCCCGTTGGCCACATACAAAGCCCTGGAGTCCTTAAGGCCTGACAAAAGAAGAAAAATGGATGATCCAGAATGTGACTGGTACAGGTGGTTCGATATGCAGGATATTACTATTTCTTTGAGCCGCCTCTTCATGCCGACTGACCCGGAATGGCCGCCACTTATTCATGAATTGATTGAGATGCCAGCTGCAATTACAGATAAGAGGCAGCTGCTGAGTGACTACACTGATACTGGAGAGCTAGATGTTCCGTTTGAAGAAGGATTCACTGTGGACAGGCTGTGGGCCGGCCTCTTTTCTCTCACTTCCATGCATCCATCGGTGCTTGCTTCTCTATATTCTCATCGGTTTGGTTGCGTGCCAAGACCGCCTCCGATTATAATCAATTTATCTCCAGATTCAATCCAAGTTTCTCTCACAATTCCTTCTTCGCTCCTCGAGCGATTTTCTAAACTCTCCATCACGCCCCCTCGCGGGCCATCACTGATTCAATCTTTCTCTGATCTGGCAATTTTCACTCCTCCTGCTATCCTCCCTTCACACTGCTTTCTTCTTGAAACAGAAAATAAAAATGAAGAAAAAGACAAAAATGAAAAAAAAACGCCAAATTCCCAAATTTCCAATCCTCCATTTCTGTTGAGGAGACCTCCTATTTCTCTTCTGAGTGCGTCCCGACCCAGGGGCCGCTCCTTCAAGATTCATTGCTAAATCGTTTCTCCCCCTCTGGTGAGGGGACTTCCTCTGTATTACCTCCTGTATTCACTTTTTCACCTCCTGCCCTTCCCTTTTCTGATCAAGCTAGTTGCTCCTCCTCATCTTTCGCTAACGCTAAAATTCAAGGGGTAGATTCACATAAGAAGTCAAAGGGTAAGCAGATTCCTCGTAGGTTTCTGTTGGAGTTACCTATCAGATGCCAGGCTTGTTTAGCTCTTCCTGAATTTATAGAGAATCCAATCATCCTGCCAGAGTCAGAATGTGAGGATGCTGTTGTTTCTTATGAGGGTTTGGGTGTCTATGAAATTATGAATGATGAAGACCCTATTGAAGAGGGGGATGAAAGTTATGAAGAATATGAGGACGAGGCTGATGCTTTTGCTAGTGGCATAAGACGATTTGACGAACCGTCAGCCTCCGTAGAAGAGCCTACCAAAGAAATTAATTTGGGTACCGAGGAAGACCCTAGGATTGTCCTCATAAGCAAGAATTTGCCGCCCTCCGAAGAGGAGGCGCTCATTTTGGTCCTGCAAGAATACAAGGACACGTTCGCATGGAGTTATGAAGATATGCCTGGTTTAGACCCTGCGCTCGTTGAACACCGCCTAACACTTAAGCCAGGGTCTGTGCCGGTCAAGCAACGGTTGAGGCGTTTCCACCCTAATATGGCTTTAAAGATGAAAGAAGAGGTCGACAAGCTCCATAAGGCTAGATTTGTTAGAGTTGTCCTCTACCCCAATTGGGTGGCTAACATCATCCCGGTTATGAAGAAAGATGGAAAAGTTCGGATTTGTATAGACTTCCGGGATCTCAACCGTGCGTGTCCCAAAGATGACTTCCCCCTCCCTCATATCGATGTTCTGATTGATAACACGGCAGGATTTGAGACTCTCTCTTTCATGGATGGCTTCTCAGGTTACAATCAAATTCGTCTGGCTGAAGAAGATCAAGAAAAAATATCATTCACTACACCATGGGGTACTTATTGTTATGTGGTCATGCCTTTTGGACTTAAAAATGCTGGAGCCACCTATCAGAGGGCTATGATGGCGATTTTTCATGACATGATTCATATTTATATTGAGGTGTATGTGGATGACCTGGTTGTGAAATCAAGGACAAGGATTGAACATCCTGGGATTCTAGCCAAGGTCTTGCAAAGATCGCGAGAGTATCAATTGAAGATGAACCCCAAGAAATGCGTGTTTGGCGTTTCTTCAGGGAAGTTGCTTGGTTTCATTGTTAGCAAGAGGGGAATTGAAGTTGATCCCAACAAGGCAAGGGCCATTAGAGATATGCCTCCTCCCAAGAATTTGAAGGAAGTTCGAGGATTAATCGGGAGGTTGCAATTCATTCGCCGCTTCGTCTCCCAGCATTCACAAAGATGTAGGCCGTTTTACGAGCTTACTAAGCCGGGAGTCAAGTTTAATTGGGATGACAAGTGTCAGGCAGCCTTTAACGGATTGAAGGATTATTTGGCCAATCCTCCTGTCCTGAGGCCGCCGATTCCAGGCAAACCACTTATTCTCTATGTCTCAGTCCTGGATGACTCTGTAGGTGCTGTCTTAGCTCAGGTAGATGAAGAAGGTAAGGAGAGGGCAGCATACTACTTGTCTAAACTTCTTAACCCCTGTGAGCAGAGGTATTCAGGCATGGAGAAAACTTGCGCTGCTTTAGTCTGGGTAGTTCAGAAGTTAAAGCACTATTTCCTAGCTCACGAGGTTCACCTCATTGCTCGCATGAATCCGATTAAATTCCTCCTTGAAAAATCTGTCCTCACTGATCGATTAGCACGATGGCAAAGCTTCCTCTCTCAGTTTGATATCACTTACATTCAGCAGAAAGCTATCAAAGGTTACGCCATTGCCGAACACCTTGCTCATCACCCTCTACCTCGTTTTGATCCTGTCAATTCAGAGTTTCCAGATGAAGAACTAATGTCCATTAATCAACTCCACGATCCTATGTGGACATTACATTTTGATGGAGCTCTAAATTTCCAAGGAAGAGGGATCAGCATGGTTCTTTTAACACCAGAAGGGGTCACCATCCCGTTTGCTGCTCGGCTCACTTTTCCCGCCACCAATAATATAGCTGAGTATGAAGCTCTTTTGGCCGGTCTTCAAACCGCTCATCGATATGGTGTCACCCATTTGAGGATTGTGGGTGACAGTCAGCTCATTCTGCGCCAGGTGTTGGTCAAATGCCGCACTATCAATCCTAAGCTCAAACCCTACCAGGAACTTGCTTCAGCTTATGCCAAACTCTTCACCAAATTGATCTTCGTCCATGTTCCTCGTAGCCAAAATATCTTGGCCGACGCCCTTGCTTCTTTGGCCTCTGCTTTAGTCTTCCCTCCTGAGCGTGATTTTCATGTTCCTCTAATTCACCAGCGTGACACGCCAGCTATTAAGGATCGTGCATTCCTCGATATTAGGGATAAGGTGCTTGAGAAGGACAAGCAGAAGGAATCTCTTAAAGGTAAAGAGGTCATACTTTTAGACTGGGAAGAAGAATTGGCTGACGAAGAGAAGCCTTGGTATTATGAGATTGCCAGATATTGCAATGATTAGTCCTATCCCGAGGAAGCCACTGCAGAAGAAAAGAAAGCAATTAGAAGAGTGGCTCAGCGTTATGTTTTGATTGGAGGTGTGCTCTATAGGAGAGGGCTCACCGGTGTTTTATTAAGATGCCTCGACGATGATGAATCATGGAAAGTTGTGGAAGAGGCGCATTCTGGAGTGTGTGGTGGTCATGTGAATAGCCAGATGCTAGCTAAGAAGATCCTTAGGCTAGGTTTCTATTGGCCAACTCTAGAAGAGGATTGTTCCATCTATGTTCGAAGGTGTGTTAAGTGCCAACTGCACGCCGACAAGATTCATTCTCCTGCTTCTTCACTCTATCCTACATCCTCCCCATGGCCTTTCTCCATGTGGGCTTTTGATATCATTGGACCTCTTGGTGATTCGAACCTCCTGACCAAGCAAAAATCATTCATCCTCACGGCAACGGAGTACTTCACCAAGTGGGCGGAAGCAGAAGCTTACGTGGAGATCAAAGCGTCAATCGTCTGCAAGTTTATAATGAAGAACATCATCACGAGGTTCGGCATCCCAAGCACCATTGTCACCGACAATGGACCCCAATTTATCTCTCAAGAAATCAAGGATCTCTGCAACAGGTATAACATTGCATTGCATCATTCTTCTCCCTATTATCTGCAGGGCAATGGCCAAGCAGAGGCAACTAACAAAACTTTGATAAAAATTGTCAAAAAGACGTGTGAGGCTAATAAATTTTCGGATTGGCCAGACAAGCTAGTTGAAGCTCTCTAGGCCTATCGAACTTCCATTCGAACCCCCACTGGGCAAACCCCTTTCGCCCTTACTTATGGAATGGAGGCGGTAGTCCCTTTTGAGATTCTCATTCCCTCTCTACGAGTACAATTGGATAAGGAATTTTCTATTGATGAGCGTCGTGATTCACTCCTCGCCCAATTGGAACTCCTAGATGAGAAGCGTCTGGTCGCCGCTGAGCATGCGCGCGTTTATCAAAACAGGCTATCGCATTTTTATCAAAAGAAGGCAATTGAGAGAAAATTCAAAATCGGTGAGATGGTAATTAAGAGGATTTTCGTAAAGCCGGGTGGCCCTCGCTCAAAACTCCAACCCAATTGGGAAGGACCGTTTGTTATAAAAGACGTTTTTCCAAGCAATGCTTATAAATTGATTAATGCTGAAGGAGAAGAGTTAACTCACCCTTGGAATGGTTTGTATCTTAAGAAATACTACCATTGATTCAAAATCCAAACAAAATGAAAATTGTTTCAAAAATCCAAAACAAAGTGGAATATTTCCAAAAATCAAAAAAAATAGAAATTCCAAAAAGCAAACAAAAAAATAGAAGAGATCAAAATTGGTGCCATGGCACACGAAGGATCAAGGTCCGAAAGGTCAAAATTCAGAATTCATTCATCAGTCTTGCTAACTTAAAAGGGGGTTGACTCCCGCACACACTACATGCTTTATTCTTGAACTCAAGCAGTGCAAAATCAGATGGAAAGTCAAAAACCTGAATAAAAGTGAAAGATAATACCCGTTCTTTTCTTCTTCGGCCCATAAGGGAGGAAGGGAGACCTCAGGGTAGACACGCCAAGCCTGTCCGCCGCCCTAGTAGGTGGAAGTCAGGGCCCAAAAGGGAGTAAATGCCACGAAAGCCCAAGTACAATTAGGTTTTTATTCATCAATGCAAATCAATTCCGAAGTGAAAGTCAAGTTGTGAAAAGAAAAGCATGTCAAGAGGGCAAAGTCCCCGCAAGGAAAACCTTGGGCGTATGCGTGCAATATAAAAGAGGCAAAAAGGTAACAAATTTCCCTACGCCAAAGACCGAACCCCAACAGGCATAGGGTAGGGGAGGTAACTTTGCCTTGAGCATCTCAGAATCCCTTATGGGCTTCCCTTATATTTTCTTCCATCCTTTCTATGTGGTAAGTCACGAACTGGCAGGATGGTCAAGACGGACTAAAGAAATTGCACTGTGCGAAATCTCGAATACAAGTCAACTATGATCACGTCCACTCCCTTTTAATTACTCAAGAAAGGTTAATGGATTTTAGATGGTGACCGTGTAGGACCCGTGGTCTTGATAGCCTTGACAACCTTTTTTGCAGAATAATTCAATTAACGCCTTCGGCTAAGGCGCTTTTTATAGAATTAACGTCCTAGATTAGGTCGTCTCTTTCAGAATAACGTCTCTGAGCAGGTCGTTTCTTTTTCAAAAATCAGATTCCTTTTCAAATTCACGCCGTCTGATAAAGGCGTCTTTATGCGAACCACGCCCTACTCTAAGGTGCGTTTTTCAGGAAAAATAACAAAAAAAAATATAAATGAGTGAAAAAAGAAAAGAAAAATGCATTTCTTCACGATGTATGCTTGCATTCTTTTGCATGGGCATCTTTTATTTATAGTTTGCATATGCGTGCTTTGCATGATGCATCTCCCCGCTATCAGCTATTTTATTTTGCCTTATTTGATTAAAGGCTTGGCCCCTTGACCAATCATTAAGGTCAAAATATTGCTACCCCTTGCTTATTGGGCAAGGGGCCAAGTCGAACAGATGAATTAACATGTTTGTTCAAAGTATGGATTACAATTGCAGGTACAAGGCACAGTAAAGCAAACACGAAGAACGTGGAAAGAGGAAAGTACACAAACACAAGGCCACAACTACACAAAGTGCTCAGGTAACAAAGAAATCTCAATCTTATATATATATATACATCATGAATGTCTATCATGTACAAGTGTGAGGGTGGAGGAGTACAAGTAAGTCGCTTAGCTCTCGCCTCCACCCTCCTCTCTCCTACTCTCAACCTCCTCCTCGCCGTCCCGAGCTGGCGCTGGTGGAGGAGGCATGGGCCCCTGTGAAGAAGCTGGAACCCGAACCTGACCCCCTGCCTCGCTCCTCTCTCGGAGGGAAGAGCCCGCCACGAAAGTGGAGCTGGTGAAGGAGTATCCCGCGGCCCGTGCTCGCTCGCGCCCTCGCTGGAGACGCTCCTCAGACACTCGTATCCGCTCCTGAGAAAGGATCAACTGCGTCCTCGAGTCTGCCAGCTCTCGCTCGCGTGCTGCTACCTGCTCCTGGTACCGAGCACGCTCCGCCTGGTACTCCTCTCGCTCACGAGCATGCTCCTCCCGCTCCCGGGCACGCTCCCGTCTCTCCAGCTCAAGAGCCACCCGCAGCTCGGCCACGTCCTGAGGCAGCTCCTCTCGACGCCTCAGGGACCTCTCTAGCTCTGAGATCCGCTGATCGCGGATCGCCAACTCGGTACGTACCGCCTGAAGCTGAGTCATCTGCAAACAGGTAAGCAAATCATCAATTCCACAATTAAATGCAATAGTAATCTAGCAATACAAGCAATACATGATTTAAACCACTCACCTGTGTGCTCGTCGTACGGAAGCCCTCATCAACGCAGGTAAGAGCGGCTCGAAGCTCCTCAGTCTGTAAAATGGATTTTCATCAGTGCATAATTATATAATCAATATTTGAATGGATTTGTGTTTTGGAATTTACTCGTGAAGCGAGATCGCGCGATGCTGCCTCGGCTCGTGCGATCGCTCCGGCTAGCTGCCCTGCCAGTGCAGTCACCTCTGCACTGGGCCCTCTCGAGCTGGAGGCCTCTCCTAGGTCTCTCCTCACTACTCCCTGCTGGGCACGCTGCATTCATTGAGATCGTCAGTGGCTAATCATCAATAATTCAACAAAAAAGATATACATATGCATATAGGAATAATTTAAACACTCACCAGGGTCTCTAGGTCAGCCCGTGTGGCGGCCAGCTGGTCCTCCAGGCTATGTAGGTGGGCCTGGGCATCCATCGCCGCTATGTCCCGTGCATCCTGCATTCATTACATATTAGTCACATGATAGAAACATAAGCATTTGTATTTAATTTAGAAATAATTGCATTCATACATACCCCTAAGACCCTCATCTGGGGTCGGCCGGCGTAAACCTCCCAGTAGCGCCGGAGGTACTCGGAGCTGTCTGTCGGGCGAGAGGTGACTCTGGTCCCGCCTCGCTGCCAGTCGGCGTACTGCTCCTCGAACCGCACCCTCCAGTCGGTCGCCTTCGTACGACCGCGCGTCTTCTTCCCAATGCCGCGTGGCTCGCCTACCTCTACCCACTCCTGGTGGAGGCCCAGGGTCCTCATCACCAACCTAAGCCGTAACGGCTCGATCTCGCTCAGGCAATGAACCCAAAGCTCATGCCCAAAACGAGGTCGGCCCGCTACGACCCACGGCTGGCCCTCGTCCGTCATCCCCTCATAGGGTCTCCACTAGACCTGCATTCATAAACATACATGTCATCATTTCATCATCATCATAATAAATTCAAAGTAAATGCAAAAAAAGTAAAAAAATGCATAACATTCATACCAGCGAGGGAGGGAAGTCGCGGAACTCTCTCCGCATCACCCACAACTTGTAGCCGAGTGGGGCTCCAAACACAATCGGCAGCCAGTGCCGTGCTAGAGGGAAAGCTCCCTCACCTCCAGGCCGTGGGTCAGCGCGCCCCATCGGCATGTATAGATGGCTCCAAACCTGCATCCATGCATCATATTAGTGAAGCATTCACCAGCATGATAAAAATAAAAGAAAAAAAATGAAAAATACATACCTGAAGAAAAGGTGAGAAGCCACTGACGGTCGTCTCTCGACCTGTCCCCGTGGATAGGTCGGCCATCATATGCGCCAGCAGTGCCGCTCCCCAGGCGTAGCTGCCAACTGCCTCCAGGTCCTCGAGTATCCCTAGGAATTGGCAGTTAATGACGTCGCCCTTCGTCCCGAGCAATAGCCTCCCCAGTAGCAGCAGTAGAAACCTCCTCAGGTCTCGGTCTGCTCTCTCTCTCTGTCGACCGGGTCCTGGCAGTAGACTGCCCTAGCCCCGTCTATCAACCTCTGCGAGAACTGCTCTAAGGTCTCCCCGGACCTGTGCCTAGCATTCCCTAAACCCATCACTGTAGTAAGGTCGGTGCGGAAGATAGTCCTACACTCGCTGAGTGTCTCGTAGACCATCTCTAGCCCTAGCAGCCTCTGGGCAAACTCAGTGTAGTCAGGGTAGGTGATCCCGCTCACAGCCTCACCGTCTACCCTCAACCCGGTGTCCTAACCACATCCTCTAGGGTGGGAACCATATGCCCCCATGGCATCAAGAATGCCCGGCTAGTCCTGTCCCATCTCTCCCGTAGAACCTGGATAAGTGGTAGGTCGGGTCTGACTGGCTCTATGCTAAGAAAGGCCCCGAACCCCACAGCATCTACCCTCGCTCTCTGAAACTCGGGGAGGCCGTAGTATGCTGCCCGGACCATGACCCAGGAGATCCGTGTCCTCATCAACCCCTGCACGTATAAAGAAAAGAAATTTTGGTTTAATTGTTCAATTATTCTTGTTAAAATTCACTTAATTGCCTTGGTTTGAATTGTTGATGTTTGATTTAATTAACGACCATCCTCAGGTCGTGGTTTGTTGAATTAGCGCCCCTGAGGAGGGCGTTGTTCTAAGAGTGCTTTGATTAGCGACCTATCCTAGGTCGCTGTTATCTATGAAACGCCTCTGTGTTGGGCGTGATTCTATGGTTAATATCTGAAATTCCTAAAAAATATTTCAAGTCACGCCCTTGGGTGGGGCGTTTTCCAAAATGGGTCCTTTAATTTAATCAGAATTAATGAATGGACGACCGCTGGTTTGGTCGTCTATTGTTGAATTAACGCCCTGGTAGGTGGGCGTGGTTTTCAAGTTTTTCAAAAAATAAAATAAAAATAACAGCATACGAATAATTCATGGAAAATAATTTAAAGCATGGAATTAATGGAAATTAACAGCATGATATGAATTTAAATGGGCGACATGCTTTAGGGCGTGTTCTCATGGGGTTAATTATTTTTCAGGGAAATAATTTAATTAACGCCCTTGGGTTGGGCGTTTCATTTGTGAAACGTGACGCCCCTGAGGGCGTCTTCTTTCTGGGTTGCAGGGTTTATACCCCGAGAGCTATGGAAATTACAGGAATAATAATGAAAATAAAAATAAAAAAAATGGGAATAGGGTTTGGGGGCCTACCTTCTTGTGCTTTGGCTCTGCCGGTTGGGGGCGTGGATGACGTGGCCGCCGGAGTTGGCCGGGGCGTGGGACGATGGCCCTCGGTTGTTCTTCTTCATTTCTTTCTTCCTCGTCTTATCCTTCTTCATTGCCTTCATCTTCTTCGTCTTCTTCGTGAGCCTCTTGGCCTCCTTCGGTCTCGTCGCCGGCCGTCGCCGTTGGAGCCTCGTCGGCCGCCACCACCGGAGGTTCCTCATCGGCCGCCGCGGGAGGGACTTCCTCCGCCTGGGCGTCTTCGCCTAGGTCCACGACCTCTGGGGCGGTCACACGCTGCCGTTTGGGTGCGCCACTGGCCATAGCTTAGGGCTAGGATGAGAGAGGAGAGAATGAGAGAGATTGGGGGAGGGGGTTCTCGGTTAGGGTTGCAGAAGAAGAGAGAAGAGGGAAAGAGGATGGAGGAAGAAGAAGAAAGGAGGGAAAGTTCAGTCGAACGGTCAAAAAGAATTAACGACTTAAGGAAGGCCGCGTCTTGTGGAATCAACGACGGACACCAAGGCATTTCTTAATAATTGACGACATTTCTTAAGGCGTTATTTTTGTTTGCATGGGGAATGATAACCGTCGTCAGACGCATTTAATGGCAATTGATTGATTTGATGGGAATAATCATTACTGTTTTTGAGTAACGACTATGACTGAGGCATTATTTATATGAAACGTGGCTTTGCTAAAGGCGTTACTTTTGGAATTTCAACGAATATATTTTGGAATATGAATCGAATTAACGCCTTGCCCTAGGACATTTTTCAGTTAACGCCCATTGGTGAAGGCGTCAGTTATGAGCGATCGATCATGGAAGACGACCTATGCTGGGGCGTCGTTTATAAAATTCATGACATTGCTTGAGACGTTATTTGCAACAGAATCACAGAACGTTGGAAGAGTTGATCAGAAACACAATAAGATGGCTCAATAAAGGAAATATCATTGATTTATTGGAAGGAAAAGATTACAATGCTTAATGAGTCATTTTGGGCCTCATTTTTCTCAGGGCTATTACATAAGATTTCCATTCATCTCTGTCTTCTTCCAAGCTCTCTACAGGTTGATGAGTCTTGTTGATTTTCCATAGAGCTTGAATAGTTGTGCATTCTTCTCCATCTTCATTGCTGCCAAGGTCCCGTCTCTTGATAGGAGGGAGGTGTGATGGGTCCTCGAATACTCGCCGTGGAAGCCCGAGTTGAAGGAGGCATCGATATGAATTGTACAAGATGAATTCTGAAGCGCCGATGAGACGAAGGTCCGTCCCGGGAGAAAATCTTGCACGGAGCTCTTGAGTCTTGAGTATTCCCGGGGCGCAAGTGAAGAGATTCTTTGGCATTACTTTGAGGTGCTCTCTCCATTCCGCTCTCTTCTTGATTTGGGGAATCCGGTTCGTCACTCTATTGCTTATCCCAAGTGAACCGGTCATATAAGAGAGTGGGCTTTTTGAGAAGATTCTTGAGGATTGTTGGACTTCATCACATGGATCGAACTTGAAGTGGAGATCTACCCAACTAGAGAGTGCTAGCATGCATCTGTAGATGGGCCTTCCCATCGCCACCGAGGTAAGCCCGCTATAGAGATAGGCTAGAATAGCCGGTCCCATTCTATCTCCTTCCCATAGACTCACTACGGCGCTTAACTGTGCCTCTTCTAGAAAGTCCTCCGTGGATGGGAATAGGAGTGCTCCTGCCAAGCACACCACGAAAGCTTTTGCTACCCGCTCTATCTCTTCATCTTCTTTGGCTTGATCTGCTCTCTTGTACACCCATGAGGCGAGCTTCAGAAGGTTGATTCCTTTAGTGGCTTTGATCTGATTCACTAGGTTAGGGCTAGATATCAAGCTGGTTAATAGTTCGTGAGAGGAGATTGGCTTTGGCGTGATGGCCATCTTTTCCTCCTCCCCTTGCTTCATTCTCTTTAAACCCAATATCATCTCTAATTCTTCCAATAAAATCGTGGTTTCGAAGGTTGAGAAAAGAAAGGTATGGGTGGAAGGGTGCCATATTTCAACTAGAGCTCCTATGGCAGCCCAATCAAGGTGAACTTGGTCATAGTGTTTGGCATGAGTAATTAAGCCTAAAAGATGCCATCTTGTTAAATAGACTCTCATGTCTGAAGAAAATTTGGAGAGTATAAGAGGCAGCCACTTGATTTTTGTAAATCTCCTTGCTCCTGGGACATTTGGGTAGTCCTGCATAAGAAAGAAAGGAAGAACAATGCAGAGAAAGAAGAATGAATATGCATACAGAAGAGAATACAATGTTTCAGTAAAGACAAGAGAAGACAAGAACAGAAGGATTTTCTCTCTACCTGGTTCATGGAAATTCTACGGCTAATATGCCCGTTAATATCGGTTAACCTGGGAGTGGAGGACTTGGACCTCTTAATCGCCCTCTCCATCTTCGATTTGCAGGAAGAAGTTCTGACGATTGCGATGCCTGCAGAAGAACAGACAGAAGAACAGACAGAAGAACAAGCAGCGGAACAGAGCTCGAAGGATTGCTTTGATTGATTGGAATTGCCTTCCCTTTATAGAAGTTCGGGAAGTCTCGAGGCCGTTCAGAGTTAGCAAGTTGATTGCCATTAGGACTGGGTTTAGTTTGCGAATCGGAAACGGAAGTTTGTGCTTAATTAACGCCTTCTGTTAGGGCGTCAATTGTTGAATTGACGACCTGACTGAGGTCGTGTTTTGTGTAACGCCCTTTCCAGGGTCATTTTCTTCTTGAACCCTTGGTGCATTTAACGCCTCAGTGAAGGGCGTGTTTATCATTTTGACGCCCTCTTTATAAGGTGCCTTCCATGTTTTGACGACGTTCGATGCAGGCGTGAATTTGTGAACTTATGAATTTCCTTCCTTACATGCTCTGATGAACTTAAGTGCTATTATTTCGTTGGAATTTTATCTTATTAAGCACTTATGATCATGTTATACTTTCAATTGAGGATTATTTATATTGAAATTTTGAGAGAACTAATGAACTCTTGAGTGCAGAAGATTGCAGGTTTCGAGATGTCCGGATTAATGTGGAGGTAACATCATCTTGTTGTAAGCATTATTACTATATGGTATCTACGCTATTATAGCATATCAGGGACCTTGTGGTTCTGATGAAACTGGAATTTGAGTTCCCCTTCACCAAAAACAGTGATAGTTCCAGGAAAGTCTTGATCACATGGATAGGCCGTTGAGTCGTTAAAGGTCTGAGACGATGGTTCCACTTTTCTGAGTTGATGCGTGGACAAACGGGCTTCGACTTAGTGTTAGCTCAGAGATCTGGGTTCTTGACCAAATCTGGATGGCTTGGCAATATTATCCTTGATTATTTTCTATCTTTTAGTTTGTCTTATATTTTCCTTTTAGCCCAGCATGCATCATGTAGGACTTTAAGTTTCATGCTGAAAATCTTCATATTATGGCAGTAATGAAGGTCACTCGCTCTTGATTGAGTTGACATGAGACATTCCATTCCAAATTGAGTACTTTATTCTCTTTGAAGCCGCTCAGGTTGATTACTTGAAAATGTCCCTTTGCTGGGTTTCCATCTTAATTCCCTTTATTTTTCTACAAATCCACCTTGGTTGTAGCACGTCCATGTTGGCTGGTAACCGCTCTCCAATGGTGTCTCCTTATCGTGCTGTGCGCACATTTTTACTTGCTTAGTTTAATCTCCTTTATCCAGCAAATTGATGCTTCCTTGGAATCACTCGGAGTTGTTTCGCTCAGAATCTTGGAAAGATTTCCAATGCTTAGTGTCTGAGGCGTGTCACATCACACCTTGGCATCTACTTATCAGTTCGCTCCACTTCATTCCGTTTGTTGCACTTCACCTCCATTTCGTCTCACTCCCTGCAAAGCAGACGCCAAGGCGGGGCAGCTGTAGACACGCCAAAATTGACGCTATGTTGATCAAATCTCATGTCACTATGATGACGCCCCAAAGTGAACTTCAATATATTCATAATATGAAGTTTTTCTATTTCTTGTGTGTGGTTTTGATTTGTTCTTGCATTTTTATGATTCGCGACCTGAGGAGGGGCGTGTTTTAAATAGCGACCTAATATGGGGCGTGTTCAAAGAAAGGACGACCAAATGTCAGGGCGTCAATTCCTGGTATTATCCGGTTTCAAAATAAATTCAAATTATTGATTAACGTCCTTCCTCAGGGCGTGGTTTCAATTAACGCCTTCATCTCAGGCGTGTTCTCATAATTTTCAAATGAAGTAAGTTTTATTGCCAAAATTAAATCCAAGAAGTGACGCCCTTGATCGTGGTCGTGTTTTGAGTAGCGTCTTGATGTAGGTCGTCAATTTGTGATTTGACGCCCTTCTGAAGGTCGTGTTTTATCCTTCGGTGTCGTGTTTGAGTATGCCTTTCCTGAGTAGTTCCCTGCCTCCAATGGTCTCCTTGCTCGAATTAGAGTTAGAGTCCTGCCTTCTTTGATCATTGCCTATCCTTATCTTCCCAAATTTGAGCTTATCTTCGATTGAAATCCTATAAAAGGATGCTCTGGTCGATCTAGACAAGGGTTGACGGGTCAGAGAGTTCACAGGTTAGACAGAGTTAGAGAGGTTACAGAGTTTACGATGAGGTTACGATCAGAGGTTTACGGGTTACGAGGTCAGAGTTACAGAGCTTCATCTTCCTCCTGTGCGATCGTTTAGAAAGGGCTCTGCTTCCTCTGCTTCCTCTGCTTCCGGTCAACCGCGTCCACCTTGGTTTCCCTTTACTGTCGTCAGGGACAGCAGGGTTTTTCTTTTATTCTGTTTGTGTTGCTTCGTCTTCATCAATCGTTCATCACGTCCACTGTGTTGTTTTCTTCTTTTTTACATTAGCTTCATCATCACTGTGTTCTTCTTCTTTTACGTTTGAATTAGCATCATATCTCCTCCTTCCCTATTTCTTTAGGGGTTTTAAAAAAAACAGAAGAAAGGTGCGCATGTTTTGTTCTTATTTCATCATCATATCATCTTTGGGAATTGATACTACATTCACTTGGCTGATCCACTTCTTTTACTTGTTTGTTTTGTCTCTTTTGCAAGGTAATCAATAAAGGAAAACCCCCTTCATCGGCCGGCCGATTGAAGGAGGAGGAGGAATTCACAATCCAGCCCGCGTTCTATTTTCCACCAGGTATTCGCGATCTTCTTTGTTTCTTCTTGAGGTAACCCCTCTGGCGATCACCCTCCTTAGTAGCACCACGTGCTTCTTTTCCTTATTATTATATCGTCTTCCCCTTATTTTTGTTATGCTTTCTCATATTTAAATTCTTCTTCATGTGTGGATTTATCACAATCTACAAATGAGAAAGCATAACAAAAATAAGGGGAAGACGATATAATAATAAGGAAAAGAAGCACGTGGTGCTACTAAGGAGGGTGATCGCTAGTGGGGTTACCTCAAGAAGAAACAAAGAAGATCGCGAATACCTGGTGGAAAATAGAACGCGGGCTGGATTGTGAATTCCTCCTCCTCCTTCAATTGGCCGGCCGATTGAAGGAGGAGGAGGAATTCACAATCCAGCCCGCGTTCTATTTTCCACCAGGTATTCGCGATCTTCTTTGTTTCTTCTTAAGGTAACCCCACTAGCGATCACCCTCCTTAGTAGCACCACGTGCTTCTTTTCCTTATTATTATATCGTCTTCCCCTTATTTTTGTTATGCTTTCTCATTTGTAGATTGTGATAAATCCACACATGAAGAAGAATTTAAATATGAGAAAGCATAACAAAAATAAGGGGAAGACGATATAATAATAAGGAAAAGAAGCACGTGGTGCTACTAAGGAGGGTGATCGCCAGAGGGGTTACCTCAAGAAGAAACAAAGAAGATCGCGAATACCTGGTGGAAAATAGAACGCGGGCTGGATTGTGAATTCTTCCTCCTCCTTCAATCGGCCGGTCGATGAAGGGGGTTTTCCTTTATTGATTACCTTGCAATAGAGACAAAACAAACAAGCAAAAGAAGTGGATCAGCCAAGTGAATGTAGTATCAATTCCCAAAGATGATATGATGATGAAATAAGAACAAAACATGCGCACCTTTCTTCTGTTTTTTTTAAAACCCCTAAAGAAATAGGGAAGTAGGAGATATGATGCTAATTCAAACGTAAAAGAAGAAGAACACAGTGATGATGAAGCTAATGTAAAAAAGAAGAAAATAACACAGTGGACGTGATGAACGATTAATGAAGACGAAGCAACACAAACAGAATAAAAGAAAAACCCTGCTGTCCCTGACGACAGTAAAGGGAAACCAAGGTGGACGCGGTTGACCGGAAGCAGAGGAAGCAGAGCCCTTTCTAAACGATCGCACAGGAGGAAGATGAAGCTCTGTAACTCTGACCTCGTAACCCGTAAACCTCTGATCGTAACCTCATCGTAAACTCTGTAACCTCTCTAACTCTGTCTAACCTGTGAACTCTCTAACCCATCAACCCTTGTCTAGATCGACCAGAGCATCCTTTTATAGGATTTCAATCGAAGATAAGCTCAAATTTGGGAAGATAAGGATAGGCAATGATCAAAGAAGGCAGGACTCTAACTCCAATTTGAGCAAGGAGACCATTGGAGGCAGGGAACTACTCAGGAAAGGCATACTCAAACACGACACCGAAGGATAAAACACGACCTTCAGAAGGGCGTCAAATCACAAATTGACGACCTTCATCAAGACGCTACTCAAAACACGACCACGATCAAGGGCGTCACTTCTTGGATTTAATTTTGGCAATAAAACTTACTTCATTTGAAAATTATGAGAACACGCCTGAGATGAAGGCGTTAATTGAAACCACGCCCTGAGAAAGGACGTTAATCAATAATTTGAATTTATTTTGAAACCGGATAATACCAGGAATTGACGCCCTGATATATGGTCGTCCTTTCTTTTAACACGCCCCATATTAGGTCGCTATTTAAAACACGCCCCTCCTCAGGCCGCGAATCACAAAAATGCAAGAACAAATCAAAACCACACACAAGAAATAGAAAAACTTCATATTATGAATATATTGAAGTTCACTTTGGGGCGTCATCATAGTGACATGAGATTTGATCAACATAGCGTCAATTTTGGCGTGTCTACAATGAGTTTCAGGCACTCTACATGAAGATAAAGCAGGACGGTGAGTTTAAAATTACCAAGATTCAATCTGACCATGGTGGTGAATTTGAAAATGCTAACTTCTATAATCTTTGCAGGGCCGAAGGTATTTCACACCGGTTTTCTTCACCAAGAACTCTAGAGCAAAACGGTGTAGTTGAAAGGAGAAACCGAACACTTGTAGAGATGGTAAGAACCATGCTTGCTGAACGGTAACTTCCAAGGAGATTTTAGGCTGAAGCGGTAAACTCAGCATGTTACATTATCAACCGCTCTATGGTAAAGCCACACACTAAAAAGACTCCTTATGAGTTGCTGAAAGGTAAAAAGCCATCTCTCTCACATATGAAAGTGTTTGGATCTAAATGCTTCATCCACAATAATGACAAAAGAGACTTAGATAAATTCGAGCCCAAGAGTGATGAAGGTATATTCCTTGGATATTGTGATAGATGTAGGGCTTATAGAATTTATAACATTAAGAGTCAAACTGTGGAAGAATCACCCCATGTTTCTTTTGATGAATATCATGATGATTTTAACAATGATAACTCTTACAGGAAAAATGATGAAGATGGGGAATTCCTAAGCATGAAGGACAAGAGTGATTCTCCACAAGAAGAAACAAAAGAAGATGGTGACCGACTTGAATCAAGTAATGTAAGGAATCAAGCTCCCAGAGAAGGTAATGATTCTACAAACATTAGAATTCTTAAGGATCATCCTTTAGAAAATGTCATTGGTAGCTTGAATGACCCACCTAGAACAAGGTCACATTTTAAAATTGTGGAAGAATTAGATTAACTTGCTCTTGTCTCTCAGCTTGAACCCAAAAACATTGATGAAGCGTTAAAGGATGAAAACTGGATAAATTCAATGCAAGACGAGTTAAACCAGTTTGAAAGAAACAAAGTTTGACATCTTGTTCCTAGACCTTCATCACAATCTGTCATAGGCACTAAGTGGGTTTTTAGGAACAAACTAAGTGAGGATGGCAAGATAATAAGAAACAAGGCTAGATTGGTGGCTCAAGGGTACAATCAGGAGTTTGGGGTAGACTTTGATGAATCGTATGCCCCAGTTGCTAGACTCGAAGCCATTAGAATTCTACTTGCCTTTGCATGCTCCCTTAGAATAAAATTGTATCAAATGGATGTAAAAAGTGCTTTCTTGAATGGCTTGATCAAAGAAGAAGTCTATGTTGAGCAGCCCCCTGGCTTTGAGAATTCTAACCATGCAGATTTTGTATACAAGTTAGACAGGGCACTTTATGGACTTAAGTAAGCACCAAGAGCTTGGAATAAGAGACTAAGCTCGTTCCTCATAGAAAAAGGGTACACACGAGGTAAGGTAGATCAAACACTTTTCACCAAGAAGTAAGGTAAGAACATCTTGATTGTTCAAATTTATGTTGATGATATTGTGTTTGGTTCTACTAAATCTGAAATGTGTGTAGAATTTGCTAACCTCATGACTAGCGAATTTGAGATGAGCCTAATGGGAGAACTCCAATTCTTTCTCGGTTTGCAGGTCAACCAAGGACAAGATGGTTGCTTCATAAGTCAAGCCAAATACATCAAGGAGCTGCTGAAAAGATTTGACATGACGAACAGCAAAATCATTGCAACTCCTATTAGCACCACAACATCACTGGATTCGGAGGAAAATGGTAAATTAGTGGATGCAAAGATCTATAGAGGTATGATCGGCTCTTTGCTTTACTTGATTGCATCCCGACCAGATATCCAGTTTAGTGTATGCCTTTGTGCTAGATTTCAAGCTAGTCCTAGAGAATCTCATTTGACTGCCGTCAAACGTATCCTTAGATATCTTACCGGCACTCAAGATTTGGGATTGTGGTATCTGTCATCATTGTTGGATCGAGAGGACGGTCAAGCTAGAGGGGGAGGGGGTGAATAGGTTGACCCTTTAAAATTCTATGCGCGATCACACTTGAAATATTGTGCAGAATGATAGGGATATGATCAACACTAAACAACAAAGAGAATCGAGCCTAATCAAACATCTAACGAGAGAAGAATGATCAGAGAAAGCAAACCACAAGAGAACACAATTTTAAGGTGGTTCGGTCTCCCTGTGGAGACCTACGTCCACATCCCCACTTAACCAGTGAGGAACCTTGCTGAGCTTTACAGCTTTGCTAAACCGAGGAAGTAATTCCTCTACACTGTTGACTACACCAACAGAACACAACGAGGAACGAATCCTCAGATCCGCTGTCAAACAGCTTGAAGGCAAACTACCTTGACACCCCTGATCTCAGCACAGCCCGCTGGATCAAAATCACCCTCTCTTCACTAAATCCAGTAGAAGAGAGAAGTACAATGTTCAATAACAAGAGAAAAACAAAAAGATAAGAAATCACGCTTCAGCACTTGGACGCAGCGGAATTGGAATCACCAACAGGGAGATCCATGCGCATGAGGTTCAACCCTTGAATCTCCTCCATCTGGAATGTAGAAGAGTCTTGGTGGCGCGATGATCTTCTGATCTGATTTCTCAACAGCCTTCGTCCAGTTCTGCTCTCAGCCTTGGTCTCGTTCTGCTCTCAGCCTCTCTCGTTCTGCTCTCAGCCTCTCTCACTTGTTCTTCTCGGCTAAACCTATTTTGTGGTCTTCCCGCGCACAAAACAATTCACGTGAGGCAGGTGGGCCACCACCCTGATTTCCTGGTTATCCTCATGATTGCTCACGTGGGGAACCTTCTGGAGTGGTGGAAGGTACGAAAGCTTATCCGCTTGTGGCTGATATGGCAGTTGACGACTAAAGGTGGGATCCACTTAACGCGCTCAGCAACTGGAATTAGATGGCGTCAACCCTCTTGCTCCAAGGAGTTGACGCAGCCTTCAGATATCTTCTTCCTACGAATCTCAAGTCTGATGCGTTGACTCCATCAGCCAGCTGCGTTAACGCATCGGCAATCCAGTGATCAAGGTCTTCGACAGATAGACGTGCTGCGTCGACGCTGCTAATCCACAGCGTTGACGCAGTGGTGTTCCAGAGCTGAATGTATATCAGACTCAATTGCTGCGTGGACGCTGTCTTGCAATGGCGTTGACGCACTGCAGTATTCCAGTGTGCTATGGACTCTGCCTCATTAACTACTGCATCGACGCTACTGTAGCATGGAGTTGACGCAGCCAAGTGAATCTCTGAAATCCTCTTCAACTGAAGCGTGGACGCATTGAACTCCTAGCGTCGACCATGTTCCTCTATTGCATCAAAAAGAAATTATATGAAAGTATTACTGAATCAATATTGTAATCAACATTTTTGAGTTGAATGCTACATTCACACTTCATTGTTGTCATCATCAAAACCAGGGGCACAACAATCTCCCCCTTTTTGATGATGGCAACTATGAGGTGAATGTCATTGCATCTAAATGACAAATGTTCAAACAAGAATGTTCAGATCAACAGGATTTTAATTCAGTGACAGAGGAAAGCATCAATTTTGTCATTCATTCAGGTTCAGAGTTTTACATCCTAGGCACAGACAGAAAGAAGAAAACACTTAGTCAGTCAACATATTTGATGCCAAGAAGAGGAAGACATTTAGTCATTCAACATATTTGCAGATGCAATGAGCTCTAATCTAGATTCTAGCTTTCAAAAATTCTCCCCCTTTGACATCATCAGAAGGGGGGTAAAAGTGGAACTGCTGTCCAGAGTAATCTCAAGAGTGGAAGTAACGATTGTATCTTCTGGCGGAAGGAGGTTGCTGGTGCTGACGAGAGGACTGCCCCTGAGTAGACTGAGATCCTTGAGGTTTCTGGCCAAACTGTTGTCCTGAAGTAGATTGTTCTCTTGCCAGTAAATCTCGGATATCCTGAGAGAGCTCACCCAGCTGTTGACTTAGAGTGGTGCGTACACTGTCAAGGGCAGAAGAAAGATCAGCTGTGACAGATTCCTTATTTGGAAACTTGTCGCCAAGTGACTTAACTGATGCAGTCACTTTGTCAATCTTTTCTAACAAGGCTTTGAGGCATTGGGGAAGTGCATTGACAGGACTTTTGAGGGTTTCAACTGCTATCCTCACATCAAAACATAAATCAGTAATCTTGGCAAGGGATTGAAAACATGAAGCTTGATTGCTGTGCATATCGTTCACCAGTGTGGATAACTTGTCAAGGAGAGATGACATGTTTTACAAGACGGTCCTTGTAGCTTGGTCAGTTAACATCTTGGTGAGTAAGAATTTGTGCCACTCGGATAAGATGAAAACTTCAAATTGTATAATCCGAGAAGTCAGTTTGTTTAGATGATAATTTATAAACTCCATTAACTTGTCCATCTTTGCATCCTAACGCTGCAGCATCATAGTCATGTGTGCGAACATCTCTTCAACAGTTGCTGGAGGTGGAGCTGCATCAGAAGTTGGAAAAGTTCTTCTATAAACTCCAATGGCTCCAGTCATAAGGGGTTCCATTGTAGGTGCAGAGCCACTGGGTTCCCCAGTTTCTAGCTGAGGGCTTGATGATCTAGCAAAAGTTTCCTCAAACTCATGCTCTCCTCTTGCTGAACGACCTTCTGGTCTTTCTTCTCTCACCACAGGTGGAATTGGTACCTCTGTTCTGTTCACTTGACTGGCATCTGTAGTGTCTATTCTTGATGCCTGACCTGTTTCCAATGGAGTTGTTTGCTGACTGGGAAGAATTCTAACTAGCTTACCATCAATGATTTTAAAGCCCATAAACTTCTGAATATAAGACAGGGTGTAAACATTCCCTTGAGGGATGATTATTTTCTTCTCAGAACCAAAATCTACTCCAACTTTTCAAAAAATGGCAGTCAATGGAGCAGCATAAGGAAGCGTTCTGGATTGATTCAAGCAAGACCCCATAGTTTGAATAACTACATCAGGCAGGAAAATGTGTATTCTTTTCAGCATACAGTATAGGAGAAATCTCTACATCTCAGTGACCCTTTCCCTACCACTACTATGCGGTGTGATCATTGATGTGCACATATGGTGGAGCAATCTATTCAATGGAGGGAATTGATTTGCTTTGAGACTGGATAAGTAAGTTTCCCTTACATCTGAAGGATCACTAGATTTGTCAGTCAGGAGAGCATAGGCATCATGTTCATCAAACTCAAAACTATGTAGCTGAACCCCATTCTTGGGGACTTTCCAGGCTCTGGCGAACAGCTTATTTGTTAGTTCGAAACTAACATTTCTGACAGTTGATGTAAGTTTCGGAATATGAGGCTCATATTTCAAATTGTGGTAGAACTCTCTAACCAGGGTGGGGTAATATACCTTATGAGTTGTAACGAAAGACCACCACCCCTGATATTCCAAGGTAGGAAATAGTTGCGGAAAAACTTCAAGCATTTCATGGTCGGTAGCAGCAATATACCGGGAAATGAGAACTTTCAGAGGTTCCTCTACGGTGACGGTAAGAGAGCTGTCCGCACTTTTCTGTCCCGTTGCAGCACCTGAAGATGAACCCTGCCTTGCTGTCCTGACATCAGATGCCTTTCTCTTTTTGGTTGGCGGGCTCGGATCGCGTGGACGAGTCTCTTTCCTCTTCCCTTTATCGTGAGCAACTTTTGAGCGGGGCTCCATTTTGCCTTCGGCCGATGCTGAAGTTCTTTGATGTTCCTCTGCCTTCTTCTTCCCCTTGTTAGTGGATGTCGGAGGAGCCATGGCAGCGGGATGAACAGGAAAGTGCCTTGAGGGTTTTGGAGAACAAGGAAGGTAGAATGACAAGGGGTTTCGAAAGAAATGGAGACACGCAGCGGTCACGCTACGCTTTTAAAGAAGCTTCGAAACCCTTTTTCGAGAGCGGTTCAGCCGGTTCAAGTCAGGGAACCGGTTTGAGATGAGTCAAGAGACCCACTGCGTTGACGCATTGGAGTGGTGCGTAGACGTAGTGGTGTTATAGCCAAGAAGGAGGTTGTGAGAAAAACAGCCGAATATAGGAAAAGTTATTAAGCCACTGAGATGATGTTGAGAGACACTTACTTTCAAGGATTTTTAATTGTTGCAGATCAAGTTCCGTTGAAAGAGATATATGTAAATAGGCTCCAATTCATTTAATGATAAAGAGAAGAAATAATCTTAACACATTGAATTAAAAACCATGAACCACTAAAGGCACCTGCCTGGAGAAAAAGTGGAACTCTTTTCACACTAGAACCATTTTCATTTCTGTCCCTTATATCTGTCAATTTTAAGATGCCTTTCAGAGAGAGAGGAATTTAACTGGCATTGACGATAGACTCAGTTGAATAAAGAGCTTCAGATCAATCACACTCACATGTTTTAATTATTTTTAACATTTTCAGCATTTTCAACTTTGTCAACTTATTTTCACGTTTTCATTGGCAGTCAAGTATAGCTAGCCTTTTGACACGGGTACACATGTTTATCAGACACCCGAGTCCCCGGTTACTCAGCATAGCAAACTATTCTGCATTGAAGGACCAGAGTTGGCAACTGACGTCATGACATGCCTTTCAGCACTTCATAGGTGCATGAAGGTAGTTTCTCAGTTAACAGTTACCATTGCTCTGTAATGATTTATTTTTCACTTGAAGACAGAGATAGCAGCTCACCTCATGACTTGCTCTTTAGCACTTCTTTGGTGCATAGGGCTAGTTTCTCAGTGAAGACCTACCATTGCTCTGTATTTTATAACATGTGTAAGGGATTGCTTCTTCAGCGTTTAAAAACTATTTCTGAGTTTATTACCAATACAAATATTAAATTCCTCTACACACAGTGGTTTCTTTACTTTTGAACAATAAGGTTCGAGAGATGATAAGGTCCTGGTTTTATTAAATTGTTCAGCTTTCATTCCATAAAAAGTGCATTATTGGGTTCAAAAGTTCTTGAATTCAAACATCATAAGAATTATAGATCTCCTATCATTAACATTTCATAGAGTCATTCATAACATATCTCATATTCAATAGGAATTATCACTGTAACTCCCCCTGAATTTAAGACATCATCTACGTAACCCAGTACTCAAGAAGTTTTCCTCATGCTAGAACTTGAAAAGCATGTAATTGAGAATCAAAGCGATGAGATAGATCAAAGAGGTGAGTGAATCTGAAGAAGAGGAGGCTCCAAGAAGAAAAGATTTAGAGAAGAGACTTCAAGAAGGAATAGCTGCGTAGACGCAAAGCCAGGGCTGCGTTAACTCAATCCAACCATAGCGTTGACTCACTCATCCAGCCAGAGATACTTCACATCAGGTTTTCAAAGAATAATCTGTCTGGTGCGTTAACCCTATCTCCACACTACGTTAACTCACTTATCCAACCAGCAGTAACAACTCTGTACTTTATTCAGCCTTTTATCACCGAGAAATTAATCCTAAGCTAACTCCCCCTCAGACCATGCATGAATGAAATTATAACTACCAATAACATGAGTATCATGCTGAAATTTTATTCATTATCAATTGATTGAAAGAAAGATAGACATAACATGCACAGACGACTAAGCTCCCTCTGAGTTTAAGATAGATACACTTCAAACCAAGACAAGTTCAATCATTCAGATTCCAAAAGATAAGTCAGGCACTCAAATCAGGCATCCAGATGATAATTGCACAGACCAAACTCTCTTCTAAGATAAGAGAATCTATCATTGTTCAGAGGCTTGGTAAAAATATCGGCCAATTGAGATTGTGATTCAACAAATATGAGTTTAAAATTTCCTTTAATTACTTCATCTCTTAAGAAATGGTGTCTAATTTCTATGTGTTTGGTCCTAGAGTGCTGGATAGGGTTTTTGGCCATGTTTATGGCACTTGTGTTATCACACAATATTGGGACACACCCAATATCAGTCTGATAATCTTGGAGTTGGTGTTTGATCCACAACACTTGAGTGCCACAACTCCCTGCAGTGACATATTCTGCCTCTGCAGTGGATAGTGCCACTGAGTGTTGTTTCTTGGAAGCCCACGAAATCAAACATCCTCCCAAAAATTGGCAATAGCCACTCGTGCTTTTCCTGTCGAGTTTGCATCCAGCATAGTCTGCATCTGAATAGGATACAAGATCAAAAGAACAAGATGCAGGGTACCAAATCCCTAAATCTCGAGTTCCAGCAAGGTATCGAAAGATACGCTTGACAGAACTTGAGTGGGATTCTCTAGGATCAGATTGAAAGCGAGCACACATGCATACACAAAATTGAATGTCTGGCCTAGATGCAGTAAGATAGAGGAGTGATCCAATCATACCTCGATATGTTTTTGCATCAACCTGTTTACCTTTCAGATCTTCATCCAAGTTTGTGTTGGTGCTCATAGGAGTGCTGATTGCTTTCAGATTTTCCATTTTGTATTTCTTCAGCAACTCAGAAATGTACTTTGCCTGGTTGATGAAACATCCTTCCTTGCTCTGAGTAATTTTCAGACCTAGAAAAAATTTAAGCTCACCCATTAGACTCATTTCAAATTCGGTGGTCATTAAGCTGGCAAACTTCTCACACATGCTGGGTTTAGTGGAACCAAAAACTATATCATCAACGTAAATTTGAACCATAATAATATCTGAATTTCTTACCTTGGTGAATAGAGTTTGGTCCACTTTACCTCTAGAATAGCCTTTCTCTATGAGGTACGAGCTGAGTCTATCATACCACGCTCGAGGTGCCTGTTTGAGTCCATAAAGAGCTTTGTCCAATCTGTACACATGGTTAGGATTTTCTGTGCATTCAAAACCAGGGGGTTGTTCAACATAAACTTCTTCCTTTATTGACCCATTTAGAAAAGCACTCTTTACATCCATTTGATGTAACATTATTCCATGACAGCAAGCATAAGCAAGTAATAATCTAATAGCTTCTAATCTAGCTACTGGAGTAAAGGATTCTTCAAAATCAATGCCAAATTCTTGATTATAACCCTGTGCTACCAGCTTAGCTTTATTCCTAACTACCATTCCATTTTCATTCTGTTTATTTCTGAAGACCCATTTAGTTCCAATTACAGAAAGCTCTTTGGGTCTTGGCACAAGGTACCACACCTTTTTCCTTTTGAATTGATGTAATTCTTCATGCATTACGTTTATCCAATTACTATCTTTCAAAGCTTCAGCAACGTTTTTTGGTTCAATTTGAGAGACAAGGGCCAGATTGTCCATTTCCTCAACACCTCTAAAATGAAATCTAGTTCTAACAGGTTCATGCAAGTTACCAATGACATTGGATAAAGGGTGATCCCTTAGCATCCTTACATCGGTTAGAGAGATACCTTCATTCATACCTGCATCACCATGGTGGGTTGATTCTGCATGATTATCATTTAGCCTTGTCTCTTCATCTTGGAGATTATGTTCTTCCTTTTCTTTAAGGAACTTCAATTCATCTTCATCCCTACATAATTCCTCAATCTCAGTATTTTCATTCATTTCATCAAACACAATATGAGGGGATTCTTCAACAGCATGTGTTTTTAGATTTAAGACTCTGTAGGCCCTAGAGTTACTAGAATATCCTAGAAGGATGGCAGGTTCACTCTTAGGTTCAAATTTGTCCAACGCCCATTTGTCATTATTTTGAACAAAGCATTTTGATTCAAAAGCTCTAAAATAAGCAACAGAAGGTCACTTACCCTTCATCAATTCATATGGAGTCTTTTTGGACTGAGGTCTTACCATTGCCCTGTTTACAATGTAGCAAGCTGTATTTACCGCCTCTGCCCAGAACTTCCTTGGGAGTTGTCCTTCAATCAGCATGGTTCTAGCCATCTCCACAAGGGTTCTATTTCTTCTTTCCACAACTCCATTTTGTTCAGGAGTTCTTGGAGATGAGAACTTGTGTGAAATTCCTGTGGCTCTGCAAAAATCATCAAATTCAGAATTGTCAAATTCTCCTCCATGATCTGACAAGATAGATGAAATGGCAAACTTACCATCCTGTTGCACATTCTTGAAGAATGCCTGAAATTCTTCAAATGCATCATTTTTGTGAGTTAGAAAGAACACCCAAGTAAACCTAGAGAAATCATCTACTAGAACAAATCCATATTTATTTCCACTCACACTAGCTGTTCTAGTTGGTCCAAACAAATCCATATGAATGAGTTCAAAAGGTTTAGATGATTGAATTTCAAGTCTGAACTTAAATGACTTTCTAGTGTGCTTACCTTGAGTGCATGCACTACAAACTTTGTCATTTTGTTTAAATGATACATCTGGCAGACCTTTCACCATGTTAAACTTTGCTAACTTATGCAAGACACTATAGCTAGCATGCCCTAGTCTGCGGTGCCACAGCCAAGCAAGTTCACTTTTATTCACAGCAAGACAAAGATTGTTATGTGCAGGGTCATCTAAATCTACCACGTACATGTTGTTTATTCTTTTTCCAATGAATTTAACTTTTTCAGAACTCATCTCTAAAATGGTGCAAGTATGAGCATCGAACACAACTTTATTTCCTTTATCGCACAGCTGGCTTATGCTAAGTAGATTATATTCTAAGCCATCTACAAGTAACACATCATCAATGAAATTTGAAGGATTTTTACCTACTTTACCTTTTCCAATTATTTTTCCTTTATTGTTTCCTCCAAATGTAACATGACCCCCGTCTTTCTCCACCAAGACATAGAATTTAGCTTTATCCCCCGTCATGTGCCTTGAGCAGCCGCTGTCGAGATACCACCTATTATGTACAGCTGCAAGACACTCCTGCAAAACACATTAAACAAGAGATTTTGGAACCCAGATATACTTGGGTCCCATCAAATCATAGGACGTGTTCAGGTATGACATCAAGCTCTTGGGAATCCATAGTTGCTGTTGTGATGGTCTTTGATGTGGTAAGTTCAATGGTTTGACAGATTTGTGATTATTCCTGTGCCATTGATAGTGATGACTCCATGATGTACTGGGGAAATTTGACTTAAGGACTCTAGATGAGTGCATGCTTCTTGGATGATTGAGAGTTGGATGCGTAGACCCTCTAGTGTTGCTGCGTTGACTCATCCACCTACCATATCTATCATGGGGGTTCTGGTTCATGTAATGCGTTGACTCATGGTAGTGACTGCGTCGACGCATCTGAGTATTTCTAACCGAATGCCCTTTCTGGAAAGCTAGATGCGTTGACGCCATGTGACCAGTGCGTTGACGCGGTTGACTTCTATCAGACCTTGAACCTTCTGATCTTCTGTATGATTGCTGTTGGGTTGATGAATTAAAGCTAGGATTCTTGTATTGACCTGAGGAGGCATATTTCAACATAAGTGTGCTTTTCTGTTTGTTAAGATTCAATGTTGCCTTCACTTTCTCATTTCCTTTTTCTTTTTCATCCATTTGATTCTCTTCAGATGTGTCCTTCCCAGAGACAAATGTCACCAATCTAGTTCCCAGTTCTTTCTTTTTATTAGGATTGAATCCAAGCCCTTCTTTTCCAAAGTTGCACTTAATTCCCATAACAGCATCAAGGTTATTTTTACCCTGTGTCATTTTTTCGAGGGATGCTTGTTTGCTTAGGTTCTCATCCTCTAATTTCTTCAGATTTTCTTGAAGTTTTGCATTGACTCCACAAATGGCCTCATATTTCTCTTCAGTAATTTTTACTTCTTTCTCCAATTTCTGCATTCTTAATTTCAATTCATCATGCATCTTCAGTAGAAAATCATTTTCTCTCTTCATTTCAATTAACTGTTTCTTATACTCATCTTTTTCTTCCAAGGCCCTTTTTAGACACACGATTTCAGCATCTAGCGTTTTGACTTTTTCATTCAAATCATCTTCTTGACTGGTTTGATTTTTCTTTTTCTTTAGAGATTTATTTTCCTTTTTAACACCTTCATACTTATCCAGCAATTCGTTAAAAGCTTCTTCCCAATCATTACAAGAGAAATCTGCAAAGGGAGAGGTTACCTCGACTTGATCATCACCATTTGCCATGAAGCACAGTTTCACCTCACTTTCTTCTTCAGAGGTGCTTTCATCATCTTCATCTTTTTCTTCATCACTCCAAGTGCTTAGCATGGCCTTGGACTATTTGTTTCTCCACTTTGTCTGTGTCTTTTTCATATTCTCAGGACACTCCGACTTGATGTGTCCTTGTTTCCTGCATCTGTAGCAAACAACTTTATCAGATTTCTTAGGATTTTCTGGCTTGAGTTTTGAGCTAGTTCTTACCTGATATCCTTTATATCTAGCAGTCTTACCTCCCTTTCTTAAGAATTTTCTGAATTTCCTAGTAAGCATGGCTATTTCACTTGAGTCATCATCAGATGAAGATGACTGACTATCATCTGAGCTTTCCTTGCTGCTGGAACCAGCCTTCAATGCAAGGGGCCTTTTCTTCTTCATGTCCTCATCTGTTCTTTTCAGATTCAGTTCATAAACCATGAGAGAACCTATTAGCTCATCTGGTTTGGTGGTGGGAAGGTTCCTAGATTCCTCAACGATAGTGACTTTGGTATGCCAGATTGGAGTTAGGGATCTAAGAATCTTCCTAACCACCTCATAGTCACTATAGGTCTTTCCCAAACCTTTAAGACCATTCACAAGAAGAGTTAGTCTGGCATACATTTCAGATATATTTTCCTCAGGTTTCATCCGAAAAGATTCATATTCTGAAATTAACATGTTAGCTTTTGTCTCTCTTACCTCTGAGGTACCTTCGTAGATTACCTCGAGTCTATCCCACATTTCTTTTGCGCTGGAGCATGAGGATACACGCGAGAATTCCTTGGGATGGAGTGAGCACTGCATAATGTTCATGGCTTGCCAATTTACGTTCGACTTTCGAATCTGCTCCTTCACCCAGAGTTCTTCATCGCCTTCAATTTGGTATGGCCCTTTGCTCACGACTCTCCAGATTTCATGATCCTGCGCTCTTAAAAATACTTGCATGCGATTTTTCCAGTACGAATAATTAGTTCCATCAAAAAATGGTGGCCTATTCACTGCACACCCCTCAGGCATGAGTCCTCTGTTCTCCATTAAATCTCTCTAGGCTGTGAAACCTTTGCAAGAGAGCCTGGCGCTCTGATACCACGTGTTGGATCGAGAGGACGGTCAAGCTAGAGGGGGAGGGGGTGAATAGGTTGACCCTTTAAAATTCTATGCGCGATCACACTTGAAATATAGTACAGCATGATAGGGATATGATCAACACTAAACAACAAAGAGAATCGAGCCTAATCAAACATCTAACGAGAGAAGAATGATCAGAGAAAGCAAACCACAAGAGAACACAATTTTAAGGTGGTTCGGTCTCCCTGTGGAGACCTACGTCCACCTCCCCACTTAACCAGTGAGGAACCCTGCTGAGCTTTACAGCTTTGCTAAACCGAGGAAGTAATTCCTCTACACTGTTGACTACACCAACAGAACACAACGAGGAACAAATCCTCAGATCCGCTGTCAAACAGCTTAAAGGCAAACTACCTTGACACCCTTGATCTCAGCACAGGCCGCTGGATCAGAATCACCCTCTCTTCACTAAATCCAGTAGAAGAGAGAAGTACAATGTTCAATAACAAGAGAAAAATAAAAGGATAAGAAATTACACTTCAGCACTTGGACGCAGCGGAATTGGAATCACCAACAGAGAGATCCATGCGCATGAGGTTCAACCCTTGAATCTCCTCCGTCTGGAATGTAGAAGAGTCTTGGTGGCACGATGATCTTCTGATCTGATTTTTCAGCAGCCTTCATCCAGTTCTGCTCTCAGCCTTGGTCCCATTCTACTCTCAGCCTCTCTCGTTCTGCTCTCAGCCTCTCTCACTTGTTCTTCTCGGCTAAACCTATTTTGTGGTCTTCCCGCGCACAAAACAATTCACGTGAGGCAGGTGGGCCACCACCCTGATTTCCTGGTTATCCTCATGATTGCTCACGTGGGGAACCTTCTGGAGTGGTGGAAGGTACGAAAGCTTATCCGCTTGTGGCTGATGTGGCAGTTGATGACTGAAGGTGGGATCCACTTAACGCGCTCAGCAATTGGAATTAGATGGCGTCAACCCTCTTGCTCCAAGGAGTTGACGCAGCCTTCAGATATCTTCTTCCTACGAATCTCAAGTCTGATGCGTTGACTCCATCAGCCAGCTGCGTTAATGCATCGGCAATCCAGTGATCAAGGTCTTCGGCAGATAGACGTGCTGCGTCGACGCTGCTAATCCACAGCGTTGACGCAGTGGTGTTCCAGAGCTGAATGTATATCAGACTCAATTGTTGTGTGGACGTTGTCTTGCAATGGCGTTGACGCACTACAGTATTCCAGAGAGCTATGGACTCCGCCTCATTAACTACTGCATCGACGCTGCTGTAGCATGGAGTTGACGCAACCAAGTGAATCTCTGAAATCCTCTTCAACTGAAGCGTGGACGCATTGAACTCCCAGCGTCGACCCTGTTCCTCTATTGCATCAAAAACAAATTATATGAAAGTATTACTGAATCAATATTGTAATCAACATTTTTGAGTTGAATGCTACATTCACACTTCATTGTTGTCATCATCAAAACCAGGGGCACAACAATCATGTGACTTATCTCTTATATCTTATTCTGATGCGGACTACGCTGGATGCAAGCTGGATCGTAAGAGTACTAGTGGCTATTGCCAGTTTCTAGGCAGGTGTTTAGTTTCTTGCGCCTCCAAGAAACAACACTCGGTTGCCCTCTCAACCGCAGAGGCAGAATATATTGCCTGCGGGGAGCTGTGGTACCCAAGTGTTGTGGATTAAACACCAACTCCAAGACTACCTAGTGGATCTTGGTTGTGTCCCGATTCTGTGTAATAACACTAGTGCTATCAACCTTACAAAAAATCCAGTCCAGCACTCTAGGACTAACATATTGAGATTAGGCATCACTTCATTAGAGATGAGGTCGTTAAGAAAAACTTTGAGTTACATTTTGTTGATACTCTAAATCAAATTGCTGACATCTTCACCAAGCCCTTGTGTAATGACAAGATTTCAACACTCAGAAGGGAGCTTGGTCTCTGCAGACCTCAGGCCAATATAACTTGATATGATGCTCTTGTTCAATTTACTTGTGTGTTTTTGCAGATTGGTGTCCATGCATTGTTTATATGTAATTACGTCATTTTGCATATGGTGTAGCATAGCATGTAGATGCATAATAATGAATTGAGTTCATGTTCATAATGCATTGCATGATTTGTGTAGCATCATTTTTGTATGGCCATGGTATGTCAAATGTTAATGTATGGAAAGGCAGGTTATGCTTGCCTAGAAGCACTCAATATGCGTGAGGTTTCACCTCCGCCAAGTACCATGTGTCAATGTTGCATATAGGCCATATAGTAAGGGGGAGTTGTCCTTGTGCAGCATTCATGCATATGTTTCATCTTCATTCTGTTGCATTTAATAAGTGTACAACCATGTGTTGGGTCATGCATCTCATGTCTGCCAAATTCATGTCAACCCCTGCATGTTTCAAGTCATTCTCCTCTTGACAGTTATCATTACACTTGCTTGCACACATAACTCTTTGAGTGCATTCATTGCATATCCTTAGGGGGAGTCTTGATGCTTTTCTTAATTTCTTGTGCTTACATGGCTTACAGTCTAAATATGAGATCATGAGACTGACAAACATATGGTGTGAGAGCTTTCTATTATATGAACTGATGATTGTCTATTCAATGAAAATGGTTCAGATTTAATGATTTCCTTGTAGTTCTGATATATTTTGTTTGAAATCATCTATGTTCTGTGGTTTTAATATACCTTAACGAGAGACTGCATATTGTGTTTTGAATGACTATCCTGATATCTGAAAATTCAAAATTCATGACCATCTTGGTAATACTCTAGAGCTAAGTATTGTTTTTAAACATCTTGATGAGCTAGAATTCCTGAAAAATAATTTGACAGAGTAATGATATTGTTGCACGGAGAAATATGTCACGTCATCAAATCAAGTGACGAATGATATGTCATGATGTGCCCATGTTATCTCTGTCTTAATACTATTGGACTCTAGGCAGAGCACTGGCATAATTACTGAGAAATATATCCTCTCATCAAAGAAATGAGATCGGATATGTCATGACGTGACTTTGCTATCTCTGTTCATTTTGAAGCATAACAGTCAGTCTTACCAAATACCTAGGAATACTGGTGTCTAACCAACGTGTATTCTTACGGCTAGGAGGCATGTACTCAACTTGATTGCTCGTAAAATATGAGTCATGTGCCTTCAAATACAAAAGCTACTGTAAATCAAATTTGCTGTAATCATAAAAGTCCATGCTTCAGTCTTGATTGTTTAGCCTCAATACAAGCTTTTGTGTTATTCCCATTGTAGTTATTGAATATGGATATATAAGACAAGGGAAGGTTAAACTCTGCCATGATATGCTCCTTTGGTTCATTTCTATTAACTCTTGGATGTAGATGTTTTTCGAACTCTATTGATGATATCGGATTTCATTAGCTTTGAACCATATATATTACTCACGGCATGTTTCGGTTGTGCATATAATGGCTTGCTCTCCTAGCCTTTAAAGCCTATTCTCACGGGCCTTTGTCGCTTCTCTATCTTATCCCTCCTCTTTGCATGTTTCTATGGGGGAGAATTGGTATCAGATTTCATGCATGTCTTTCATTCCACTCGCAAACCATTTCCTTTTTGATTATGTCAAAGGGGGAGAATTGTTTGCTGAGTCTGTGTGACTCATTGTGTTGACATCATCAAAAAGGGGGAGATTGGTGTGCCCCTTGTGCTTTGATGATAGTGTGTTGATGTTTTGATAACAGAAACTCAATGAGTCACCACATAAGAATGATGATGATAGTGTGAATTGTTGTTGTTGTGTGTGCCCCTTGTGCATTCTTGTGCATTGATGATGAAATAATGTCTTCTGTAAGTCGATGCATGCTAGTAAGTCTATACATCCATTAGCTGATAACTGAGCAAGTCTATACATCCATTAGCTCAGCTCGTGACTTCTTCAATGTGCATACTTTCATACATGCATATGTGCATCTTTCACTTCAAAGTCTGTACATCGCATGCCTAAGCATCCCTCTTCAATGTGCATACTTTCATATATGCCTTTGTGCATCATTATAGAAAGTCTGTACATCGCCTTGTAGCATGCATGCATTCAAAGTCTATACATTCCTATCTTTACCTACGTTCACTAGTTTAGCAAACACACTAAGTCTATACATCCATCAGCTCAAAGTCTATACATTCTCGGACCAAGTCTGTACAACCCGTGTGCTCCATGCATTCAAAGTCTGTACACTCAGCTCTAGCAAGTATGTACATCATCCCATTGCATGCATTCAAAGTCTGTACACTCTTCTCGCAAGTCTGTACATCGTCCCTTTGCATGCATTCAAAGTCTGTACACTCGGCTCTAGCAAGTCTGTACATCATCCTGTTGCATGCATACACAAAGTCTGCACATTCTCCGTTGATAAGTCGGTACATCATTACTCAAAGTCTGTACATTGTTGTCACAATCACATTAAGTCCATACATTCATTCATGGCATGTTTGAGCATCCATTTCGAATGTACATACTTTACTATCTGCATTTGTGTAATCCTTCATGCAAAGTCTATACATTGCTTGTTGTTGTGTTCGTGCATCAATTTACCAAGTCTGTACATTGTGTTCCATGCATTCAGAGTTTATACATTCTTGTGCATAGTCAGTGCATTCGGTTGCTTCATGGCATAGCAAGTCTGCACATTGTTTGTACATTGCACAGACATGAACGGGCAGCTAAATGACTCAAGCGACAGAGCTAAAGCGGTTAACGGACTGACCCGGGATGAACCGGGGTCTGCCCAGCTGGCGGTCGACCGCCAGCACAGGGGCGGTCGACCGCCCCAGCAAGAGACTCCGAGTTTGCACGTCTTTCAGTAGCGGTTGACCGCCAGCCCAGTAGCGGTCGACCGGAAATCCCAGGGGCCATCCGTCTACAATATTTCTCAGTAGCGGTCGACCGCTAGAAGCTGCAGGTCAACTGCCAGCCCCGATGCAGCCATGTTTGACTTCGATTTCAACCTTGAGGCCAGCCCCTTTTCTTGTATTTGTTTAACCCCAAAGTCACCCAATCTTCCATAGATTGTGGATCTGGTCTGGGGGATGTCTAAGGACCATTCAAAGGTTATAAAACACATGCAAAAGGGTTAGAAACCCAAGTTTATCATTTGAGAAATCAAGGGAGGCTGCAAGGGTGTGTTCAAGGGAGAGTAGTTCGAAGTACTGTAGCCGTGAACAATACTACGGGAAGAAGCTTCATCCATTCCAAGGGATTCAAGTCCAGATCTAAAGCCATCTCAACCTCCAAGGAAGCAAGAAGCAATCAAGACTTTCAAAGGTGATCTAAACTGTATTCTTCATCCTCTTCATCAACTCAAGAAGATCAAAAGGAAGATCGAAGCTACATCCATCGTCTTCTTCATCAACTAGAAGAGATTCAAGGAAGATCATCTCGCAAGGAAGAAGACACCTTCATAGCATCCGATTCAAGCTTCTGCAACTCAGACAAGATCTTCTTTCTTTGAGCATACTCTATATCTTGTTTGAGTGATTTCATATTTGTTATCTTTTTCATTTCATACAAACTATTGAAACTGAAGATCGTCCCTACTGGTGGTTAGTAGGAAGGTAATCGGAAGTTGTCTGATCTGCGGTGTTGACGTCCCTACCTGTGGTTAGTAGGAAGGCAATCAGACGTCGTTTCTATTTACGGTTCAGTGCGTAGCACTAGTGGAACCTCACCGGATTTGGTGAGGGGTGGACGTAGGGCTGGGGATTCAGTCCGAACCACCTTAAAATCTTGTGTGTTATGGTTTGCTTGTGTTATTATTTCATTCTAGATGCATGCTTAGGTTTGAATCAATATATTACTTGCTCGTCTTGTCAAGCGAATCATAGTGCTCTTCGATAAGCTAGTTATATTCCGCTGCAATTTATTTTATCTAGCTATATAGATGATTATATTACGAAAAGAGGGGCAGATCTATTCACCCCTCCCCTCTAGATCCGTTGACCACTACTCAACACGCCATTGTGGCTGTCGCGGCTCAGTACAGAGAGACCGAAACTCAGTTTAATTGGATAGAATCACGTTAAACTTGGAAGATTTGATTATAAAATGTTTCTTTTGGCTCAATTAAGGAAAGATCCTTTATTTCATCAAAGAAAAATCATTATTACATCAATAAGCCACTTAGGGTCTCAATTTCTTAAGGGCTATTACATATGATTTGCATTTCTCTTCTTCTTCTTCAACATATTGCTTGGACCGATGAAGGAGTCCAACTCTCCATTGTGCCATGATTGTCTTGATCTCTTCTTGGTCACCACTTGAGCCTAATTCTCTCCTTTTGAGTGGTGGAAGGTGAGAAGCTTCTTCAAATATGTGTCGAGGAAGACCGAGTTGTGGAAGGCACCGGTGAGCATTGTATAGCACGAAGTCGGTCCCGCCGATCAATCGTAGCTCTATGTCGGAGGAGTGTCTTGAGTGAAGCTCTTGGGTCTTGAGAAACCCTGGTGTGCATGTGAAACCATCCTTTGGCATGGTTTTTAAGTAGTTCCTCCAATCCACCCTTTTCTTGAGCTTTGGCACCCGATTTGTCATCCTCTCACATAGGCCTAGAGAATCCGTCAGATACCGGAGTGGGCTTTTAGAGAAGATCTTTGAGGCCGTTTGAGTTTCTTTGCATGGGTCAAATTTTAGGTGAAGGTCCACCCAACAAGAAAGAAGGAGCATTGACCCATAGAGAGGACGTCCCAAAGAAGCGGAGGTAAGACCGTTGTAGAGATTGGCTAGCACAGTCGGCCAAATCCTTTTGCCCTCCCAAATACTAGCAATTGCACTCAAGTGGCACTCCTCTAGGTAATCCTCCGTTCAAGGGAAGAGAAGAGATCCTACCAAGCATATAACAAAACCCTTCATCACTTTCTCCAACAACTCCTCATCTTCTTGAGCTTGGTCCATCCTCTTATAAACCCATGCGGCTAGCTTTAGAAGATTAATCCCCTTATTGGCCTTGATTTGGTTCACTAGGTTAGGACTAGGTATAAGGCTAGATAGAATCTCATGAGCACTTACTTGTTTTGTCAAACTAGCCATCTTGGTCTCATCCCTTTGTTTCATCATTTTCAACCCAAGGAACAATTCTACTTCTTCTAGGAGGATAGTGGCTTCAAAGGTGAGAAATAGGAAGGTATGAGTGTTTGGATGCCATAGTTCAATAAGAGCTCCAATGGAGGCCCAATCAAGGTGGGTGTCATTATAATGGGTAGCATGAGTTAATATGGCCAAGAAGATGCCATCTAGAAAGGAAGGATCTCATATCTAATGACAATTTAGAAAGGAGGAGAGGTAGCCACTTAATCTTCAAAAACCTTCTAGGCCCCGGTATATTTGGATAATCCTGAAGAAAATAAAAAAAAAAGAAGAAGAGAGGAAAAGAGGGAATGTGATCAGATTTTGAGAGAAGAAAAATGGTAGAATAAATGCTTAAAATAAAATCATTACTTACTTGACCCATAGTTATTCTCCTGCTAATGTGGCTTGTGATCTCAGAGATCCTAGGAAACCCCATCCTAGGCTTCTTTGAAGGTTTCTGTAGTATCCTGTCCATTTAAGAACAAGTAGCTACTTCGGTTGTTCTTCGGTCCTCTATTGATGCTTCGGTTGCTGCAGCATTCAGTCCTCTGTCGATGCTTCGGTTTAGCACAGGCCGCATCCTTTTATAATAATCAAAGCTCAGTTAGCTATTTGAACAAGTGCAAGTTTGAGTTTGAGTTCGAATGAGCCGCTGGAGTTTTATTTTCGAGCAGGAAACGGAGCGCCGGTACGTATGGTTAATTGACGATAGAGATCCTGGCATCATTTCTGTGATTAGCGACATTGTTGATGTCGTCATTTATTCAGCGCCTCTCGTGCGGGTGTCATTTGCAGTCCGATTCCAAATCAAACATTGAAAGTAATTAACGGCATTTGGGCTGTCGTCATTTATGCTTATAACGCCTCTTTACAGAGTCGTCACTTCTTGAGCTTATATCTTTTGAACTGTTTTACAGCATTGTGATTATCATGAACTAAAGTGCTTTTTATCTCGATGAAATTGATTATATCATGCACTTATGATCATATTTTGAGCTTTATTGAGTGGTGATTCTTTGTTGAGCTAATGATTTTTTTGAGCACAGAGAGGAACAGGTTATGCGGGTCTCGAGGCACTCGAATCTGGTAACATCCTTCCATCATTCCATTCTTTGTATTCTCTCCTGTAAGCATTCCTACTATATGTTATCTACGTTATTAGATTATATCAATGACCTTGTGGTTCTGATAAACCTGGAATTTGAGTTCCCCTTCATCAAAAACACTGATAGTTCTAGGGGAATCTTGATCACACGGATAGGCCGTTGGGTCATCTAAGGTTTGGGACGATGGTTCCACTTTCTGAGTTGATGCGTGGATAAACGGGCTTCGGCTTAGCGTCAGCTTAGAGATCTGGATTCCTGACCAAGTCTGGATGGTTTAACAATATTATCCTTGGTTATTTTCTATTTTAGTTTGTTTTAATTTTTCTTTTAGCCCAGTATGCATCATGTAGGACTTTGAGCCTTAATGATGAAAATCCTCATATTACGCCAATAATGAGGGCCGCTTGCTCTTAATTGAGTTGACATAAGATATTCCATTCAAAATCGAGTATTATGTTCTCTTTGAAGCCGCTTAGGCTGGTTCCTAGAAAGTATTCGTTTGCTGGGTCTTTATCTCAATTCCCTTTATTTTCTTACAAACCCACCTTGGTTGTAGCACGTCCACATTGGCTGGTAACCGCTCTCCAATGGTGTCTTTTCTTTCGTGCCCACGCGCACATTTTCATTTATTAGTTTAGTTCTTCATCCAGCCAATCATTGCTTTCTAGTAATCATTCGAGGTTGTTTCATTTAGAATCATGGAATGATTTCTAACACTTAGTGTCGGAGGTATGTCACATCACACCTTGGCATCTACTTATCAGTTCATTCCGACTTCATTCCGCTTATTTCACTTTCGCTTCACTTCGTGTCACTCCGTTGCAAAGCAGACGCCAAGGCGGGGCAGCTGTAAGCACGCCAAAATCGATGCTATGATGAGTAAATCCCATGCCGCCATGTGACGCCCCAAAGTGGACTTCAATGTTGGCTTAATATGAAGTTTTTCTAACTATTTGAGGCTTTTTCCATAATAATTATAATTAACGCCTAGAGGAAGAGCGTCATTTAACTGACGGCTTAATGAGGGTCGTAGTTTCATTAATTAACGACTGTTCATGCAGGCGTTATTTCCTGGTTTCTACGAATCCTAATCAAAATAAAATTCAAAGAATTGACGTCAATCTTAAGGGCGTTGATTAGTTGACGCATCGCAAGCAGGCGTCATTTCATATTTTTAAATAAGGAAAGTCTTTTATTTCTAAAATAAAATCCAGGAATTAGCGACTGAGTGGCTGTCGTCATTTCAATTAACGCCCCCATAAATGTCGTCATTTTTCAATTCCGTCTCTGTTCTGTCTGCTACCTTCCAGTAGTGATCCTTTCCTCATTTTACACATCATGTTCGATTAGGAAGTAGGATCTTTACTGGGGGATTGAATTCCTTGTTTTAATCTTATAATTACCCCTTGGTGTTCCTTGCGTGTGAGAGTTAAGAAAAAAAGGAAGGGAAAAAAAGGGAGTTAAGAGACTCAGAGAGAGCTAGGAAGAAACACTGTGAGAATTCTTTGACAGAGAGAAGAGAGTCTTTTCTTTTACAGGTGATTCAGCCACGAACGATTCTTCCTTCGGCAGTGACTCTTCCTCCACGGGCGTCCTTCTCCCACGGTGGCGTTCCTTCATCTACGTTTCTTCATCCTGCAGCTGTCGCGGCCTTGTTCGTTCTCCCTTCACTGCTGCACACACAGCAGAGAGGACACCTTCTCTTTAGTTTTTATTTTTATCATATCACTCATCGCTCTCTAGTTGTTCTACTAGAGATCTTCTCAGCACGTTAAACTTGCTTTGCACCATACTATATCTTGTTTGCATATCATATCATCCATATTCCCATACCATGTTACTCCTCTTAGGGGTTTAAACCAAAACACACAAGGTGTGTTCATGCCCAATTTGTTTGATTCTATATTTCTAAAGCATTGATACTACACATCTTTTGACTAATCCATCTCTTTGTTTATTTTGTGTGTTTTGCAAGGGTAATGAAACTAGAAACCTCCTTCATCGGCCGGCCGGTAGAAGGAGGAAGGAAGGACTTGTAATTTCCCCACTTCATACAAGGTACATGCGATCATCTTTACATTCTTGACGTAACCCCTCTAGCGATCACCCTCCTTTGAGCATCTCACGCTCTTCCTTTTCTTAATGTCCCACATACTTTAGCAGATTTTTATCCATTTTTATTTTATTTTTTTTTAATCTTTTCTTTTTCTTTAAAAATGTCTATGTGACACGTTCACAGTGTGTTCTAGCTGACCCGGCATGGACTTCTGGCATTACCTGCCCAGCTTCTACTGAAGACAAGCAACGGAGCAAAACTTTCCTTCGGGCATCGGCCATTATTCGAAACAAGGTTCCGCTTCTCATCTCGTAAGAGTCTTTGACCCTCAGGAGGTTCATTCTTTGTTCTTTTTCTTTTGGAAGCTGTTGGTGCTGGAACCAATGCAGAAGGTGCTCCCGCCAATCGGGCTACTGAACTTCTTCTACAGCTGTCGCTTCATTTTCTTGTTCATCGGTCAGAACCTCCGTTACACTGGGGACCTGTCGACGGTTGATTACTGCTATATTCAGACTTGTGTCCGGCGAGATTGCCAAGAACTAGCCAGCTTCGCGAGGGCATCTGCCTAAGCATTCTGTCCTCGGTTAATATGCTGGATTTTGATGAAGTAGAATCTCGCCATCAAGCGGAGTGCCAGCTGATAGTAAGGGAGGAGCTCTTGCTTCCACACATCGAACTCTCCTTCCAGCTGTTTTATAACTAGCATGGAATCTCCAAATGCTTCCAACATCTGGATTTCCATAGATAGAGCAATCTGCAACCCGATTATGAGGGCTTCATATTCTACTTCATTGTTTGTGCATGGCTTGTTTATTGAACAAGATGTATATATGACTTCTCCTTCCGGAGATTTCAGGACTATGCATGTCCCCGCTCTGACTCTGGCTGACCCAGTAGCTGAGGTGTCAATTCTGGAAGCACCGTCAAAATACAGCTGCCATAGAGAGGGCTGCACCTGGCCGACCTCTAGGGTTTCATCTTCAGGAAGTTCTGGTTCCAGCGGGCAGTCTTTAGGCACTGGATGCTCAGCAAAGAAGTCTGCGATGGCCTGGCCCTTGACGGCTCTTTGCGGTATGTAGGAGATATCAAACTCCATAAGGATCACCGCCCATTTGCCCAAACGGCCCTTGAGTGCTGGTTGGGACATGATATATTTCAGCGGATCCGCGTTGGAGATCAGCTTAATCTCGTACGACAACATATAGTGTCGGAGTTTTTTGACTGTGATGACCAGTGCCAAGCAGATCTTCTCAACGTAGGTGTATTTCTCCTCAGTTCTGACTAATCTTCGACTGAGGTAGTAGAGGGCTTGTTCTTTCCCTTCTTCATTGTTCTGGGCTAGCATTGCCCCCAGGGAGTTATACGTGGCTGCTATGTACAAAACCAGCGGCCGTCCTTTCACCGGTGCGCCCAGCACTGGAGGAGTCTTCAGGTAGTCTTTGAGCTTGTCAAAGGCCGTCTGGCAATCTTCGTCCCAGTAAAAGGGAACATCTTTCATCATTAGCTTGTGAAAGGGCTGGCATCGCCCTGACAAGTTGGATATAAACCGTCGGATGTATGCCAGGCGGCCTTGTAGAGATCTCAGTTCGAAGAGGTTCCTCGGTGAGGGTAACTCCTAAATTTCTTTGATTTTTGAGGGGTCTATTTCAATCCCATGATATCTGACAATGAAACCCAAGAACTTTCCGCTCAACACTCCGAACGCACACTTTATAGGGTCCATCTTCAATTCATACTACCTTAGCCTTTGAAAGATAACTCAGAGGTCCCGCAGGTGGTCTTTTTTCTTTTTGGTCTGGACTACAAGGTCATCTATGTAGCACTCGACCTTATGGTAGAGTAGCTCATCAAATATTCTAGTCATCGCCTGCTGATAAGTTGCATCGGTGTTCTTTAATCCGAACGGCATCCTCTTGTAGTCATAAATGCCTTTGGGAGTTCGGAAGGCAGTGTAGACTCGGTCATGCTCCGAAATCCATATTTGGTTGTAGCCGGATGACCCATCCATGAATGATAGGGCCTCATGGCCGGTTGTTGCATCTATCATGACCTCCGTTATTGGTACCAGAAAGTCATCTTTGGGGCAGGCTTTATTCAGATCTCGAAAGTTAACACATATCCGGATCTACCCATTCTTCTTCTTCACGGCACAATATTGGCCAGTCACGTGGTATATTGATTTTCTTTGACGAAACCCACATCAATGAGCTTGTCAACTTCTTTGCATATTTGAGTGATGAGCTCTGGCCTCATGCGCCGCGGCGGTTGCTTCACTGGTTCGGCTTTAGGGCTTATTGCTAGCTCATGTTGTGAGACTGCGGGGCTCAGTCATGGCATTTCCTTGTAGGTCCAGGCAAAGCAATCCCGGTATTCTTCCAGTAGCTGGATGTACAACTTCTGTTCTTCAGCAGATTGCTGGGCGCTGAGTAAGGTCGGCCTATGGTCATCCTCGTCTCCCAGATTAACTTCTATCAGTTCATCGACTGTGGCTTGGCCTCCATCTTCTATTTCCGGGGGCGCCGGCTGAAGGTCGACAAAGTCTAGAATATCATCTTCAAGGTCAAGAACCTCGATCTCTTCATTCGATTCTATTTGGACTTCAGCAGGGGTCTCTGCGCCGGCCAGTGGTAGCCGTACGAATGGTTCCATTAGCGAATCCATCGCCGTTACATCTTCGAGGGGTGAGCTAACATATTCATCTCCTACAAATAGGTTTGCGGTCATGGAAGACCGGTGGTTGTTTATTGCTGGGCTGGGGTAGCATCATAGCTTTATATCAGTAGGTGAGAAGGTCTCACCCTTTTGGATTGTCGTGTCCTCGGTGGAGGTGGCCTTTTTCTTTTCAGCAACATACATCTCTCGATCGGTCTCGATAGAAGCTTCTCCGATTGGCACGAGAGGTGCTGAGATCATCATTAGCGGAGGCCCGCCAGAGGGAGACATCCCCACTTCTTCAACATCTTCGGCTTCGCTACTGCTGGCCGTGTCAAACCTGGCTTGAAGGGCTACTTCTTCAGGATAGACTTGCTCCGAACATCGGCAAGGAGTCATGGTCTCTGTTTCTGAGTCTCTTGGTCTAGCTGGTTCAGCATATTCCGCTTCTGTTGGGTATTCATCGAAAGTTCCCCCCAGCGGATTGTTTTCAGCAGGATAGAAGGCAGAGATGGTGTCCACCTCATAGCACCCATTGTAATAATATTCTTCAAGGGTGAAGCCCAAACCTGGATGCTGAGAAACACGTCTCATCTCTATATCAAGACTCGCGGGATACCACATCTTCTGGAATGCTTCTTTGTCCTTGCGCGACTGGTCGGAGGGGATGTGCTACTTCTGGAACATCCTGACCATCCGACTTGTCGTGAACGCTAGACCCTGGACGGGAGCTGACGAGTTCTCTATGTCTTCAGGTAGATGACAATCAGTGTCTTCCTGGGTAGGGTGCTCCTCGGCTGTATAACACAAGCTGCCGGGGCCATCTATCTGTGCTACCTCCCAAGCTTTGAAAGGCACGACAGTGGTGTTACCGAGGCTAGGGATTGGCTTGGTGAGGCCTTCCGGGACCCTTATGTGGTCGTGCTTTCAATGGCTTCGGGATATATAGCAGGAGGTGCTATCCTGCCCACGTCTCCGGTGACTGTTATATGGGAGACCGCCTTGGGCTTGACATATCCGCGCGGCAGTGGTGGAAACCAGTCATCACCGGAGGTGCTTTTTGGTGCCCCTGCAGGGTTCTTGGATTCAGAGGTCTTTTAAGACCGATCTACATATAGATGAGCATCTGCCAAGTGACACTCGGACACTTCGAATGAATGGAGGTTGGCAAATATCCTCTCTTCCCTCCCTTCGAGACTGTATTTGATGCACTAGAGGAGCGTGGATGGCACCACCATATTTTCATGCAGCCAGGGGCGGCCAAGCAGTGCCTTGTACGAGGTGCGGGAGTCGATGACATGAAATTGCACCCTCGTAGTAAAGTCCGCCAAAGTGAGTGTGAATTCTGCTACTCCCAGCGATACTTCACACTTTTGGTTAAAGCCGGTGATACGCATTTCTCTGGATTTATCTAGGCGTACATTAAAGTGATGCCTCTGATATATTCTATATGGTAGAATGTTGACAGCTACGCCAGGGTCGACCAGGATTTTGTTCAACTCTATCCATTCAGGTGTCCCCTCATGTAGAGCGGTCTGTTGTGGCTGATAGTAGGAAGCAACATGTCCTCCTGAGTGAAGGTCATGCTGGCCTCTGGCAGTGCTTCAGCCAAGCAGGTTTCATATTGAGCAAGTGTCTGCAAGGCAGGGACGATCGCCTGTCGGGTCTCTTCACTCAAAGAAAGGATCTCCCAGATTGTAAATCTTGCAAGGAGCTTCTTGATTAGCTTCATTATCCTGCTTCCAGCTCGGACATTTGACAGCTTCATTTCATCTGCCCATCTAGGCTTGGAGGAGTCTTGGACTGCGGTCCCTGACGGTCCAGCCTCAGTGGGCTCAGATTTCGCATCCTTCTGCTTGGTGCCATGTTCTTGTTACCCTTCTTTGGCTGCTGTCGGGCAAGCTTTATCTGCATCCGGAGCTTCGGAAGACTGCTGGGGCTGCGGGTACGTACTCCCGATTGTAGGGTCAGCATCCTGACGTGGTTGCTTTCCCTTGGACATCTTCAGGAATTCCAGGAAGGAAGGGGTAGTAGTGCTGCCCCCACTTTGGTTATAAAGGCCTGACGGAGGAGGGATTTGAACTCCCTTGACTTCCGAGGAAGGTATCTTGTAGGGTTGCTCTCCCCTGAATATGATATTATGGTTAGCAGGCGGCTGGCGCCCCCATTTCTGGCCTGACCGGGTTACGTGTGCTGCAGTAGCCGCTTCAACCGGGCTTGCCCCGACAGCGGGTGTGAAGCATATTTCTTCCTCGTCCTCTTCACCATGCAAGTTGAAGAGAGCCGAGAGGGTATTACAGGACACAATATGTTCTTTGTTGACCTTAGCGGCCTTTCTTTCCTTCTTTTGTTTCTTTTTCTTCATTTCTTCAGCTGGCGCCTGCTCCCAGAATAGGCTGCCATCCTTATCGGATGCTGCGTCAGCTTGCTGCTCCTGCTTGAGTGAAAGTTGCTCTAGCTCATGCCATGGGACATGATCTCATACCAGCAAGGGTTCTAATTCATGCTGTACATATTCATCTGGCCCATTTATATAGTCTTGCAGCCGCCGGACTTATGGACTAATCTCCTTGACCATTGGCAGTGGAGTCTATCTTCTCCGATTATTTGCAGATTTTCTGATGACTGCAGGTGGATCGGTCCACACAGATGCTTTCACCGGTGGGGTAGGTCATGGTGTGATGCCACGAACATGTGCCCCCACTTTCGGGCGAGGTGTCGTCTTTTTCTTGCTCTTTGTAGGGACTTGCAGCCATCCCTGTTGTTCTTCTATGGGCGCCAGGAAACAGAGTTCATAAGTGCGCCGAGTGCTAGCTTTAGAGATCTCCTCAAGCAAGGCTTGGTATGCAGAGACCTTATTGGAGGGTCAACCCTGTACTCTCTCAAGTCAATCTCATCTTTCTTCACCATGCCTTCAATAATATCTTTGAAGACATAGCAATCTTCAATTGGATGCCCCAGTATCTGGTGATAGGGGTAAAACCTTGGACTGTCTTTTCTTTTCAGGTCCTCCGGCCTCTTTGGCTCAGGCAGGGTGACCTTTTCATACTGGGTTACCCAGTCGAATAGAATTCTGGTCTTCTCCTTTGGAAAAGAGTAGGCCTTCTTCATTTTATCCCGCAGTGAGGGACCTTCTTTGCCATCTCCGGCTTTAGCAGGCTGTGGGGCAACCGCCTTCATGCCTTTATCCTTCTGTTGTTCAAATGCCTTAATGTCAAGGGCATTTGCTTCTTTAGGCGCCTGGCGCCGTTCTGTCGCTTTGTCTTTTTGTGCAGTAGCAGTAGTTGATGCAGGGGCGGGTCTGGCCAAGAAGGCTTCCACCTCGGCCACAATGTTGTTTAATCAGTCGAATGACCGGATTTCCAATCCTATCATCTTTTCCAGGACCTCCCTCTTGAGGTTCTGTTTACATATCTGTACAGCGTCCTCCTAATGCGGGGTCCGCTTGCATCTCATTTTGAGGTTCCTCCACCTCTTGATATAATCAAGGGCTGTCTTATCTGCCCTCTGTCTTATTGAGTAGAGTTCAGCCACTGTGACATCCCTCTCTATGACATGAAATCTTTGTCTAAACTTCCTCTACATGTCTGACCAGTCGCTGATTGACCTGGCCCGGAGGCAGGAGTGCCATTCAAAAACGAGCCCCGTCAGCGAGGTCCCAAAAATTTTTAGCAAATATGACTCGTCGGCGGCCAGATCACCCATGACGGTCATGTAGTAAGCGACATGTTCTCTTGGGGATCCCTTCCCGTTGAACTTGTCAAATTTTGGTGGCTTGCTAATCCCAGGAGGGAGTAGCTTGGCAGCATGATACGGTGGGTATGGAACCCTGTATGCATCAAACGTGACGTAGTCGCCTTCACTTCTTTCAGCGAGCTTCAGCTCGATCATTCTCTCCACCATCATTTTGTTCATGACAGTTGGATCAACCAATTCTGGGTAGAAATGTGCCAGCTGTAGGTAAGGGGTGACCAGGGTGGTCGCCTGCGGAGGAGGACGCAGTAGTGGAGGTGTCTGGTGCACCTGTGGTAGCATTGGCGGCATCAGCTGCTGTGGTGGGCGTTGTTGAGTCGTTGCCAACCTTGGTTCTGCCGGCTGGTTCATCCTCAGGTAGGATGTCAGGCAAGACATCTTCTTCTTCTTCCGTCGTCACCACATTGGCGGTCAGAACAGTAGCTTTATCACATTGTTGGTGGTGGGCTAGGGCTTTCTTTCCTTTAGCCATTGCCAACAGTTCTCTTGCGGCTTCTGCCCTTCGAGTGTTCGATCTTGGCCTCCCGGCCAATTGAGCCAGCTCATGAGGATCCTCTAGAAGTCTTCCATATTGGCCAGATATGTCAGCCATGTTGCAGGTAAAGATCTGCATTCTTCTTCTCTGTCTATGAACCTTCCACTTTGCATGCTTCGAGAAGGTTAACCTCTCAAACACAGAGATTCTTTTTCCTTCTTCCCGCCGAGGGGCGATCTCATCGGCCTCATAACCATTGTCGTCGATCGATGACGTCATCCTTCTTTCTTCTTCTTCTTCTTCTTCTTCAACTGCCATTGGTGGGCAGTAGTCTTCTTTGGCCACGGCTGCTTGTAGTAGCCATTGTTGGCCCAGCGAGGGGTTGCCCAGACCCCTGAAGTAGCTTCTGACCATGTTGGTCATTTCTTCTTGCCCCCGTTCCTGATGTAGGACTGGGGATAATTATTGACCTCCCATGGGAGGGATGTAAGCAAGCCGGGCTCGTCCGGCAAGTTGCTGGAATCTTCTTCCCACTGTGGGGATGTTGGCTTGTCGGGCGCAGGCCCTGAAACTTTCACAGCGTGGAGGGTCCACAACCGTCTCTTCCTTTCTTGGGGCCAGGCCCCTTTCCTTCTCCATTTTCGCTCCGTCACGTGCAAAGCGGTGACGGACTGGTGCGTCCTAGTGAGCGGGTTGGATCTTCTTAGGGACCCAAACCTGTTTGAACTTCTTCGGCCTGGGGGCCAGCTTCTCATGGCCAGGGCGGCTGGCTTCTTCTTTCTCAGCTCTCCTCCCAGAGAGGACCTGGTAGGAGTTGTAAACAGGTACGGCGGGGATGACTCGATCTAGGACCAGCCGAGCATCGCGTCCGTCCAGGAAGACGCAAACTCCACCGATCAGCATGGACTTGCCGGACACGGAGAGACGTCCGGTAACAGTAGCAGTATTCTGCCGAAAGCCCCTGCGTTGGCGTCCTCTAGAGTTCTTAGCAGGAATGGGGCGGGCCCCATTGGTGATGTGGTGCACCAGGCAACTGGCGACTTCAATCGGACTCTTGAGCAAGCCCACAGAGCATCGAGCCTTCAAGGCCTTGACTTTCTTCATAGTCTCCTGGCAGGCTCCGAGGTCTCCACTTGAAGCAAATCAGCGAAGGCCAGCCCCAAAAAGTTGGGGAAGCTTACAGCAGCAGGGAATGTTCTAAGGACAGTGGGCACCGCCAGGTACCATGTTCAGCATGGCCAGTGATGATCGCGAGGCCAAAGGTAAGAGAAGTAAGTCATGATGATGCCATTGTCTGCCTGTCACACGAAACAAACAAACGATCAGCAGTCTTTGGGAGGGCCTCGGGGCCCACATATCTCGGAAAAGAGATGAAAGGTGACACTGGTCCCACCGGGCGTGCCAGACTATGTTTGATGGGATTTTTGTTTGGTCATTTTATTCTGGGTCGAACAACCAATTAATTAATCAATATTCAATTGATTAGTTGACCACGCAGGCGTGCCAGTCACATAAGTGACAGATTTATTATGCGCTCATTCTGACCCGTGTCGGGCGAGAGTGAGATTCAGATCGAGACCAGCAGTCCGCCATACCATAAAGGCTATGACGTTAATTACATCCCCCATAAGGGAGAAAACCTTTGATTAATTGCCGAGATAGTGGGCCGTCCGAGGCCGAAATAAGATGCAAAAGGATGCATATGACGAGGTCACATGAAATACTTTCATCTATCATGCAAGAGAGGCATGGTTCATTGAGTTGGAAACCCTCAATATGCGGCGGAGGACACAAGTCTGAAGACCACCATCGCGCATAGCAAAGACTTCCAGTCAAGCGTAACCTGGCCTTCGGTCAATGCCATTTGATATACCGAGGGTCCATGCAAACATTCATGCACTAACATGGCATTAATGATTATACTAAAACATGACAATAAAATCGTGAAGGTAGACAATGATTAGTCAAGTTTATTAATCTCCGCCGAGGGAGACGAAAATGGTGACAGAGGCATGATAACCAAAGCATGATAATACTAAACGTAATAATAGAAGCATAATAGGAAAATGGTTTGGACTTGAACAGCCCCTTTTATTTGGTTTATTATTGATTGGGGTTTATTAACCTCGACCGTGGGAGGCAATGATTGCTCCGAAGACAGTGAGGGATTAAAATAGTGCGATAGAGAGTATTTATTCGAAACCGGCGTGACCAAGCGTCGGAGAAGAGTTCCCCGGCGCGGCCAAACGTAGGTAAAGGGGGTTAAACCGGCGCAGCCATGGCAAGATGCTCACCCGGCGCGATGGCCTTGGGGCACGCCGAATTAGGGCGCGTCTGGTATAGACCGTTTAAAACCATTTGAATTTGAGTCTAGTGTTAATGGGTGTGGGGGGATACCGCGCCGTATTAGGGCGTGCCGGGTTAAGGCCGCACCGTTTAAGTTGATTTTTTGGGGTATTTTTGAATCTATTTGGTTTATTAAGATGTTCTTGAAGATTTTGGGTTTGATTGGGTTAATTGTTTATTGAATTGGAATCCCGGGCTCTCCATCAGCAGAGTCATAAGCTCGTGCGCGGTTCATACTCAAGCACGGAAGTTCATTATTTAAGAACACATGTTTTATTAAGTCTAAATCACGAAGATAAATGATTTGTTAAAACCTGGTGAAAATTGGGCAGCATCTCCCCATCCCTGAAGGATTGCAGGGGAGAAGCGGGGTCATACTCACGTGATGAGTAAGCCCTTAACAAGCCGGACGGCACAACGGCGACCAGCGGATCCCAATCGGATAGGAAACCCCGAGGACTAGCCTACGAGGGGCACCATGGTTCCGTGGGTTGAAAACAATCGCATGAGACGACCAATAAGGGAAGGAAAATCCCGAGGACTAGCCTACGAGGGGCACACGACCCGTGGTCCAATCACAATCCGAAAAGGGACGGCTGGTAGGGAAGAAGAGCCCCGAGAACTAGCCTACGAGGGGCATACGACCCACAGCCACCACAATGTCCCTAAGGACAGTGGATTTCCTATCCGGCTAAACCTTATCAATATTCACCTTATGGCCCAATAGGGATGCTCATCACTCACAGATAGAACCCTTTGACCAAATGGCGATTCTGAAACATCAATGGGGTATGTCCCCCTCCCCAGAGTATCAAAGCTAGTGTTCTCAAGAACAACGAAGCTCGGCAATCATGAATTGTATGCAGAATAGGGGGGGAAATATAATAGCATAACATAACATCCAATGAGTTGGCAAATCGTCGCACACAGAGTTAGCAGGTTAGTGCTCACGGGGTTATTAGGTTAGCATTACGAACTACAATAATCAGGATATAGATAGTAGCAATCAGAATCATTAGCACATAACGAATGCACAGGTTATGGAGGTGACCATGTTCTCTCGGGACTATGAGAAAATGCAGAGGGGTGTCGACGGGATCGACCTTGAACCGGAATGGATAGAGATGCACACACGAGTGTGTCTCCAACCACAAAACCTACAGCACGTATACAGCAAGGCATGGCCATTGCATTAAAAGGGAAAATCCCCGGGGAGGGGAAATCGTCTCCGTAGCCCATGTTAGCCCCCGGGCATGTTCGGTCTCACGAAGTAAAACTTGACATTCCCACACATAAAGTGATTGGGCATGCGAATTGAGAATGGAACAGGGAAAGCATACACAGTATTGTTGATGTTAGATGGAAGGCTCTATCACCACAGGATGTGGATCTAGAGGGGGGGTGAATAGATCAACTGGTTATTTAAAAATTAGGCCTAGAATCAAATGCAGAATTTAGAAGAACACTAAATGAACATAGCCAATGCACCGAATGAAACACACAAGATCTGCTGAACAAGCAATCAAACACACGAGAGGCACAAGGCTTTTAGGTGGTTCGGTCAATCCGACCTACGTCTACCCCACATTCAACTCGAATGTGGATTAGTGCTGATACACAGCTTCAATCAGCTGGGCTCTATAGCTTGCCAACAACGGCTGGGGCTTACAGCTTATCCCGACCAGAGGAACACCCTCTGCAACAGCTGAGCTTCACAGCTTGCTCTACTGGGCACATCAGCTTAGCCGACCAGAGGAACACCTCTGCAACTCGCTGACTCATAGCTTGAAACCGCTGACTAACAACTTGATAGAACAAGAGTTTTCAAAGAGAAAATAGCAAGACTGAAAACAAACAAAAACACACAATCGAATGGAAGAAAACTAAAGCGACTGTAGCTCAAAGTTGAGCAATATCAGCTCTGGTAACTGGACCAAGAGACTGATTCACAAGCTCTCATAATAACTCTCTCAACTCATCTCTCTTTTTCTTCTTCTCTCCTTTTCTTCTTCTCTGCTTTTCTTCCTCTCATAGTGGATCTCGGTGGCTGCTGCTTCAGACTGGATGTATAGACTTCGCCAACTTCGATCAGCCTTTTCAGAAGATAAAGACTGCTATCAAGTGGATAAGGGCGCGTGGCTTCCACAGTTCCCGCCCAAGTGAATTCGCCAGATCCGAGGCAATTCCATCCACGTGTCAGCATCTGCACACCTCATCCTCCTGGGATCACGAGCCATGTCAGCAATCTCAGTAGAGAATCCCTGTCAGACAAAGTATCGGATAATCAAATTAGATAACAACTCTGTATAGACTTATCAGAAGAACTACGTTGTATAGACTTCATATAACTGAAAGCTATGTACAAACTTGCTGTATGAAGCAACCGCTGTACAGACTTAGGTGATATGAAGACTGTCAATGTATAGACTAAGTGAAGATCAATACAATGTGCAGACTTCGCAAATGAAGATGCAATGTGTAGACTTCATGAGTGAAGATGCAATGTGTAGACTTCATGAATGAATATGCAATGTGTAGACTTCAGTGAGAAGATGCAATGTGTAGACTTCAGTGAGACTCAAATGAAGACGGATGATGTATAGACATAAGAACTGATGCACGATGTACATACTTCATGAGACTCGAATGAAGACAAGCGATGTATAGACTTCACGACTGATGAATGCAATGTACAGACTTTGCAAGATGTGAAGGAGTTGAGTGTACAGACTTCACGATGTGAAGAGTTGTTAACAAATGACTGTACAGACTTGAGGTGAAGACCTATGTATAGACTTTCTAAAGAAAGGCTGTATAGACTTGAAGCAATGGAAAACATCGCCTGTATAGACTTTGAACTACAACGTAGGTAAAAGCATCGATGTATAGACTTCGAAGCTGAACGTAGGTAAATAACCCAATGTGCAGACTTTGAATCGCAACGAAGGAACAGATGCCAATGTACAGACTTTGGCAAACAACGATGTACAGACTTGGCCGAACAGTCCAATGTATAGACTTGAGGCATGGAGGCCAATGTACAGACTTTACCTCGTGCAAGATACAGTGACTGAATGTATAGACTTTGGACTCTTGAGCTCTGTATAGACTTTGCAGTCAACAGGCGATGTATAGACTTTGGAGTCTGAGAACAATGTACAGACTTTGTAAAACAGAAGCCTGTATAGACTTGAAAGATCAAGACGCTAAGGAAGACGGTCATTGTACAGACTTAGATGCCATTGACAAATGCATGCTACAGTCCAATGTGTGGACTTACATGAGACGCTCATTGAGACGCTCAATGTACAGACTTCGCCTGACACCGTCCAATGTACAGACTTTGCCTTAGACTCTAAATGAGACGGACAATGTATAGACTTAGCCAATGCAATGAGTTGACGCTACGGTGTATGTCAATGCAATGAGTTGACGCAGTCCAAAGTACAGACTTTCAAGCCTGAAGGCCAATGTGTGCTTCGGCTGTACAGACTTCAGTCTAGAAGGTAATGTAGCAATGTATATACTTGATCTTGATCGTGCAGTGTATAGACTATGCAATGCACTGTGGATGTATGGACTTGCAACGACGGGCAATGTGTAGACTACGCACAGACGGATGAGTCGACTCATGAGAATAGGGGGTTGACCCATAACAATGTATACACTTTGCAATCGACAGGCAATGTACACACTTGCTAGGATGCTGCAAGAGACACGGACAGTGTACAGACTTACGTTACTGTAGCAATGTATAGACTGTGAGACTTTGAGTGTGTGTTCAGTGTGAAAACAAGATAAAATGCATAACACACACAGACAATCTGATAAAAGTAATTTCATCAAAACATAAACAGTGTTGCCAATCAATCAAAACAATTGTGTTTCCATATGAAGTAAAGTTACATGTCAACACCATCAACACATAGGAGTCACAACAAGTATAACATCATTCATTCCATCAACAGGAGGCGAAAGACATAACATATTATAAGCATTCGGCACGCCGGCGTTGTCGCTTGGTAGCCGTTTCATTGATTGCAGAGAAGAGATTGCAGAGGGGAAAGGAATAAAGAGATGGTAAGGGGGGAGATGGGATCATATCATCGCCCCTCCCCCTCGCTTACACAATAGCAGGAAAGAAAACCAGAAGGGGATCGTCGGGCAGCAACCCGCAAAACCCACCTTGATTTCGCTAGCAAAATAGAGTATCGGATTCTCTCCTCCTTTGGCTCCGACATGCTTCAGGAAAGCAGGCAGAAGAGGGTGGCGGCCGGAATATTCACAGTGGAAGAACCCTATTTCTCCCCCAAGACCCCCTCTCTCTTAGACGAACAGACGCTGATTGGCTCTTCGACTATGCCCCTCTCTCTCCGCTCTTCTATCTCTTAATGCCTTGATCTCTTTCGATCCCCTTTTTTTTTCCTCTCTCTGTTGAACGAGATTGGGTTATATAGGCGAAGGCTTTCCTGGCGTGAAGGATGCGCGCCGGGGAGCTTCAATTGCATACGGCGCGCGGGGCAGAAGGGCGCCAGGATAGGGGTGTGCCGGATAAGCCTCATTTGCTTAGCGTGGGTTAGACAGCAGGTCTCGTGCTGGTTCCGAGAGTCACCGTGACCATTCATCTCACCGTGGTCTTGCAAAACATTGGTGAGAAGTCCTGGCAAAGCCCCCGGGTAGACGTGCAACCTTCTTCGGAACCTCGTGCATCTTTAGTTTGAATACGCGGGTTTTCTGCTGACGCGGCTTTCGACACTGTGGTTCGTGCTGCCGGCTTGGTTTGACCTGTGTTCGAAGATTTCCTGGGAGGTAGAATACCATCTAGGGTGCTCTTTCCTTGACAGGGCGATCATTTGGTCACTAACGGACCTGATATGCTGAGAAGTTGTACCCATGCCGGGTCACCGGGATCTTCTACTGATAGAGCCTTTGGTCCCCTATTCTGAAGGGCCAAGGGCGTTCTTTCACCTCAGGAGGATCTTTCATTCAGGTGGCGGGCCACCGGGTACATTCTCTTCCTTGGTCGGACGATGGATATGCTCTCGTCCTTGGTCGGATGATAGCTACATTCTCATCCTTGGTCGGATGACGGGTACATCCATATCCTTGGTCGGACGACAGATGCATGCTTGTCCTTGGTCAGACGACAGGTACGTCCTTGTCCTTGGTCAGATGACGGATGCATGCTCGTCCTTGGTCGGACGATGGATATTGTTTGCATGGTACGACCAAGTCGATATCGGTTCATTGGGTAGTCCTGACGACACTGCCGGCTGGTGGTATATTCTTCTCGATCCTCCTGAGGTGAAATTCCCGGCGTTCATACTGGGTGACCTGAGGCTCTGACAGCTTGAGAAGGCTTTAGTGTATTGATCCCTTTCAGCTTCTATGCTTCAGTAGGCCGCATGATTCGTCTTTGAGGCTTGATCGCCGTTGAATATATTTTGAGTGCCAAAAGGCGGCGGCGCGACCAGGTCAATGCATGAATATCACGCGATCGGAGTTCGTGGACTCTTCCAGCCTAATCGACACCTCAAGGGTGCAATTAATCCCATAAATCAGACCCTATCCTGACCTAGAAACGTTGTTTTGCTGTGGCGGTCGGCGAGGAGCGCGTTCGTGGGAGAATTCGTCGAGTTGGCGAGGGTATTCTTCGTGCCATCTTGGTGGCCTGCATCCCCTTCTTCCTTCAATTAAGGTAGGTGATAGTGGACCAAATTCGTAATAAAATATACCCTTAGAAGCATCTGCAAGTCCTCTTTAGATCCATATTAAAATCCCCAAATTTCATTCTGTATAGAGATCGTATGATAGATTTTAGTAGAAGCATGTCAACTAGGGTTTCTTCCATGCTTAGCTTTCATATTTGGATCTGATCGTAGGTTATCTAGCGGGCTAAAATCAAATTAAACATGCTTCATTATGTAAATTTTTTTGCTATTTCTAGTAGTTCTATTTTGCCCAAATATTATGCATTGTACATCATGAATTTCATCTCGCAATTAGAGTCTATCAAGATCGCCGGAGAGTGGGCTTGTCGACCTGTTAGTGGTCGTAATAGGAACCGATGGGTCCCTAGCGATCGGACGACTGACCGTTTCACCAGTTTCACCTGGCACTATTTTGGGCTATGCGGCCTATCAAATGTCCGTCTAAGGGTCCCTAGCGGTCGCTCGATAGACCGTTTTCCCCTATCTGCCAGTTCTATTGATCGTCACCCTAAGCGGCCATTCTATAGGCCGCTAGCCTCTGTTAGCGGTCCTAAATTAGACCGTCTCGTATTGCTATTTTTCTTTTTATGTGTATTGATTACCTCGGCTAGATTGCATGTGTAGGTCAGAAACCCACACAAGGAATTGGTAAATTATGGAATATATGAACTGATCTAACTATGTTCATGATTAATATCTCCCTTTCCTTACATCACAATACGTTCTCCTGGTTATAAAAATTGAAAGTTTTATCAACATGTCACAATGATTATGGTAAAATAAATGTGAAAATTTTCTAGGATTGTTTGACAGTCACTCCACTCCGGTGGTACTGACTGACCTATAGTCTACCATTTTTTGATGTTTCATTAAACTTTTAATCTTGTAATGGATGGGACTCTCCGTCGGATATTCCTTCCGTCGGACTAGGACTTCCATTATGAGACCTCCGTAAGACCCCGCGAGCCTGGGATTCCCACTAGGACGCCAGGCGGGTTGTACCCTCAAGACATGCACCCAATTACTCGATCGAATCACCTGTTTTACAGCACGGAGTTTGGATCTGTCATAGCTTAAAGGCGGCCCTGGCCTAGACCGCCTGGTGCTTTAAGCGGTCTAGTCATGACCGTTTTCTAGCTGGCCATAAGCTAGGTTCTGCTGGTCATCTTCCTTGTTTCCCAGCGACCTAGCCATGTCTAAGTTGACCAAATCGCCTCTGGCTCGACCCGAGAGGTGTGGGATGGACCCAGGTTCAGTTCCATCATGTCTTGGGGCGGGCTGGGAGCCCATTATGTCGACTGTTTCAGTCTAGCTTGGCACAGAATAGTTGCGGTTGTCATTTGACCATTTTCATCCTCCAACCTGTCATCCAAGGTCCATTTCTGGATGGGGCGGCCCAGTAAGAGACCGTTTTAATCCTTGACTATGGGGCCCGTTCTTCTGGCCCAGTATTACTTGTAGCGGTCCATGTTAGACCATTTTTTTTCTTGTTGCGGCCCATATATGACCATAATGTAGCCTAAAGCTTGTTCCACGTGTTTTCTTGTGTGTTCTGGTAATCTGAGCCAAGATGGGCTTAAGTTGCAATAAAATCCTGATTTCGTTATGGTCCTTTTCAAGCCATAAATCTTATGGATTCCCATTCTATTATTGAAATCTATCTTGATCTTAGAAATTAAGTTACATAGCTTGACCTTGGAATTCTTGGCCGATTCCAATGAATGTCTAGATATTACTTGGGATCTTGGATCTACCAAATCAATTCCAACGTATCATAAGGGACTGGTCTGGTCCTGGGAGGAGCGCCCGAAAAGTACTAGTGCCCCGGGGAGTTGTAATGACATGGTGAGGCATTGCACCGAGTGCATGACTAGCGTGTGTCTATGACATTCATTCATTTTCTCTGTACACTTTATTAGATTCCTAGATGGAATTTATCTCGATATGACTTTCTTGTTTGCATGCTTGATCGGCCAATTCTTGGAAATGGATATATCTATGTTCAATTCATTCAATTATTTTTGTTTCCATCAATTCTTATGTTAACTTGTTTTATCGTTCTTAGTTCGCATGCATGACAGTCAATTAATTTAGTTAACTACTTAAACTTTACCTGCTATTACCTACTGAGTGTTCGCTCACCCAGTTTTCTCCCCATTTTCAGGTAGCTCCGATGAGGGAACGCAAACGGACGGGGATGGGCAAGAGTAAAAGATATGGAGTGGACCCCGCTAGGTGTGAACCTTGTTGATGTCATAGGATGTGATCTATGTGGTCATGTAGTTGCTATGAGTCGTTATATATAGTCGATTCAGACTGGTCATTTCAAGTTGTAATCTTCTCTTTATTTTCCAATTGAGTCATGACGTAAGAAGGTGGATGTTGAACATCGTTATCCTCCGGTTTATAAATAAGTTGGTGTTTTTCTTTTAAGCTAATTCTTCTCTATTGCAATTATGTTCGTTAATACCGTTATTACTCTGTTATCCTGAATGTATATGACTGCCGCGTTCCGATATTCCGCGTCGGGGCGTGACACTTCATATAAACATGAAGGCAATATTGAAGTGATTAATGTGTTAGCGCTAAAGTAAAGATACACGAGATACGATAAAATACACGGTGTAAAACCCAAGTAACAACAAGTAACATGATATGATTAAGAATGAGAATTGAGAATACGATAGAGCAAGTATATAGTAAGAATGTAATTTTGGTCTTTCATGAACAAGAATGTACTTTTTCATAACCATAAAGGCTATGCACAAGAAAGTCATGTAACAAAAATGTACTAGTAAGCATGTAATTTCACAAGAATGCCTCGTGACTATTCGTGGATATTCACAAGTTTATAAGAAAATGTACTCCCAGCGCAATGCGACGCCAGTGTTCATCATATCCCATGGTTTATAGTATATTTTTAGCTCTCTACCGAGGGGACTAGAGTGGAGCCATTGGACACTATCCATGCCCGCTCTTACATCTTCAAGTTATAAATCAAGCTACTTCCATGATAATATAAATAATTTGGCCAAGAATGTCAATTCCAAACAAAGTTTACATGATAATGTAGCCAAGGTATAGAACGCATCAAAACTCGATCATGAGAATCCAAAGAGGATTTAGAAAGGACATTATGCTACGGCGGCATTTCAGCAGCATAACGGTATATTAGATTAAGTTCCATAACTTATCAATGACTTATTAAACACATTTTCAGATTCCAGATGATCAAGAGACCATCTAAGAATAGAATTAGAACAACCCTTGGGTCAAACCCCAGGTTAGAAACATGACAGAGAATGGCGGTCACGTACAACACCATTTCATAACTTAGAGGTCTGGACAGGGCCGTTTCTATAACAATAGCGGTCAGATACAGGCCGCAAACAGTTGTTTGGCGGTCCAGGGAAAATCGCTACTAGACAGAGTCGACCAGAAAGAACAAAGAGTCGACACTTAGGAAATTCTGGAGCATGATGGTCTTAGGGGTGGCCGCTACATGTCAAAAACGGCCTGATCAAGGCCGCTATCAGACAGTGACGGTCCCTAGATGGCCGCAATAAACCAGAGTATAGAAATGAAACCACCGGTGAGGTGAGTGCATTCTAGACAATATGGCTTTAAGCGTACAATCAGCTCGGCGTCCTAGTGGGAATCCCAAGCTCGCGGAGTCTTACGGAGGCCTTGAAACATGATCCCCTAATTCGACAGAAGGAATATCTGGCGGAGATGTTCACAAGTCCAAGAAATGTGCCTATAAGTGCAACGTTTACCTAATGGTCGCACAGCGGAGCATACGCCATGTACTTATGAAAGACGATGAGATGAGAGTGAACGATCAAACCAACGGTAACAACCACCATATTAATACCACATGAAATATGACCACAATATGGAAAATTATTTATTTACAAAAGTATAACTTTGGCATAAAATTACACATTCATGAAAAATAAGGTTAAAACATGCTTACAGTGAAATAGGGTATTTAACAGAAAATTAAAACATAATAGAATTATGAATATAATATAAGAAATCATATTAAGTTCGAACTGGCATAAAACGGTTATGAATCGGCCGTCAGAAAGGTAAAAACGGTGACGCTATAAACCGCATGAAAATAGAGAAATGGTCCTTTAAATGACCGCATGGTTTCCCTTGAGGTTCCTGTAAGACCGCCTTCTATCTTCATCCAGAAACCTTTAAACAATAAACAAAAGGCTAATCTAGGTCATATTATGCATGGGAACGATGTAAAACATGTAGTAAAGCATGCTAGAAGAATATTGGGCCGAGAATATGTATAGAAAATTGTAATTTTAACAAGAATTGCATCTTTTTCATTAAAGGGTTAGGCTCATGTATGAAAAATACACTAGTTGCACTGTCACAATAAAACATCAACTTCTCTACGTATAATGCATGAAAACAACTGGAAATAGAGGGCTTTTATTCCTAACTTCGATTTTATGTCAATCATGAGATAACCTACCTCTAGACAGAACTCTAAACTTGGAATTTTGGGCTAGAACTCGATCCTAATTCCTGTTTGTCCCGAACCAAATCAGCAACTTCGTGGCCTTCTAACTTTTGATCCTTTTCGCCTATGACCACGAAACTTAGAGGGTAAGAAGAGGGTACTAAAAGGAACAAATAGTTTTAAAGAACCCATATCTAATTATCTTGTTTATGGCTTCTAATTTGCTGATCAATCTGACCCGGTCGCACAATCTCCTAGGTTTCTTGCACCAAACCAGCATCTTTGCAGGCCTCTAACTTCATGTAGGCTCCATCTCCTAGAATGAAATTTTGAGGATAGTTAGACCTTACTATTATGAACGAAAACTCTTAAAGAACCTACCTCAAATAATGCTTCCTTACCTTAGTTCCACGCGAGCCAAAAGTAAGGGTCCCGTAGGTGAGACTTAAGGTCTATTTATAGGGTTAGCTAGCGTTTTGAGGATTTGAACTAACCTAGAGTCCTAATTAGGGCTTGTAATCGACCCTAACACGTTCTAGGCCCTTCCAGATAGTAGATAGCATCGATCCCAGATGATTAGGATGCCAAAGTTCCCAGCTTTTCAAGCTTTCTTTGCTGTTCAGATCTATCTGTTAATAGTGGTCACATGAGGACCGTTTTGGACCTCATGCGGTCTTGCGAAAGACCGTTTTTATCCTAGAGCGTCGAATTTTGATTAATTCTAACTCTTTCGTTATTATCCCTTTATTTATCTGATAAGTAAACCTATTTATCTCCTAATTCCGTAAATACATCAATTTAAGCTTCTAGAACATGGCCCAGGGTCCAAAATTGTAATTTGGGCCAAGTGGGCTTATTGAATGGGCCTAATCCTCTTTAATTAGTGTAGGGCCTTAATAATTAGATTTAATTAACCATAATTCATTTAATAGCTCATTTATTCCATTTAAATGCTTAATAATTATATTTTAATCCCAAAAAAAATTCTAAAAAATTCTCGGGCGTTACACCCTCCCCCACTTAAAATGAATTTGGTCCCTAAATTCATCATAATAATATTTGCTATGGAGAGTGTACTTACATTCAAATATCTCTAGAAATCATTTGCGCATGGCTTCTTCTGTTTCCCATGTTGCTTCATGTGGACATAATTTGGTCCATTGGACTTTGACCATGGGAATGGTTTTATTCCGAAGTTGACGTACTTCATGTTCAACTATTCTGATTGGCTTTTGCTCATACGTCAAGTCCTTCTTAATCTCCAGGTTGTCATAGGTTATGGCATGGAATGGATCGGAGACATACTTTTTGAGCATTGATATGTGAAATACATCATGGACTCCAGTTAATTGCGGGGGCAAAGCTATACGATATGCGACTTCACCAACCCTTTCGAGAATTTCAAAGGGGCCAAAGAATCTTAGAAAGAGCTTGCCTTTGATATCGAATCTTCGAATACCTCGACCCGAAGAAACCTTAAAGAATACATGGTCTCCTACTTGGAATTCTAGGTCGCACCTTATGTTATCAGCATATGATTTCTGCCTGTCTTGAGCCATCTGAGTCTCTCACGAATAAGCTTTATCTTCTCTGTAGTATCCCTGATGATGTCGGGACTGAGAAATTATATTTCTCCTGCTTCATTCCAACATATCAGTGACCGACAGCTTCTTCCATACAGAGCCTCGAACGGAGCCATTTGTATGCTAGCTTGGTAGCTATTGTTGTATGAGAATTCCACTAGAGACAAGTGGTCGTGCCAACTTCCTCCAAAATCAATAGCACATGCCCTGAGCATATCTTCCACCACCTGATTTATCCTTTCAGTCTGACCATCAGTTTGTGGATGGAACGCAGTGCTAAAGTTGAGTCGGGTTCCTAATGAATGTTGTAGACCCTTTCAGAATTGTGATGTGAACCGAGGGTCTCGTTCAGATAAAATTGTGATAGGGATACGATGTAGTTTGACAATTTCCCTCATGTATAGTGCTGCTAATACATCCACAGACCATCGAATTTTGATTGGCAGAAAATGTGCAGATTTAGTCAATCGGTCTATAATCACCCATATACCATCATGTCCACCTCTTGTCTTAGGTAAACCCATGATGAAATCTATCCCTATACTTTCCCATTTTCACTAGGGAATATCCAAGGGATGTAGTTTACCTGCGGGCTTTAAATGTTCTGCCTTTACTTGCTGACAAGTGAGGTAGCGAGATACAAAATCCGCTACTTCTCTTTTCATATTGGGCCACCAAAAACTTCTTTTTAAGTCTTGGTACATCTTGGTAGCACGAGGGTGAAGAGCATACGTTGATTTATGAGCTTCCTCCATGATTAATTTCTTAGTTTCGTCATGGTTCGGCACACAGATTCGATCTTTAAACAATAGTCTTCCATCAGTTGAAATGGAGGATTCCAGCCTTTGATCAATATTAGCCTTGATCTCCATCAATGTGGGGTCATTTTCTTGTAATTTGACTAGGTCTTCAATCAATATAGGTTGTGACCTTATATTAGCAACCATACATCCCTCCTCTTCTTTATCAACATTGAGATTCAAACGAGCAAAATCCTCGAAAAGACAAGTCATACCTTTCCTGAGGCTTGCTAGAGTTGCCATTGGTCTTCTGCTAAGAGCGTCAGCTACAGCATTTGCTTTGCCTGGATGATATTGGATAGTAAAGTTGAAGTCTTTGCGATACTCCAACCAACTGCGTTGTCTCATGTTCAATTCCTTTTGGGTGAAGAGGTATTTCAGACTTTTGTGATCTAAAAATATAGTGAATTTCTCCCCATAAAGGTAGTGTCGCCAAATTTTCAAGGCGAATATAACCGCAGCTAGTACCAGATCATGCACAGGGTAGTTTTCTTCATGACTCTTCAACTACCTTGATGAATAGCAAATCACCTTTCCATTTTGCATAAGAACGCATCCCAGGCCAATGCCAGATGCATCGGTATAGACTTCAAAGCCGCCACCTTCAATAGGTAGTGCCAATATAGGGGCCGTAGTGAGATGATTTTTAAGAGTTAGGAAACTTTCTTCGCAATCCTTCGACCATATAAAAGGATTCTCCTACCTTATAAGTCTAGTCAAAGGGACGGAGATTTTTGAGAAATCCTTAATGAATCACCTATAATAACTAGCCAGACCCAAAAAAACTTCTAACTTCAGATACGGTTGTCAGTCGGCTCCAATTCTTAACCGCTTCTACCTTAGAAGGATCGACAGCGATACCTTCCTTTGAGATAATATGGCCAAGGAACGGGACCTCCTTTAGCAAGAACTCGCACTTGCTAAGGTTTACGAAGAGTTGATGCTCTCTTAGAGTTTGCAAGGCTATTCTTAAGTGTTCTTCATGTTCCTCCTTAGTCTTGGAGTATATCAGAATATCATCAATGAAGATGACCACAAATCGGTCGAGATAAGGCCTGAAGACATTATTCATTAGTTGCATAAATGTTGTCGGGGCATTGGTTAACCCGAATGGCATTACCACAAATTCATAGTGCCCATATATGCTCCAGAAAGTAGTCTTCTATATGTCTTCATCGTTGATCCTGAGATGATGATAACCCGACCTGAGGTCTATCTTAGAAAAATATTCTGCTCCAGAAATTTGATCAAAGAGCTCATCGATACGTTGCAACGGATACTTGTTCTTGATAGTGAGCTGATTTAGTCATCGGTAGTCGATGCATAGCCTGAGAGATCCATCCTTCTTCTTGACAAATAACACTGGCGCACCCCAAGGGGATGTGCTAGGTCGGATGAAGCCCTTGTCTAACAACTCCTAAAGTTATTTCTTCAATTCTTTGAGTTCTATAGGGGACATCCTGTAGGGATCTATTGAAACAGGTGCTGCTCCAAGAACGAGTTCGATGCAGAAGTTTACTTCCCTTTCGGGTGGTAAACCGGGTAAATCCGATGGAAACACATCGGGAAACTCATTCACAATGGGAATATCTTCTAAGATGATTTCTTTGGACTCGGTGATGACTACAAAGGCAAGAAAAGCTTCACATCCTTGCGAAATGAGTTTGCAAGCATGGAAAGATGAAATAATGGTAGGATGCTTCCCATATTTGATACCAAGGAAGGAAACTCTTCGAAGACCTGATTTTTGAAAAGAGATTATCCTATTGCAGCAATTTATATATGTGTCATGGTCTATAAGCCAATCTATACTTAGGATAGCATCGTAGCCTTCCATGTCAAGGCACACGAGATTTACGGGAAGATTATGACCTTCTACCATTACCTTACTATCGGGGTAGTGGGTTGTAAGTTTAGTTCCAAGACCTAGAGGTGTTGTGAAAGCTAGGTCCGAAGGTAGAGGAACTGATAAAATTGGCAAGATTTTTGCAAAAATAGTAGATATAAAGGAATGAGAAGCACCAGTGTCAAATAACACGAATGTAGGATGGGAATAGATGTGAATGGTACCTTCCATCAGCCCATCATCCTTGGGCGCTTCTTCATCATCCATAATAGCGTTAAGACGAGTCTGTCGCTTGCGTCCACCGCTGGAAGATTGATCCTTCATAAGGGGGCAATCCGGCATGCGGTGTTCTCGGCTGCCACATCGTAAACAAGCGCCAAGAAGCTTCCAGCATTCTTCAACCGTGTGATCAAATTTCTCGCAGAACGTGCAAGCCACCAAGACTTGCTTATCTTCTTCTTTAACTTTCTTGTTCTTGTGGTAGCCACTACCACTCCTGTTCCAGGATCTCTTCTTGTTGTCCTGAGAGTTGTAAGTGATGCTAAATTTTTCCTCTCTTCTTCCTCGTTGATCAGACTTTCGGCTTGGCTCCTCCCCTTTGCCTTTGAGCTTTTCGACCTTCTCCAAGGTCCTTTCATATAGATGGGCTCGTTGGACCATCTCCGGATAGGTCCGGATATTTTGCGAGCCAAGTTGTTGACTGAAGATGGGTCGTAGCCCGTCCATGAAAAGATTAGCCTTCAGAAGATCTGTGGTCACTAAATGTTGAGCATAAGGTGCTAGGCGAGAGAATTGTAACTCATACTCTGCCACCATCATCATGCCTTGCCGTAAAGAAGCAAACTCCGTAGGCTTCCTCTCCTTGACATGTTCGGAGAAGTATTTTGCTTGGAAGAGGGTGCGAAATCTCTCCCAAGTGTGTGCTGCGTATGCAAGCGGTGCTGGAATAGACTTTCACCAAGTATGTGCGTCTTTATTAAGTTGGAACGTGACAAGACGAACCTTCTCTTGGTCGGCACATTGCATGACTTCAAATATGCGGTTCATTTCATCGATCTCGTTCTCAACTTCTTTTTTTTTTAATCCGGAAAAACATTGCCTAGGGATAGATGAGAGAGTGCACCCCTTGCCAGAGGTAAGGGGAATAGCCACTCCACCACCAATTCTCTAGGAGGCAAATTTTATTACCATTGTGAAAGAATTACATTTACATCAGACGGATGCTAGGCATGCCTAGCTTATCTAATCGAGCTGCACCCTTTATATTGGAAGGAAGCTCATGAAATGAAAAAAAAAGAATTACATTTAAAAGAGCATGCTAAAGAAGCTAAAGAATCTGCCACGGTGTTGCCTTCTCTGTAGATATGAGTAATAGTATCCAACTGTGAGAGAGTACTCCATATTTCTCTGACATATGTGAGGATGGACTATGGGCATTGAACTTGTCTTCTAATGATTTGAACAAGGATTTGGGAGGCACATTCAATGAGTACAGGCTTGTTATCCAAAGTGCGAAGATATTTGACACCATCGAGGAGGGCTCGGGCCTCTGCTATTATGTTGTTGGTCTTACCATAGAAGTGGGAAAAGGCAAGGAGAATGTTCCCTTTGTGATCTCTTATTACTCCACCACCCCCAGAGTCGCTGAATTTCTTAGAGGCCCCATCTGTGTTTAGTTTTAGAGAAGGCCATGGTGGACAAATCCATTTGACGATCTTAATTTGCTGTCGGCCAAGGGTGACAATGTGAATCCCATATTCTTCCAAGATTTTCCTTTTGCTGTTGTTTGATTCCTTGAGATTGGCTGCTATACATGTTAGCTTCACCTTGTAGGAAACTTTGTGAACAAGACCTTGCTTGGAAGTAATCCTACCATCGTATTTAGCAAGATTTCTAGCATTCCAAATTTCCCACATGCCATAACCGATGACAGCTAATGTGAACAGACCAAATAAGGACTTTTGCTGGGTACTACTAATAGAACTCAGAATAAGAGCTCTGACAGAGTTACCTTCAATTCGCATACCAATGGATCTGAAATATGTCCATACATGTGTAGCAATCTCACTTTTGACAAGTAGATGATTTATCTCCTCTTCCTTTGACTGGTTGCAGCAGAGGCATTTAGAACAAAGAGATATACCCACCCGCTGGACATTTGAATCAATGGGGAGACAATTGTGCAAAATTTTCCACAGGTGCACAGAAACCTTGATGGGTAACCAATTTGACCAAAGCCGAGCCCATAGTGTGTGGGTCTGATAGTTAGTACTGTAGCAGATGCTTTTATAGGTTGAAGCAACATTGCATTTACCAGAAGAAGATAAACTCCAAATCTCCAAATCATGTTCCTGATTTAGTGTGATATTCCTTAGTGCTTTGCTGATTTCAGTGGGGAAGAAACTGTTCTACATAGCTAGCACTTCATTAGTAGGATGCATTAAAAAATCATTGACTGTTACCTTTGGATTCAGAATGCAATTAGCAGGAACTAGATCAACCAGAGTGAGGTTGCCGAACCATTTATCAAACCAAAAATTTGTGAGATTTCCATCACCAACTACTACCCTTTTATGCTGCAGAATATAATTTTTGGCCTTAATCCAACTCCTTCTAGCTAGACCTTTCATGTTATTAAACTGAATATCAGATAGGTGAGTGTCTCAGATGTACTTGCCTCTAAAAAAATCTGCCCACAGAGAATTAGAATGCAGGGCCTGCCAAAGCATCTTGACCCTCAGAGCTGTTTCCATATGTCTCAAAGACATGATGCCAAGGCCACCATGGGAAATGGGCTTACAAATAGACTGCCAAGACCTCCAGTGCCTCTTTTTACCATGTGTGGAGGAGCCCCAAAAGAAATTCGCAAATGACTGCTCTAACAAGTGATGGGTACCAATGTGAAGAGGAGACGAGGTTAAAGTATAGATGGGCAAGGAGGTCAATACATGTCTGATTAAAATCAGCTTTGCTCCCTGAGAAAGTAGACTAGACTTCCAACCAGTAATCCTCTTTCGGATAGAATTAATAATGCCAGCAAAATGGATCTTCTTGCATCTGCCAAGTACTAGTGGGAAACCCAGATATTTATGTGGGAAAGAATGGCGAGTGAACCCAGTCTTGTCTTGAATTCTCTTGACCACATTGCAGTTGCCCCTAGGGTGAATAAAGAATCCACTTTTAGTAACATTAATCTGCTGGCCCGAGGCTCTTTCATAGTCTCTAAGAACTGTCATCAGCTTCATCTAGGTTGGAGGAACCAAAAAATCACGGAGGGTTTAGACTCTAGAAGTTCCAGTGTAGATCACCAGCACCAGCCCTCGCGCCAGCTTGGGCCATATTTTGGAAAGCCTGGGTGAGACCCGCAACAGTTTATTGCATTCCACCCCAATCGACACGGTGAGCCATTTTAAGAATAAGGTACTTGAGAAAAAGAAATGATTTGTTAATTCCAATGGAATTGGTGGAGTTACTCCTAGAGATAATTTCTAATTAACTATATCATCCCGGCTCTACCCAAATCTCGCATAGGTGGGAAATTATTTTCTTAGTTCATAGGTGTGGGCCCTTAAGCCTTGGACTTAGCCAATGACATGACATTATCCTAAGAATAAGTAAGTCCTTAGACCTAGGCTCTGATACCAATTTAACTGTCACGCCCCGAGATTATGTACCGAAAACAATCGGGAACGTGGATAGTTGGCTAGTACCCTTTAAGTGAGCATTAAAACTAGAGTGCAAGACAATCACATAAAAGTAATTGTACAAGTGATTACTCAAAATTCCAACTTTATTTCATAACAATAATAATAAAAAGTACATAAGACCATTACCGTTGACAACCTTACTTCATATGACTCAAGAAATCAAAATTTACAATATGACTTGACTAGACACTAGATAACTAGGGCTTCTCTCATTCCAATGAACCATCAATCGCTCTCGGACCCGCTACTTGTCACGCCCTGAGATTATGCAGCAGAAACAATCGGGAACATGGACAGTCGACTAGTACGCCTCAAGCGAGCAATAAAACTAGAGCGCAAGACAATCACATAAAAGTAATTGTACAAGTGATTACTCAAAATTCCAAATTTATTTCATAACAATAATAATAAAAGTACATAAGACCATTGCCTTTGACAACCTTACTTCATATGACTCAAGAAATCAAAAATTACAATATGACTTGACTAGACACTAGATAACTAGGGCTTCTCTCATTCCAATGAACCATCAATCGCTCTCAAACCTGCTACTTGCATAATCCAAATCCGATCCACTAGAATTTCCTAAGAAAAAATTGGACAAGTAGGGAATGAGCACACATGCCCAGTAGGTATCTTCATATCAACATGAAGGCAATATTGAAGTGATTAATCTGTTAGCGCTAAAGTAAAGATACACGAAACACGATAAAATACACGGTGTAAAACCCAAGTAACAACAAGTAACATGATATGATTAATAATGAGAATTGAGAATACGATTGAGCAAGTATATAGCAAGAATGTAAGTTTGGCCTTTCATGAACAAGAATGTACTTTTTCATAACCATAAAGGCTATGCACTAGAAAGTCATGTAACGAGAATGTACTAGCAAGCATGTAATTTCACAAGAATACCTCGTGAGTATTCGTAGATATTCACCAGTTTATAAAAAATGTACTCCCAGCGTAATGCGACGCCAGTGTTCATCATACCCCATGGTTTATAGTATGTTTCCGGCTCTCTGTTGAGGGGACTAGAGTGGAGCCCTTGGGCACTATCTGTGCCCGCTCTTGCATCTTCAAGTTTTAAATCAAGCTACTTCCATGATAATATAAATAATTTGGCCAAGAATGTCAATTCCAAACAAAGTTTACATGATAATGTAGCCAAGGTATAGAACGCATCAAAACTCGATCATGAGAATCCAAAGAGGATTTAGAAAGGACATTATGCTACGGTGGCATTTCAGCAGCATAACGGTATATTAGATTAAGTTCCATAACTTATCAATGACTTATTAAACAGATTTTCAGATTCCAGATGATCAAGAGACCATCTAAGAATAGAATTAGAACAACCCTTGGGTCAAACCCCAGGTTAGAAACATGACAGAGAATGGCGGTCACATACAACACCATTTCATAACTTAGAGGTCTAGACAGGGCCGTTTCTATAACAATAGCGGTCAGATACAGGCCACAAACAGTTGTTTGGCGGTCCAGGGAAAACCGCTACTAGACAGAGTCGACAAGAAAGAACAAAGAGTCGACACTTAGGAAATTCTGGAGCATGACGGTCTCAGGGGTGGCCGCTGCATGTCAAAAATGGTCTGATCAAGGCCACTATCTGACAGTGATTGTCCCTAGATGGCTGCAATAAACCAGAGTAAAGAAATGAAAACACCTGTCAGGTGAGTGCATTCTAGACAATTTGGCTTTAAGGGTACATCCAGCTTAGCGTCCTAGTGGGAATCCCAAGCTCGCGGAGTCTTACGAAGGCCTTGAAACATGATCCCCTAGTCCAACTAAAGGAATATCCGACGGAGAGGTTCACAAGTCTAAGAAATGTGTCTATAAGTGCAATGTGTACCTAATGGTCGCACACCCGAGTATACGCCATGTATTTATGAAAGACAATGAGATGAGAGTGAACGATCAAACCAACGGTAACAACCACCATTTTAATACCACATGAAATATGACCACAATGTGGAAAATTATTTATTTATAGAAGTATAACTTTGGCATAACATTGCACATTTATGAAAAATAAGGTTAAAACATGCTTACAGTGAAACATGGTATTTAACAGAAAATTAAAACATAATGGAATTATGAATATAATATAAGAAATCATATTCAGTTCGGACTGGCATAAAACGGTCATGAACCGACCGTTAGAAAGGTAAAAATGGTCACGCGATAAACCGCATGAAAATAGAGAAACGGTCCTTTAAATGACCGCATGGTTTCCCTTGCGATTCCTGTAAGACCGCCTTCTATGTTCGGACAGAAGCCTTTAAACAATAAACAAAAGGCTAATCTTGGCCATATTATGCATGGGAATGATGTAAACATGTAGTAAAGCATGCTAGAGGAATATTGGGCCGAGAATATGCATAGTAAATTGTAATTTCAACAAGAATTACATCTTTTTCATTAAAGGGTTAGGCTCATGCATGAAAAATATACTAGTTACGCAGTCACAATAAAACATCAAATTCTCTACGTATAATGCATGAAAATAACTGGAAATAGAAGGCTTTTATTCCTAACTTTGAGTTTAACCCAATCATGAGATAACCTACCTCTAGACAGAGCCCTAAACTTGAAATTTTGGGCTGGAACTCGACCCTAATTCCTATTTATCCCGAACTGAATCAGCAACTTCATGGCCTTTTAACTTCTGATCCTCTTCACCTATGACCACGAAACTTAGAGGGTAAGAAGAGGGTACTAAAAGGAACAAATAGTTCTAAAGAACCCATATCTAATTACCTCGCTTATGGCTTCTAATTTGCTGATCAATCTGGCCCGGTCGTACAATCTCCTAGGTTTCTTACACCAAACTAGCGTCTTTATGGGCCTCTAACTTCCTGTAGGCTCCATCTCCTAGAATGAAATTTTGAGGGTAGTTAGACCTTACTATTATGAACGAAAACTTTTAAAGAACCTACCTCAAATAATGCTTCCTTACCTTAGTTCAACGCGAGCCAAAAGTAAGGGTAGCGTAGGAGACTTAAGGTCTATTTATAGGGTTAGCTAGGGTTTTGAGGATTTGAACGAACCTAGAGTCCTAATTAGGGCTTGTAATCGACCCTAACACCTTCTAGGTCCTTCCAGCTAGTAGATAGCATCGATCCCAGATGATTAGGATGCCAAAGTTTCCAGCTTTTCAAGCTTTATTTGCTGTTCGGATCTATCTATTAATAGCGGTCACATGAGGACCGTTTTAGACCTAATGCGGTCTCGCGATAGACCGTTTTTATCCTAGAGCGTCGAATTTTGATTAATTTAAACTCTTTCCTTATTATCCCTTTATTTATCTGATAAGTAAACCTATTTATCTCCTAATTCCGTAAATACATCAATTTAAGTTTCTAGAACATGGCCCAGGGTCCAAAACTATAACTTGGGCCAAGTGGGCTTATTTAAATGGGCCTAATCCTCTTTAATTAGTGTAGGGCCTTAATAATTAGATTTAATTAACCATAATTCATTTAATAGCTTATTTAGTCCATTTAAATACTTTATAATTATATTTTAATCCCAAAAAAATTCTTAGAAAATTCTCGGGCGTTACACCAATAGAGTAAATCTTGGCCGCATGAGGCGACATGGGAAACCGAAGAAGCCATGCGCAAAAGATTTTCAGAGATATTTTGAATGTAAGTACACTCTCCTTAGTGAGTCTTATTACGATGAATTTGGGGACGAAATTCTTTTTAAGTGGGGGAGGGTGTAACGCCTGAGAATTTTCTAAGAATTTTTTAGAATTAAAATATAATTACTAAGTAATTTAAAAGACTTAATGGACTATTAAAAAGAATTAAATATTTATTTAATTCATTTAAAAGCCCTATATCAACTAAAGGGCTAAAGCCCAACTCAAATAAGCCCAAAGACCCAATTCTAAGACTTTTAGACCCAAGCCCATTAATAGAAACGTAAATTAGGTAATTGATGGGAATCAACATCGGGCACTAACCTTTTTATTTTACATTTGTGTCCTTTTGTTTGTATTTATGCCCTTACATTATTGTGTTTGCAATTGTAAGGCTTTATAAGCCAATTTGTTAGTCCTTAGAAGTCTTTGGGTTGATTTGTAAAAGTCCCGTAGGTCCAGCGGGGGCCCCTCATCCACTCTCCCATTGGTCCACCTAGGCTCTAAGGCCCATGTGGGGCTGGTCCAAGGTCCAAGGTGGGTTTCTAGATGGCTTGGACCATGGGGTGGGGGACAAAAATTAGAAAATTCAAAAATGGTGGCCCTTAAGTCAAGGGGGCGCCCCCCTTATAATATTATTTATTAGGTGTTGTAATTTTATTTAATGTGGTCATTTGACGACATGGGGGAACAATGTCTAATACCCCACTTGCCCTCCCCAAATCCTAGATCTAGGGGTAGGCTTGGTTTTTTCACATTTCTATATATCCTTGTATTTTTCCATTTGGTAGAATTAATGAAGAAACATTGAAGTGAAAATTGCAATAGCAAGGGTGCGCCCCTCCCCTCTCCCTCTCCGGTTCTTCTTCTTCCTCCATCCTCCAGGGTGAGAAGCCCTCTTCTACCTCTTCTTCTGAGTATCTAGATCCTTCACCGCCGCTACCGCCGCCGTTCGTGCCGCCGACGAGCCACCGCGAAGCATCTCCTGAGTTGCTGTCCAGAGTGCTGTTCTACTAGATAGAGGTCTACCTCGGGATTTCTCTCTCCCAAATCCAGATCTTACGAGGCTGATGTTTTGAGGGTGGATTCCCCACATAAATCCCCATCTCCAAAAAAATTCTCACGAATTTAGGCCTTCATTTCATTTTCTTTTACATTTAAGTTTCTAGACCTACACAGATCTGTCCCTGTGCAGATCTTGTTCCAGCAACCCAGTTCTTCCCCCTTTTGACGCCCTTCCCAAATTCAGATCGATCTGAAATTTGGACTGGGTGTTCTGACCACCAAAACCCACCTCCACAATTTTTTTCACGAATTTATAATTTCATTTACCTCTCTGAAAAATTAAAACGCAGGCCAAAATTTGTTCTATCCTGTGCAGTCCAGATCCGACCCCTGACCACCATAAAATCCATTTCCCCTGTCAAACCACCTTTAGAAAATCCACAAAAAATATTGACGTCTTCCTCACTTTCCCCTATATCTCCCATAAAAATTTCAGCCTCCAGATCTAACGTTTTCCCTCCGGTCAAACCCCATTCTCAGGTAGATCTAAATCTATCCTGCCAGATCTAGTTCTGTGAACCAGCAGGTTGTAAATTCGACCAAGGCCATTACAGAGATAGACAAAATTCCTTCTCTGGCCTGGGGTCGTAGCTCACTGAAAGAGCTTTCCAACGGCGCCAATCTCGTGTCAATCAAAGGTCGGGGCTGATCACAGCAGTCGTACTCACTGGGTCACGCGCTGTAGGAACAGAAGAAACAACTCGTTGACAGCAAGTGACAATCACCCCCGGGCCGGCTGCCTCGCCTTCCACAAGGCGAACCAACACGTTGCCTTCCCAAGGAACGTCCCTCCAGGAGCCACCGTCACAGAAGTACCATCCCCGGCCCACTCGGCCCACCAGCCAGGACGTGGATCCCACGGTTGCCGGCACGCGCTACCACTGGAGCTGTCTAAGTTGCCACCCGTCAACCCAAGATCGGTCCTCTCGGGCCCCACTTGTAGCCCTTTACCTCCCTATGTGGAGTGGTCAATAATATCACTGCTTTAATTATTATAATTATTTTTTTACCGGGAGTTATCGTACTTGGCCGGGGTCGTCTTCCCCATGCCCAGAGCATGGAGGTAAATTTGCCACTCTCATATCGCATTTGGTTATCTTGTATATTTTTGAATGCCGCTGCTAGAGGGATAGGTAATTAGCTCGATATTTATTTTTATCACCGCTGCGAGAGTGAGTGAGTGAACCCGTCCCGTGACTCAATCCGAGTACACGTGAAAGAGCCGAGTACCCTTGACTCATTGTCGGTTTCTCAACCGCGCACGATCCCGCGTTTCCCTCGCATAGGGACGAGTTGCGAGCTAGAGTCCCAGGTTCGCTGTCCGTCCCGCATCAGTAATTTATGGGTTTAAAATGAGATATATACATCAATTAGGGGATAAATGGGGGATAATACGAAAATCCAAAAATTTCAGATTTAATGAAGCTTGGCGATCTATCGCGCGACCGCCAGATCCACCCTAGGGGTCCTCACATGACTGCTAAGCCCTCCTGATTCCATGAATCGGAGAAAACGTGAAAAGGTTGGATCTTTGGCATCTAAATCCCCATGGATCGAAGTGTGTAGACATATAATCATGTCTAGGACTTTTGGGGATCGATCCTACATCTAATTAGGACTCTAAGTTCGATCAAATCCTCAGCCCTAACTCAAAACCCTATAAATAAACCCTAACTTTGACTCATGCAAACCCTAATGTTGGCTCGCGTATTTCGAAGGTAAGGAAATATTATCTCAGGTTGGTTCTTTAGAACTTTATGTTCTTCATAGTTTTGTCTAACTTCCCTTAAATTTTCGTGCAAGAAGACCCAGCCGTCAGAGAGTTAGAGCATCTGAAAGTCACTGATTAGCAATAGACGGCAAGAGAACCAGTGTGACGGTCCAATGAAGATCAGGAATGTTGTATCCCCTAGTTCGTGTTTGGTTTCAATGATATCCAAACGATTGTGATTGTGTGTGTATGTGTTTCATTAGCAACATGTTTTATATCTTGATTCGATGAGTTGAAAGATGGATTTAATGTTCACTCTTGAAAGCCATATGAACCTTTGGTGGTTAAGGAACTAATGCTATCTTTATGTTGATTTGCAGGTATACAAATCCATGGCTCATACTTGGAATCTAACGTGATCCATCAATGAAGCTCTTCTTCTAAAAGGGAGTTAACTTTGTTCATATTTGAAGGTCATATGAATGATTTGTATTTAAGGATCTCAAGCCTTGAATATTTTGGTTTGCAGGACCACATCTACGGTTCATGTTTGGAACTCAAAGAAATGTATCAATGGCGATCTTCTTGCAAAAGGGAGTTAACTCATTCTTCACCTTATGTCGACTCTCACTTGTAACTTGGAAATTGATGAATGTGACCTTAATGATGCTTGCTCATTATTTGGATTCATGACCACTTGATTTGGTAAAAGGTTGATGTGTTTCATTCATGTTTCACATAAGCTCACTTGAGACCTTTGAGGGTTGGCACATGTTTGAGTATGCTCATGGATATTATTGTTGGGGTTATTGTGATTTAAATGTATGAACGATTCAAAAAGATCTCTTGTACCTATCAATGCTCCTCATGAGATAATGGTTCATGAATGTTAATTTTTAATCAACAATAATGCCATTTAAATGTATGTGGTTCCATGACATTATGCATGCTTTGCATTTGGCATAATTGTTAACATTTATGTAATGAAACATTTTGATATTGAAGAGTTGATTGCATTGTAACTGAATGTTGAGCTCCCATGTCATTGTATTTGATTGATTGAGAAATCCATGTTCATCATAACAAAACCTTGTCATTTGGTGGAATATATTTTTGTTGATTGATTTGAGAAGCAAAACGCATGTTTGAATAGGTTCAATGATGTATTTCATTGTGAACATGTTCATAGTGTTAAAGCATAACTCATATATTTTGATTCTCAACTAACCTCTTGGTTTATCATATTTTTCAGGATGCAAAATTATTGTTGATCTTCATGGGATTATGGTAACATTTAATCAATTATTTCCCTTTGGTTTGATGGAGGTTTTAGTTGTTTTTCAAACTCAAACTGTCTTAAAGTCTTCACCATTTTCAATCCAACCATTGGATCTCCCCTCTAAAAATTTTATGTTGTAGCTCTTGAAGTCAGCTTTCCAACGCCTCTAGTCTCGCTTCGATCGGAGTTCAGAGTTAGGAGAATTAATTCCTGCCGCCGGAGCATGCAGTGCAGTTTTTTTGTGTTTTCGTACCCTACCTGAAAGGGTCGACCCTTGGGGTCGACCCCTACTAAAAGGGTCGACCCTTGGGGTCGACCCCTTTAAACCTGGCTCTTTTTTTGGCCCCGACAGTAACCTAGTTGCCAAGGGTCGACCCCAGGGGTCGACCCCCACTGAAAGGGTCGACCCCAAGGGTCGACCCCTATAACAGAGGGCCTCTTTTTGTGTATTCCAGCAACCTGGTTGCCGAGGGTCGACCCCAAGGGTCGACCCCTTCCGGACGGGACTTACGAAAGTGTTTAAAACTCATCCAAAACCCCTTGAAACTTTACCAAAACACCCCCCAATGGTTCCTAATCATACTAGGGTGTTTCTAACATGTGTGAGGAGGGTTTTATGTGTCTTTTGGGCTCTCTAAGTTATATATATATATGAGCTACGAGATTCACAAGTGATTAACCCTAATCAAAGTGTGTTCTTCCTTGTAGGAGAAGAAAGGGCTGAAACGGTGGAGAAGCTCCAAAGGTCTTCAACAACAGATCTGATCTACTTCCCTTGTGATTTGGAGCTCGTGATAGAAGAAGAAAAGAAGCGGTTCGAGAAGAAGAACAAGAGGACGCCAAAATCGTGTTCATCCGACTACCAACTGAGAAGAGCCAGATTGTTCTAAAGAGGGGGAGCTTTACATTTCAGTTTTGTTGTGTGGTTTAGTGTTTAGAAATTGTTCTTGGTTGATTGTATGCATATCTGATTTCCACATAAATTCCTAAACGATTTTCTTGTGTGGGTGTTCGGAGAAAGGGTTCTCCGAGTGGTTTGTGTTGACGCTTGTGCGTCGTATGCGGTGGAGGTTATTCGTGTGTGTGCTTGGAGATATTGTGGGGTGTGTTCCCCGTGTATGGTTGGGAGTTTACTCCCGTGTAGCTATGTAGGCGTCGTCCTACGTGTGTGTGTGTTGGGGTACATCCCCGTGTGTGTGCTACTCTAGTAGCGTGTGTGTTGGGATTTTTACCTCGTGTGTGTGTGGGGAGAAATCCCCGTGTTTACTGCATTCACAATGTGTGGAGAAAGCCTTACCGGTTTGGTAAGGGGTGGACGTAGGGAACCCGTCGTGGTCCCGAACCACCTTAAAAATCCCTATGTCTCATGGTTTGATTTGTGTGTTTGTGTGCATCTCTTTTTAGTCTATATATGCAATCGTGTGAGCTCGGTGAGATTGAGAGAATTGAGTACTCCTACTTATTCCAAATCAGTCAATCTCATTAAGTTTGTTAATTCCGCTGTGAGGTCGGTTAAGATTTTAATTGGACATAAGTTTTAGTAGGAAGGTTCTATTCACCCCCCCCCCTCTAGAACCGTGTCCCTGCACTACGGGACCCAACAATTGGTATCAGAGCGAGGCTCTGCAGTCCCTAGATCTCACGATCTTCAGAGTGATCCCAGTGCATTCTATAATCATGAATTTTTCTGTTGAACACATGTCGATGAACTGCCTTCCTATTCTTAATGGTTCTGATGTTACTTCATGGATAGGTAAAATGTGTAGACTGATCAATTCAATTAATCCTAATCTTTGGAAGTTAATTTATGATGGTCCTCACATATTGCCTTTAGATGAGACCAAGTGGTCTAGTCAAGATAAATTGAAGAACCATGAAAATGTCATTATCTTAAGTTTATTGAAGAGTGCCATTGATACTCATATGTTTCCATTTGTTTCTTCTTGTAGAACGGTGAAGGAGCTTATGGATCAGTTGATCAAAACTCAAGAGATAGAAGGGCAAAAAGGTTTCATGGCCGACGATGCTGATCAATGCCATGATGAAAATGTTGATGAGGTAAATTCCAAAAATGAAGAACTCTCTAATGAGGAATGGCAAATGGCATATGCTGAACTGTATAAAAAATGCAAGAAACTCAAATCTGAAAATAAGAACTTGAAAAGGAAGATTAATGAGAATGTGCATGATAATCCTTCCTGTGAAAATTGTAAAGCTTTGGACTCAAAGATTGAGAATCTGGAATATGAAAAAGAACTTCTAGAATCTAAAGTTGAATTATTTTCAAATGAGATGTCTTGTATGAATGAAGAGCTTGAGATGTTCAGAAAATCTAATACTGCTCTTGAAATTGATACTGATTCCCATGATTTGCTTGATCAAAATAAACACTTGTTGTCTAAGATTTCATTGATTGAAGAAACACAAAAACATCTTAAAAGTAAGCTAGCATCTCTTTGTGATGATGATAAAATGTTTGATAAATTGCTTGATAATGAAATTGACAACAAGATGATCATGATTGAAAATGAGGAGCTCAAAAAGCATAATGGTGCTATGCTAATTCAGATTTCTCTACTTGAAAGTAGGTTGAAAAGCTCTGATAAACTTGAAAAGTAAAATGTTTTGTTGAAATCTGAAAATGAATAAATGCTTGCTAAGATTTCAAAACTTGTTAAAACTGAGAAAGTCCTTGAGAAATTGACTGAAAAACTACATTCCATGAATGTTGAAAATAAAGAACTCAAGGATGAAAATGAAAGCTTCAAATCTGTGAATTGCTTGTTGAATGAGAAAGTTTGTGCATGTGAAGAAGAAATCACGAGTGCCGAATTGCATGTTTCTGCTCTTGAAGAAGAAGTGCAAAGCTTAAAAGATGATTTGTCTAGATTTGTTAAAGGGAAGGAGAACTTAGACACATTGCTAGGTGTTAAAGTGAACTTTCAAAAAGAGGGTCTTGGTTACATTCCGGTCAACAAAAAATCTTTTGAATCAAAAATGAAAACCTCTTTTGTTCATGTCTCCGACATTCCTAGCACCTCCAAAACACCTCCTCCCGTTGCTCAAGTGAAAATCTCTGAAAATAATTTTGATAAAAATAAAAATCTTAACAAAAAGCCTTCCATGTCAAATAGATCTCAAAAATCAAAGTTGAATGTTGAATGCTTCTATTGTAGTATGTTTGGTCATGTGATGGATGATTGTGTTGTCATGAAAGAGGATGACAAACTTGCATGCAAAAAGAAAAATACCTCATGCTTTTATTGTCACAAACTTGGCCATGTCATGAATGACTGCTTTGTGAAGCAAAATGATGATTTTCATGTCATGAATGCAAAATCAAACCTTCAAAGAAAATTCAGAATTGAACATGCCTCCAATGCTCAAGGGTCTTCATGCTATAAGAGAAAGTTGTTCACAAACACTCATGCTAACAATGGAAAGTCATTCCGTAGACCCACATCTTCTTGTTGCTTTCATTGTGAGAAGTACGGACATCTTATGAAAGAGTGTTGGTTTTTGAAAACAGAAAACTTTCATGCTTCTAGAATGCATGCTAGGTCTAATTTTGTTAAATCTAGACCTTTTGAAAATAGAAGATGGAATGGATTTGAAAATTCCTTTACTCCTAAAAGGAAGTCTCTTGGTAAAACTGCTTCTCCTCAATGCCTTTATTGTGGAAACCGTGGACATGTTATTGAGAATTGCAGGATCATGGAAAGTGATGACAAGGTGGCAATGAAAATGTCAAAGAAAACTTTTGGAAGAAATGCTTCTAACATCCAAGGACCCACGAAGACTTGGGTGCCAAAATCTGACAAATGAGCCGACTTTGATGCAAGTGTGCCTTGAGGTAAATAAAGAATGAAAGGGGTTCCAATAAAAAGGAACAAGGCACACTCACTTGATAAAATCCCAACTTTGCTCTTTCATTGTCAAATTTGATGGTTTTGATGACTTTGGATGATATTTTAGTGTGTTCTCATGTTATGCTCTAATTTCTTCACAAGCCACATATGTCTTCAATGGATGAATATTTGGTATATCAAATGGTGATTAGAGAAGGTTGGACTACGTTCAACTGGATACTTCCACTAAGCGTGATGGTGGTTATCGGACCTATTTTCTCCGCCTAGTACCAAAATTCAGAAGTGAATTATATGGCTTATAAGGAACCTTGTGTTGTGAATGAAATCAATTTACCTTTGATTTGAATAGCTTTCAAATTGAATCTGAAAAACACTATTGTTTCATAAGGCAAAATTCTCTGAACTATGGACTTGCTTGATCAAATGCAACAATTGATATTGAATGTTGACCATGACTCAGTTTAAAGCTCATTGACCATATGTGATTGATTCGCCAAATTGATAAGTTGTTTGACATGTTCAGAAATCTACTCTTGATAATAGTTGTTCAAACACTTATCTTTCTCATTTGCTAAATTTTGTGTGAAATCTGTTGGAAACTCGGTTATTTGCATATTCACACATGCAGGTCGTATCATGTTCAAACTGAAGCTTATGTCTCATGAAATATTATATTTGAATGATCATGGTTGAACATTTGGGTTCTAAGGGACATGGCTTTTCATGATGAAATCTGAAATAAAATGCTCATGATTCAGTGCAAAAAATCATTGAAAATCCATCTCATGCATTCCCCTGGTTCATGCTTTTCTTATATGTTTAAGTCATTACAAAAAAAAAAACTGAAAACTTGCATAAAAAGAATGCATTCGCATCTTTGCATATCATTCATATACTATGCATATAAAATGACAAAAAGATGCATATTGCATATTCATGCATATAGAGCATATGCATATATTTCATGATAATCGCATATCTTGACTCATGAATGCTTGCATGAATACTTCCATAAATCCTTGCATGCGTGTATGTATTTATCTTATAAAACCTTTCTTGAAAAATTCTAAGACCTCATCTCCTTGATAAATAACAATGCAATGATTTTATTCATATGTGTTACATGTCATATATTAAGGGGGAGGATTTTATTCCGACCGTGCATACATTTAGGGGGAGTCATAGCTATGTCTTGTTGAATTCATTTTATACATACAAAATAAAAATTTACCCCCACACTCTTGCACATAATGAATTCAATGAGTTTCATTGATAAGGATTTAAGAAATTCTTTCCAACACTCTAAAGGGAACTTGAATCTCTACATGGACATTAAGAGTAATCGTGAGGAAAAAGCTGCCTACCCCACAAAATTCAATAAGTGGAATGTGGATCCGAGTAACCGGGAATCCCCCCTGAAACAAAGGAGGAAACTCGTGTCAAAAGGAGAAACAAAAATCCATATGTGTGACGAATCCAAGTAGCCGGGAATCCCCATTGAGATATATGAGGAAACTCGCGCCGAAAGGTGAAGTCTATTAAAAGAAACAGAATCGGAGTTGTGCGAAGCTACCGAAAGTCGAGAATCTAAAGTGAAAGTGTAGAGAGGAGATTACCTTCTAGTGTTCTTTAGAAAATCTGAAAATCCATATGCTTTGAAGCTCATTAGTCATTACCTCACATTTCACATGGGTATTTTTGTGATATATGTATTTTATGAATTTGCCTACATTCATGGTTTATGTAGTACTCCTAGTTGTGTATGCACAAAATCTCTTAATTATGTTTCATGTCTTATACTCTTGAATTTGAATCACGTGCTCTTTTCTTAACCTGTGCCTTATTAAGGGGGAGTTATTATATGTAATATTTGTGTGCATGACGATTGTGCTTGTGTGCTTGCATGTTCATGCATTCCCCTTAAGTCTAATTCTGAGCATAAATCTTGCATTTAAAGGATAGAAGTCATCATGTGCATAGTTTCACGTCTTGCATGATTAGCATTCACATAGTACATATTCATTGCATTTGAAAGATGAAGTTCATCGTGGGCATATTTGCATATTTGGCATTTTTAACATGCATATAGCTCATGCATAAGAAACACGCTTATAGATTCCATGAGTTCATGTATTTCAAAAGAAAAATCAGAAAATTAAAAAAAAATAAAAATAAAAACAAAAACAAAAAATCAGAAACTCCACGAATAAAGGTAACTAGGCACTATTGTTCTCTCTTGCCAAACATCTTGTCATTGCCTTGCTCTTACTTTTTGTGAAACTCACAACTGGACTTTGGATTTTGAGTACAATCATCTTGCCATGAATCTCCAATGTGCATAAATATTCAACAATTGTATCCTATCTTTGGAGCAAACAATCAACAACCTTTATTATCAAGATGGGTATCATTCCTTCAGGTTTCACATGCTAAGTTTGTCATGCATAACTAAGTGGACGTTGGTATGATGAATGGTTGAAATGCTTAATTATTCACTCGAAACTCACATGGTTCCATTGTCTTACTTGCAGGAAAAATTGGTTGGCTCTCATTTACAACATCGCCTGTATGTATGGTAATATCGTTTCACTTTATCTGTGCCATGGGGGTTGTGAAGATTGGTAGCAATTTTGACACTTTGGCTCTTACATCATTTCCCATTCATGGATGGTTCTTAAATGGTGTGCACTGGTTTTTGGTTCTAACCCAACAATGCCTATGTTTAGCTCTTCCAGTTCACACTACTTCTATTTTGCATATGGGAGCGTAGTTGGCCACCAATGTTCATGTCTTGTCCTTTCACCCCCTGACTTTTTGTCGATGACAAAAAGGGGGAGAACGTTGGTGTGTGCTCTTACTTCATAAATGACCAATTGGTGTACGTGCTCAATGTTAATGTTGTTTAACAATTGGTGTATGTGCTCAATGTTGTTTGCAAATATTTACACAATTTGTATTATCACACACATCGTTTTGTCATCATCAAAAAGGGGGAGATTGTTGTATCCCCTAGTTCGTGTTTGGTTTCAATGATATCCAAACGATTGTGATTGTGTGTGTATGTGTTTCATTAGCAACATGTTTTATATCTTGATTCGATGAGTTGAAAGATGGATTTAATGTTCACTCTTGAAAGCCATATGAACCTTTGGTGGTTAAGGAACTAATGCTATCTTTATACTGATTTGCAGGTATACAAATCCATGGCTCATACTTGGAATCTAACGTGATCCATCAATGAAGCTCTTCTTCTAAAAGGGAGTTAACTTTGTTCATATTTGAAGGTCATATGAATGATTTGTATTTAAGGATCTCAAGCCTTGAATATTTTGGTTTGCAGGACCACATCTACGGTTCATGTTTGGAACTCAAAGAAATGTATCAATGGCGATCTTCTTGCAAAAGGGAGTTAACTCATTCTTCACCTTATGTCGACTCTCACTTGTAACTTGGAAATTGATGAATGTGACCTTAATGATGCTTGCTCATTATTTGGATTCATGACCACTTGATTTGGTAAAAGGTTGATGTGTTTCATTCATGTTTCACATAAGCTCACTTGAGACCTTTGAGGGTTGGCACATGTTTGAGTATGCTCATGGATATTATTGTTGGGGTTATTGTGATTTAAATGTATGAACGATTCAAAAAGATCTCTTGTACCTATCAATGCTCCTCATGAGATAATGGTTCATGAATGTTAATTTTTAATCAACAATAATGCCATTTAAATGTATGTGGTTCCATGACATTATGCATGCTTTGCATTTGGCATAATTGTTAACATTTATGTAATGAAGCATTTTGATATTGAAGAGTTGATTGCATTGTAACTGAATGTTGAGCTCCCATGTCATTGTATTTGATTGATTGAGAAATCCATGTTCATCATAACAAAACCTTGTCATTTGGTGGAATATATTTTTGTTGATTGATTTGAGAAGCAAAACGCATGTTTGAATAGGTTCAATGATGTATTTCATTGTGAACATGTTCATAGTGTTAATGCATAACTCATATATTTTGATTCTCAACTAACCTCTTGGTTTATCATATTTTTCAGGATGCAAAATTATTGTTGATCTTCATGGGATTATGGTAACATTTAATCAATTATTTCCCTTTGGTTTGATGGAGGTTTTAGTTGTTTTTCAAACTCAAACTGTCTTAAAGTCTTCACCATTTTCAATCCAACCATTGGATCTCCCCTCTAAAAATTTTATGTTGTAGCTCTTGAAGTCAGCTTTCCAACGCCTCCAGTCTCGCTTCGATCGGAGTTCAGAGCTAGGAGAATTAATTCCTGCCGCCGGAGCATGCAGTGCAGTTTTTTTGTGTTTTTGTACCCTGCCTGAAAGGGTCGACCCTTGGGGTCGACCCCTACTAAAAGGGTCGACCCTTGGGGTCGACCCCTTTAAACCTGGCTCTTTTTTTGGCCCCGACAGCAACCTAGTTGCCAAGGGTCGACCCCAGGGGTCGACCCCCACTGAAAGGGTCGACCCCAAGGGTCGACCCCTGTAACAGAGGGCCTCTTTTTGTGTATTCCAGCAACCTGGTTGCCGAGGGTCGACCCCAAGGGTCGACCCCTTCCGGACGGGACTTACGAAAGTGTTTAAAACTCATCCAAAACCCCTTGAAACTTTACCAAAACACCCCCCAATGGTTCCTAATCATACTAGGGTGTTTCTAACATGTGTGAGGAGGGTTTTATGTGTCTTTTGGGCTCTCTAAGTTATATATATATATATGAGCTACGAGATTCACAAGTGATTAACCCTAATCAAAGTGTGTTCTTCCTTGTAGGAGAAGAAAGGGCTGAAACGGTGGAGAAGCTCCAGAGGTCTTCAACAACAGATCTGATCTACTTCCCTTGTGATTTGGAGCTCGTGATAGAAGAAGAAAAGAAGCGGTTCGAGAAGAAGAACAAGAGGACGCCAAAATCGTGTTCATCCGACTACCAACTGAGAAGAGCCAGATTGTTCTAAAGAGGGGGAGCTTTACATTTCAGTTTTGTTGTGTGGTTTAGTGTTTAGAAATTGTTCTTGGTTGATTGTATGCATATCTGATTTCCACATAAATTCCTAAACGATTTTCTTGTGTGGGTGTTCGGAGAAAGGGTTCTCCGAGTGGTTTGTGTTGACGCTTGTGCGTCGTATGCGGTGGAGGTTATTCGTGTGTGTGCTTGGAGATATTGTGGGGTGTGTTCCCCGTGTATGGTTGGGAGTTTACTCCCGTGTAGCTATGTAGGTGTCGTCCTACGTGTGTGTGTGTTGGGGTACATCCCCGTGTGTGTGCTACTCTAGTAGCGTGTGTGTTGGGGTTTTTACCTCGTGTGTGTGTGGGGAGAAATCCCCGTGTTTACTGCATTCACAACGTGTGGAGAAAGCCTTACCGGTTTGGTAAGGGGTGGACGTAGGGAACCCGTCGTGGTCCCGAACCACCTTAAAAATCCCTATGTCTCATGGTTTGATTTGTGTGTTTGTGTGCATCTCTTTTTAGTCTATATATGCAATCGTGTGAGCTCGGTGAGATTGAGAGAATTGAGTACTCCTACTTATTCCAAATCAGTCAATCTCATTAAGTTTGTTAATTCCGCTGTGAGGTCGGTTAAGATTTTAATTGGACATAAGTTTTAGTAGGAAGGTTCTATTCACCCCCCCCTCTAGAACCGTGTCCCTGCACTACGGGACCCAATAAGGAAAGTAGAAGCCTAAATAGAGGTATTTAGAAATTAGTCCTTTAGAACTTCTGTTCCCCTTCGTATCTTCTATCTACCCTCCAATTTTCATGAATTTAGGTCAAGAGGATCGGGAGATAGGGGGCGAGAAGTTACTGGTTTGGAACAGGACGTGCATAAACTAGGGTCTACTTCCAGTCAGAAATTCATAGTCTAGGGATCGAATCAAAGGTAGGTTATCTCATGAACATGCTAAATTAATGTGTTAGGAACAAAAGCCCTCTGTTCCCTTCTGTTTTCATTGATTGTACATGACGAATTTGATGTTTTAATATGACTGCGCATATAGGATTGACATAGCATGCGTGAACCTTGACCTTAATAAGAAATTGATAATTTTGGCTTACTTCACTCAAACCATGTTTTAATATGGTTTTATCATGCCATATTTACCTGTTGGCATTTTTTACCATTCATCTATCTGCCTTAGATTAGCATATATTTTGGTTTTATTGTTGTTTGCTGTAGATAGGAAGAAACGATCTTCCTGAGACCGCTAAATCGATAGACGGCTAAAACCCATAAATGGTCCTCCAGAGACCGCTTTAGTTTTCTGAGTTCTGTATAATTGTTAACCCGAACATAATGCAGAACAGTCCTATTTATCATATGATAAGCCTAGCTAATTATTTCTTACTCCTGTTCTAAGTACTATATTCATAAACTTGGTTACGTTAATTGTCCATCCTAGTAGATTTCATGTTCTTTATGCACTTTGGACTTATTTTAAACTTATGTTAATTTCGTGCCAAAACCATATACTCTTGTAATTATCTTAAATTTTATATGGTTCATGGACTTATCTAGTTTTGATTTGATCGTTGTTTTACCATGATCCTTTCTCATCTAGAGTCTTTTCTTAAGTACATGGCACATATTCTAGTATGATATCATTAGATACACTTTACACTTAAGCACCCAATCTTGGACTTATGATCCTCTCCGTTAGATATTCCTTCCACCGGACTATGTGATCTTATTTTAAGGCCTCCATAAGACTTCACGAGCCTGGGATTCCCACTAGGACGCCGAGCTGGTTGTACCCTCAAAACCCAATTGTCAGAAAGCACTTTACCGGTGTTTTATGTGTTCTGGACCTTAGCGACCCTATAGAGACCGCCAGAGTCTGGTAGCGGCCATTTACCTGACCGCCAAGGACGCCTAGCGGTCCTGCCTTGACCTCATGCTTCCAGTTCATTCGTTTCATCGACTCTGTCGTTAAACGGTCTAGTCGTGACCGCATAGATCCACATACGGTCCAATAAATGACTGCTATTTCTATAAACGGTCCCGATATGACCGTTTGATGTCTAAGTATTGATTAACCCAAGGTTTGACCCAAGGGTTGATTTTTCTATGATCCTAGTTGGTCTATTTGATTATCTAAAACCTCACACCTTATTCCAAAGCCACCTAATGAATTATGAAAGTTAAGGAAAATACCGTAATCCTGTCAGATTTCTTCCATGGCATAACCTAGTTATTAAACCATCCTTGATCTCATAATTTTAGTTCGGTACATTCTTACCTTGGTTATTATGAGCATTTATTTGAACTTGTTACATTATTGGCCATATTTCTATTTCTCGTGGAAGTAGCTTGATTTATAACTTGAAGATGCAAGAGCGGGCACGGACAGTGTCCAAGGGCTCCACTCTAGTCCCCTCGACAGATAGCTGGAAACATACTATAAACCATGGGGTATGATGATTACTAGCGTCGCATTACGCCGGGAGTACTTTTTTTATAAACGAGTGAAGATTCACGAGACAATCTTGTGAAATTACATGCTTGCTAGTACATTCTCGTTACATGATTTTCTAGTGTATAACCTTTATGGTTATGAAAAGTACATTCTTGTTCATGAAAGGCCAAATTACATTCATGTTATATTCTTGTTTGATCATATTTCTAGTCTACAAGATTTCTCATATCTCACCTTGATCATATATTGTTATTTGTGTTACATGGGTTTATTCTCGTGTTTCATCATATTTCCATGACTTATCTTACACTCTAGAGGTAAAATGCTAATTACTTAAATATTGCCTTCATGTTGATACGAAGATACCTATTGGGCATGTGTGTAAATTCCCTACTGTTTCAATCTTTTTCAGGAAGTTTTAGCGGGTCGGATTCAGACTATTCAAGTGATAGATCCGAGAGAGATTAGAGAAAGAGCGAAGCCTTAGATTGTCATTAGTTGATGGTCAAGAGTCGCTATGTAATTTTCTATTTTTATTGAGTCTAGTTAGTTAAAGAGTCAAGAGTCAACCTTATGTACTTTTGATTATTATTTAAATAAAGCAAAGATTTTGTCCAAATATTGTACCTTCATTTCTTATGTGTGAATGTGTTAGCACTCTGATTATATTGCTTGCTTGAGGCGTACTAGCGGACTGTTCCCGTTCCCGATTGTTTCCGCTGCATAATCTCGGGGCATGACAGTTGTTGTTGAAACTGTGGTCTAGGAGGATACCTCCTAGCTTTTAGGATGGCGATGTATCACCTCATCTCATCCCAATCAATTCCCCCTTGGTCATTCATATCATAGATATAATCTTTGAAATGGAAACAATGCTCCACTGTATGGCCTGGCTGCCTATGAAAAATGCAGTATCTGGAGGTGTCAACATTCGGAGGCCATACGGGTCTTTCCTTGGGCAGGGTGAGTGCATTGGCAGCTATAAGAGCATTAAATATGTCTGGTAGGGTTTCCGGCAATTGCAGGTACTGAGCTCTCCTTGGGCCAATGTGCCTTCTTTATTGCTTAGGGCCATAGTTTCCGGGGGGTGGAAATTGGTGATATTGAGACGGTGGTTGTTGTTGTTGCTGGAGGCGAAAGGGCTGAGGCATGTTGTTCTGAGGGAAGTTATTTTGTGGCAGAGGACAATAGGGTTGCTGGCCTTGTCGGTCCAATCAGAAGGTGAGTTGTGGGGCTTGTGGAGGCCCGGGGTTGGCTAATTGATTAGGGCTGCCAACTGCACTCACTTGCTCATTCGTGACGACCCCTTTCGTCACCCCGCCCTGAACACCGACGTCCGTCTTCCTTACTACCCTCGGCTTTGGCTGTTCAAACATATGCAGAAAGGGGGGATCCTTTAACTGTGTTCAAATATATCTGGCTCTTTCGTATAATTCCTCCATGGTGGTGAGTTTGTTCATTGCCAGGATATGCCTAAACTGCGGGGTAGCATTTGACACAATCATTTTTACTTGCTCTGGCTCCGAGAGGGTATCTCTTATCCTCTCTGCCAAGGACCTCCATCTATCGGTGTACTAGACGAAGTCATCGGCATACTAGATGAATTCTTCGTCTAACCTCATTTTTTTGGCCACTAGGTCATTGATAGAAAGAGATGGGCCAACCCGGTCCCGGTACTTCTGTAGGAATTTCCTATCGACCAGTTCTCGGCCTTACTTGGCTCTAAGACATAGAACCATTCCAGTGCAGGGCCGTCCAATGACCCCTTGAATAGATATGCCAAAGATCTTCTGTCATTTTGTCATAAGGAGGACTCATACATAAAGTCCTTGAGATGAATGAAGGGGTTGCCGGTGCCATTGTACCTACGGTACGTGGGCATTTCAGAAGGAGGGAAATGGAACACCGGGAGGACTGACAGGGAAACCTCAGGAGTGGACTTTACATCCACTATTTTTTTCAGATCCTGAAATTGCTCATCCATCGTGTTCAGCTTCGTAAGGAGAGACTGGGTGAGCGTATCGGTAGGTGAGGGTGGCGCTTGCCACGGAGGAGGAACGGGCCTTCCGGAGGTCTGGGAAGGGAACCTCACATGAAGGGGGTATTGGGGTTTACTAGTGGATGGACCCGGCTGAATTGATGGTTAAGGGATGGTTGGAGTTGGAGATTGTGAGGGGAACTAAAAAGAGGGAGGCTGCTGACTTGCCTGCCCGAGAGGTGATGCGGAAGGAATAGCCCATGTAGGCTCTTGCATAGGGGTGGCAGCCGGAGTTGGCTCCTGGAGAGAGGGTGAGATAGATTTCCCCTTGCTCAAGACTGAGTTGGGTAGTGGCGAGGACACCTAGCATAGAGGAGATGTCATGGGAAGGGGATGCTTCCCCAGCAGCGGTTTGCACCTCACGAGAGGGCTCGGAGGATGGTCCCGGACCCATAGCATGGACCTGTGGCTCACCTTGGTGGCCCTGGTCTGGGTTGCACTCTACATGAGGATTGTGACCTGAGGTCTCGACCTCAAACTTATTATAGCTGTACTCGGCCATCCTCACAATTTTACCGGAACGTAGGACTTTACTGGAACGTAATAACATGCACCAACAAATGAATAGCAGAGATTAACACACAAGTGGATGCTTTACATCTTTTTTATGTTTTTTTTCTTGGAGGAAGGTGATTTTTTAATAGATCCGAAGTTCACACAAAAGGGGTAGGACCCTAGTTGCAATTTCAGTTTCCGCCGTGCCAACTAAGGTCTCTCGCCCCACCACGATTGGGTAGCTAACTCTGGGGAACTTCATTGGTACAATTGGCCTAGTGAACGAAGAGAGAATCCTTTGCTGTCGGGGACTTACGGAGGTCTCGATGGAGGAGATCCTAGTCTGTCGAGAGGAATTCTCGAACAGAGAGTCCTTCCTTCACCGAGAGGGGGTAATCCTTAGAAAAGTGAAAAGAAAGGGGAAGGATGCCAATGCAATGCAGTGCTGTATAAAAAACGCATAGAATAGGAAGAGTAGGAATTATGCATAACAAAATAAGACTGAACAAATTGCATATGCTCTTACGGATGAAAGTAAAAGTGCTCCTTGGAGTACAACTGCAGCGCGCACAAGCGCGATAAGGAGGGGGCACGCGCGGGTGCCAAATGGAGGGGCACACGTGGGTGCCAAAAACACACGGGTAACCAAAAGAAAGCAAAAGCGGTCTCACTGTGATCGCCAAAGATGTGAACGACATCACGAGAAAGGAGGTGAGAAATAAATGCACGTGGCGCTGAATCGCGAGAAAGAGAGATACCGCCGCGAGAGAGTTGCCCTCCGCGGGGTTGAAATGGGAAAACACACGAAATGGAAATTGGACTGCAGCGGGATGTTACTCTCCGTGGGTTTGACAGAAATGAAGTAAGGGAAGGGGAAGTACTGAATTGAAATGGGAAGGGGAAGTGCAGAATTGAAATGGGAAGGGGAAGTACTGAATTGAAATGGGAAGGGGAAGTGCCGAATTGAAATGGGAAGGGGAAGTACTGAATTGAAATAGAAAGGGGAAGTGCTGAATTGAAATGAGAAGGGAAAATACTGAATTGAAATGGGAAGGGGAAATACTGAATTGAAATGGGAAGGGGAACCGCTGCGAGAAGTTGCTCTCTGCGGGTTTGTACTGAATTGAAATGGGGAAAGGGGAAGTACTGAAAATGAAATGGGAAGGGGGAGTGCTGAATTTAAATGGGGAAATGGGAAGTACTGAAAATGAAATGGAAAGGGAAAGTGCTGAATTGAAATGGGAAGGGGAACCGCTGCGGGAAGTTACTCTCCGCGGGTTTGACAGAAATGAAAATAATGGGGAGGGAACCACTGCGGGATGTTACTCTCCGCGGGTTTGACAGAAATGAAAATAAAGGGGAGGGAACCGTTGCGGGATGTTACTCTCCCCGGGTTTGATAGAAAAGAAAAGAAAAGAAATGAAAAGGCATGCGTGAGGGCATGTGTGTTGGTTGTGTGATCGCCAGGGGTCAAGGACCCCAAAAATGAAAGGAAATGACCGTGTTTTACCTCAGAAGAGGGAGATCATTGTGGATTCCTTCTTCCTCTTTCTTCGGTCGATCGACGAAGAGGGCTTTTTTTGGGTTACCCTTGCAAGAAAATGAAACATACACCAAATGGATCAGAACAAAAGTAGTATAGTATCAGTCCCTTGTGATGAAAATGTCGAAATCATGAACAGACACACACCTAGTTGGTGTTATTTTAAACCCCTCTTGGGCACAAAAGGGTGGTAAAATAAGATAATGAATGAGACGGCGTGCAGAAACACACAAAAATGCAAAGCCCTCTCAAGGAGACAAGTGCAACATGAACATAAATCACGAATGATGTATGCAACTAACGGAACGAAAAGGGAACGGAACAAAAGGGGAAGAAAGATCTTATTGGGGCGCTGATGGTGGGCTTCAAGGAGAATTTCAACAGCGTGAGGATGGCGTGGTCGTGCGGTGGAACGGAACAGCCTTCTTTTTCGAGCACACGAGCACTCGAAAATTTGACAGAACCTCCCCTTAAGAACTCACGGGCTTAGGAACGAATTGGGTAGAGTTTTCCCTCTTCTCTCAAGGTTTTTGAAGCCCTTTGTTTCGTGGGAGGGGGTCTCCTATTTATAGGAAATTTTGTGAAGAACGCGTCCATGGTCAGGGACGCGTTCAAGTGAACGCATCCCGTTGACCAATGTATTAACCAATTAAAAATTGATTTTATTTAAATGGGCGTGTCCAGGATAGCGGACGCGTTCTTTAAACGCATCCATGACCCTAGACGCATTCATATTTTTCCACAAAAATATCACCGAAAGTGTCGAAAGCGATTGGTTCGACGCCGAACTATGACTTTAAAGGTCACTTTTAAGGCCACGTCTGGTCAGCAAGACGTCTTTTTATTTTGGATTTATTTGGAACGTCAAACTGAGCGGCGTGGTTGGCGCGGCCGGCGTGTTGCACGCGTGCTTAAGAAGGTGTCTTGGGTGGCTGACACCTTTAAATAAGGCGTCAACCATGGCTGCCACGTTTAAGACTCTTCCCGAAAAAAATTTGAAAAATGTGGGAAAAATCCAAAAAATAAAAAATCACTCAATTAACTCAAATGTGGGAGCCACTTTGGGACATCATGGTGTAATATGAGATTTACTCAATGTAACGCCAAAAATGGTGTGTCTACAACAGTAAACAAGGAGGATCATGGATGTAGAATACCTGCTCTATTATCTAGTATGCAATTTATTTACAGTTGGACTTGGGAGATTGCCTACCTTACGAAGTTTAACCGATGAAGATGAAAGAAGCAGAATAAGAAGTAGCAGAGATGAAGGCGAAGGGAAGAAGCCACGCACTGCAACAGTACTAGCGATAGGTGACAGAAATGGGAGTCCTCTTTCCAAGATCGACCTACAAAAAAGGAACAGGTCTGTACACCTCGGCTGCTCAAATTAATTCTCTCAGATATGAAATCCGATCGAGGCAAGACTGGTGGCGTTGGAAAGAGGACTCCCAGATCGACCTACAAAAATCATTTCTCTTGCGATAGCTACAGCAGCACGGACTCGACGGGAGGAAGAAGAAGGAGACGATGATGGTGACGATGGCGTCGACGCACGAGGAAGACGATCATAGTAGGAAGATGAGGAAGCAGTCATCCCACGGCAAGGTTCTTATGAACAGCAGCAGTAGCAACGTGCTCTGTCGTTCGCCGGGGTTCTTATTTATAGGATTTTAGGTTTTATGAATCCTACTAAGAATTTTAGTTCGATTAAAACTCCATCTTCCCTATTTAATCAAATCCCTTCCTTATCACCAGCATCTTTTCTGGTTATAGTAAAACCCTAATCTCCTGTGCATGGCTGGGCTCATACGTTCGAACACTCTAATAGGTTTGGGCCTCAAGATATTTTATATGTGAAAGGGGTTTCAACGTAAGGCTTAGTGGGCTTTTATCTTTGAGGATTTATTTGGAGTGGTTTCAAAGCCCACTCATTTAATATTAATACCCATTATCTAATTTAACTATTTCCATTTTACTTATATAAAATTGCTATATGACTAATATTATATAGTCATTATTATTTATTCTCATTTTAGATTTTCGAGTTGCTACACTCTCCCAAACTTAAAAGAATTTGGCCACCAAATTCACATACTTTTCTTTCCATTATAGTGGAGTAAAATCACCATATTCAAAACATGTATTCTAACTTTGTGATGCCTACTACGACAAAATATAATCTATCTCTGACATTTCTGACTGAATCTGTGACATTTTATGAATTTTCGTCGTTGATATCTCCGACGGATCTATGACAATTTTTGGTTTTTCCGTCATTGAATTCTCCGACAGATTTGTGACAGATTTGTATTCCGTCACTATATTTAACGATGACTTTCTGACAACTTACTATTCCGTCGCTAAGTAAAATATATGTTTCATCTGAGATGGAATTCAGACTAAACTTTTTCCATCGAAAATCTACGATGGATTTGTGATGGATTTTTAGTCCGTCAGAAATCTGCGATGAGAAAAATTCAACAGCCATATTTCATCAGTAATTTGTCAGAAATACATCAATGTTGATGGAATTCAGATGGATAATAGCCATCGCTATCAGTGCTTTTTCTTATAATGTATCGCCTTCATGTCTAGCAGTTTCACGACGAGATAGCTCATTTGTGTCTAGCGAGTTTAGAGGTATACTTATACTTTCATGTCAAGTGATTTGTAGTGGTGAGCTAGCACCCTCGTGTCTAGTGATTCTTAGTAGAAACTTTAAGGTGTTCTTGAGTAGTAGATGTAAGTTAGTATGGTGTTGTCCAAACTACTGTAAAATCATTGTGTTCTCTTTGTGCGATTCACTTATTGTCTCTCATCCTCATTCTTCTTGAGATTATGTGTTGTGAATCTTTAATTTATTAGGTTGAACATTATGCTGCGATTTGATTTAATAATCTAATTCACCCCTCATCTGTTAGATTATTCGGTCCAAATTTTCTTTCAAATACATTATCATAGGTTATTGAGTTTGTAACTAGTTAGTGTGCATTTATGTAATTTGGATGCCTATTGAATCTTTAGTGACTCATGTTTATGTTGATAACTACTTTCAAAAGGAGAAATGCTAGCTGCCTATCCTGGATGGGGAGGTTTCTTACCCGTCCAAGATGGGATTGATCCACGTGAGTGTTCGGGTCTGCCGGGCGCTCTATGTATGGGCTTGAACACCCACGTGGACCAATCTTGTCCTAGACAGGTAAAAAACCTCCTCGTCCAAGATGAGAATTAAGCATTTCTCCCCCAAGAGATTGCAATGCCAAGGATTTGTAATTTGGCAACAACTCAAAGTAGGCTGGAAGTGAAACGTCCCGGGGAATTGGGAATTTTGGAGCCCCATTCTTTGTAGAAAGTAGGTATTTTATCGTGTAAATATGAAGTGGATCTTATATCTTCGTCTTGAGAAAAAGGGGGGAATTGTAGCCTTTTCGAACTCTATAAAGATTTTATGTGTGACATATGTCAACGAATATGGTAAATTCTACTCTTGTTGGTCAACGTCTTTGCAATTTTGCTTCTAGAGAAAATTGATGTACATATTAAGATCTACATTTTTTTAATCTGAAAATCACGTCGTAAGGGCATGTGAACTGGAAGCTAGGAAATTTGCAGAGGACATGATACTAGCTGCAATTTTATAAGCTTGAGGCAGATGAGGGTTTACCATTCGGTTGCAAACTCTGGCATGACTGGCACAGTCAAAGGATATAGGAGGGCACAGTGTAGCGTGCTAGCATGGGCCCTATCTGATATTAGTGTGCCATCTTATCTAATATCTCAGGGGCCATTTGATAACTGAGCCCGGTTAGCGCAAGCGACCCCCGGCCAAAGGTTACAGGAAAGCACAATGTGTTGTGCCCCTGTGTTTTGATGATGTCAATACTATGACTCATCTGTTCTTGAGGATCATGTGTTTTGATGATGTCATTCATCATTGAGTTTCATGTCTTTGAATCTTGAGTTTCATATGTTTTTTTGCACTTTGAGTTTCATACATCTTGATTCTTGAGGTTCATATGTTTTTATATTTTTGATGCTGTCAATTATTTTTGATAATGTTAATCTTGCTAATCCATGAATCAATGAGTTTTGTGAAGACAGGTCAATGAGTTTTGTGAAGACAGCTTCGAATTTGGACAAAGAAATGGTCAGAAGAGGGAAAATCATAGAGCAGACTCAACTGCAGCCTATCGCTGACAAATGGTCAGCTAAGGGTGAAAAATATCAGCTAAGGGTGACAAATAGCTTCTAAGGCTGATATATAGACGAAAGAGCAAAGACAGGCAAAAATGTTAAGGCTGCATCGACGCAATAGGACCTTGGCATCGACGCAGGCATGGATAGCTCACAAGATAGAAATGCCAAAGCAGTGGCGACGGCGGTTTGTGAATAAGGCAGACAAATAGCTACCTAGTGCTGACAAATAGGCAATTGGAGTGACAAATAGCTTCTCATGGGTGAAAAATGGCTTGTAGCGATGAAGCCTTCGCATTTCCTCTTGTTGCGTCGACACCAAGCCTACTTACGTCGACGTAGGCTTGCTGAGATCAGAGAAACAACAAGCATGAGCAACAACGATGGTTCTCTAAAGACTAAGGGTGAAAATTAGTTACTTAGTGGTGACAAATGGCCACTAAGGGTGAAAAATGGGTTCTAAGTATGAAACATGAACCTTGGAGCAAAACACGTGAAGAATGTTGAAGTTGCATCGATGCAGTGAGGTCTTACGTCGACGCAGGGATGATGAAGCCCGTAGAAGAACTGTGCATTCAATGAGGGTGACAAATGGCTAAGGCAACGGCTGAAGGATAAGAGTTCGGCAGCTAAGGCGATGGCTATCTAGGCTAAAGGTGACAAATGGCTAGGTAAGTCTGACAAATAGGCAATAAAGGTATAAAATGGCTTATAAGGATAACAAATAGCCTGTGAAGATATACTTCAGTCTTATTGTGTCTGCCACGCGCTTGAGGTCGAAGGCTCATGATTGGCACGTGATCCAAGGGTAATATGTCAGATGAATATTCTCTCTCCTACCACGTGGACCAATGAGAAAAAGGTGGAATCAAATCATTTTATCCAAAAGCTTTCTAGAGCCCCTATTCTATAATGGGTGTCTTCCTTCGAAGAAGAAAAGTGTGCTTGGCAGGGGTGTTTGAAGAAGAAAAAACTAGAAGAGGAGAGAGCTACGATAGAAGGGTTGTGAAGATTGAGGGGCCGCTAAGCATAGAAGAGAAAAGAGAGAGAGAGCTGCGTGAGAAAAGAAGAGGGTTCGTGAGAAGAAGAAGAACAAGAGTAAGAGAAAAAGAGAAAGAGAGAGCCCGTGAAGTGTGTGGAGCCGGAGTCATTTTCTGCTGTGTTGGTCTTTGGATCAAATCTAGACCATCATGCTCATCAGAAGCTACATTTGTCTCGTTCTTATTTTCTGTTATGTTGTCTTTGTTTTGTTCGTCGTTGTTCTTTATTTCCTTATAATTCATCAAGTTGTTAGTCAGCGAAGCAAGCTGTGAGGCTCAACTGTATTGAGGATTGGTTCCTCGTTAAGCTATGTATCAGCGGATAGCAAGCTATGTTGCTCAGCGGGTTAAGCAAGTTGTGTTGCTCAGCGGTTGTAGGGATTTGTTCCCCAAAGCTATGGATCAGCTATTCAAACTGTTAGTCAGAGGAAGCCTCACTCTGGTAGAGTGGGGGGTGGACGTAGACCTGCTTGGTGCGGGCCGAACCACCTAAAAATACCTGTGCATAGTGGTTTGCTTGTGTGGCTGATCACTTTCATCTATCCCCTTCACAGGATGGGTTGTGCGCTTAGTGTTTGAGATTAACATTGTGAGAGCAGTCTTTGTCTTAACTGGTTGATACATGTTTGTGTTTTGTTCCGTGCAAGGTTTTTAACTCATCCTTCATCTTTCTTTTGTGAAAAGAACTTCTAAGTATTAGCTTCAGTTCAGTTTGAATAGAACTGGGTTTGTGTGGTCTTTAAATTGAGCCTAATTTTTATAAGGGGATCTATTCACCCCTCCTCTAGATCCCATATTGCACCCAACAATTGGTATCAGGGCGGGTCTCTGATTAATCAGATTCCACAATCTGTAGAGAGGATCTTGCTAATTTGGTGCATTTACTGTCATGGTTTATTGCTTTGAATTGATTTCAATTGTTCATCCGCCTGTGTTTGACGGTACTGATTTTTATACCTGGCTAAGTAGTATGTGTAAATTTGTAGAGTCGAGGAATCCACATCTATGGGACCTTATCTACTATGGTCCACACAAATTGCCTAAGGAAGAGTCCAAGTGGACTGATGCTCACAGATCAAAGAACATTGATAATCTTAGAGCTTTTAAATTTAATGAAGGCTGCTGTTGACATTAATAGATTTCCTTGTATTTCTGCATGCAGAACTGCTAAGGAGATATTGGGCAAATGCATGGCCATCCATGAGAAAAAGGAGGACAGATGTTTGATGGCTAATGGAAGTGATCACAGCAGTGATCAAAATGAGAACGAGGATGAAGAGGTAAGTTCTCTCTTCGAGAACTTTTCCATGGATGAATGGGAAGAAGTCTACACTATTTTGTTTGAATCGTATGAAAAATCAAGAAAACAAAATAAAACTCTAAAAAGGAAATTGAATGTTGTTATGAACTCTAGTTCTGAAAATGAAGATGTTGAAGTGTTGAAAACTGAAAATGACATCTTTAGAAAACAACTAAAAAATCTTGATATTGTTAGTTCAGAACTAGATCAAATGAAATCTGAAATTGGAGCTCTCAGAAAATTCATTGAAGAAAACGAAAAAAAATTCAAGAAACTTGAAGAGAAGAAAATTTTGATTGTTGAGAAATTTGAGGCTATTAGAGCAGTTAATGTGGAACTGCAGAAGAACATTGAAAATGCTGAAACTAAATAGAAACAAGAAGTCACTCCTGATGATCAGACCTTAATTGATGAATTAATTCAAAATGCTGATCTGATAAAAGAAAATGAAATATTGAAGCAGCTGAACACTGCTATGTCAAAGAGACTTCTTGCCTTGGAAAAAGGGAAATCCGTTTGTATAGATGAACCTAAAAAACTACACAATCTGGAAAAATAAATTGAAGATTACAAATCTGTAAATGAAGCCTTCAGAATTAGAGTTGTTGAGTTTGAAGAGAAGACCCTAAACTCAGAATTGATGATTGCTTCTATGGAAAATGAGATTCAGGACTTGAAAAACTCATTGTGAAAATTTGTAAGTGGCCAAGAAAATTTGGACAAACTGTTAGGAGTTAAAATCAATGTCCAAAAGGAAGGGTTGGGATACAATAATGTTAATAAGAAAGCATTTGAAAACAAGTTGATGACATCTTTTGTGAAAGCATCCAGTGTAGCCACAACCTCAAAGGTCAAACTGCCCACTAATCAGAAAACCAAAAGCAATGTGAATGCCAAATACAATGTTCAGTGTTTCTATTGTGGAAAGCATGGTCACATCATGCATAGTTGCTCTGTCATGAAAAATGATGATTTGAATAATGTTAGGAAGCATGTTAGGAAATCTCCTACTGTTCAGAACAGAAAAATTCATTGCTTTTGTTGTGGTAAGATAGGCCACATTGCTGCATACTGCTGGTTTGCCAGGGGAAGGAAAGAGTCTCTCTCTAAATCTGTTAAATTCCATGCAAAGAAAAATATTTTTGATAGAAATAAATTTGCTTTCAATAATAGATCTCTTGTGTGTTTTGAATGTGGGAAACCAGGCCACCGAGCCTCTGATTGTTGGCTGGCTGGTCATAAACAACACAATTCCCATGTCACAAATTGAAACATTCATGGTAGTGCACAGAAATTCCATGCTCATGTTCATGTGCACAAGAAAAACACAAAGTCCGTTGTTTCATGTCAGTACTGTGGTCAGTTTAGGCATTCTATGTCTAACTATTATTTGATGAAAATTGATGACTTACAAGCTCAGAAAATGTGGAGAGTATCCATCAAAGGTGCTACTAACACTTCAGGACCCCAGAACACTTGGGTACCTAAAAACTCAAAATGAAGATTTATTTTATAGGTGTGCCTTGAAGAATGAAGGAGACATAAATAAAGGGGTTCAATAAATTCAAGGCACATGAAGTTTAGTAAAAACCCCATTTCTAGTTTTATAGTTATATTTGTTGACTGTCATTTCCCTCTTGATAGCTGCATTTCTGGTTAGATTAGATTCATGTGCTCAATATTTCAATTGGTTCAATAATTAAAGGGGAGTCTAGTAAACTTGATTTGCCAAGCAAGTTTTTTTTGGATTGAAAATCTACTGCACATGTGATGGGGACATAAAAGCAAGGCCACTAACTTTTTTTTATTTACATTTATACCCTTGTGTTAAATGGGTTTGTAATTGTATGGCAACTATAAGCCAAAATGTGAGTCCTTAGGTTTTAGTGGGTTTCTTTACAAAAGGCCATGTCACCCGGCGGGACCCCCACCTTCTTTCCCATTAGTCCACCTAGGCTCTAGGGCCCATGTGGGGTTGGTTCAAAGTCCAAGGTGGGCTTAGACCAAGGCCTTTCAAAGTTGCACCAAGAAAAGTCCAAGACGCCCACTTGCCATTTATCATTTTTTTATGTTGTTTTGACCACATGTGTTGGTTATAATGTGTCCCTTCTTTTGCAAGATGGACTAGGCTGCCAACTAGGATGAAAATATGAACCAATGATGAAATCAATCAACTTATGAACATGTGCAACATGAACCTAGGCAATCAACATATGCTCTAGCATGGGCATGCTATCTCAATCAAGGATAAGCTAAGCAAATAAAGAAAAACACACGCCGGGGTGCAGAATAAGGAGTAAAAGAAAACACACCGTATAGGTGGAACACGCAAAATAAGAGAATATATGAAGAAAAGAGAGCTACTGCCCAAACTAAGAAATGATGTGATCGCCACTAAGATAAAAATAAGCCAAAGACCTGATAAATACCTTAGAATAGGAGGATGATGCACCCGCCCACGGGAGAGAGAAAATAACCAGGAAAAGTGCAGCTCTGTCAGATGTAACGGTTGAAGACTGATGCGACACAGGACTGTGACGGCCCCACAATAGATCGCTACAAGACTCTAACGCGCCTGCACTAGACCGTCAGAGATTCTGCAGAATAAGAATTGGGAATCTTTGATCTCCAAGCTTTTCAGCCGGCCAGGAAGCTTGGGCCTCGTGCTAGGAGCTCTGTAAACCTGCAAAAGAGTATAGATCACAAGAAAAATAACCCCAAATTAGCCCTTGGACAAAGTAGTATCAATAAACCGAAGAAACTTAAGAACATGCAAAAGGAAAGGGAAATACCGGGGAGGTTGGTTTTTTTATAACCCCTCTGGGGTGTTTTAAAGATGGGATGGAGATTTAAATGGATGCAGAAGATGCAAGAACGTGGTAGAAGAAGAGGGACAATGCTATGATGCTTAGAAGAGGGAAAAGACGCTAAGATGACAATGTGACTGAATTAGACCCTTGGAAACGATACTCCCTGGACTTTGGAAGCAGATAGACGTGGGAAGCAGCTCTCCTTGGTTGGTTCTAGCTCCAGGATGCGGCAGCACTTCGACGCGAACTCCAGATGTCTCCTCCTCAAGCCATGAAGTCAAGGGTTCTATTTATAGACCCTCAAACTCTCTAGTCGAGTAGAGGATAATCCAGCTAGAAAGTAGGATGTTTCTTAGCAAACTCTTGAATATAATACTCCCAAGAGTACATAGAAACAAACAGAAGGCTCTAAGGATCAGATTTAGAAGAGAAATCAAGAAACAAACTCTTAATTCGACCTCAGAGTAGCAGAGAAAGAGCAGTTCTGCTAGAACTCTCTGTTTGATGTAACGGCTACACGATAGACCGCCACAGGGATGTAACACCCCAGGGATGGACCGTCACAAAACTTTATCCATTAACAGATAAGTCCAATGGGTGAGGTTTTCGAACACAGGACTCTAGATGGATGTAACGGTCAAGGAGTGACGCGTCACAATGAATGTAACGGCCGCACGATAAACCGTCACACCCAACGGATAGGATAATGGATAAGCTTGGAAAGAAGCCTTTGACTTAAGGACTCTGGCATGATGTAACGGACCTAGGTGGATGCGTTAGAGAGCTGTAACGCGCCATCAAAGGACCGTTAGAGACAATGGAGTGAAAAATGAAATGAAAGTTTGCTAAGCTTCGTCCAGCGGAAAGAGGCAAGGAACCAAACCAAACCAAGGAGACATGACCCTTGAAATAGACCTCAAATTGACCAAGAAGGCTCAATAAAGAGTGAACAACTCGGAGCATCATATAAAATGAACAAGGAGATGACCCAACTTATTGGTCACAAAACGGGTGTCAACAGATGCCCCTCCTTAACGTCCTCTTTGCAGGAGAGCGAGCGGAGGTGAAGCGAAAGCAAAATGGAACATAGAGATGAAGCGAAGCGGACTGAAAAGTGGGCGTTAAGGCAAACGACACCCGTTCTCACCAATGAGCGATAGGAATTTTTTGGAAAACTTCGAACTAACCACAAGGAACGGTAACCAAATGACGCATGTCTGGAGGAACTAATAACTAAGGAAAGGAAAACACGGCCAGCGGCCGGAGCGACGGAAAGGGAAGAGACGATCAATCTAAACCCCAGACAGGAATCTTCAGCTAACCAGATCAAGCGAGAAGACCGAAGAAAATCTTCCAATTCAGAGTGGAATGACTCTCCTTATTCGAGATCATTGATCATATAGTTATCCACCACTACTAAGATACCTGGACAGATGAGGCTCGTGAGATGCGCATATGATGCATGTTGGGCTAAAATAAAGAAACCATCAAAACAAATGCAAAGAAAAGGATACAATAACAAGATACTCAGGAATAGTATTGCTAGACCGGAGAAACTAGGGTCAGGACACTATCTGCAGCCACGGCATGCGAGACAGAACCATCGTCCCCAAACTTTTCTAACCTAACGGCCTATCCCACGATTAAACATGTGTACTTAGATCATCATCATTTTTGTTTAAGGGGAACATCAGATCCCAGAACACATGAATGACCAGCTGGTTCTCGAGATAATGTCATAGATAACATATAGTAATGCATTAAGGGATAAAGGATCGAGATACAATACCTGACTTACCTATGCGGCGGACGGCGGAACATGATGACTTAATGATTCTCATGATTTCATCCATGGAAAGAGAGGTTAGCCAACAACAATTAACCATCTTCAAGCATGAACTTCATTGATAACATAAGGCATGAAAGCATAATGATCATTCAAGCATAAAAATAGGGCATTTATCATTCATCAAAATGTTTTAAAGCCTCTGACGGCCCATGGAAGATGCGTCAAAAAATTGTAACGGTCTGAGATAGACGCGTCACACAACGTCGGTTCACATTTTCAAAGATAGATAACTATTTCACCTAACGCTCCAAGAGAGACGCGCCAGATACTATAACTGTCTTACGATAGACCGTTACAGTTTCTGGGCGTTCAAAAAAACAAACCGACTGGTCATTCCCCCTTTCACTCAACTCAACTCAAAACGCCCAAACAACGCCACCGAGACAAAGGAACCCCACCGAACACCCCCACCGGCGATGAGCTCCCCCGGCGACCGATGGAGAGGGAGAAGGGAAAGAAGAGGAAGGCAATCAAGAGAAAAGCCCTAAGGGGATTTAGGGCATGGGTAGACCAAGAGGAGGTTGCCCCGATGGCGACCGAGCAACCAGCGGCTGCGACGGACCAAGCGATGGCGGAGGATCCTCCCACGGCTAGGGAAAAAGGAGAAGAGGCTGTTGGTAACGAAGAGGGAACCACGGCGCCGGAGAAGAATAAACGAGGCCAAGACCGCGAGGTAGGCCCTCACCCCAAAAAACCCAAATTTTAATTTTTCAATTCATTTATGGGCGTGAATGTGTGTTTGAGGGGGAGAAAATGGGTCTGGGGACCCATAGGGATCCGTTGTAGGCCATTGTGGCCATTTCCACGGGCTGGGGGAACAAAGGGGGTGATGTCCATTTCGGAACCACGTAACGGTCCTTCCAGGGACCGTTACAACACCTGACGCACCACCCTTAGTGCGTCAGAGAACTCTGACACGCCAGGGTACGACCGTCGGATGAACCAGAGACAGAACTGATTTTTTTAGGTTTTTTTGCTTATTCAAAATTTTTTTTGGTGTTGTTTAATTCATATTATATGCGATGATTTGAAACTAATGAGATGACTAACTTATGCTCTACATGTGTGTAGGGGAAAAGAAGAACCAGAATATCTTGGTTGTAGATCAGGGCGGTGTACCAAGCATTGCTAGAGTATCAGCGGGAGAGGCTGGCTGCAATGGGCTTCGGGGAAGTTCTTAGCATTGAGGTGATACGGATGGACACGCCGTTGCTGTATGCGCTACATGAGAGATGGGACCCGATCAGCTGGGCATTTATCTTCCCTTGGGGTCACATGATCCCAACTTTGGAGGATATGGCCAGGATTACAGGGTTGAGAGTTCACGGAGCAGCAGTGACCGGCTGGACATATGGAGATTATATAGTGATAGCCCAGGAGCTGTTAGGGCTAGATGGTGAGACCGGGGCATCCGTCATCCCAGCTATCACGATCGAGACTCCAGGAGAGCTTTGGTCTACGGGGAGCGGCTATAGTAGTCAGGGGGCTCCCGGAGTAGCACTTAGATCGAGTGATTGATCAGGTCCGCCCGAGGGTAGCAGCGGAGGCGGGACCACAGGGAGATAGGGTGCTGAGGCAGTTTCTGATTTTGCTATTCGGGAAGCTGCTATTCCCAACCCGAGCAGATGTGATTAGCTACAGGCTGCTGCCACTGCTAGAGGATCTGGGCATAGTGGGAAAATATGCATGGGGAGCGGCATCACTGGCCTTCCTTTTTGAGTCCTTGAGCACGACCGACCGGCAGATGATGCTGGGTGGCTTCTCGCCCTTTCTTCAGGTAAATGCTGAACTTTAAATGCTTTTATATGCTTATGAATATAAATGCAATTTGCTGACCCTTGACTTCTAAAATGTAGATCTGGAGCTTTGTCTATCTCCCAGGAATCGGGTGAGGCACGCAGATGTACCCTGGGCAAATCCCGATCGCGAGGTGATGGATGGTTGCGAGGGACACGGGATCGATCAACAGGCTGACTTGAGCCATCCAGGATGATCTTGACTCATTCCCACACACAGCGGTAAACTCCGAACTTAAACTTTCTATATGCTTCGAAAACGCTTTCTAATCCTTTCTAAATGCTGGCATGGACTCAATTCCCTTTTCAGGTGCGCTGGACACCGTACCGGGATGAGAGCTACGAGGGACAGCCATGGGTCAAGGCATCCCTGGCATACATCGGGTGAGATGTTTGGCTACATTGCATCAATGTGATCGAGCCGCTGCACTATCGCCTGATCCTGAGGACACGGGGACTTCATCAGCCAGAGGTGACATTCCCCTGTAGAGATGATGAGCGCCCGGGCAAATCTTCAAAGGGCATTAGTAGAGACGTCGATTGGTGCGCCCGGAAGGCAAAGTATGTGCATGATTGGAAAAAGAGAGACCGGGCCATAAAGGATCGAGCAGACAGCGATGAGACCTACCTCAAGGCCTACTCCCAGAGATATGGCGACCAGGTGTTTCGAGGCACCCGACGACTGGTATGAACTTCTAAACTCAAACTCTTGTCTACTTAACTTTTAATTAAATTCCTATATGCACCGACACATGTTTTCTAAATGCAGCTAGACCCACAAGGACGCATAGCCGAGCTCGAGGGACTCCTTCATGCCACCATCCAGCAGCAGGATGAGTACTGGACTACTTTGGAGCTCTTGGTGAGTTTTCTAAACCTTAGACTTAAATGCTTATGCTTATGATGCCAATGTGACTGACCTTGACTTCTAAATGCAGCGAGCTGAGGGAGCCCAAAGAGCAGGACCGGATGCTCCGTCCTCGTCGTCACAGCCTACCGGGGGCAAAGCTGAGCGGGATGCAGAGTTTGCTCGAGCGGTAGCTCGGGCCGATGAGGCGGAGACCACCCTCGCGGAGCAGGTAAGAATCAACCCAATTCCCTTAGACTTAAAATGCTTATGTTTATGCAAATGTTTAATGGACTGATCATGCAAAATGCCAAATGCAGGCGAGAGAGCTGACCGCAGCGGTGGCCGAGGCGGAACGCGCTCGAGCGGAGGCAGAGCGAGGGCGGTCGGAGGCAGAGAGACTCCGGACAGATCTGGCTCAGGCACGGGCCGAGGTGGAGAGACTCCACACCAGGACAGTGGACCTGGAGCGTTACCGGGCCGAGGCCCGGGAGACACGGCGTCAGATCTTTGAGTTGAAGATCAAGCTGCGGATGATGGAGCGGATGGTGCGGATGATGGGCCGCGGACCGGAGCGGAGTGCCTCATAGAGTGGAGCACGGAGGAGCGTCGCCCCAAGTGGATCAGTAGCAGACTTCCTCGCCAACTCCTCCGGCTAGCGGAGGAATGAGGAGGCGGAGCAGAGGCAGTAGCGAGAGGAGGGGAGCGTCTCCATGGCCCCACCAGCGAGGAGACCTGAGGGTGCTGGTGATAGCGACGGCCTGTAAGACAAGCCGGCCGAGTGACTTTGTATTTTCTTCATCTTTTGACACCCACACTTGTACATGACTTATGTGAATGAAATGGAATGATAGAAAAAATCTTTTTGTGTTTTGTTTTATGTGGATGAACGAATGTGTGAATGAAACGGATGTGAATGTGTGGATGAATGGATGAATGTGTAAATGAATGCAAACAGGGGACAAAGTGTAAGACTAGCAGGTTAGACCAATGGACAATGAAAAGAACAAAAACCTGTAGTAGAGGGTGTGACGGTTCAGTGGTGGAGCATCTGGGCCAAGTAACGCATCAATCTTAGGCCGTCAGAGATGGCAGAGAAAGTGGACTGAAAACCTATTGCAGGAAATCTGACGGTCCAATGATGGAGCGTCAGGATAAGGTAACGGTCCAAGATTAGACCGTCAGACATGACAGCAAAATTGAGCTAAAAACGTGTATCAGGAAATGTGACGATCCAGTGATGGAGCGTCAGGGAGCAGTGGCGTTCCTACGATGAACCGTCAGAAAAAAAACTGTAATCCGAGACGGATTCTGCCGTGAGAGCCCGAACTCGAGGCAAGGAGACCTTAATCCACACTAGAACCCTCCTAGGCTTAGGATAAGGCTTTCTAACCCCAGTCTTATCATTCTAGCACCAAAGTCAAGCCTTTATAAGTTATGAACAAGCCCAAGAATCGCAGCTTTCATTAATTCTCTGCTACAAGGGTTGAAAACTTCATCAAAAGGCAAGGAACACCATGAAGAGAAGCTTCGGAGAGATGGGCATGGAGGAGAGAGTCTACACCGGTCCCAAAGTAGCCAAGAGAGAACATGGGAGCTGCAAAGATTGACATCCATCCCCAAGCATCTGATCTCAAGTGCTCAAAGAGTGGTAAGTTCCAATTGAATTCAAAAGTTCATCGATTTCTGTACTTTCCATGCTTCTCATAATTCTTTTCTCTTTCTCCTTCTCTCTTCATTTTCTCTCTAGCCTTTGTCTGGCCCAAGGTGTTATTCCAACTTAAAGTGGGTGGCTCCCATGGTCAAAGAACTCCCATTAGAAGTCTTGTCGATCCTTAGGGCATGGCACCTCCAACCTTTGTTAGTTTTGGCCAAGAATTTCCAGAAAGTGTCCTCAGATTGGGCAAGCATTTCAGCCCTCATAGAGCTATGGCATCCACAAACACACAGCTTCCTCTTCCCTACCTTTGAAGCTTCAGTCCTATTGGAGGAGGTAGAGACCTACCTAGCCCTTGCTAAGACTAAGGTGGGGGATGAAGATCTAGTGTGCCATACGGTTGAACCTATTGATCCATCCTTGATCCTAAGCGATTTCATACACAACCCGAAGGACGTGAGGACCATGATCAGCCCATGCCATATTCACTTGATACCCACGGCTCAATGGATAGTCTCTCATTGCAAGAATAAGTGGGAAAGATATGAAGCCATTGTCAAAGCTGTGTCGGTTTGCTTATGCGGGGTCTTCCTTTTCACCACCACCGACCACCTCCTAGATATCCAAAACCTTAGTATCATCAGCGGGTTGTGGTGGGGTTTATCGACTTCTCAAGTAGTCCTTTCATACCTTTATGAAGGACTTAGCTCAGCTTGCTTAGGAGGACCTCTATTTAGCTCAATGATACTCCTTGAGTGTTGGATGGGAGTGAGAATCAAGTTCCAACCTAAGGAGGGCATACCTTCAGCTAGCCTGATCTTCGGGAGCCACCCTTTGTTCTTTATTAGAGGTGCCTTTGGGTTCTCTTCACAGGTTGAATGCCGGATGGCGGACAAGAAAACGCGGGACGATTGGCGCCTCTTCCTCAACACCTTGCCAATAGAGAAGTTCGAAATGCGGCCAAGCGTTCTTCGGAGAACCATACTTAGAGTACCACAGCGGCCAGGCCTAGATCTACAGCTAGTGGGGGACACTACTATGGCGATCTACAACCCTCACCGTTGCTACCTTCAAGTTGGGCTACCCCGAACCGAAGTTCCTGCACTTGCACACTACCCTCCCCTTCTAGCTAGAAAGATGGGGACCGAGAAGGATGAGAGAGCAGTCCGGAGCGCTCTGATGATGTGGGAGATCAGCAAAGTGCACCCGTGGCAAGAAGAGGTGGAATAAAACGACGAGGGACGCCGTGGCTATGTGAAGAATTTACACAAGATCCGCCATCTTGCGGATAAAAAGCTGAATGTAGCTTGAATTTTCTTGAATGTAATGACAATTGAAGTCTACCAACCAATCTTATGTTTCATTGAGTTTAATGAAATGACATGGAAGTGCCTAAGTTGAATGGAATTTGAGTTTGTTGCTTGATTGGGCTCAAACGTTCAAGAAAACAGAGTTTCTGGGAGATGTAACGCCCTATATAGGACCGCCACGATGGCCTAACGATCTCACGATGAGCCGTTACAAGAGCAAGCTCAGAAAGACCGGGTTTTCTATTCTCGGGGAGGTATAACGGTCCAATAATGGGCCGCCAGAGTGAAGTGACGGTCTGGTGTAGACGCGTCAGGGAATGTCTACTGAGCACATATGAGTTTCAACCTTTGGGAGGAGGTGACGTCCGAACGATGAACCGTCACATTCATGTGGCGATCTAATGCTGGAGCGTTACAGACCTCATGGGTTTGTGAGCTTGCAATCTGAACCTTGGTCTTGAACCTGCGTTCTGCACACACTTAGACAAGAAACAAGTTAGATCTATTCTTAGATTCAACCCCTTGCCTAAAGCAAGTTAGAGAATGACCATTTCTTGATATTTGGTCAAGGGGTGAGCCTTATTAAATAGGCGGCAAACAGAATGAAAACAATGCGATGCATGCGATGCACATGATGGTATTTTTTGGGATTTTTTGCAAATACTCAGATTTTTTGTGAAATTTTGAAAATATCAGATGTTTTGGATTTTGGGAATGCTGATTTTTTTAGATTTTGAAATATATGATTTTTTCGGATTTTTGAGATATATAATTTTTTTTTGGATTTTGAAATATCTGATTTTTTGGATTTTGAAATAGCAGTGCCTCCCCAGAAACGTGGGTCCTCCTTATTCCATTGAGAGTTCCCAAGGTTGGCGTGCAATAGAGGTGACAACCCCTGGCCAGGGCCTAACTCACGTGACAGTGGTTCTACCAAGGCCATACCCAGGGTATTCGTCTTAGTCCTGGAAAGAAAAATAGAATGCGGGGGTAAGCTTAGACCAGATACAGAAGTGTTCAGGGCTTGAGTTCCTCTCCAGACAACCCATTCAGAGACTCGGTCTGTTGCGCTGGGGCTTTATGTCCGTCATCGAATCTTTGTCCATTCTAGGCACGCATACGACCGGGCTCATGCGTCCCGCGGGGAAACTGTACTGCCATTCTTGCCATACCTAGCCCTTTTATTTTTCTTGGAGCTTTGGAACTTGATAGACTTTTGAGATAAACTTTTTCTTTTGTCACGATGAATGCTCCTTTTCTTTACCTTTTTTTATTTTCTTTTGTGGCGTCAGGTCATAACGGACTGCCCCTATTTGAGACCTCCTCTCATCCGGGTACCTAGATTGGTCGTCGCTTCCTTATTCACCCCTTGCCCCTGGATTCAGCTGAAGAAAGAAATGGACAGGGACTTTGACTTTCCCCCAAGCATGGCCAAAGAGAAACGGTGTCTACAAAGTGGAAAACCCGACCAGGGACGTCGTGTAGTGTGTGGTTGTCGTACTCGGGGTCCTCTTTCACGTCAAAGGAAAGACACCCTGCTACCAGGGTGGCACTGGTTTAGACTCTAAGGAAAGAAACGCTTAAGATACAACCCATTCCAAGCGTGAGTGAGCTCCTCACCTTCTGCATTCACTAAGCGATAAGCATTCCCTGGATAAGCTTCTTTGACAACAAACGGCCCTTCCCAGTTAGGTTGTAATTTAGACCGAGGACTTACAGACCGTATGAATTTGCGTTTCAAAACCATATAACCTTTTTGAAATTTGTGCTCAATTACCTTCTTTTGAAAATAACGTGAAACTCTCTTTTGATAAACGGATACGTGATCGGCCGCATTCATCCTCTTCTCGTCTAAGAGTTCCAACTGGACGAGCAACGCCTCTCGACGTTCATCAAGATTAAGTTCCTTATCGAGATGTACCCTTAACGGAAGGGATCAGGATCTCGTATGGGAGCACCACTTCCATCCCATAGGTGAGAGCATAGGGGGTTTGCCCCGTGGGAGTACGGACGGAGGTGCGGTAAGCCCATAGAGCCTCCACTAATCGTTCTGGCCAATCAGAAAATTTGTGAGATTCGCATGTTTTCTTTATGATTTTGAGAAGGGTTTTGTTAGTGGCTTCAGCTTGACCGTTACCTTGTGGGTAATATGGAGATGAATGATGCAATGTAATATTGAACTTCTTACATAGGTCCTTGAGCTCTTGAGAAACGAACTGGGGTCCGTTGTCGGTGACGATGCTACTTGGCACTCCGAACCGCTAGATGATGTTCTTCATGATGAAGCGGCACACCGTGGTAGCTTTAATCTCCGCGTATGCTTCGGCTTCGGCCCACTTGGTGAAGTACTCAGTGGCGGTAAGGATGAAGGATTTTTGTTTGATCTGAGAGTTGGGATCACCGAGCGGGTCGACAACGTCAGAAGCCCACATAGAGAATGGCCAAGGAGCATAAAGAGGATGAAGAGACGAAGCTGGAGCATGAATCTTATCAGCATGGAGTTGACACTTAAGACACCTTCGGACATAGAGGGAGCAATCTTCCTCTAGAGTGGGCCAATAGTAGCCCTGCCTAAGGATTTTCTTTGCTAGAGCCTGGCCATTAACATGACCTCCACACTCACTAGAATGGGCTGCTTCGGCCACCTTCCAAGCTTCATCGTCATCTAAGCATCTCATGAGCATCCCATTAGTAGCGCGCCTGTATAGTTCTCCTGCAACGATAGTATACCTCGAGGCGGCTCTTCTTATTGATTTGCGCTGCTCGGCATTTGCCCCTTTCGGGAATGATCCATCTTTGCAATACAACTCAATTTCATGATACCAGGGCAATTCTTCTTCTTCCAGATCTCTTCTAGTTCCATCAAAGATACTTCCTTAAGATCTTCCTTCTCAGCCCTTGCTTCTACAGTCTTCCTAAGGTTGGCATACCAAGGATCCTGAAGAGAAGGTTCATCCAATCTCTGAATGACGATAGTCTCAGTACTCCGACTGAGAGGGAAAGATAGAGAGGAAGCGAGGGATGCTAAAGCATCAGCTAGAATGTTCTGAGATCGGGGAGTATGGATATAGATGAGTTTTCGGAATTGCCTAGCAAGGAGCGTGACCAGATCTTGATATGGCTTGAGCTTAGGGTCACGAGTGCGGTAAGTGGACAGAACTTGCCGCAGGACGAGCTGAGAGTCCCCTATGATATTCAAGTAACGCACGCCTAGGAGGTAGGCATGCTTCAGTCTAGCTAGGAGAGCTTCATACTCGGCGATGTTGTTGGTAGCAGGAAATCAGAGTTGATAAGCAAAGGGAATCGTCACTTCTTGGAGTGAGCAGAACAGCGCCTATCCCTCGGCCCTGAGAATTAAGTGCACCGTCGAAGTGCAGAGACCAGAAGGGATGATGAGTAAGGATAGAGAGATGTTCATCAGGGAAATTGTCCTGAATAGAATCTGTGTGCGGAATGGGAAGATGGGCAAGATGCTCAGCGATGGCGTATCCTTTGACCGCCTTCTGAACGACGAAGGTGATATCGAACTGAGATAGGAAGCTCTACCAGCGAGCCAACCTACTAGAAAGGAGGGGCTTTTCTAAGAGATAACGGATCGGGTCCATTCTAGAGATCAACCTGACCGGGTGGGCTAGGAAGTAATGCTTAAGCTTCTGGCGGCACAAGTCTTCTCCATAGCAGTGTATTTGGCCTCAACCGAGTTAAACAACCTGGAGAGGTAGTAAGCTGCCCGCTCTTTCCCTTCATCGTCTACTTGTGCTAAGACTGCCCCTAGGGAGTCCTCAATGATCGAGATGTATAGGATAAGGGGTTTCCCAGGGACAGGAGGTTACAAAACCGGGGGGTTGGATAGATAGACCTTCAAGTCCTCATAGGCCTTTTGACAATCTTCATTCCATTCAAATTTGACCCCCGCCTTTAGCAATTCATAAAACGGGCGGCACCTCTGAGAATGTTGGGAAATGAATCTTCTGATGAATTACAATCTGCCAATCAGTCCTCAAAGTTCTGTTATGTTCTTTGGCGGGGGCATGTCCATGACGGCCTTTACTTTATTAGGATCAATCTGGATCCCCCGTTTGCTAACTATAAAGCCTAGCAGCTTCTCTAAAGAGACTCCGAAAACACACTTCTTCGGATTCATTTTTAGCTTGTACTCCCTGGCTCTTTGCAGCACCTTAGCCAAAATAATGGGGTGTTCTTCTTTGGTTCTTGACTTCACCAAGATGTCATCCATATAAGCTTCCATATAGATATGCATCATGTCGTGGAATATGGCCATCATCGCCCTTTGATAGGTGGCACCCGCGTTCTTCAGACCGAACGGCATAACCACGTAACAATACGTGCCCCAGGGCGTGGTGAAGGAGGTTTTCTCTTGATCCTCAGGAGTGAGACGGATCTGATTATAGCCTGAATAACCATCCATGAATGATAAAGCTTTCTACCCGGCAGTGTTATCCACCAAGACATCTATGTGAGGCAGCGGGAAGTCATCCTTGGGACATGCCTTGTTAAGATCCCTGAAATCAATGCAAATATGTACCTTTCCATCCATCTTAATGACAAGGACTATGTTCGCCACCCACTAAGGATATAGAACGACTCTAATGAGCCTGGCCTTATATAATTTATCGACTTCTTCTTTAATCTTCAAGGCCCTGTGGGGGTGAAATCTTCTCGACCTTTGTTTTACGGGTGTTGCCCCTGGTTTAAGTACGAGTTGGTGTTCCACTAAGGAGGGGTCAAGACCCGGCATGTCCTCATAAGACCAGGCGAAAGAATCACTATATTCCCTCAGAACCTTGGTTAGATCTTCTTCTACTTGCGGAGGGAGGTTAGCGGCAATAATAATGGGCCTTGGGTCTTCTTCAGTTCCCAAATTTATTTCCTTTGTAGGTTCATCCACTGCCGACGATGGCTCGTCGAATCTCTTTAATCCTTGCGCATACAGGTCGGCAGTGTCATCTACATTGCTGTCCTCATCATCGATCGGATCCTTTTCATCCAGGACTTCGTAAATGCCTAATCCGTCGTCGCTCCACACCCCATATTGCTCCTCATGATCTTCTATCATGATTGCCGTGGCGACAAACTCTGGGCACCTCAGAAGAGCATGACATCACTGAGCTAGGTCTTGCAAGAACCTACCAGGAATGGATTTGGAATGACGCGCAAGCGAGCGCGGCTCAAGCTCGGAAAGATTGGATGACCTAGAATAGGACCCTACTTCTCTAGACCTAATGGACTCTACTTCCCTAGACTCGACGGACCCTACGTCTAACCTAGGAGAGAGAAAATCTAGTGGAAAAGAAGGAGCAGGGGACTCGTTCCCCTGGGAGGATGATGGAGACAAGATAGTGTAATCTTCCACCGAAATCTCCATTTTAAATTTGACAATTTTTTTTAGATTAGTGGAGATCATATAGCAGGATGGAGGAGATGGTGGTGGGGGAAGCTAGAGAGGACAAAGAGATGGGAACAAGATGTCAAAGAAAGGATCAGATGAGGAGAACCACATGTCGAAAAGATTGGAGGAGGGGGTCCATAAAGTGGAGAGATCAATAGGCGTGCATCGCCCGCATGCACAGGGTATGATCAACACCTCGGTTGGTAGCTCCGTGAAATATGGATCAATCATGACTGGAGGTGAGCGAGGTATAGATTCGAGCTGTTGGAAAAGAGACATGAGGAGGGAGGGAGACCAAGAAAAGACAATGAGCGAGCTCCCCTTCTCCCGTAGACGGCCAGTTGGCTTCTTCGGCTTCCACTGTACAAGCCGGGCTTCTTGATTCTTCTGGCAATTTTCTTCTTCATAAAATAGCCTCTCGAAAGCCTGGCTGTAGTCAATCATATCATCAACTGGCCCCTTTGGCAGCAGAGGTGGATGGGCAACTGTGCAAGCTATATCTTTCTTTTCTGACTATACTGACTGTGGATTTAATGTGCCTGGCTAAAGGGGTCCTCTTATGAAATGATGACGGCAATCCAAGGTAAGTGGCCCGGAGTCACCCAAAACTGATAGCGCGGACTCTCGATAATCGAGACCCCTCCTGCCCATTTTTCTCCCTTTGGGCACCGGCTTGGTCCGTCCTTGTAACTGTGCACCGAGGCCTCTCCCCGGTTGATAACCCAGCTTCAATATAATATCCCAGCCCTTGGAATCTCGATTTTGGGGCTTTACTTTGATATTGACGGGTGTAGTGGCGGGCTTGCGTGGTGCGTAAGCCCATGGGAAGTCCAGATCTAGCACAGAAATAACGGGCCGATTGCTGGGCCATAATGTGGGTAGGATCTTTTCTGAAATAGCTTTGATAGACTGGACCGTGGATAAACTTTTGACTTTAACCAGCCTCCCTTGAAAAGGAAACTTGAGACATTGATGCACGGTGGAGGGTACGGCGCTGAGAGTATCGATCCACGGATGACCCATGTTGTGTATGTAATTTTGATGATTACAAAATGAGTGAATGATTGGCCTTGTGTGTGAATGCTTATTCATGTCTTCATGTGCTTGAACTCAATATCCTCTCACTATGAAGTTTACAATGGTTGTGGCGATGAATACAAACTGTTTCTATTGGGATATCATCATGTGGATGCATTGTGATTCTATAAGGCTCATACGTGCTTTGAGGTTAGCACAAACATTGCATATACATTGGCTCCTTACTATTTGTTTGAATTCCAAATCTATACAATCATGCTATGGTGACTGATATTTGGAGTTTCATGACTATGTGTATGAATGACTCAACCAATCAACAAGAAATGTGAACTCAGATAAAACAATGAGGTAAGTGTTGCTCTGAACTGAATTTGGAACTCATATGAGGATCTTAAGATGAAAATGTCATCAAAGCATTTATGTGTCTCATGCAAGTGCTCTCATGTTCATACTTCATGTCATTTGGGTCTCGACCTCAAAACGAGCTCCATATGTTAATGCATGATCCATAGATTTTGATCTTGATCTAACATCTTGTTTTATCATGTTTTTTAGGATGAAAAATCATGGTGGATCTTCATAGGATTATGGTAACATTTAATCAATTATTTCCCATTGATTTGATGGAGGTTTTAGTTATTTTTCAAACTCAAACTGTCTTACAGTCTTCACCATTTTCAATCCAACCGTTGGATCTCCCCTCTAAAATTATATGTTGTAGCTCTGGGAGTCCTCTTTCCAACGCCTCCAGTCTTGCTTCGATCAGAGTTCGGAGCTAGGAGTATTAATTCATGTCGCCAAAGCGCGCAGAGCTGATTTTTGTGAAGCTGCCTGAAAGGGTCGACCCTTAGGGTCGACCCCTCAAGAAAGGGTCGACCCTTGGGGTCGACCCCTGTGAACCAGAACCAAAATGTTTTCTGTTTGGGTTCTGGAAACCCAAGGGTCGACCCTTGGGGTCGACCCATTGAATTCTGGAAACCCGAGGGTCGACCCTTAGAACCAGAACCAAAATGTTTTCTGTTTGGGTTCTGGAAACCCAAGGGTCGACCCTTGGGGTCGACCCATTGAATTCTGGAAACCCGAGGGTCGACCATAAGGGTCGACCCCTATAAAACAGAACACAAAATTTGTTCTGTTTGGCTTCTGTGTGCCCGAGGGTCGACCCCTTCAGTTCCGACCTCCAGCCGCCCTTTTTGACCGCCGTTTTCTTACCCCAAAAGTCTTCCAATCTGAGTCCAACTTCTCCTAATCACTCCATAACTTGTGGGTCTTGTCCAAGGGTTGTCTCTTGACCATTCTAATCATATATATACTTCTCTTTGGGTCACAAACCCTAAAGAGAGAGGTGAGATCCGATTTTTGGGTGTTTTGCTAACCCTTGTATATGCAGGTTCGGAGTTGAAGCTCCCAAGCCCTCTTCCACCTTGTTTTGAGCTTATATGTGAAGGGAAGAACGTGGATTCAAGTCCCTAATCGATCCTCTACTGGAAGCAACGTGGAGAATCAAGATACAAGCATCATCCATACAAGAATCGATCATCTTTCTTCAAGAACGGTTCCTCATCCTGTAGAAGCTTTTCATCGAAAATCTGAGGGAGTTGTCTTGATCTTTCACTTCTGTGTTTTTGTTTGAGATTGCTCAAGGTCTTGAATGATTATCTATGAGGTGCAATATATATATATATATATACATGTTCATTTGTTCATCTATTGATTGCTATCTTATTAGTGCTATGTTTTTCATCCTAAGCAACAAGATGAACTAATGCTTTCTTTTCTCTTGCAGAAGAAGAAGGAAGAGTGGTACCACAAGGATGAGAGTAGAGGGGTTTATGAGGCTAATCAATTTTCTGATGTAAACAGGCTTGATTTGGAGCTTATCATTTCTATCTGTTCTTTCAGGTGAAGAAGAAATTGGAAGAAGGAAAAGATATGCATCTCGAGGAGACGAAGAAGATGATGTCTAAATCATGATCATCCATCAATGAGCAAGGAGAGTCAGACTTTGCTGAAGAAGGGGAGCCTTATACTTGATGCATACTTCTAGTTTTCATCTATAGAATTCGTTGGGAGGTCATAGCATATATATGTTTTGATTCATATACATTTGAGATAATATCTTGTGTGGGTGTTCGGAGAAGGGGATCTCTGAGTGTGTATGTTGTTATATGTGTGCTGATTGTGCGGAGTATATCCGCATGTGTGTTGTTGTTGGGAGCTTTCTCCCGTGTGGTTGAGTAGGCATTGTCCTATGTGTGTGTGGACGGAGTTGTGACTCTGTGTGAGGAATTTGTTTGGGGTGTGTTCCCTAGTGTGTGTGTGTGTGCTGCTGTGGCAGCAGGTTGAGGCAAGGCCTCGTGTGTGTGGTTTGCTGCGAAAGCAGCGTGTGTGTGTTGGGGTTCGTCCCCGTGTTGCTACATTTTGTAGCGTGTAGTGAAGCCTCACCGGTTTGGTGAGGGGTGGACGTAGGGAGTCCGTCGTGGTCCCGAACCACCTTAAAAATCCCCGTGTCTTCTGGTTTGATTATTGTGATTGTGTGTTCACTATCCTATCTGTTTGTGCCATCGTGTGAGCTCGGCGAGATTGAGTGAATCAAGTTTAAACTTGTTTAAATTAATTTTTTCAATCCTATCAATCTTGTATATTTCGTTGTGTGGTAGTTGTGTTTTTATTTGGACATAGTTTTCAGTAGTAGGATCTATTCACCCCCCCTCTAGATCCGTGCTCCTGCACTACGGGACCCAACAATTGGTATCAGAGCGAGGCTCTGTTGTCCCTAGATCTTGCGATCTACGGAGTGATCCTAGTGTATTCTACAATCATGAATTTTTCTGAACATATCTCAATGAATTGTCTGCCAATCTTCACTGGTTCAGATTTTGATTCATGGCTAGGTAAATTGTGTGTGGTGATCAATTCTACTAATCCTAGTCTTTGAAAATTAATTTATCATGGTCCACACACATTACCTCTAGATGAGACCAAGTGGTCTAATCAGGATAAAATGATGCACCATGACAATGTTACTGCTTTGAGTTTATTGAAAGCTTATTTAAGTACTAACAAGTATCCATTTATGTCTTCATGTAGGACGGCAAAGGAGCTTATAGACCGGTTGATTAAAGCTCAAGAAAAGGAAAGGCAAAAATGTCTCATGGCCGATGATGCTGATCAACAAAGTGATGAAAATGCAGAACAGGTAAAATCTGATTCTGAAGAATTTACTCTTGATGATCTTGTTGAAGCTTATGATGAGTTGGAAAAATAATATAAGAAAGTCAAGTCAGAAAACAGAAAATTGAAAAAGAAATCTAAAAACTTGGTCCATGAAAATGTTTCTTGTGATAAATGTTCTGAGCTTGTTAACTTCAATGAACTTTTAGATCATGATGTTGAATGTCACAAAGAAACCATTGCTTGTTTGAGAAATAAAAATGTTACCCTCAAGAACATAATTGATCAATTGGAGAAAACTGAAAAAGATCTAAGAAACAAAATGGAATCAAACTCTATTGATCATGATATTTGCAATGAATTGATTATGAATGATAAACTTACAAATGAAAATGAAGAACTCAAAAAGGAGAACAGTGCGATGCAAATTCAAATCTCCCTACTTGAAAGTAGATTGAAAAAACTTGAAAAAGGGAAATCTGTGATAGTTGATGAATCTGATAAGGTGCATGTGCTTGAACAAGAAATAGCTAACTATGAATTGCACATTGCATCCCTTGAATCTGAAATTGGTGACTTGAATGCATCCTTGTCTAAGTTTGTGAATGGGGAAGAAAATCTGAACAAGATATTGGGGACTAAGGTGAATTTCCAAAGAGAGGGGCTGGGCTATAATCCCGTGAACAAAAAGAATTTTGAAAATAAAGTATATACATCTTTTGTCCATACAAATATAGCCAGCACATCAAATGTGTCTCCAAATCAAACTGCTGCTCAAACAACAAAGAAATCAAATGCAAATCTAGAAAAGAAACAAAACTTGCATCAAAAGGCTAAAAGTGTTGTTGGTGTCACGATGAATGCTAAGAAAAATCATGTTACACACACACATGCATCCACAAAGAAAATCTCATATTTTTATTGTGATGAACTTGGTCATATGATGCATGATTGCTTTTTGATGAAATCTGAAGATCTAGATGCATGCAAGAAAATGAATGGCTTCACAAAGTCAAGAAAGCTTTTAAAAACAAAAAGAACTCTTGATAACTCTCATGCTCATGGAAAAAGATCATTTGAGAGATTTGCTACATTGAACTGTTTTCATTGTGGAAGGTTTGGTCACATGATGAACAATTGCTTTGATTTGAAAAATGAGAACATCTCTTCAAACCCACAAAAATTTCATGCTCATTCCTTCAAGAAAAATCTGAAGTCTCTTGGTTGTTGTCATTATTGTGGTGAGTTTGGACATACCATGTATGATTGCTCTTTAATGTATTTTGATGATATGCATGTCCAAAAACTGTGGAAGGCACCCTCTAGAGGTGCAACTAACCATCCGAGACCCAAGAAGGTTTGGGTACCCAAAACAACCAAATGAGAACTTTGTTGTAGGATTGCCTTGAGGCCAAGGGGAAGGCTCTAAGTCGACTTGGCCAGTCTTTGGTGCAATGCTTTGGTAAACATGGGTTTGTCCTTGAATTGATACTAATTTGATTGTAGAGGCAGTCTTATGTGTTTCATATGCCTCATATGCATAGACTTGACTCTTTACACATGTTGGACTAAACCTGAAATTTCTGAAATTAGTTTTGAACTCATGATAGCTTGAGTCAATCGCTTATATTGATATTTGTAATTCATCATACAGACTTGCAGCTCATAAGAGATTGTCTTGTGGAATAAAAACAGTGAAATTGGTTTTCTCACTTGTATTGAATTGAGATTGACATGAATTGAGCTCTTTACAGTGCAGGTTTGATAATGACCATCAACCTTTGAAATCATGGAGAGAAAGAAAGGAGCTCAAGAGGACTTCAATGCAAGATTTGATCTGCTTCTATTTCTTTTGGCTAATATCATTCTATTTCTTGCAGGAGAGAAAGAAAGGAGCTTAAGAAGACTTCAATGTCAAAGTTGTTCTACTTCTATTGAGATTTGGAGCATGTTGATGAAGATTACTCAACCAAAATAAAGCAAAGAAATTGAAGATGTCAATAAAGGTAACACAAGGCAAAGGTGAGAAAATAAAGTGTTTGGCTGAAGTTCTATGGTCTTGATGTTAATGCCATATCTTGACAGACAGTGATTTTGAAGGTTTGGATACCCCTTGGTTGTTCTTGACAATGTGGATAATGAATACTTGGCTGAATGGTATTGAAACATCTGAGCAGTATATATGAGAGTGTAGCCATTGAATGCCTTTTGCTAAACCCCCGATGTCAAATGAGAATACATTTATTTCTGATCGTCATTTCAATGATAACATGGTATATAAAATGGTGACATGTGGAAGGGTAGGTCAAGCCTGTCTGAAAGCTATCACCATGTGTGAGGATGTGCCTCTGCCTGGTACCATGAATCATCTATGCATATGGCATCCAACTTAAATGAATTTTCTGAAATCATGCATTGATTATGGGGGAGATTTGTATGCTGAAAAATTAAATATTGAAAATGATATTTTTCCATTCTCTCAGCATGATGATATTGTGTTAGTGGCTGCACATCTTGAGGACTGAACCTGATCAATGTTCCATGGTCTTTACCAATGTGCCACGCATCTTTTTGGATAAAAGTACAACTGTTTTTAAGAAAAGTTCGTATGTGAAGATTTTGATGATTTGAATGAATTTTCTGAATTCTCTTTTCAGAATAAAATTGTGTCCTCACATTTGAATAATTGGTAATGTGTATCATACATTAGTTGCATTGGGTGCATATAGTGTGTCTTGTTGCATAGTTGGCATTTTCAGCATACATATAGTGCATATTTTGAAATGCATCTTTTTACACATTTCATGTTGCATAAATACCAAAATGAATACTTCCAACAATTGGTCTCATATCCTTAGAGTCAACATTTCTAGAACTGAGATTGCATATCTTTTCATTTTGCATTGCATATGCATATCTCTATTGTATGCTTGCATGTTATTATATGCTATTAAACCCCTTCCTTGAAACTTATAAGACCATATACTTCATTGATAAATAAGGTTGCATCTGAGTCTTAACAAGTGTGCTTCGTGTAAAACTCTAAGGGGGAGCATTTCATGCTTATTGCATTTACATAGGGGGAGCTACACTATCCTATACTAAGTTAAATTTTCTCCATATATGTTAAATCAAATTCGTACACTTCATGCACTTTAATGTGGAATTGAGTGTTGTTCATAAGGATATAGGAATTTCATTTCAACACTCTAAAGTAATTCAACTTGCTGCATGGATGATAAGAGACAGTTGAGGAAAAAGCTGTCTGCCTCTACATACAAAACAAAAAATGGTTGATATGAAAGGCAGAGCAATGCTAAGTCTCACTGAGTAAACTGGGCACATGTCACCTGAGACGTGATGACTAAAGTATCTCTATTCAAATGAGGTGACAAGGTTCAGTATTCTGAGTAACCGGAGATTCTGGCATGTGCTCCATGTGTCTCCTCGCGTAAAAAGGAATTATTTTGAACCTGATCCTTCTTAGAAAAATTTAGATTGTCAGTATGAAAATTTCTGATGATATATTTGATTGAGGTAGAGCGAAGCCTCCAATACGCTGTTCTCTAGATTGAAATGCAGTTTGTACACTTACTATTGTGTTTACTTGAAAATCTGGTTATCCATATGGCTAAGATTCATACTCATGTTACTCACTTATATATGGTAATTTGATTTGATATGTATTTTGAAAATTTGATTAATTGCTTGACTTGCTGTACGTCTTCTCCTATTTATCTGCACAATCCTCTAGGTGTAATCATGAGCATTCTGAACTTAATGACTCAATTACACTTTTCCTACACCTATCACTTCTTGTGAAGGAGTTTTGTTGCATGTATCTATAGATATCTGCTTGATTACTTTGTATGCATTTCATGCCTCATCACTTTCATACATCTTGTTTCATGCATTTCACAAGAAAACTAAAAATCAAAAATTTGAAAACCATAGTCAGTCATCTATTGTGTCCATGTCAAAGGAGGAGCTTTACATGTGATCTTATCTGCCCAACTCATCAGGACTTATATGAGTCAACATCTTTTTATGGGTGTTTGAGTGTTGTCTGCTTGCTCATCATTGTCATACCATACACCATTTCCAATTGCTGCAACTTGTGAGCATTTGCATATCATTTTATCATCTTGCATTCTTCATGACCATATTGTCCACATTTGCGTTTCCAATTTCAACAATTTGTATCCAACAATTTTACAATTAGTTCATGCATATCATGCATATTCGCATTTTAGTTCATGTCATCTTGCATCCCCCATCATGATCCCCATTTCTGATTATGTCAAAGGGGGAGAGAGAGCTTTATGAGAGAGCATTATATAGCATAATATTTTTATCATCATCAAAATGGGGGAGATTGTTGTGTATGTAATTTTGATGATTACAAAATGAGTGAATGATTGGCCTTGTGCGTGAATGCTTATTCATGTCTTCATGTGCTTGAACTCATTATCCTCTCACTATGAAGTTTACAATGGTTGTGGCGATGAATACAAACTGTTTCTATTGGGATATCATCATGTGGATGCATTGTGATTCTATAAGGCTCATACGTGCTTCGAGTTTAGCACAAACATTGCATATACATTGGCTCCTTACTATTTGTTTGAATTCCAAATCTATACAATCATGCTATGGTGACTGATATTTGGAGTTTCATGACTATGTGTATGAATGACTCAACCAATCAACAAGAAATGTGAACTCAGATAAAACAATGAGGTAAGTGTTGCTCTGAACTGAATTTGGAACTCATATGAGGATCTTAAGATGAAAATGTCACCAAAGCATTTATGTGTCTCATACAAGTGCTCTCATGTTCATACTTCATGTCATTTGGGTCTCGGCCTCAAAACGAGCTCCATATGTTAATGCATGATCCATAGATTTTGATCTTGATCTAATATCTTATTTTATCATATTTTTCAGGATGAAAAATCATGGTGAATCTTCATAGGATTATGGTAACATTTAATCAATTATTTCCCATTGATTTGATGGAGGTTTTAGTTATTTTTAAACTCAAACTGTCTTACAGTCTTCACCATTTTCAATCCAACCGTTGGATCTCCCCTCTAAAATTATATGTTGTAGCTCTGGGAGTCCTCTTTCCAACGCCTCCAGTCTTGCTTCGATCAGAGTTCGGAGCTAGGAGTATTAATTCATGTCGCCGAAGCGCGCAGAGCTGATTTTTGTGAAGCTGCCTGAAAGGGTCGACCCTAAGGGTCGACCCCTCAAGAAAGGGTCGACCCTTGGGGTCGACCCCTGTGAACCAGAACCAATATGTTTTCTGTTTGGGTTCTGGAAACCCAAGGGTCGACCCTTGGGGTTGACCCATTGAATTCTGGAAACCCGAGGGTCGACCCTAAGGGTCGACCCCTGTAAAACAGAACACAAAATTTGTTCTGTTTGGCTTCTGTGTGCCCGAGGGTCGACCCCTTCAGTTCCGACCTCCAGCCGCCCTTTTTGACCGCCGTTTTCTTACCCCAAAAGTCTTCCAATCTGAGTCCAACTTCTCCTAATCACTCCATAACTTGTGGGTCTTGTCCAAGGGTTGTCTCTTGACCATTCTAATCATATATATACTTCTCTTTGGGTCACAAACCCAAAAGAGAGAGGTGAGATCCGATTTTTGGGTGTTTTGCTAACCCTTGTACATGCAGGTTCGGAGTTGAAGCTCCCAAGCCCTCTTCCACCTTATTTTGAGCTTATATGTGAAGGGAAGAACGTGGATTCAAGTCCCTAATCGATCCTCTACTGGAAGCAACGTGGAGAATCGAGATACAAGCATCATCCATACAAGAATCGATCATCTTTCTTCAAGAACGGTTCCTCATCCTGCAGAAGCTTTTCATCGAAAATCTGAGGGAGTTGTCTTGATCTTTCACTTCTATGTTTTTGTTTGAGATTGCTCAAGGTCTTGAATGATTATCTATGAGGTGCAATATATATATATATATATATATATATATATATATATACATGTTCATTTGTTCATCTATTGATTGCTATCTTATTAGTGCTATGTTTTTCATCCTAAGCAACAAGATGAACTAATGCTTTCTTTTCTCTTACAGAAGAAGAAGGAAGAGTGGTACCACAAGGATGAGAGTAGACGGGTTTATGAGGCTAATCAATTTTCTGATGTAAACAGGCTTGATTTGGAGCTTATCATTTCTATCTGTTCTTTCAGGTGAAGAAGAAATTGGAAGAAGGAAAAGATATGCATCTCGAGGAGACGAAGAAGATGATGTCTAAATCATGATCATCCGTCAATGAGCAAGGAGAGTCAGACTTTGCTGAAGAAGGGGAGCCTTATACTTGATGCATACTTCTAGTTTTCATCTATAGAATTCGTTGGGAGGTCATAGCATATATATGTTTTGATTCATATACATTTGAGATAATATCTTGTGTGGGTGTTCGGAGAAGGGGATCTCCGAGTGTGTGTGTTGTTATATGTGTGCTGATTGTGCGGAGTATATCCGCATGTGTGCTGTTGTTGGGAGCTTTCTCCCATGTGGTTGAGTAGGCATTGTCCTATGTGTGTGTGGACGGAGTTGTGACTCCGTGTGAGGAATTTGTTTGGGGTGTGTTCCCTAGTGTGTGTGTGTGCTGCTGTGGCAGTAGGTTGAGGCAAGGCCTCGTGTGTGTGGTTTGCTGCGAAAGTAGCGTGTGTGTGTTGGGGTTCATCCCCGTGTTGCTATATTTTGTAGCGTGTAGTGAAGCCTCACCGGTTTGGTGAGGGGTGGACGTAGGGAGCCCGTCGTGGTCCCAAACCACCTTAAAAATCCCCGTGTCTTCTGGTTTGATTATTGTGATTGTGTGTTCACTATCCTATCTGTTTGTGCCATCATGTGAGCTCGACAAGATTGAGTGAATCAAGTTTAAACTTTTTTAGATTAATTTCCTCAATCCTATCAATCTTGTATATTCCGTTGTGTGATAGTTGTGTTTTTAATTAGACATAGTTTTCAGTAGTAGGATCTATTCACCCCCCCCTCTAGATCCGTGCTCCTGCACTACGGGACCCAACAACCCAAGATAGTCTTAAACATAGGGTCGATGTCCAGCACATAGAATTTAATGGGCATAGTGAGAGGCACAAGCTCAGCTTGAATAGTAACAACCCCGTGACATGCTCTCCTCGAGTTGTCATATGCAGCTATAGTTGTGGGGGTCGGCCGTAGAAGTTCCTCTGATAAGTTGCAGGCCCTGAGAGTGCTGAGTGGACATACATTGATAGATGCCCCTATATCAACCAGCGCTGCATCAATACTGACTTTGTTCAAGATAATCGTGATGTAGAGCTGCATCTGCCGGGCTTCTGGAGGTGCTAGCTCTGTTTTAGAGAATGTAATTGCTGGCCCCTTAGAGATTGTTGCCAAAGCAGTATGTAGACTATCAGTTGCCACATCTTCACTAACCATCACCTTTTGAAGAAAGTTCCTGAGTGCATCTTGGTGAAGGGTAGATCTCTTTATAAGCTCCAGCACGGATATCTTAGCGGGCACCCTATCAAGGTGATGTAGCAAATCATATTGGGTACCTGGCAACGGCTCAGCTTCCTCCAGTTGATCTATAGCCCATTGGGAAGACTGGGGATTAGAAGTGGAAGCATAGTTACGATGAAACATGCGCCCGGTCCGTAGGGCAAAATTATAGGCTGCCGCGGCCTCGGATGGGCTCAAAATAAGTGATTGAGCAGGCCCGGTGGGGTGGATGAATGATGCGGAAGAAGGTGTGGTGGAAATAATGGGAGTGGGATTGGAGGCAACGGGTTGTGATGGCTGAATGATGGGCGGAGGGTTAGATGGAGGTGTGGTGGGCGCGAGCGGAAGTGGGGGTGTGAGGGTGAGCGGAGGTGTAATGAGCGGAGGGTTAGATGGAGGCGCGGTGATAGCGGGTGTAAGCAACGGGCGAGAGATCGGTGGAGGAGTGGCAGCGGATGAAAGGACAAGTGGTCTAGCAGGCGGAGGAGGGGTTTGTTGCGTGGGCGTGAGGATAGTGGGAGTGGAAGGAGTGCGGTAGTTGTGGTGAAGGGCCATGACTTGTGGTGTGGAGCCGTCATCGTCGAAGGACGACCCAGCATCGGGGGCCGGGGGTTGAACTACATTAACCTGAGTCGGTGTGGTGGCTGAGGCTGTGGAGTAGGAGGATGGTTCGGCATTGGGTTCTGGTGGATCCCCAAGTCTTGAACCGGTTGTTGTTACTGTTGCTGTTGCGGCTGTTGCTACGGCTGCGGTGCCTGTTGTTGCTGCACTTGCTGCCTCGGTGCTTGCCTTCTTTTCTATTTAATTTCAACAATGGCCCTATGCATTTTAGCCCAATCAATCCTATGCCCTTCATATAGGTCATAGACCAAGTCCCTGAACTGAAAACACCTTTCAATAGTATGTCCCGGTTGCTTGTGAAACATGCAATATTTCGTCTGATCAATGGTCGGATTCCAAACGGGCCATTCCGGAGGAAGTTGGATTGCACTAACTGACATGAGAGAAGAGAATATGTCCGTGAGGGACTCGGGCAATGGAGGATACTGGGCTCTCTTGGGTCCCGGGCGCTTGTTGTTGTTGTTGTGGCCATTAGGTGGAGGGACATTATGGTATTAGGGAGGCTGTGGAGGTTGTTGCGAAGCGGCAAAGGTATTTTATGGAGCGGCAAAGGTAGGCGGAGGATTTTGTGGAATGGGTTGAAAGTTTTGTGGAGTGGGGATTTGAGAGGTGTGGGGGTTCTGTGGAAAGCGGAAAGGTGCGGCTTGGAAAGGGAAGGTAACGGCTTGAACTTGCTCGTTTGGTTGGACCCCCTCGGTGACAGGCCCTTGAGGTTTCTTGTGGTATTTAGGCTTTTGGTTCTCAAAGAGTGAGTGGATGGGGGAGTCTTTGAACTGTGTTTGAATGAACTGCGCCCGGCTATATAATTGGTGCATGTTTGCTACGTCGTTCATGGCAAGAATGTTATGGAAGGTCGGAGTGGCATTGGAAATGAGTAACTTGACCTTCTCTTCCTCCGGAATGTGGCCTGGCACCCTGGCGGCCATCTGCCTCCATCTGTCGGTGTAAGTTGCAAACTCCTCATCGGGCTTCATCTTCTCGGCCACCAAATCTGTGAAGGAGTATTCTGGGTCAACCCTATCTTGAAACCGCTGAATGAACTTGTCTTTCACCACCTTGAAGCTTTCGGCGTCTTCTAGTGGCAGAGAGTAGAACCATTCCAGTGCAACTCTGTCTAATGACCGGCGGAATAGATACGCCATAAGGCGATCATCATACTGAAATTGGGCCGATTCATATAAGAAGTCCCTTACATGGATAAAGGGATTACTGTTCCCATCATACTTGCGGTAATTGGGGAGCTCGGATTACGGAGGTGTGGACGCACTTTTTATTTAATAATCGTTGGTTATTTATTTATTGGCGTTTATTAAGTGTGTGGGCGTGCCAGTCACAAAGTGACGATCTATTGTGCGCTCGATCTGACTAATCAGACGATTGTGTGGTTCGTGTCGGGACTGAGACCCGCCGCGCCATAAAGGTCACGACGTCATTTACATCCCCTCAGAGAGGGGAACACCCTTGATTAATCACCGGGAATCAGGGACCTCATGGCCAGGAAACTATATCGAGAGAAACAAGCCGATAGCGGTCTCGAATAAGTCGGAAAGCCCTATGTCTAGGGAAACAAGCGTTCGAAATATGTCGGTCATGTGTTGACCATTTGATGTTCGGACGAGTGTCTGGCTTCAGAGAATCGTGATCATCACGGGGAAAATCGGAGCATATGTATACCAGGGTACGGCAAATTTATTGTTCAAAGGGATAGAAGACATTCGGTTGAATCCCGATTAGAGTGGTCAGAAATTAGCGAGTTTATTGGCCCGGTGCGAGATCGAGTCAGGACCATTCCGGGGGCGCCTCCCGCGGTCCAAACGAGGCTTGCGTGGGCATCGTTAATATCTCCGGTGCCGAAGGGCGGCGAGAAAGTGTCCCGGGACTAGATTCCAAAACAAAGACGTATACAGAGATAGCTGGCTATAGGCCTAGATGTGGGTCAGGTAATGACCATGGTTGGGGCGAACCCGAGGTCCAGACATGACTCACGAAGGTCTTATTGATATTCCCACACGCGTGGTCGGGGAAGACGAGAGCCGTCTCGTTCCATTCATATTTTGTTGGCCATTCATGGACCATTTTATGCTCGGACAAAGATCCGCATTGAAGACGTGAACGGAAATAAACCCGTACAAATGTCTGCCGTGAGTACGGCAAGTTTTAATGCAAGCACGGGATTCGATCCCTGGATATACGTCGGTCACTAACGGACCATTTAGTATTCGGACGTAAGTCTATATTCGAAACATCGAAGACCACGACAAAGACATACCGAAGGTACGGCACATTTCCTGTGGGTGCGGGATTGGATCCCGGTATATACGTCGGTCACTAACGGACCTTTCCTTATTTGAACGGAGGTCCGTATTAGTAGCGTCAAGGACGACGATAAAACCATACGAATATCGGCCGTAGGTACGGCAAGTTTCATGTGGGTGCGAGATCGGATCCCAAAAAAGACGGGTCGAGCTAACGAACTATCGGCCCGGGATAAGTTCGGATCGTGGTCACGTCTGGGCGAGGGCTCCCGAGATCCAAGTCCGATCTAGTGGGGGCGTCATTGCTTTTCTCTTCACACACAGTCCGGGGAAACGAAGGTTCCAAGGTATGCGTGCATGTCGGTCACGGTTGGACCCTTCATTGTTCGGACGCGAGTCCACGTTTGAAGCATCGAAGACGATCATAAAACCGTGCAAATGTCTGTCGTAGACATGACAAGTCTAATGTGGCGTTGCGGGATTAGATCCCGGGAGAAGCGGGTCGAGTTAACGAACTATTGGCCCAGACTGTGTTCGGATCATGACCATGTCGGGGGTTCCGAGGTCCACGTCCGATACCACAAGGCATCATTGATTTTCTCTTTGCGCCAAGTCCGGGGGAGTGAATTGTTAAGTATGGAGCCCGAACTCGCCATCGTGTGCCCTCACACGCGGATCTTTTTTTTGGCCTTAAGTTTTCTATTGTTTCTTTCATTTGGTTAATGGATTTCTTATGAAGCATGCTGGATTAAGGAGATGCCAAAGGAGAAGAGGGGCGCGCCGGATAAGGCCAAGAAGGGAGGCGCGCCGGAATAGGGATCATACAAGGGGAGAAAAGGAGCGCACCGGGTAATGGGGATCCCATAAGGGCACGCCGGAATAGGGGTTGAAATGGGGGGCGCGCCGGTTTAGTATGTCCAAAAGAAGGAGGGGCCATGGGCGCGCTGGAATAGGGTGATGAATAGTGATGCGCGCCGGGATGGGTATCAGGAAAACAGAGGGAGTTTTGAGTGTGGGGCTAAACCGGCGCGGGGGGGTACCGCGCCGGATTAGCCCACGCCGGATTAGGGCGCACCGGGTTAAGCTCCTAGGAGGTTTTCTTTCATTCTTTTTGCTCTGTTTCCTGTTTTGTTCAACTGCAAGTTAATCTGTTGATTGATTTATTCATCCAATTGGTAGATTAAGTTGATAGAGAGGAAGATTAAGTGTTTTAATTATTTATTAGGGTGGATGAACATGAGGATTCAAGTGTTTTATTCAGGGGTGAGTTTGTTATACAGGAACTCAGAAGGTTCAGTCTGTTCAGGGGCTTAGTTTGTTGTCTCTTCTTACGTATTCTCTATTCTTACGTGTTCTTCCTTTGGCAGCATTTGAGCAGCATCTCCCCCGGACAAAGGCTTGCCAGAGACAAATAGGGGAACACCAAACGGAGCAAAGCTCCGGGGTGAGCCTCAAAACTCAGAGTGAGGCCTCCGTTAACCCATAAGTGCCTGTGGAGACTCGAGGACCAGCCTTCAAGAGTTCCAGCAGCTTACAGGTGATGATTTCATAGGCGGGACGAATTTGTGCCTCAAGTGGGCCATGAATATTCATCCCTCATGTGGGTTCCTTCGAAGGCCATGCCACGGAGAGGCAGGCTTCAAAGACCCTGGATGCATGGAAGAGAACCGGGAGAAAGGGGAGGGGAAAAAAAGCTAGACAAAGGATCGTGTTTACCAAAAGGGCCTTCTGTTTATTCATCCACCAAAAAGGGGGGAAAACGGCTCGAGCCCAAGAGATTTCATCTCAAAAGAAGAGGAATACATTGCAGAGGGAGAAACGGAGAAGAGATACATCAATGGGAGAGGGGGAACAGAGCACAAGCTCCTCCCCCTCCGAGCTCACCTCTCACTCTCACTCTCCTCTCTTCTCTTCTCTTCTCCGGCACGGAGACGAAGCTTCTTTTCTCTCTTTTTCTTCTTCTCTTCAATGGCCAGCCAGGGGGGGTTCCAGCTTCTTTTCTCCTTTCAATAGCCCATCTTCTTTCTCTGCCTTCGAGCTCCCTTTTATAGAATGGCTTGCCTGGGAGCACTCCTGCCACTTCCACCTCGTCCGCAACGAAGTCGGGAGTTGACTCGATGCACTGGACGATGCTGGTTCGCGCCGTACGCTGTCGTTCATCCGAGGATGGGATGTTCGCAGGTTTGCTGGGGGTTGCTTCGCCATTGACGCTTCTGTGCTGTCGAATGGAGGCGGATACAGAGCGTCGGGCATTCAATGTTCGCTGTACATCATTAAACAGAGCATCGGAGTGTAGATGGGATGCTTGTTTGCGCGCCGGATTAAGGTGAAATGCAAGGGAAAGGGTGCGCGCCGGTTTAACCCATGATGAAGGGGAAAAGGGCGCGCCGGTTTAACCCAAGATGAAGGGGCGCGCCCGTTTAACCAAAAATGCAAGGGGCGCGCCGGTTTAACAGCCAACCAAGGAGGGGGGCGCCGGTTTAATGCCAAGCAAGGGCGCGCCGGTTTAAGGCCAAAGCAAGGGCCAATGAAAAAAATGGGGCGCGCCGGATTAAGATGTTGAAGGGGCGTGCCGGATTAAGATGTTAAAGGGGCGCGCCGGTTTAGAGCGCGCCGATTTAAGGCCCTTTCGTGCCGTTTTAAGCCTCGAATGGATTCTTTTCAAGTCGCAGCCATTTATTCGAGTGTTAGCGCTCCTGGAACGTTCTAGTTGCAACGTATGGCCTTCATAATATTCTGTTTACAGCCTTTGGGGCTTGGTCCCAGACTTTACATGACTTTCGGTGTATCCCGAGACTGTGCCGGAGTTCTTGACTTTTCTTTGATTCAGCTCTCGACATGGCCGGTCGGAGCATTGTAGCTGTATTTTCCGCTTGGGGGGCTTCCTTAGCGGGTAGTAGACCACCAAGCGAGTTCTCGTCCTAATCGGGTGAGGCGTGAGGTTTATTCGGCATTTCCATCTTCGGCTTGCTCTCGAGTGTCGAGACGTGCATGACGTATGATCGACACCGTCATTTTTTGATGTCCACAGGAGGGAACCGGATATTTTGAAAGCTTGGGACCGGAACGTCGGCCAAGGATTGTGGGCCAACCTGCTTCTGGAGGAAGTCAAGTTGTTGTTGCATGGCGGCCCATTTGTCAAGGAGTTCCTGCTCTCTAGACGGGGTAGGGATGGTGAAAGATGGAATTTGAGGAGCAAAGGGGTAAGCAGATGGAGGGGGTGGCCCATAGGAAGGATATTAGGCCGAAGGATGACCCATATTGGTGTGAACTTGGGCTGCCCCTTGATGAGGGCGCATGAAATCATTTGCACCGATAAGGACCTGTGGCACTGATGGGCCGGACATGTGATGATCCGCTATAGAAGAAGGAGGGACAATGGTATTTCCCTTATCCAAAAATTGTTGGGCCGAACCAGAAGATTGGCCCATCTCCAGATTAGAGAATCTGAGGGTCCTAGGTTGGACCGGAGTGAGGTAAATGGGAATGGGCTGGATGGCGGACCCATCGGCCCTAGGCTGAGCGATGGAAGGATTGGATAGACCATGAGTAATCGTGGGAGGTGGGGTATTGGACCCCTGCATGTCCTGATAGACGGCTTGAAGTTGGGCCGGATCCAAATGGGCCATCATTTGGAGGATGGAATTGGCGGAAGGAGTCGGAAGAGACTGAGTGGATTGGGTACCCTCCATAGGGATGGAGGACGGAGGAGGGACGTGCCCCTCCCCGGGATGGAATGAGATGACCCTAGAGGGATTCTCTAGAAGCCCTTGAGGAAGAGACTCCTCTTGGGAGCGAGGTAGATCGAATGAGGCCATGGCGGACTCGAAGAGCGGATTGAAGTAGCACTTGGAGAAGGAATTGCCCGTAGGGGATGAAGTTTCTAAAGAACGGAAGCAACTCCACATACAACGAAAGACCTTAACAAAATGCAAACAACACACAACAACACACAATGAGTGATTGAAACTAGATGATTTAAACAAAGATGTAAGTGAAACGAGAGATAACAACACTCAAGGTCAACCCAGTTGTTTAGATGGTGCAATAAGATTTTTATGGTTTTCTCCTTTAGAAAATTAGCGACTTGATCAAAATGTGCTTTCCAAAATAGGTTCCTAATATGGGAAGGATATGTGGCTTGGTTGACTCTAAATGTAATCACTCCTTCACTTATGCCATCCTAGACACGGGGTGGGAAGTGGTAGAATCGGCCCGGCGTCTGTGTGGGAATCCACGGCTCGCGGGGACTTATGGAGGTCCTTGATGTGATTTCCTGGTCGGCTCCAAGGAATATGGAGACGAGAGGTCTACACACCAAGGTAGGAGAATGCAATCTAATGTATGAGAATATGCATGGCCCTATGTGCACCGGGGTGCATACAAATTCTAGCCTAAAATCTAGCAATCAAATATGCACACAATGATATGAATATGTGAACCAACCAAGGAGGAGACCAAATAGCACCCAAGCATGAAGATCACAGCAAAAACTACGGAAATAAACTACACCTCGGGATGCGTACCTATCTGGAGTATGTGACGGTCTATAATACCCACGCCAGAAGAATATGACGGTCCAAGAGTGGATCGTTAGATATAACATAACGCGTGAAGAGGCGACCGTTAGAGTAGCCAGGGAACTAGAAATAGTAGAGAAATAAAGGGAAAATCCGGGGAAAACCAGAGCAACTTAGGGCAATCAAAGGACATCAGGTTTTTAACAGAGATTCAAAGAACGATTGGCACAAGATGTCCCACCGTGATTGCCAAAAAATTCTATTGGTTATAATGTGTCCCTTCTTTTACAAGATGGACTAGGCTGTCAACTACGATGAAAATATGAACCAATGATGAAATCAATCAACCTATGAACATGTGCAACATGAACCTAGGCAATCAACATATGCTCTAGCATGGGCATGCTATCTCAATCAAGGATAAGCTAAGCAAATAAAGAAAAACACACGCCGGGGCACGGAATAAGGAGTAAAAGAAAACACACTGTATAGGTGGAACACGTAAAATAAGAGAAGATATGAAGAAAAGAGAGCTACTGTCCAAACTAAGAAAAGATGTGATCGCCACTAAGGTAAAAACAAGCCAAAGACCTGATAAATACCTTAGAATAGGAGGATGATGCACCCGCCCACGGGAGAGAGAAAACAACCAAGAAAACTACAGCTCTGTCAGATGTAACGGCTGAAGACTGATGAGCCACAGGACTGTGACGGCCCCACGATAGACCGCTATAAGACTCTAACGCGCCTGCACTAGACCGTCAGAGATTCTACAGAATAAGAATTGGAAATCTTTGATCTCCAAGCTTTCCAGTCGGCCAGGAAGCTTGGGCCTCATGGTACGAGCTCTGTAAACCTGCAAAAGAGTGTAGATCACAAGAAAAACAACCCCAAATTAGCCCTTGGACAAAGTAGTATCAATAAACCGAAGAAACTTAAGAACATGCAAAAGGAAAGGGAAATACCGGGGTGGTTGGTTTTTTTTTAACCCCTCTGGGGCGTTTTAAAGATGGGAGGGAGATTTAAATGGATGCAGAAGATGCAAGAATGTGGTAGAAGAAGAGGGACAATGCTATGATGCTTAGAAGAGGGAAAAGATGCTAAGATGACAATGTGACTAAATTAGACCCTCGGAAACGATACTCCCTGGACTTTGGAAGCAGATGGACGTGGGAAGCAGCTCTCCTGGGTTGGTTCTAGCTCTAGGATGCGACAGCACTTCGACGCGAACTCCAGATGTCTCCTCCTCAAGCCATGAAGTCAAGGGTTCTATTTATAGACCCTCAAACTCTCTGGTCGAGTAAAGGATAATCCAGCTAGAAAGTAGGACATTTCTTAGCAAACTCTTGAAGATAATACTCCCAAGAGTCCATAGAAACAAACAGAAGGCTCTGAGGATCAGATTTGGAAGAGAAATCAAGGAATCAAACTCTTAATTCGACCTCGGAGTAGCAGAGAAAGAGCAGTTCTGCTAGAACTCTCTGTTTGATGTAACGACTGCACGATAGACCGCCACAGAGATGTAACGCCTCAGGGATGGACCGTCACAAAACCTTATCCATTAACAGATAAGACCAACAGGTGAAGTTTTCGAACATAGGACTCTAGATGGATGTAACGGTCAAGGAGTGACGCATCACAATGAATGTAACGGCCGCACGATAAACCGTCACACCCAACGGATAGGATAATGGATAAGCATGGAAAGAAGCCTTTGACTTAAGGACTCTAGCATGATGTAACGGACCAAGGTGGATGCGTTAGAGAGCTGTAACGCGCCATCAAAGGACCGTTAGAGACAATGGAGTGCAAAAATGAAATGAAAGTTTGCTAAGCTTCGTCCAGCGGAAAGAGGCAAGGAACCAGACCAAACAAAGGAGACATGACCCATGAAATCGACCTCAAATTGACCAAGAAGGCTCAATAAAGAGTGAACAACTCGGAGCATCATATAAAATGAAGAAGGAGATGACCTAACTTATTGGTCACAAAACGGGTGTCAACAACATGGGAGAAGGGAAAAGGAATTAAATATTCTCATCCCCTAATTGCCCCTCCCTAACCCTAGATCTGAGGGTAATGATGGTCATTTAGTTAGGTCTATGAAACTCATGTATTTTCATTATTTTGAGAATTAAATGAAGAGAAAATTAGTTTTTTTGGTGATAAGCCCCTGGGCGCACCCTTCCTCTCTCCTCTCTCTCCCTTGCAGCTGTGAAAGCTCTGGTATTCAGAGGTGTGAAGCCTCCCCATCAACCCCTCTCTGAGTGAGAAGCTCAGCACCGCCGCCGCCGGCGCCATCGAGCCGCCGTCGTACCACCATCGCCTCGTTGTCGGAGTTCTATCCACCTCTAGATAGAAGATGAAAGGTTGATTTTGATCTCCCAATCGGATGGTCTGATTGAGCTCAAAATTGGAGGGTGAGTTCGCCACGTTATTCCCATCCTCCACAAAAATTTTCAAGCCATTCCCCTATTGTTTGCCCCCCGTTCCATTTAATTTCCCACTATCTACACAATCTGTCCCTACGCAGATCTGTGTTCCAACATGCAATCCCTTCCCTTGTTTGACCCCCTTTCCGATTTTAGATCGCTCTGAAATTTGGATTGGACCTTCTATCCACCAAAACTCCTTCCCACAATTTGTTTCATGATTTTATGAGTTCGTTTACCCTTCCTAAAAACCTCTGTAAGATTCAGATTTTATTCTGTCTCTTGCAGCCCAGATCCGACAACCGCCAACTATAAAATCTATTTCCCCTATCAAACCACCTCAGAAAGATACACAAAAATTATTCTCGTGTTCCTTACTTCTCCCTCTATCTCCCATAAAAATCCCAGATCCCAGATCCATTGTTTATGCCTCGGTCAACGCCCATCATCAGGCAGATCTGAATCTGCCTAGTCAGATCTGAGCCTAGGAGTAAGCCTATTCATAAATACCCTATGAAAAATACGGTGCTATTAAAATTTCTGTAATAGCCTATGTTCGTAGATCTCTGAAAGGGCTTCGCAATAGCGCCAGTTTCGCGTCGTTCCGATATCGGAGCTTATCACAGCAAATTTTATCGCCGGGTCGCGCAGTTCTGAAACTACATAGTAGGCTCGGGACAGCAACAACAACACTTCACACATCAGGTCACCCCGCGTTCCACAAGACGTTCCAGGCCGTCTGCCTTCCAAGGAGAAACCTTCTAGGAGTCCCCTTCACAGCGGGACCAACCCCGCCCCAGTCGGCCGCCCGAGCAGGACGTGGTCCCCACAACCGTCAGCCCGCGCCGTCTGGACAGCATTGACAGAGCAGTCCACATTGCTTCCCATCAACCCAAGTTCGCTATTCCTGGGTTATTATTGTCACCCTTTACCTCCCTGCATGGAGTGGGCAATAAAATCCTTGATGTAATTAAGTTTTACCATTGTACCGGGAATAAGAGTCTTGGCCGGGGTCGCCTTCCCCACGCCCGGTAGCGTGGAGGTATTGTGTCCGCTCCCCTCTCGACAATTTGCTTTACTCGTATATATTTCTCTATGCCGCTGCATGAGTGTATTATAATTCTAACTCAATCAATTTAGTCACCGCTGTGAGCGAGTGAGTGGAACCCATCCCGTGATTTGATCCGAGCACGCGAAAAATCCGAATACGCGAGACTCATTGCCAGTTCTTCAACCGCGTAGATCCACGTGTTTCCCTCGCTTAGGGACGTCTGCAAGTTAGAGTCCCAGGTTTGTGTTCCATCCCACATCAAATTGGTATCAGAGCTATGTCGAGTCTAAGGTAGTCGGTCCAAATTTTGCATTGCATTCCATTCTGGTATATCCAAAGGTGCCTCCGGAATGATAGGTTACACCTATTGGGAAGGTAACACACTTGCGTGAGTGCGATCTTCAGATCAAACCTCCACCATGTACTGGATACTGGTTGAGTCTAGGTTTGTATTTGAGTCTGCATTTTACCATTTTTCACCATTTAGAGTCGTGTCTAGGTGCTTGCATTAGTTTTGCATAAAAGAAAAAGAAAAAACAAATAAAGTCCCTTGCACTTTGTTCCAATGCATGTCCACTCCTAGGGGAACAAAATCCCATCTCTTTGCAACTATGGCCAACCCCTACGCCCAAGTCCCCCCAATGCAAGAGAAAGCCCCGATGAGACCCGTCCAAGGCAACAAGTTCGTGTCTGAGTACATTAGAGACTTAGATGAGTACCGATTCGGAAGTGGAGATGGAGAGAAGAGCACCACGACCGCATTTTAGTTCCGGAGAGGTTTGCGGTTTCACTATCAATTTGAATTACTTTGCCACGACGTGACCACTCTGGAGCATTCTTATTAGGTCGCTCTAGAGTTTGAGCCTTTCGAGTCAAGGTTTGATGCTACCCTACGGCGAGCATCTACCTGTCAGCAGAGCGCCGAGCCAGCCGGCCGGCCACATGAGCCCACGAGGCAGGACGCTCCTGCCCCACAGACTCACCCTCCCCAGCCGGGGAACCCTTCCCCTAGAGCTCCTTTGCCACCTACTTTACCTTTCGATCTTTATCTGGAGCCACTGCATTTGGAGCCACCTGTGTTTCTAACGAGAAAGCTATTCATCGCCGAGCCACTACTTAGTTGGCTCAAGATATGCTTGGTCCCTAGACCGCCTTGCTACCCATCCATGGACCCAGCACTCCCAGTAGTACCCATTAACTCCTATCACACCACTTTTCAGTCCTTTTACTTTGTAGAAAGTGTGAAGGATCTACTAAGGAGTTTAGATTGTCAATGGAAGTTGACATGTATGTTGGCCTTAGGGTCTGACCAACCCTATAGTCATAGCTTCATGCTCTTGGCTTTGGGGTCTATTACCTCGGTGTACACCTTGGGTCATATCACCACCGAGGTCCTGTTGTTCTTCCCTGTTCCCGATGAGCTTGACTTTGTCCCCTCTTACGGTATTGCCATCCCGAGGGAGGACCCATATCTACTCCATGAGATCACCATCCCTCTTACCATAATGGATGAAGGTGACCATTTACACCTTTCAACATTCCAAACATGGGACCGTGTCATGAGGGAACCCAACTCGAGGGGTCATACATTCTTTGATCTCTTCGACCCCTTCCCTAGTGAGCCTCTTGACTCACTTTATCTACTCCACTTCTTCCAAGAAGTTCACTATCACACCACTACCCCACAGGCCACTCCACCTACACTCCGCAAGGAGCCCATTCATTGGGGTATGGAAGAAAGTGACTTTGGCTCTCCTGGCCCACCCAAACCTCCCAAATCCAAAGGGCCGTCAGTGTATGAATGGTGCATGTTAGGATGTCTAGGATTCCATTCCACCAATATTAGATTGCACCGTGTGTATGCAAGGCACACATTCGGATGTCCTGGTCCACCATTGCATATGTATGGGTCGATCTAACAGTAGGTTTGTTTAGGGTCTTGTGTGAGTCTGTGTTTATCTTTATTTGTTCAGAGTCTGTACATGCATGTGTCGAGTGCATAGTAAGTCTGCATACGTTGAGTCGAGTCGGTCTAATGCACGCTCGCGGTGCCAGTCTCTTTCAAGTAGGATGCAAGTCGAATCTCATGCGTACGTTGTAGACTTGTCATAATTTTGGATCAGCTCTACCACAATGTCTCGGATCTAGTCACATAAAGGGACCCAGCGGTGATTCCTAGTGAGTCATTGAGCCGTCTCTTTCCTTTGAGAGTGACCCCACCCCGGAGTGTCCACCACTAGCCTCATTCCACAGCAGCGTGTGCATAAAGAACATATACGGGATGAGCAGGTGATGATTATTAGGAGTGGAGCGTACCCGCGCTATCCGGTACGGTGACGGATCCGCTGGAGCGATACATGCGTAGCCGAACCCCTTACTCGATGGGGTCGAGTTTCTCCCACCGTGGGAGAATTGATGGGGACATAAAAGTAAGGCCACTAATTTTTTTTTTTTGCATTTATACCCTTGTGTTAAATGGGTTTGCAATTGTATGGTAACTATAAGCCAAAGTGTGAGTCTTTAGATTTTAGTGGGTTTCTTTACAAAAGGCCATGTGGCCCGACGGGACCCCCGCCTTCTTTCCCATTAGTCCACCCAGGCTCTAGGGCCTATGTGGGGCTGGTTCAAAGTCCAAGGTGGGCTTAGACCAAGACCTTTCAAAGCTGGACCAAGAAAAGTCCAAGATGCCCACTTGCCATTTATCCTTTTTTTATGTTATTTTGACCACATGGGAGAAGGGAAAAGGAATTAATATTCTCATCCCCTAATTGCCCCTCCCTAACCCTAGATGTGAGGGTAATGATACTCATTTAGTTAGGTCTATAAAACTCATGTATTTTCATTATTTTGAGAATTAAATGAAGAGAAAATTAGTTTTTTTGGTGAGAAGCCCATGGGCGCACCCTTCCTCGCTCCTCTCTCCCCCTTGGAGCTGTGAAAGCTCTGATCAGAGGTGTGAAACCTCCCCATCAACCCCTCTCTAAGTGAGAAGCTCAGCACCGCCGCCGCCGCCGCCATCGAGCCGCCGTCGCACCACCACCGCCTCGTTGTCGGAGTTTTGTCCTCCTCTGGACAGAAGCTGAAAGGTTAATTTTTATCTCCCAATCAGGAGGTATGATCGAGCTCAAAATTGGAGGGTGAGTTCCCCACGTTATTCTCATCCTCTATAAAAATTTTCAAGCCATTCCCCCTTTGTTTGCCCCCCGTTCCATTTAATTTCCCATTGTCTACACAATCTGTCCCTGTACAGATCTATGTTCCAGCAGCCAATCCCTTCCCTTGTTTGACCCCTTTTCTGATTTCAGATCGCTCTGAAATTTGGATTGGAACTTCTGTCCACCAAAACCCCTTGCCAAAATTTTTTTCATGATTTTATGAGTTTGTTTACCCTCCCTAAAAACCTCTGTAAGATTCGGATTTTATTTTGTCTCCTGTAACCCAGATCCGACAACCGCCAGCTATAAAATCCATTTCCCCTATCACACTACCTCAGAAAAATACACAAAAATTATTATCGTGTTCCTTACTTTCCCCTCTATCTCCCATAAAAATCTCAGATCCTAGATCCATTTTTTATGCCTCGGTCAATGTGCATCATCAGGTAGATCTGAATCAGCCCAGTCAGATCTGAGCCCAGCAGTCAGCCTTGTCATAAATACGCCACGAAAAATCCAGTGCTATTAAAATTCCTGTAATAGCGTATGTTCGTAGATCTCTGAAAGGGCTTCGCAACCGTGCCAGTTTCGCGTCATTCTGACGTCGGAGCTGATGACAGAAAATTTTATCGCCGGGTCGCGTAGTTCTGAAACTGCATAGCAGGCTCGGGACAGCAACAACAACACTTCACACATCAGGTCGCCCCGCCTTCCACAAGACGTTCCAGGCCATCCGCCTTCCATGGAACCTTCTAGGAGTCCCCTTCGCAACGGGACCAACCCCGCCTCAGTCGGCCGCCCGAGTAGGACGTGGTCCCCACAACCGTCAGCCCGCACCATCTGAACAGCACCGACAGAGCGGTCCACATTGCTTCCCGTCAACCCAAGTTCGCTATTCCCAGGTTATTATTGTCGCCCTTTACCTCCATGCGTGGAGTGGGAAATAAAATCCTTGCTATAATTTAGTTTTGCCATTGTACCGAGAATACGAGTCTTGGCCGGGATCGCCTTCCCCACGCCCGGTAGCGTGGAGGTATCGTGTCCGCTCCCCTCTCAGTAATTTGCTTTACTCGTATATATTTCTATATGCCGCTACATGAGTGTATTATAATTCTAGCTCGATCAATTTAGTCACCGTTGTGAGCGAGTGAGTGGAACCCGTCCCGTAACTCGAACCGAGCACGTAGAAAAGCCGAGTACCCGAGACTCATTGTCGGTTCCTCAACCGCGCAAATCCATGCGTTTCCCTCGCTTAGGGACGTCCGCGAGTTAGAGTCCCAGGTTCGCGTCCCATCCCGCATCAACATGTCATCTTGCATTATTATGCATAAATTGAAAAATCTGCATTGCATGTGTTATGCATGACCCTATGGTATATAAAATGATAAGTTGGAAGAAGGGCACATCTTTTCTGTCTGGAAACCCACACTATGTGTGAAGTGGTCTTAAGACCTACATTCTCCGCATAGTACCATGGGTCAAAATTGCATATAGAGAAGGCTAGACACTCATGAGCATAATTCAGTGATTCTCTGCATGGTCTTCATGTCAGATATGATACATCAGTGAATTTTCATACGGGGAGTAAGTCTCTCATTTAATTAGCATTTCCCTCATGCATAGTTTGCATTAAGTGAGGGGGAGTCAATGCACACATCTGGTTACTCACATGCATATCATGCATTTAGAATTAGTTGCATATCATTAGAATTCATGCATACACTTAGGGGGAGTAATCTTCTGCATTGTCTCAGGGGGAGAGTGTGATCCTTGATTGATAATCATCATTTCCATAAAATCAAATTGGAAATCAGCTTGAACATTCGGTACCATTCCCATGGTCTATGCAATAGTTGGTACCACCTTGAACCCTCCATAAGTTTGATGTGTACCAAATTGCAATGCTCATCTTTGAAATATCTTCACATTTGTTGTCTGCTCATTGTTGTGCCCAATTCTGTTTGGAGTCACCATTTGCTTGATGCTCAACTATATTCCTGCTGCCCTCTTGTCATGTTGGGAAATCAATCAGCCTGCTGAATGAGTAAACTCTCTTGCCATACCTTTGAGTTATTTTTGCTGATGTCTGCTCACTTGTCATGTTTAAAAGTCTCCTTTTGCTTACTGATAATTCTTGAACATCTTTGAAACTGTTCTGTTGGTAAGTCACCCAAAATTCAGTAAGATTCCAATCTGTGTACTATGATCATAAATCTGAATTCACTTTAGATGATGAATCTTTTTTTATGATGTCTTGTGATTGTCCAGAATAAATTTTTTACTTTCAATTTAATGACTTCATTGAGTTTAAAAATAAATGTCTTGAAATGAATATGTGTTCAGTTTTAATAGATCTTAACCATTGTTTGCATGTGTGCCCTGATTAATTTTCTAAAATCTGAAAATACTAATGAAATGGCAACCTTGGTTGAAGTGCTTAGATTCAACATTATTTTTAAGCATCAGATAATCTGAAATCTTCTAAGGGTTAAATTTGTCAGAGCAATGACAATGGTCCACTTAGAAACCATGTCCCTTGACCTTGAAGTTTTGTGGACTGTGTCATGAAGTGCCACTGTTAACTCTGTTGAAATTTCTTTAGAAATCTAGGCCGAGCAATGACTTGTTCACTGAGAAATATATCCCACTCATCAATGAAATGAGCTGAGATATGTCATGAGGTGTCAATGCTATCACTATTCAATTTGAGGCATGATAGTCCGCCATACTAAGCTCTTAGGGATACTGGCATCTAAACAATGTGTGTCCTCTAGATACAAAGTATGTAGTGGACTTAATTGCTCTTAAAAGAAAATTGTTGATGAACACAAGAAAAATTTGAAAATGAATGCAGAATATTGAGTATGAGAATTTGTTGAAACCCAGGAGTGAATTCAAAAATTCTTGCATGCTTAACCTCAATACTAGTCTTAGTAGCTCCTAGAGGTGTCATTGTCTTTGGATAAGTAAGATAAAAGAAGGATTAACAAGGTTGTAATATGCAGATATGGTTCATTTCTATTAAACTTAAATGCAGAAATTTTTCAATTATATTTTATTCCTAAACTTTGACCTCATTAGATTTGAACCATGCTATAAATAAGGAACATATCATACATTTGTTATAATGGAAGACTCTGCATTTAAGCCATGTTTGATTTATGAGATTTGTATCAGATTGAGATTTATCTTGACCTATTTGACAGTCTTCAATTTCACCTAGAATGCTGCTTCGAACATCTTTGTCCATCTGAATTGGTGTCAATTCTGCCTGCTGTCAATTGTGTTTCTAATTCTGTGTCACTTGATCCCTTTCAGAAAAATCTTGTTTTGTTGAGTAGTGGATAGCGGATCTAGAGGGGAGGGGTGAATAGATTTGCCCCTCTTTTCACAGAACACCCCTCTTTAAAGTTAGATAAAGAGAATCGCTGCGGAATATAACTAGCTTAGCAAAGGACACAACGATTGGCTTAACAAGATGAATAAGTAATATAGATATTGAACCTAAGCATGCATCTAACACAAAGCAATCGCACGATCAAACCATAACACATGAGATTTTAAGGTGGTTCGGACTGAATCCCCAGTCCTACGTCCACCCCTCACCAAATCCGGTGAGGCTCCACTAGTGTAACGCACTGAACCGCAAATCGGAAAGACCTCCTGAAGAGGCGAAATCTCGCGCTGGTTCCTGAGCTGGCTGGTAATCACCAAGGTAATGAACTGCAAGATAGGGAAACGGGTCAGAGGGCCCAGGGGGATTCCGTGGGGCAAAACCCTCCGACGCTCAAGTCAGTAGAGCAATGGTGGGAGCAGCGATAGGGAGGAGAAGGTGAAGGCGCGAGATCCCTCTCCACCAATGGGGTGAAGTGATCCTTGCTCAGGAGTTGGGGGTGGAACAATGCCCTTTTGGACTTACCTTTCGCAGGAGGGTATCCCAGGTTTTTATAATGCGCCGCCTTCTGGAGTCCTGCAAGCTGAGAGGTCTCCGGTGGAGGTTACATCCTCATCGTGGGCTTTGATGGCCTCATCGTGGGGGCGTTATCCTCGCGGGGAAGCCGGAGCTCCTGGACTTCTTAGTGTTTGGCCCGCTGTGGACTCTAACGGCTGCAGTGATGAACATTTCATAGGTCATTCCGAGCTTAAGGGGGACGGCCCTATCGGGCGATAGGCCTAGCTCGGTGAGGAGATGGGTCGGATAGACCGGCTAGCGCTTCCCCCCTTCGTGCGGAGGGATAGCTCGTGCGCGGGTCTTCCTGTGACCTGACCGAGGCTCGGGCTCTCCGAGCCTTGGGGCCGCCTAAGAGAGTTGTTTCCTCGAGCATTGTTTTATTGGGCTTTTCCGAGTGGGCCCTGCGGGCTCTCACTTGGGCGAGCTTGCCTCATTGGGCCTTGTTGGGCCTAGTTGGGTCTGCTCTTTGAGTGGGCTATAGGAATCCCCCTCTCCACTTGTCCCCCTCCTACTCCCGAGCCAAGGAGGCTTGGTTGAGTAGTTTTTTGAGGCTTTGGACCGGCGTGGCTCGGGTGGGTGGAATCCTTGTTGGCGTGATGATGCCATGTGTAGCGGTCGCCTGGGCCCATAGTAATAATGATCCTGACGGATTTTGAAATGAAGGGGCCCCCTTTTTCTCAGAGGTTGAAACGGCGCGCCGCCTCCCGCGAGGGTTTATAGGCGTAGGGCGCTGCTCGTTCCTCCCAGTCTTTTTAGGGTTTTCGGCCTTTCCTCCATTTCTCTGCTTCTGGGGCTCCTTGATGCGCCGTGAAGATATAGCGGGGGAGCAAGCTCTTGCGGCGGCATTTGAGGAGCTGGCGCGTGTAACTGAGGAGGTGATCCGGTGGCTTCCTTCTCCTCCGGAGTCTTCGAGCTCTAGTGAAGGTTCTTCTTCCAGCTCGATGGCGGATCTGCGCTCGGAAGTCGAGCAGGTGAGGCGGGAGCCCGTCCCCAATCGCAGCGAGTTGGGGGAGGCTGATGTGAAGAAATTGGAGCATCGGTTTCGCCTGCCTCTCCGATATAGCTTTGTAGCTGCTGCCCCATACGAGACGAGCTTGGATAGCCGTACGAGCCATATTTGTACTTTTCTCCTGGCGTGGAAGAGCGGATTCTGCCTCCCCTTCGAGTCTTTCATCTTGAAGCTTCTCAATTTTTTCGTGTTGGCACCTGTTCAGCTGGTGGCCAACTCGTATCTCCTGCTTTCTGCCTTTCGGATCCTCTGCCGCCTGCAGGGGGTTTCCCCGTCGCTCGATCTTTTTCATTATTTCTTCGAGCTGAAGGCACACCCGTCAGCGGGGAAAGGCTTCTATTTTATCCAGGCGCGCAGGAATCGGAGTTGTATTCCGCTGGCGGCGAAGGATTCTTCGCACAAAGGGTGGAAGAGGCAGTTTTTCTGGGTGAAGGCGGAAGCAGTGGACGAGTCCTGGAGGTGCCAGGTTATGCCCAACTTCCATCCGAATCTTCCCCCATGCCAGGAGGAGTTCCCCGCCGACGTGGAAGAGTACTCCGCTCTCTTGTTGACAAATCGCCGGTCGACTGAGGAGCCGGTGATGCTGGAGAATGTGGAGCGGTATCTACTTACATAGCTCAAGCCATCAGGTGCCATTCTTCGGATTCTGCTGCGGGGTCGGAGGGTCGACTTTTCGTTTCCTAACCGAATCTTCTTCTTCATTGCAGACATCCGGCGGGAGCCCTTGGAAGAGGTCACCGAGGTCGTCGATCTTGGGGATGATTCGGCGGCCGATGAGCCTGTCGCTCCCGCGGGTCGTTCCCAAGCCTGGGATAAGGGCAAGGGGGGGGCCTCCGAGGGATCTTCGTGGTCAAGCGGGCCGAAGTGCAAGGATCCCCTGGAGGGGAGATTGCGGGAAGCCGCGAAGGCCAAGAAACGGGCCAAGAAGGCCGGCCATCCTACCGCTGCCGGGGGTGACTCTGGCTCGGCGACGCTCCCCTCTCGGGGGCAAGGTGGGGCCGACCCTTCCGGGCCAGCTCCCCCACCTACCAGGCGAGAGGGGGACGAAGAGATCGGGGGCCCCTCAGAGGGCGGAGATGGGTCGGTTCTCCCCTCCCCGGGGATGGAGGGGGCGGCGCTGTAGCGGCCGGCGTCGAGACCGGGAGACCGGTCGAGGTCGGCGATGTCTCGGGCGGAGAGGCGTGGGTCGAGATAGATAGGGATGGGGGTTTGCCCGCGAGGGCGTCGCAGCCCCAAGTGCCCGAAGTTCTTGGTGCGGTCGATCCTGCGGCGTCGGTCGAGGTTGGGGGTTCGCCCGGAGAGGCGTCGCAACCCCAACCGACCGCAGCACGCGGGGCGGTCGGCCCCGTTGCTCGGGCCGATCCTTCTGGCGGGGCGTCCGGTGGGGAGCGTATCTCCATGCCGGAGGCTTTGGAAAGGCTCAGCGTTTCGGGCGACCTGTACCGGGTTTGCCGAGAGGTTGCCGCAAAGACGAGGGGGGGAGACAAGCGCCACTCCCCCTCCGGCATCCTCGACGTCCTCATGGAGGGCGGCCTAGTCATGGCTCGGTCGGCAGCCTTGATGGCGGAGACGTACGCTCGGACGGAGGCGGAGCGATCGCGTCTCGCCTGGGCCCTCGGGGGGGGGGGGGGGGGGGCGAGAGGAAACTGGCCCGCCTCAGCGAGGAACATGAGGGGCTCCGATGGGAGTTCTCCGCGATCAGGGACTTGGCACGGGCGAGCCGGCTAGAAACCGAGGTGCTGACTGAGCAGTTGGCTAAGGCTCGGGAGTCACTCGAGAGGAAAAGCAAACTCTTGGAAGAGGAGCGGCTGCGTCACCTTGAGCTGGACGGTCGCTGGGAGCTCGAACGGGCCGAGTTACTGGACCGGGCAGAGGTAGCGGAGCGCCTTCGTTCCGTGGCCGAGGCGGACCGAGTCCAGGCGGAGAGGCGGTCGAGCGAGGCTGAGCGAGGGATGGTCGTGACAGAGGAATGCCTGGCGGGAGCAGAGGAGCGTGCGGCCGAGGCGGAGCGGGCTCGAGTCGAGCTCGTTGGAAGGACGGAGCAGATCGAGGCGGAGGCGATCGAGCGATATAGAAGCTCGGACGCTTACTCAGTCGACCTGGAGAGAGCCGCCCTACCATATTACGAGGTAGCGCTTCGCCGTGGCGCCCGAAAGGGGTTTAAGCAGGGTTATCATCGGGCGATGAACTACGCCTTCGATCGAGACTCCGGGATCGAGTTCCCTTTGGGCCAGGCTTATGACTCGGATGAGTCGGTTTCTAGCTCCTCCGCGTCGAGCGGGGAAGATCCAGAGGGGTCTCCTACGGCGGGGTCACCAACTCCGGACGCCTCGGGAGGGCTCGCGAACGAGACAGTTCTCACACAGGCGAGGTCAGTGCCCGGGTCAGCCGTCACCGAAGGTGCTGGGGGTGACGCGCCTACTTCTGTCACTTCCGAGCTTTAAAGTGGGCCCGAGGCCTGATGTATTTTACCTTATTTTGCCCCTTTCTCTTGTTTGTCTCTCTTTCCTCCTTTAGGGAGTTTCCTCTTTATGAGATAATAAATGACTTACTTGTTTGATCGCCATCCTTGCCGTGATTTGGCTGGCGTATCTGGAGTAGTTGAAAAAGTGCCGATATGTCCTGCGTGGTTTTCGCACGCTGATTTGGTAGGCTTCTGACGGGGCGTCTTTTTGTTCCCTCGCGCTTTGAATGCCAGGCCGCTTCGTGAATCCTGCTGGGGCGGGAAACGAGGAGTTAGAGGTGACCGTTTAGGGGAGAAATCCTTTGGCGTGTTTTTGAGGGGGGGGGGCGTTTAAGGCGTGTAGCCTCCTTTGGCCTATAAGAAGGACCGAAAGGTGCCCTTCCCTCTTTACCGCTTGAGATTTTCTCTAACAGTTTTCCCTCACTCCTTCTTCTTCACTCTACGTTGTGCCGTTGCATGGAGGATCCTTCGGAGAGTGACGCCGCTGACGATGGGGAGCAGAGAGCTCTTGCTGTCCTGGCTTGTTGGATGGGTCCCACAGTCGTCGCGTGGGTTTGAGACGGGTCCGACGGTCGCCACACAGATCTGGAGAGGGCTTCGACGTGCGAGGGCACTGCTCTTGCCCTTTCTCAGTTCCGGCGTGGCTTCCAGGCGGCACCGAGGTGGAGGACGGATGGGAGTATCAGGGACGCCTGCCGCCACTCCCCCTCCGCATGGGGGGGGGGGGGGCGCATCAAGTTCCCTCCTCACCGAAGCCTTCCTCCGTCTGCAGCCTCTTTTTCTCTCTTCTGCTCTTCATTTCTTTCACTCTTCGGAGGCTGCTTGCTCTCTGTTCCCTTCCAAGGAGTTGGCAGGTTGGAAAAAAAGGGGTCTTCACGGCGCTCCTTCTCCCTAGCCTCCATCAACTTGGAAGGTAGCCTTCTCCGACTTCAGAAGGTGGCTACCTTCTCTGCAGTCCCTCTGTCACCTTTGTCGGGGGTCGTCTGAGCCAACTGGATCGGCCCCCTCTTGTCCGAGCCAGTTTCTACGCGAGGCAGAGTCAGTGGCTGGACGCGAGGAGATCGAGATCGAGTCAACCGAGCGATGTCCCCTTGCAGCGGTGTTAGACGGATTTTCTTGCTTTTTGTCATGCAATGTACTGGCCTTTGCCTTTCTGATGTATCAATAGTTTTGAATGGAAAGGAATTTATTTCGTCCTTCTTGTTGTACAATTTCAAAAATAGAATTTGCGTAGTGCGGCTGCGTTCCATGTCCGAGGAATGAGATCCCCTTCCATTGTTGCTAACCTGTACGCACCTTTCCCGAGCGTCTCGACCACTCGGAAGGGGCTTCCCAGTTAGGGGACAGCTTGCCCGCCGCCTCTAGTGGTCGAGAGGCTTCAGATTTTCTGAGGACGAAGTCTCCCAGTCGGAAGTGTCTGCTTCGGACTCTGGCGTTGTAGTATCGAGTGAGGCGTCGCTGGTATTCCGTCGCTCGGATGCTGGCAATATCCCGGAGTTCATCGGCTAGGTCGAGGTTCTCGAGTAACTTTTGGTTGTTTTCCTCGGTCGAGTAGTGGATGACTCGGAGAGACGGGTTGGCGATCTCTAATGGAATGACGGCCTCAGTGCCGTACACCAACTGAAAAGGACTTTCACCGGTTGCCGTCCTGGGAGTCGATCGGTGTGACCACAGTACGCTAGGCAATTCCTCGAGCCAACTACCCTTGGCTTTGCCGAGTCTGGTCTTTATGCCTTTCAAGATAGTCTTATTGGCATTTTCGACCAGCCCGTTGGCCTGAGGGTGGGCGACCGAAGTGAAGTGGTTGCGGATGTTTAGGTCGGCACATCTGTCTCGGAAATATCGAGAATCGAATTGCCGACCATTATCACTCACTATCACTCGGGGGATGTCGAAGCGACAAATGATCGATTTCCAGACGAAACTCCAGACGACTGTCTCAGTGATCCTTGCAGTGGCTTCGGCCTCGATCCATTTAGTGAAGTAGTCGATGGCGACGATGATGAACTTTTTCTGGGACTGAGCCGTGGGGAATGGTCCGAGAATGTCGATCCCCCACCGAGCGAAGGGATAAGGCTCGGCGAGGGTGACGAGTTCTGTGGCCGGCCGATGGACCAAGTGGTCGAACCGCTGGCATCAGTCGCACTATTGAGCATAGGCCGAGCAGTCGCGCTGCAGGGTGGGCCACCACTACCCCTGTCGTAACAGGATTCTGGCCAGTGACCTTGCCCCTGAGTGCGCTCCGCACAGGCCTTCATGAACCTCTCGAATGGCTCGGTTGGCGTCGTCGGGGCCGAGGCACTTCAGGAGAGGGCCGGCGAAAGACCTTCGGTAGAGTGTGTCATCCAGGACGACGAAGCGCCGGGCTTGGTACTTCATTCGGCGTGCTTCCCGAGGGTCGGAGGGCTCTTGGGAGTCTCGAAGCCAAGACAGGTAGGGGTGTGCCAGTCGCTCGGGACGGCCGAGTCAACAGCGAGGAGCTCCGAGTCAATGCTCGGGTGCTCTAGCTCTTCGAGGAGGACCGATCGGGTACCTTCTGGGTCTAGGGAGGAGGCCAATCGAGAGAGGGCGTTCGCTCGGGAGTTTTCTTCCTGGGCTATTCGGACTACCTCGAATCCCTCGAATTGTTGGGCCAAGCTCCTGACCAGCTGGAGGTATTTGATCATGGGTGCCTCCCGAGCTTCGTACTCGCCGTTGACCTAGCTCGTGGCCAGCTGAGAGTCGGTGTGGATCCTGACTCGCTCAGCCCCCAACCGCCGGGCCATGCGTGCTCCCGATATAAGGGCCTCGTACTCGGAAGCGTTGTTGGACGCCTGAAAGTTGAATTTTAAGGCGTACTGCAGCTCCACTCCTTCGGGGGATCTTAGGAGGATCCCAGCACCGCTACCGACCGAGTTGGAAAAATCGTCGACGTACAGTTCCCAGGTTGGCCCGGGCATGGTCAGTAGCCTCCCTTCGGTCGGGATGGTGCTCTCGGCGATGAAGTCGGCGAGCGCTTGACCTTTTATAGCTGAGCGCGGGCGATACGAGATGTCGTAGGCCCCAAGCATAAGGGCCCATTTGACGAGTCGCCCCGAGGCCTCGGGGTGGGCCAAAATCTTCTTCAACGGCTCGCCGGTTAGCACGGTGATGGGGTGCCCCTGGAAGTAGGGTCGGAGGCGTTTCGCGGAGGTAACTAGCGCTAGCACGAGCTTCTCGGTTGCGGGGTACCTCCTCTCAGCCTCGCTAAGCACCTTGCTGGTATAGTAGACTGGTTTTTCGATTCCCGAGTCATTTCTGACTAGGACCGAGCTGACCGTTGATGACGTCGCCGAGAGATAGAGTAGCAAAGCTTCGCCCGGCACGGGCTTGGAGAGCACCGGGGGTGAAGCCAGGAACTCCTTAAGCTCAGCGAACGCTTTCTGGCATTCCTCATCTCATACGAACGTAGCAGATGCCAACTTGGGCCCCTTCAACAGTTTAAAAAAGGGCAAGCATCGTTCGGCCGCACGGGACAAGAAACGGCTGAGAGCGGCGATACGCCCTGTCAGACGCTGGACGTCCTTGATGCAGGCGGGCGGGCGCATGTCCAGGATGGCCTGGACCTTGTCGGGGTTAGCTTCGATCCCACGCTGAGTGACCAGGAAACCCAGGAACTTCCCGGATCTTACTCCGAAGGCGCACTTGGCAGGATTGAGCTTCATGTTGTACTTCAGGAGGACGCCGAAGGCTTCGACGAGGTCGGTGAAGTGGTCCTGGGCCTTGGGGGTCTTGACGAGCATGTCATCAATGTAGGCCTCGACGTTCCGACCTAGCTGCTCCTCGAACATGTGGTTGACCAGTCTTTGGTATGTGGCTCCGGCGTTCTTCAACCCGAAAGGCATCCGGGTATAGTAGTACACGCCGTAGTCGGTGATGAAGGCGGTCTTCTCGACGTCTTCAGAATTCATTCTGATCTGATGGTAACCCGAATAGGCGTCCAGGAAGCTGAGCATCTCATTGCCTGATGTCGAGTCGACCAGTTGGTCGATGCTGGGCAAGGGATAGCAGTCTTTAGGGGTCGCCTTATTCAAGTCGGTGAAGTCCACGCACATCCGCCACTCGCCGGAAGCCTTTGGTACCAGGACGACATTGGCTAGCCACGTCGGGTACAGGACCGGTCTAAAAAGACCAGTCTCTTGCCCCTTGGTGACCTGCGCCTTGATGATCGTCTGTTTCTCTGGTGCGTGCTTCCTTCGGCGCTGCTGCACGGGCTTCATGGTGGGGTTGAGGTTGAGTTGGTGCAGCACGGTCTCCTCTGGTATCCCAGGGAGCTGATCGTCGGACCAAGCGAAGACTCGGATGTACTCAGAAAGAAAATTCTTATATTGCTGCTGTTCCTCGGGTGGTAGGTCGGCTCCGATCCTTACTCCTAGGGTCGGGTCGTCGTTTAGGAAAATTGTCAGCAACTCGCCACCTTGCTTAGTAGCTGCGGATTTTTCCTCGACTTCCCGGGGGCCCTTATTATTCCCGTCCGGCCTCGTGGCCTCCACCGAGATGTTGTAGCACCTTCGGGCCATGGCCTGGTTACCTCGGATTTCTCCTACTCCGTTCTTGGTGGGGAACTTCATTTTTTGGTGATAGGTAGATGGTACTGCCTTGATCCGGCTGAGGATTCCCCGGCCGAAAATGGCGTTGTACGCTATCATCCATTTGATCACCATGAAGTCTACCATGACCGTAATGGTTTTGGGTGGGGTGCCGAGGGTAACCGGCAGGCTTAGGGCTCCTTCGGGGAGAGTGGCCAGGCCATTGAACCCGCAGAGGGGCGTCCGGATCGGGCGGAGTTTGGATGGACCCTCTCCCATTTTGAGGAAATAGTCATAAGACAACACATCAGGGGCACTTCCATTGTCCACAAGAATCCGATCTACGTTACAATGGTTTATAGTGGCCGAGATTACGAGGGCGTCATCGTGCGGGGTGCTCAGCCCCTCCAGGTCTTGATCGGAGAAGACTATGACCTGGGGCGGGGCCTTGGGTGGCTCTGGGGCTTGTAGATCGGATTAAAATCCTCACTTAGGAATGAAAAAATAAAATGCATAAGATGCAATAAAAATAGCACGAGGTGCTTAAAGGGGAGTTGTGATCGCCAGAGGGATTACCTCAATAAGAAGAAAAGGGGATCGCGTGTACCTAGTGAAAATTGGGATGCGGGATGGATGTGGATTTCTTCCTCCAACTTCAATCGGCCGGCCGATGAAGTGGGTCTTCTTAGTCGATTACCTTGCAAAATGGACAATAAAAAAAATAAACAAGAAGAGAGGGATCAGCCCAAATGAAGTAGTATCTATCCAAATAGAGGTGTAATAATGAAAGAAAGAAAGGCACATGCGCACCTTATTTTTTGGTTGTTTTTAAACCCCTTAATAAGACTTAAGGGGGGGGAATATGATGATAAAAATGCAACAAAGTGTGAATAAATACGAAGGATGAATGGATATGATGAATGGAGTGGTATGAATGAAGTAAAACAAACAGATGAAAAGTTGAGAAACCCTGCTGTCCCTGGCGACAGTAAAGGGAAAACCGGATGAATATGATGGAAGTAGATGGATGAAGCCGGATGAAGCCCAACGAAGGACGCAGAGGGGAATCAGCAAAGGACGAAGAAGGCTCTGCTCGTGACCCTTTTGAATGCTTAAACTTTTGAAACCTTCTGAGTCATTAACCTTCTGAGTCGTTCTCAGTCATTAACCTTTTACACGATCGATCAAGGCCTCAATTTATAGCCTCAATCGGATGTGATCAAACAAGGTAAGATAAGAACGGGTAATGAGGCATCCAAGGAAGGATCAAGATCGAGCAAGAGTCCCATGGATGGTAGGGAACTGTGAGGGAAAGATGGAAAAAGGAAGGACTCTGGAGTGAAACACGACTTAAGACAGGGCGTCGATTTAAGAATTGACGACCTTCACAAAGGCGTTTCTTGAAACACGACCTAGGAGAGGCCGTTTCTTCCTGGATTTAATTTTGGAAATAAAACTTTCTTTGTTTAGAAATCAAGGGAACACGCCTGAGGTAACGGCGTTTATTAAAAACACGCCCTGAGGAAGGACGTTACTCACAAAATGCTTTTTATTTTGAAAATAGATAATTTCAGAAATTAACGGATAATACCAGGAATTGACGCCCTCTCTTGTGGTCGTCTCTTCTTTGAAAACGCCCTATGACAGGTCGCTACTTTTAAAAATAACGCCCTTCTTCAGGTCGTGAATCACGAAAATGCAGAAAAATGCATAAAACTCACAAAAATAGAAAAACTTCATTTTATAGGAATATTGAAGTCCACTTGGGGCGTTTATATAATGACATGAGATTTGATCAACATAACGTCAATTTTGGCGTGTCTACAGCTGCCCCGCCTTGACGTCTGCTTTGCAAGGGAGTGAGACAGAAATGGAATGGAATGTAATGAAAGGAATGAAGTGGAATGAACTGATAAGGAGACGCCAAGGTGCGATGTGACACGCCTCAGAACACTAAGCATTTGAAATCTTTCCAAGATTCTGAGTGAAACAACTCTGAGTGGTTCCAAGAAAACATCGATTTGTTGGATAAATGGAGATTAAACTAAGCAAATAAAGGGATGTGCGCGTGGGGCACGACAGGGAAAGACCATTGGAGAGCGATTACCGGCCAACGTGGACGTGCTACAACCAAGGTAAATTTTGCAGAAAAGTAAAGAGAATTGGGATAGAGATCCAACAAAAGGGATACTTTCAAGGAATCAGCCTGAACGGCTTCAAATAGAACGAAGTACTTGATTTGAAGTGGAATATCTCATGTCAACTCAATCAAGAGCGAGTGAACTTCATTATTGCCATAATATGTGTAGACACGCCAAAATTGACGTTTTGTTGATCAAATCTCATGTTATTATATAAATGCCCCAAGTGGACTTCAATATTCCTATAACATAAAGTTTTTCTATTTTTGTGAGTTTTTCTGCATTTTTTCCTGTATTTTTGTGAGTCACGACTTGAGTAAGGGCGTTAATTTCACAAATAACGACCTGTTGTTGGGCGTTTTCAAAGAAAGGACGACCGTAGGTGAGGGCGTCAATTCCTGGTGTTATCCCTTAATTTCTGGAATTATCTATTTTCAAAATAAAAGGCATTTTGTGAGTAACGCCTTTCCTCAGGGCGTGATTTTAATTAACGCCGTTATCTCAGGCGTGTTATCTCAGTTTCCAAACGGAGGAAGTTTTCATTTCCAAAATTAAACCCAATAAGAAACGGCCTTTACTAGGTCGTGTTTCAAGAAACGCCTCTGTGCAGGTCGTCAATTCATGAAAAGACGCCCTGACTCAAGGCGTGTTTCACTCCAGAGTCCTTCTTTTCCCCATCTTTCCCTGACAGTTCCCTGCTATCTTTGGACTCTTGCCCGATCTTAATCCTTCCTTGGATGCCTCATTACCCGTTCTTATCATTTCCTTGTTTGATCACATCCGATTGACACTATAAAAGAAAATCTGGTTTGATCGTGTAAAAGGTTAACAACAACAACAACTCAAAAGGTTGAAGATTTTTAAGTATTCAAGCGCGCAGAGCTTCCTCCTTCGAGCATTGTTTTTTTCTTCATCCCTCTGCATCCGTCCAGCGTCTCTCTGGTTCCCTTTACTCTCGTCAGGGAGAGCAGGGCGATATATATATATAGCTTGTTTGTTGTTCATCATATTCTTGTCATCATCACTATCTCCTGTCGTCAGTTCTTTTACTGCATCTAGCATATTAGCTCCTTCCCTAGTTCTCTGCTAGGGGTTTTAAAAAGAAAATAAAAAAAGAAGGTGCGCATGTTGATGTCTTTTCATCATTTTTATGTTGGTTCTTGACTGATACTACTGCACTTTGGCTGATCCCCTTTCTTTTGCTTGTCTTTCATTGTCTTTCTTACAAGGTAATCAATCAAGAAAACCCACTTCGTCGGCCGGCCGATTGGAGTTGGAGGAGGAGATCCACATTCATCCCGCATCCCATCTTTCACCAGGTACATGCGATCTTATTTTTTTTTTATTGAGGTAAACCCTCTGGCGATCACACACTCCCCTTGTGCACCTCGTGCATTGTTTCATCTCCACCATTATTTAATGTTTCCCTTTTCCCTTCCTTTTTAACCTTTCCATAAAGTGTGGATTTTAAAAGAGATCTACAAATTGGCGATCACGGTGGGACATCCACTGTTTTCTTTGTTGATTACCATCTCCATTGGCACCCTCGTGTGCCCTTTCCCCTTTGACACCCTCGTGTGTCCTTTCCCATTGACACCCTCGTGTGTCCTTTCCCCTTAGGCACCCTCGCGTGCCCTTTCCCCTCGGTACCCTCGGTACCCTTTCCTTTGTGCCCCTCGGGCACCCTCCATTGTGCACCCTGCATACTCCCCGGATCAGTCAATTGCTGCTTATTAACGCCTTCGACAAGGGCGTCTTTTGATTTAACGCCCCTCACAGGGACGTGTTTTTATTAATTAACGCGACCCTCAAGGGCGTGTCTTTATTGCATCTGCTTGCCTCATCTTCACTATTTCCTCGTCTGCTATTTAGCGCCCCTTACAGGGACGTGTTTCATTGATTAACGCCCATCTCCAGGGCGTCTATTTCTATAACTGCGGTTTGTTGCATGCTGATTATACTGTCTGTGGAATAACGCCCCTCTTCGAGGCGTTTCATTTCTTGTCAACGGCTGTCATTAGGGCGTTTCTCTTTATCATAACTGCCGTTCGCTGCATCCTTATTATACTGTCTGTGAATTAATGCCCCTCTCAGAGGCGTTTCATATATTATAAGCGCCTTCCATCAGGGCGTGTCTCTGAGTTTTGACGCCCTCAGATACAGGCGTCCTTTATTTATAACGCCTAATCCTAAGGCGTGTTTTTCCTACGGTCCGTGAGCCCCTCACAGAATTTACGACAGCCACGCTGCCGTGTTTTCATTTAGTCACGACCTGCCACAGGGCGTGTCTTTCCTCTTGCTGTGAACACGACCTTTCCAAGGGCGTGTCTTTACTGTTCTTTTTCACAGATTGGCTATTATTCATTGCTTAGCATTTGTCTTGATATTATATTACTGCTTGGATCATCTTGGTTTGCTGGCTTGGTTGAGAGACCTCCTCTCTCTATCCTAGGATCCACACACCCTTCTTGGAATCGGGACGACCCTCCATTGAGCATTCCGTCTCTTTGGACCGGAAATCCCTTTTCCAAGACCTCCGTAAGTCCCCGCACCCGTGGATTCCCTCACGGACGCCGGGCTGGTTGTACCCTCGAAGTACCTGGAGTTTAGAGAACCTATACGTTGTTAAAAGAGAGAAGAACTTAGTTGACCCGGAGGTTACATTTGGATCAAACTAGGTCTCATTTGGCAAAAAGAGTGAACCTTCACAAATAATCCACCCTAAATTCAAACATCAAACATTAAAATCTTGCGTTTCTTGCCAACCTTGTTTGCATAAAAACATAGTTGGGTGATTTGATTGCCTTGTTTGGATTGCATATTTTGTGACAGTTCCTTCATTGAACATCCTCTTTCTTAAGAATGAAGCTCCGTTCAGGTAAAACCATCAACATGTCAGGCCACGGGTACTCTTATGATGATGAGAATGAGAACATATTTGGTCAATATGAGGACCCTCCCCAGGATTCTTTTTATTATGAGGGGAACTACCTTCCTCCTCACCCCCATTACTCACAAGTCCATGTGGTCGATACCACTGTCCATGAGGCGGACCCTTCGTCTCAAGTTCCATCTTCCAACACTTCGGGGAACCCTTCCCCATCCATTAATGTCTCAGATTTGATCCAAGCTCTCTCCCAGTTGGACGACTCCCAGCGGCAAGCCATTCAGGCCGCCTTAAAGGGGAAATCCGTCCCTTCTTCTTCTTCTAATCCCCCTCCGGCCGTGAGTGGCCATCAAATCATTAATGACCAGGCGGTCTTGCATCCTCCCTCCTCTCGTCCACAAACGCCTACTGCGGCCATGCCGGCCCAGCAGGCGAGCTATTCAGCAGTTAGGCATCAATCCTTCCAACCTCCTCGGGTTCTACGAACGCCTATACCACATTCTTTTATTCAAAACCAGGCCCCAGTCGAGCCCGATACCAACACTCTCTTGCTTCAAAAGCTAGCCAGCATGGAGGAGCAGCTCAAGAAAGTTACAGCAACTAAGAATGCTCCGGAAATTTCTCTTCCTACGTTGCCAGTGTTCCATTTACCACCTTCTGAAATGCCGAATTTCCGGCGATATAATGGGACCGGTAACCCATTCATTCATTTAAAGGACTTCCGATATGAGACTTCTTTCTGGCAAGACAATAAGGCCTCTCTGGCCTATTTATTCAGAAGATCTCTTGAGGGACCCGCCCTCGAATGGTTTTATTCTCTGGAGCCAGCTGATGCCGGCGATTTCGATGTTATCCAAAGAAAATTCTTGCAAAAGTACAGAGACCGGGTGGGACCTTCCCTTTCTGTTACAGATCTGGTCGCTGAGAAAATGAAGCCCGACGAAGACTTCATTATATTTGCTGACAGGTGGCGGTCTATGGCCGAAAAATTGAAGGACACATTGTCGGAACAAGAGCAAGTAAAAATGGTCATTTCTAATGCAACTCCTCAATTCCGGCACATTTTGGCCATGAATCGGCTGACAACTATGGAAGAGCTCTATGAAAGGGCTCGTTATATACAAACACAAATGAAGGATTCGCCCATCATGGGCATGTTTGAGCTGAAGCCTCGGCTGTTTAAAAAGAATACAAATGTCAACAGTGGGCCCACGACTGAGGGCACTGTCACAAACGAGCAGGTTGGCGTAGTTGGCCACCCCCACCACCAGTCAAACCCACGACCTCCGCCACCCCCACAGCAAAACCCCCATTTTACCTCCGCTCCACAGCGCCACTTCACACCCCAACCTTCTTTTGCTCCATCACCGAGCCAAGCGCCTCGCGCCGACCCTCCAGCACCACCACAATACCATCAGGTCCCCCCACCTTCCAACTATGGCCAACAACAACGGAGACCACCGCTTGGCCCCAAGAGGGCCCATTATCCGCCACTCCCAGAGAGTCTCCCTGACATTTTTAATGCTTTGATGGCCGCCAACCTACTCGTCCTACCAAAAGAAAGAACGGTGTGGCCCGACAATGTTGACACATCCCGTTACTGTGCATTTCACCGCGCCCCTGGTCACAACCTTGATCGTTGTTTCCATTTCAGAGATCATATTTATGATTTGAATGACTAGGGTGGCATTAATTGGGATGAGATGAGACAAGTCATCGCCACCATGAAAGAGAGAAGGCCACATCGGCAACAGCAAAATCAACAACAGCCAGCTCCGCAGCAAGCTCAGCCACAGCAAGCTCCAGCACCCCAGCAGGATATGGGGATTGTCCGTAATCCATTGCCGGAGCACGCTCCTAATCAACACGTGAACCCTGTCACGTCTCTCTACGAGGTGGAGAGAGGGCAGGGATGGCACGAAGAAAACGCCTCTGTCGGGGCATTCCACCATGATCCAAACCAAAATCAAACTCCGCGCCTTTTGCGCGTTCCTCCTTCTCCTTCTAGTCTCCTATCGGGACGTTCTCTTTTACGCCCCGTCAACCCACCTACCACCACCAATTCCGCGACCTTGCCGGCTCGCTCTCTTCTTAACCGCTTACCACCACAGCAACCTGCCATTCCACCTTCCACCACCAATCCTACATCCGCGCCCTCTAGGCCACTCCTACTCCGTTCACCGCCAGCACCCGCTACCCCCTCTACCACTCCTACACCGGCAAGAGTTCCTCCACCATCAGTACAACCACCTTTTGTGCCACGATCTCTCCTTATTCCACCACCTGCCAATACCCCTCGCATTCGGATATCCCTTTCTTCTCTCACGCCTCCTGCGAGGGTACCTTCTTCAAATACTCCTCCCATGCCTCCCGCGGGGGCATCTTTATTAAACACCACCACTACTACGCCTCCTACGGGGGCGCCCCTTTTATCGAATTCCCCTTTGGTATCCCCTAGCAGGGTCTCCGCTACCGACATTCCTTCCTCCTCTTCCAACCCTCCTCCTAATATTGCCCCGACAGAGGCGCGTCAAGGCGTAGCGCCGCTCCGTAGTGGACGGATGTTCCACCGTGTTTTCCCACAGAGAGAGCTAGAGCCCGTACAGGGGACGCAAGAGCAAGAACAAGAACAGGATTCAGTGCCGGGAACTCAGTATGATCTGTTAAAGCACCTGGATCGCACTCCAGCCAGAATCTCCATTCTTGAATTAATCAAGAGGTCCACCACTCATCAGCTAGCCTTGAAGGAATACCTGCAGAAGGTTATGGTCAATGAGGACCTCCCGGTTGGACAGATAATTACAGTCTTAACCCCTACCAGCAGTCAGCCGGCAATCACATTCCATGAACATGAGTTAGCACCTCTACCAGCAAGAAAGTATGCCCTATGTATCACGGTTGATATCAACAAAGTAGCCGTTAAGCAGTGTTTGGTAGACACCGGTGCATCTATCAATGTGTTGCCTCCGAGCACTCTGAAGCTATGCGGTATCCCTGAGAGCCAGATACGGCCATCCACCATTACTGTCACAGCATATGACAATACAAAGAAACCCCCTCTGGGTATGATTACTCTCAAAGTCAGTTTGGGTCCAGCCACCATTACGGCAGATTTCCATATTCTGGATATGGACCCGACCTTTAATGGTATCCTGGGTCGCCCTTATATTCAGCAGCTTGACGCAGTGCCCTCTACAAACCATCAGTGCCTTAAGTTTCCGCACAAGGGCCGCATTATCAAGGTGACCAGCGTGCCGATCTTACCAGAGGAGGACATACATGTAGCTTCATCAGTTCCTTCCATGTGGCCAGCCAACAAGCCGTTATTATCTGTGTTGGACATTCACTGTCCACGACCAATGCTATCAGAGGCTGTTACCACCGTTGCCATGACACCCCTGCCTTCTAAGGGGAAGAAGAAGAAGAAAAATATGATGAATACCCCCGGCTGGAACATTCTGATAAGGATGGGATATCAAGATGGCAAGGGCCTGGGTGCCAAACTCCAGGGCAAGATTAGGCCCATTAAGCCTCAAAAAGTGATTGCACGAGGCGGCTTAGGCTACAAAGCACCGGACAAGAATGAAGGAGAGCCGTGGGCTGTTATGACGTCCACCTTCAAGCCAGATCGCCAGCCGCTCACCTAGACTTTAAAGACACATTTTGTCACCGGTGGCGTTCAGAACAATGAACAGACTACCGTCGTTACTTCATTACTTGATTGTCAGGATGTGCACGCTAGACAGTTTGCGCGGCACATTGCCCCACTGGCCACTTACAAAACCTTGGAGACTTTAAGGCCAGATAAAAGAAGAAAAATGGGTGACCCGGAATGTGACTGGTACAGGTGGTTTGACATGAATGACATCACTTTCTCTTTAAGCCGCCTGTTCATGCCGACAGATCCGGAATGGCCGCCGCTGATTCAAGAATTGATTGAAATGCCTGCCGCAATCACAGATAAAAGACAGATGTTAAGTGACTACACAGATACGGGAGAGCCAGATGTCCCCTTTGAAGAAGGATTCTCCGTGGATAGGCTGTGGACCGGCCTTTTCTCCCTCACTTCTGTGCATCCGTCTGTGTTGGTTTCTCTCTATTCCCGTTGGTTTGGTCACGTGCCGCGACCACCACCGATTACCATCAACTTATCTCCCAATTCAATTCAGATGTCCTTTCCTATTGCTCCTTCGCTCCTCGAGCGGTTTTCCAAAATCTCCATCTCGCCCCCGCGTGGGCCATCTTTGATTAAATCTTTCTCCAAACTTGCAATTTCCACTCCACCCACTATTCCCCCTTCACATTGCTTTTTACTTGAAAAAGAAAGTAAAAATGAAGAAAAACATGAAAACGAAAAAAAAACGCCAAATCTCCAACATTCCAATCCTCCATTTCTATTGAGGAGACCTCATACTTTTCTCCCGAGCGCGTCCCAACCCAGGGGCCGCTCTTCCAAGATTCCTTGGTAAATCTTTTCTCCCCCTCTGGTGAGGGGCCCTCCCCTGTATCACCTCCTGTATTCACTTTATCACCTCCTTCTTTCCCTTATAATCAAGCTAGTTGCTCTTCCTCCCTTTCTTCCTCTTCTTCTAATAAAAATCATGGGGTAAATTCACACAAGAAGGCCAAGGGTAAGTAGATTCCTCGCAGATTTTTGTTGGAATTGGCCATTAGATGCCAAGCTTGTTTAGCTCTCCCCGAGTTTGTGGAAGATCCAATTATCCTGCCAGAGTTAGAAATTGAGGATTCTATTGCTGCTAATGAGGGTTTGGGTGTCTATGAAATCATGAATGATGAAGACCCTATTGAAGAAGGGGATGAAAGTTATGAAGAATATGAGGACGAGGCTGATGCTTTTGCTAGTGGTATGAGAAGATTCGACGAACCATCAGCCTCAGTAGAAGAACCTACCAAAGAAATCAATTTGGGTACTGAGGAAGACCCTAGGATTGTCCTCATAAGCAAAAATTTGCCGCCCTCCGAAGAGAAGGCGCTCATCTTAGTTCTTCAAGAATACAAAAGACACGTTCGCATGGAGCTATGAAGATATGCCGGGATTAGACCCTGCGCTCGTTGAACATCGCCTTACACTTAAGCCAGGGTCTGTCCCGGTAAAACAACGGTTGAGGCGTTTCCACCCTAGCATGGCTTTGAAAATGAAAGAACAGGTCGATAAACTCCATAAGGCTAGATTCGTTAGAGTCGTCCTCTATCCCAATTGGGTGGCTAACATTGTCCCGGTTATGAAGAAAGATGGAAAAGTTCGAATTTGCATAGATTTTCGGGACCTCAACCGGGCGTGTCCTAAGGATGACTTCCCCCTCCCTCATATTGATGTGCTGATTGATAACACTGCAGGATTTGAGACTCTTTCTTTCATGGACGGCTTTTCAGGCTACAATCAGATTCGTCTGGCCGAAGAAGACCAAGAGAAAACTTCATTCACTACACCATGGGGCACATATTGTTATGTGGTCATGCCCTTTGGACTTAAGAATGCTGGAGCCACTTATCAAAGGGCTATGATGGCAATTTTTCATGACATGATTCATATTTATATTGAGGTGTATGTGGATGACCTGGTTGTGAAATCAAGAACAAGGATTGAGCATCCTGGGGTTCTGGCTAAGGTTTTGCAGAGATCACGAGAATTTCAATTGAAAATGAACCCCAAGAAGTGCGTATTTGGCGTTTCTTCAGGGAAATTACTTGGATTTATCGTTAGCAAGAGGGGAATTGAAGTTGATCCCAACAAGGCGAAGGCCATTAGAGATATGCCTCCTCCCAAGAATTTGAAGGAAGTTCGAGGATTAATCGGGAGGTTGCAATTTATTCGCCGCTTCGTCTCCCAGCATTCACAAAGATGTAGGCCGTTTTACGAGCTTACTAAGCCAGGAGTCAAGTTTAATTGGGATGATAAATGTCAGGCAGCCTTTGACGGATTGAAGGATTATTTGGTCAATCCTCCTGTCCTGAGGCCGCCAATTCCAGGCAAGCCACTTATTCTTTATGTTTCAGTCCTGGATGACTCCGTAGGTGCTGTCTTAGCTCAAGTGGATGAGGAAGGTAAAGAGAGGGCAGCATACTACTTATCTAAACTCCTTAACCCCTGTGAGCAGAGATACTCAGCCATGGAAAAGACTTGTGCAGCTTTGGTTTGGGTAGTTCAGAAGTTAAAACACTATTTCCTAGCTCACGAGGTTCACCTCATTGCTCGCATGAATCCAATCAAATTCCTCCTTGAAAAACCTGTCCTCACTGATCGATTAGCACGCTGGCAAAGCTTTCTTTCTCAATTTGACATCACTTACATTCAGCAAAAAGCTATCAAAGGTTATGCCATTGCTGAGCATCTTGCTCACCACCCTCTCCCCCGCTTTGATCCTGTCAATTCAGAGTTCCCAGATGAAGAATTAATGTCCATTAATCAATCCCATGATCCTATGTGGACGTTACATTTTGACGGAGCTCTTAATTCTCAAGGAAGAGGGATCGGCATGGTTCTTTTAACACCCGAAGGAGTCACCATTCCATTTGCTGCTCGGCTCACTTTTCCCGTCACCAATAACATAGCCGAGTATGAAGCTCTTTTGGCTGGTCTTAAAACCGCTCATCAATATGGTGTCACTCATTTGCGAATTGTCGGTGACAGTCAGCTTATTCTACGCCAAGTGTTGGTCAAGTGCCGCACTATCAATCCTAAGCTCAAGCCCTACCAAGAACTCGCTTCAGCTTACGCCAAACTCTTCACTAAATTGATTTTCATTCATGTCTCGCGTAGCCAGAACATCTTGGCTGACGCACTTGCTTCTTTAGCTTCCGCTTTAGTCTTCCCTCCTGAGCGTGATTTTCATGTCCCCCTGATTCATCAGCGTGATACTCCAGCCATTAGGGATCGTGCTTTTCTCGATATTAGGGATCAGGTGCTTGAGAAGGTTAGACGGAAGGAAGCTCTTGAAGGCAAAGAGGTCATGCTATTGGATTAGCAAGAAGAGTTGGCTGACGAAGAAAAGCCTTGGTATTATGAGATTGCCAGATACTGTAATGATCAGTCTTATCCCGAGGAAGCCACTGCCGAAGAAAAGAAAGCAATTAGGAGAGTGGCTCAACGTTATACTTTGGTTGGAGGTGTGCTTTACAGAAGAGGGCTCACCGGTGTTTTATTGAGATGCCTCGATGATGATGAATCTTGGAAAGTTGTGGAAGAGGCGCATTCTGGTGTGTGTGGTGGTCATGTGAACAGCCAGATGCTAGCTAAGAAGATTCTTAGACTAGGTTTCTATTGGCCCACTCTAGAAGAGGATTGTTCTATCTATGTTCGAAGGTGTGTTAAGTGCCAACTGCACGCCGACAAGATTCATTCTCCTGCTTCTTCACTCTATCCTACGTCCTCCCCATGGCCTTTTTCCATGTGGGCTTTTGATATCATTGGACCTCTTGGTGATTCGAACCTCCTGACCAAGCAAAAATCATTCATTCTCACGGCAACGGAGTACTTCACCAAGTGGGCGGAAGCAGAAGCTTACGTGGAAATTAAAGCATCAACCGTCTGCAAGTTTATCATGAAGAACATCATCACGAGGTTCGGCATCCCGAGCACCATCGTCACCGACAATGGACCTCAATTTATCTCCCAAGATCTCAAGGATCTCTGCAACAGGTATAACATTACATTGCATCATTCTTCTCCCTATTATCCGCAGGGCAATGGCCAAGCAGAGGCCACTAATAAAACCTTAATCAAGATTGTTAAGAAGACGTGCGAGGCTAATAAATTCTCGGATTGGCCAGACAAGCTGGTTGAAGCTCTTTGGGCCTACCGCACTTCTATTCGAACCCCCACTGGGCAAACTCCTTTTGCCCTTACTTATGGAATGGAGGCCGTAGTCCCCCTATGAGATTCTTATCCCCTCTCTGCGAGTACAATTGGATGAGGAGCTCTCTATCGATGAACGTCGTGATTCACTCCTTGCCCAATTGGAACTCCTAGATGAGAAGCGTCTGATCGCCGCTGAGCATGCGCGCGTTTACCAAAATAGGCTCTCACGTTTTTATCAAAAGAAGGTAATTGAGAGAAAATTTAAGGTCGGTGAAATGGTAATCAAAAGAATTTTTGTAAAGCCGGGTGGCCCTCGTTCAAAGCTCCAACCAAATTGGGAAGGGCCGTTTGTCATAAAAGATGTCTATCCTGGCAATGCTTATAAACTGGTTAATGTTGAAGGAGAGGAATTAACTCACCCCTGGAATGGTTTGTATCTCAAGAAATATTACCCCTGAACAAAAATCCAAACAAAAATTGAAAACTTCACAAAAATCCAAAGAAAATAGAAATCTCCCAGGTAATCCAAAAAAAAATCTGAATATTTCCAAAATCTAAAACAAAAGAGTTTTCTTTCATGGTTCTCCCTTTTGGGGCTGACATGGCATGCAAAGGTCCCCGGTCCGAAAGGTCAAAATCCAGAATCCATTTGTCAGTCTTGCTAATTTAAAATGGGAGTTGACCCCGCACACACTACACACTTTACTCTTGAGCTCAAGCAGTGCAAAATCTGATGGAAAGTCGAAATCAAACTAAAGGCGAAAGACGATATCCATTCTTTTCTTCTTCGGCCCACAAGGGAGGAAGGGAGGTCTTGAGGTAGACACGCCAAGCCTATCCGCCGCCCTAGTAGGAGGAAGTCAGGGCCCAAAAGGGAACAAATGCCACAACAGCCCAAGTACAATTAGGTTGTTCATCAGTTCAAATCTATTCAATGCAAATCAATTCCGAAGTGAAAGTCAAATAGTGAAAAGAAAAGCATGTCAAGAGGGCAAAGTCCCCGCAAGGAAAACCTTGGGCGTATGCATGCATTATGAAGAGGCAAAAAGGCAACAAAGCGTCCCTACGCCAAAGACCGAACCCCAACAGGCATAAGGATAGGGGAGGTAGCTTTGCCTCAGGCATCTTTGAATCTCTTGTGGGCTTCCTCATAGCTTCTCTTTTATTTTTGGAAAAGTCATGAACCAGCAGAATGGTCGAGACAAACTGAAGAGAATGCACTGTACGAAATCTTGTGTATAAGTTTAACCATATTCACGCCAATTCCCCTTTTAATTATTCAAGAAAGGTTAATGGAACTTAGAAGATGACCAAGTAGGGCCCACCACCTTAATTTCTTTATCAGCCCAATTTGGGAGGAATAAAAATTAACGCCTTTGTTCAAGGCGCTTTTATGCTGATTCACGCCTAGATCATAGTCGTTTCTTTAAAAATAACGCCTCCTGGAAGGTCGTGTTTTCAACAAAATTCAATAATCTTTGCACGGTAACGCCGTCTCCAAGGGCGTCTTTCACGATAGTAACGGCCTAATCTAAGGCGTGTTTTTTAGAAAAATCCTCAAAAAATATATATATATATATACTGAAAAGAACAAAAATAAATTCTTCATGTTGCATGAATTGCATTCTTGCCTGGACATCTTTTAATTATTGTTTGCATACGTGTGATTGCATGAGGCATCCCCGAGTTTTGATTATTTCATTTTGCCTTATTAAAGGCTTGGCCCCTTGACCCATTATTAAGGTCAAAATATTTACACCCCTTGCTCACCGGGCAAGGGGCCAAGTCGAACAGATGAATTAACCTGTTTGTTCAAGTGAAAACCGCAGCCGCAGATACAGGGCAAAGTAAAGCAAACACGAGGAACGTGAGAAGAAAAAAAGTACACAAACACAAGTCCACAACCACACAAGTGCTCAGGTAACAAAAGCTCAAATCTCATATATATATATATGTATCATCATGTCTATCATGTACAGGTGTGAAGGTGGAGGAGTACAAGTACAGAACTCTCAGCTCTCGCCTCCACCCTCCTCTACTCTCCTGCTCTCAACCTCCTCCTCACCATCCCGAACTGGCGCCGGTGGAGGAGGCATAGGCCCCCGTGAAGAGGCCGGAACCCGAACGTGTCCTCCTGCCTCGCTCCTCTCTCGGAGGGAAGAACCCGCCACAAAGGTGGAGCTGGTGAAGGAGTACCCCGCAGCCCGTGCTCGCTCACGGCCTCGCTGCAACCGCTCCTCGGACACTCGAAGCCGCTCCTGGGAAAGGATCAACTGGGTCCTCGAGTCCGCCAGCTCACGCTCTCGTGCCGACAACTGCTCCTGGAACCGGGCACGCTCCGCCTGGTGCTCCTCCCGCTCACGAGCCCGCTCCTCGCGCTCTCGAGCACGCTCCCTCCTCTCCAGCTCCAGGGCAACTCGCAGCTCGGCTACGTCCTGAGGAAGCTCACTGCGTTGCTGCAGGGCCCGCTGAAGCTCTACGATCCGCTGATCGCGGATCGACAACTCGGTACGTATCGCCTTCAGCTGAGCAGCCTACAAACAGGTAAACAAATCATCAGTTCCACAGCTCAATAATTCATGAAATGAAATAACAACATGTGACTAAAGGTAGGTCACGCACCTGTGAGCTCGTCGCTCGGAAGCCCTCATCTACGCAGATAAGAGTGGCTCGAAGCTCTTTAGTCTGTAAAAATGAATTTTTATCAGTGCACAATTTATATCTAATCATTATTTGAATGAGGTTTCAAGTTCAGAATTTACCCGTGAAGCAAGGTCACGCTCCGCCACCTCGGCTCGCGCTATCGCACCAGCCAGCTGCTCCGTCAGTGCAGTCACCTCTGCACTAGGCCCCCTCGAGCTGGAGGCCTCCCCTGGATCTCTCCTCGCTGCTCCCTGCTGGGCACGCTGCATTCATTAAGACCGTCAGTGGCTAATCATTAATTCAACACAACAAAAAAAATTCATTTGCATATAGGAATAATTTAAACACTCACCAGGGTCTCCAAGTCTGCCCGTGTGGCAGCTAGCTGGTCCTCCAGGATGTGGAGGTGGGCCTGTGCATCTATCGCCGCTATGTCCCTCGCATCCTGCATTCATTACATGTTAATCGCATAATAGTTACATAAGCATTTGCATTTAATTTAGAAATAAGTGCATTCATACATACCCCTAAGACCCTCATCTGAGGTCTGCCGGCGTGAACCTCCCAGTAGCGCCGGAGGTACTCGGAGCTGTCAGTCGCGTGGGAAACGACTGTGGTCCCGCCTCGCTGCCAGTCGGCGTACTGCTCCTCGAATCGCACCCTCCAGTCGGTCGTCTTGGTGCGACCGCGGGTCTTCTTGCCAATCCCTCGAGGCTCTCCGACCTCGATCCACTCCTGGGGCAGGCCCAGGGTCCTCATCACCAGCCGAAGCCGTAACGGCTCAATCTCGCTCAAGCAGTGTAGCCACAGCTCACGCCCGAAGCGAGGTCGCCCCGATACGACCCAAGGCTGGCCCTCATCGGTCATCCCCTCATATGGTCTCCACTGCACCTGCATTCATGAACACGCATCATTATCATTTCATTCAAATAAACAACAAAAAGAAATGCATATCATTCATTCATACATACCAGCGAGGGAGGGAAGTCGCGGAACTCTCTCCGTAGAACCCACAACTCGTAGTCAAGTGGGGCGCCAAAGATAACAGGCACCCAGCGTCGCGCCAGAGGGAAGGATCCCTCAGCTCCTGGCCGTGGGTCAACGCGCCCCATCGGCATGTATAGGTGGCTCCACACCTACATCCATGCATTGCAATTAGTACTATATTCACATGCATCATAATAAGAAGGAAAAGATAAGAAATGAGAAATTGCATACCTGAAGAAGAGGTGAGAAGCCACTGACGGTCGTCTCACGGCCTGTCCCCGTGGACAGATCGGCCATCAAATGCGCCAGCAGGGCCGCTCCCCAAGCATATGTGCCAACCGTCTCCAGATCCTCAAGGATGCCTAAGAAGCGGCAGTTGATGACATCGGCTTTCGTCCCCAGCAATAATCTCCCGAGCAGCAGCAGCAGGAACCTCCTCAGGTCTCGGTCCGCTCTCTCATGGTCAGTCGGGTCCTGGCAGCATGCCGCTCTCACCCCGTCGGTCAGTCGCTGTGCAAACTCACCTAAGGTCTCCCCCGACCTATGCCTGGCATCTCCTAGACCCATCACCGTAGTCAGGTCCGTACGGAAAATGGTCCTACACTCGCTAGGTCCCACATAGACCATCTCAAGCCCTAGTAGCCTCTGGGCCATCTCCGTATAGTCAGAATAGGTGAACCCACTCACGGCCTCACCATCCACCCGTAAACCTGTGATCCTGGCTACATCCTCTAAACTAGGAACCATATGCCCCCAGGGCATCAGAAAAGTCCGGCTAACCCTATCCCATCTCTCCCTCAAAACCTGGATCAGTGCTAGGTCAGGTCTAAAAGGCTCGATGGATAGAAAAGCCCCAAACCCCATGGCCTCTACCCTAACCCTCTGGAAGTCGGGGAGACCCTGGTATGCTGCCCAGACCATGACCCATGAGATACGGGTCCTCATCAGCCCCTGCATGTATTAAAAGAGAATTATTTTTCTTAATTATTTGAGTATCCATGTGGAATTACATTTGATTTGGGTTAAATATTGAATTTTAGCATTTTTGGAATTCACGGCCACCCTCAGGTCGTTTCTTGATAAATTCACGCCCCTGTGGGGGGCGTTTTTCAGAATGAACTTTAATGTAACGCCCTTAATGAGGGCGTTTTATATGTTTATCACGCCCTAGTCTTAGGCGTATTTTGGTGGCTGTTTTGCTATTTCTGAAACATTTTTCTAATCACGCCTCGGTGTTGGGCGTTTCTTATTGAATTAACGCCCTGGGGTAGGGCGTTTTCCTAAAGGTGGTTAATTTTGAATCGTTAATGAATGAAGCGACGCCCTCTGGTTTGGGCGTCTCTTGTTGAATTAACGCCCTACTGGAGGGCGTGGGTTTCTCAATTTAACAGAAAAATCAAATAACTGACAGCATGCGAAATAATTCATGAAAATATTTTTGGAAATTGTTTAATGAGCATGGAAATCATGAAAAATCATAAGTTTTAAGAAATGACATGCTTCAGGGCGTTTTCCATGGAGGTTAATTGATTTTCAGAAATTAGAAATAATTAACGCCCTGGGTTAGGGCGTTTTGTTTGTGGGTAACGCCCCCGAGGGGGGCGTGTTTTTTCTGGGTTGCAGATTTCGTACCCGAGGGCTATGGAAAATCAAGAAAAATATAAATAAAATAAAATAAAATGGAATTGGGGAGGGGGAACCTACCTTCTTGTGTTTCTGGGGTTGTGGCCGTGGCAGTGGCCGTCTGGGCCGCCGGAGTTGCCCCCGGGGAGCGACCGCCGCCGTGCGCGGCGGTCCTTCTTCTTCTCCTTCTTCTTCTCCTTCTTCTTCTCCACCGTCTGCATCTTCTGCATCTGCTGTTGCTCCGTCGGCCTCGTCGCCGCCGGCCGTCGCCGGCTCTTCTTCAAAAGCCACGACGGCGAGCTACTCCACGGAAAGTTCTTCCTCTTGGGCGTGGGAGGCATCGAGATCGACCACATCTGGGGCGCTGACTCTTTGGCGTTTGGCCATGGCTAAGATTGAGAGAATGTTTGAGAGAATGAGAGAGAGGAGATTGAGAGAGAGGCTTCGGGGGGGGGCTTCGGTTAGGGTTTGCAGAGAAAAGGGGTGAAATGAGAATAGAAGGAGGAAGAAGAAGGGGCCCGACGGCTTTTGGGTTTCGAAAAAGAAGACACGCCCTAATTAGGGGCGTCTATAATGGAATTCACGTCCATTCCTTGGGCGTTTTATTAAAGTTGACGACGACTATTAAGGCGTTAATTTCCTTTGCATGGGGAACGATAACCGTCGTCAGACGCATTGAATGGGCGTTGATTGAAGTAAGAGAAGTCATTATTGCTGTTTGAAGTAACGCCTTTTGTAAAGGCGTGTTACACTTTAAACGTGACCAAGGAAAAGGCGTTATTTTTGAGGAGTCAACGATTATATTCTTTTGGATTTGAATCTGTTCACGCCTTTCTTGAGGTCGTTATTCAAAGTAACGCCCACTGTCGCAGGCGTCAATTGTTGACGATGGGCCCATTGAAGCGCCTTGAAATAAGGCGTGTATTTGTTAATTCGCGACGCTCTTGGAGGCGTTATTCACAACAGAAACACAGTTTTTTGGATGATTTCGATCATAATCACAGTGGCAGTTGGCTCAATCAGAAAACAATCTTTATTATTTTGAAAAGAGGAACTACAATGACTAATGAGCCACTTTGGGCCTTAATTTTCTCAATGAAGTTATATAATTTTTCCACTGTTCTTTGTCTTCGTCCAAGTCTTCTACAGGTTGATGAAGCTTGCTTAGCCTCCATAAAGCTTGAATGGTGATAACCTCCTCACCATCTTCATTGTTGCCTAGATCCCTTGATTTGATTGGAGGAAGATGAGAGATGTCTTCTAAGTGTTGCCTTGGGAGCCCAAGCTGAGGAAGGCACCGGTGTGCATTATATAAAACGAAGTCCGAAGCACCGATAAGACGAAGGTCCGTCCCGATGGAGAAGCGTGCACGAAGTTCCTGCATTTTGAATACACCCGGGGCGCAAGTAAAAAGATTCTTTGGCATTACCTTTAAGTGCTCCCTCCAATCCCCTCTCTTCTTGATTTGAGGAATCCGGTTGGTCACTCTATTGCTTATACCTAATGAGCCGGTTATATATGAGAGTGGGCTCTTTGAGAAAATTCTTGAGGGTTGTTGGGCTTCGTGGCATGAGTCGAATTTGAAGTGTAGATCAACCCAACTTGAGAGTGCTAGCATGCACCCGTAAATGGGCCTTCCCATGGACGCCGCTGTAAGCCCGCTATAGAGATATGCTAGGATCGCCGGTCCAACTCTCTCTTCTTCCCATAAGCTCACCACTGCGCTCAATTGAGATTCCTCTAGAAAGTCCTCCGTGGATGGGAATAGGAGTGCTCCTGCCAAGCACACCACGAAGGCTTTGGTCACTCTTTCTATCTCCTCTTCCTCTTTAGCTTGATCCGCTCTCTTGTACACCCACGAGGCGAGCTTCAAGAGGTTAACTCCTTTAGTGACCTTGATTTGGTTCACTATATTCGGGCTAGGTATTAACGAGGTTAGCAACTCGTGGGAGGAGATGGGCCTTGGCATGATGGCCATCTTTTCTTCTTCTCCGTGCTTCATCTTTTTCAAGCCTAGGATCATCTCTACTTCCTCCAGCAAGATGGTGGCCTCAAAAGTGGAAAATAAGAAAGTATGGGTGGAAGGATGCCATGTCTCAATCAATGCTCCTATGGCAGCCCAATCTATGTGGATTTGATCATAATGCTTGGCATGGGTTATCAACCCCAAGAGATGCCATCTAGCTACATATACCCTCATGTCTGATGTGAATTTGGAGAGGATGAGGGGCAACCATTTGATTTGGACATATCTTCTAGCCCCTGGAAGATTTGGGTACTCCTGTGAGAAGAGAGGAAGAAAACAAAAAGAAGAGGTACATGAGCATATGAAGTATTGGACAGAAGAGTTCAGCAACAAAGAAATAAGTGAGCAGTTCGACGGAACAATGAAGGGTTACATACACAGTAAAGGAAATTAAAGCTTACTTGATTCAAAGCAATTCGATTGCTTATGTGCCCTTGTATTTCAGAGATTCTAAGAGTAGAAATCTTAGGTTTCTTCACTATTCTGTCCATCGCCGCCAGCAGTTGAGAACAGAAGCAAGAAGAGAATAAGAAGCCAGCAGAAAAAGAAAGAAACGGAGCAGTTCGGCCGCAGAAGAATTCTGATGATTTGGTTAAGAAAGTCTGCCGTTTTATAAGGATTTGAAGAGTCCTAAAGAGCCCCGAAGATAGAAGTTTGATTGGGTTAAGGACTCTGTTCTTGATTTAGAAACGGAGGATCGGGCTAATTCACGCCTTGTGTAAGGGCGTGTATTTTTGATTTAACGACCTTGGCATGGTCGTGTTTAATGTAACGCCTTTGATAAAGTCGTGTTTCTTCCAAGCTTTCTCTGTTGGTTACGCCCTATGAAAGGGCGTATTTTTTTGATGAGACGACATTTGGCATGGTCGTGTCTTGATGAGGTCGTGTTTCTTCTAAGCTTCCCTTCTTGGTGACGCCTTTGAGTAGGACGTGTTTTAATAATTAACGACCTATGGCACGGCGTTTTTAATGATGTTAACGCCCTATTCTTAGGCGTGTTTTATTGGCTTATTTTTGACCTCTACGTGCTTTTGATGAACTTAAGTGCTATTATTTGATGAAATTGTTTATGATTAAGCACTTATGATCATGTCATATTCTGAATTGATAAATGAAGTCTAATAAAGTTTCAAAGTGTAGAAGTTTGCAGGATTCGAGGCGTTTGGATCACTCATAGGAGCAACATCTTGCCACCTTGTATATGTTTCTTGTAAGCATTGTTACTATATGATATCTACGCTATTATATTATGTCAAGGACCTTGTGGTTCTGATGAACCTGAAATTTGAGTTCCCCTTCATCAAAAACGATGACGATTTCAGGAAAATCTTGATCACACGGATAGGCCGTCGAGTTGTTAAAAGTTTGGGACGATGGTTCCACTTTCTGAGTTGATACGTGGACAAACGGGCTTCGGCTTAGTGTCAGCTCAGAGATATGGATTCTTGACCAGACCTAAACAGCTTGGCAATATTATCCTTGATTATTTTCTATTTTTAGTTTGTTTTAACCTTTTCTTTTAGCCCAGCATGCATCATGTAGGACTTTGAGTTTCATGCTGAAAATCTTCATATTATGGCAATAATGAAGTTCACTCGCTCTTGATTGAATTGACATGAGATATTCCACTTTAAATCAAGTACTTCGTTCTATTTGAAGCCATTCAGGCTGATTCCTTGAAAGTGTTCCTTTTGTTGGATCTTTATCCCAATTCTCTTTACTTTTCTGCAAAATTTACCTTGGTTGCAGCACGTCCACATTGGCTGGTAATCGCTCTCCAATGGTCTTTCCCTGTCGTGCCCACGCGCACACCCTTTATTACTTAGTTTAACCTCCTTTTATCCAACAAATCGATTGTTTCCTTGGAACCACTCAGAGTTGTTTCATTCAGAATCTTGGAAAGATTTCCAATGCTTAGTGTCTGAGGCGTGTCACATCACACCTTGGCGTCTCCTTATCAGTTCGTTCCACTTCATTCCTTTCATTACACTTCGCTCCATTTCCGTCTCACTCCCTTGCAAAGCAGACGCCAAGGCGGGGCAGCTGTAGACACGCCAAAATTGACGTTTTGTTGATCAAATCTCATGTTATTATATAAATGCCCCAAGTGGACTTCAATATTCCTATAACATAAAGTTTTTCTATTTTTGTGAGTTTTTCTGCATTTTTCCTGTATTTTTGTGAGTCACGACTTGAGTAAGGGCGTTAATTTCACAAATAACGACCTGTCGTAGGGCGTTTTCAAAGAAAGGACGACCGTAGGTGAGGGCGTCAATTCCTGGTGTTATCCCTTAATTTCTGGAATTATCTATTTTCAAAATAAAAGGCATTTTGTGAGTAACGCCTTTCCTCAGGGCGTGATTTTAATTAACGCCGTTATCTCAGGCGTGTTATCTCAGTTTCCAAACGGAGGAAGTTTTCATTTCCAAAATTAAACCCAGGAAGAAACGCCCTTTCCTAGGTCGTGTTTCAAGAAACGTCTCTGTGCAGGTCGTCAATTCATAAATAGACGCCCTGTATTAAGGCGTGTTTCACTCCAGAGTCCTTCTTTTCCCCATCTTTCCCTCACAGTTCCCTGCTATCTTTGGACTCTTGCTCGATCTTAATCCTTCCTTGGATGCCTCATTACCCGTTCTTATCATTTCCTTGTTTGATCACATCCGATTGACACTATAAAAGAAAATCTGGTTTGATCGTGTAAAAGGTTAACAACAACAACAACTCAAAAGGTTGAAGATTTTTAAGTATTCAAGCGCGCAGAGCTTCCTCCTTCGAGCATTGTTTTTTCTTCATCCCTCTGCATCCGTCCAGCGTCTCTCTGGTTCCCTTTACTCTCGTCAGGGAGAGCAGGGCGATATATATATAGCTTGTTTGTTGTTCATCATATTCTTGTCATCATCACTATCTCCTGTCGTCAGTTCTTTTACTGCATCTAGCATATTAGCTCCTTCCCTAGTTCTCTGCTAGGGGTTTTAAAAAGAAAACAAAAAAAGAAGGTGCGCATGTTGATGTCTTTTCATCATTTTTATGTTGGTTCTTGACTGATACTACTGCACTTTGGCTGATCCCCTTTCTTTTGCTTGTCTTTCATTGTCTTTCTTACAAGGTAATCAATCAAGAAAACCCACTTCGTCGGCCGGCCGATTGGAGTTGGAGGAGGAGATCCACATTCATCCCGCATCCCATCTTTCACCAGGTACATGCGATCTTATTTTTTTTTATTGAGGTAAACCCTCTGGCGATCACACACTCCCCTTGTGCACCTCGTGCATTGTTTCATCTCCACCATTATTTAATGTTTCCCTTTTCCCTTCCTTTTTAACCTTTCCATAAAGTGTGGATTTTAAAAGAGATCTACAATATGAAGATTTTTAGCATGAAACTCAAAGTCCTACATGATGCATGCTGGGCTAAAAGAAAAAGGTTTAAAACAAACTAAAAATAGAAAATAATCAAGGATAATATTGCTAAGTTATTTTGATCTGGTCAAGAATCCATATCTCTGAGCTAACACTAAGCCGAAGCCCGTTTGTCCGCGCATCAACTCAGAAAGTGAAACCATCGTCCCAAACCTTTAACAACTCAACGGCCTATCCGTGTGATCAAGACTTTCCTGAAATCGTCATTGTTTTTGATGAAGGGGAACTCGAATTTCAGGTTCATCAGAACCACAAGGTCCTCGACATATTATAATAGTGTAGATATCATATAATAACAATGCTTACAAGAAACAGATACAAGGCGGCACTATGTTACTCCCATGAATGACCCAAACGCCTCGAATCCTGCAAACTTCTGCACTTGAAACTTATTAGCCTTCATCCATCAATTCAGAACATGACATGAACATAAGTGCTTAATCATAAACAACTTCACCAAAATAATAGCACTTAAATTCATCAAAAGCATGGAGAGGTCAAAAATCCGTAGGCCAATAAAACATGCCTAAGAACAGGGCGTTAACAGCATGAAAGACGCCTGGACCATAGGTCGTTAAACACTTAAAACACGCCCTACTCAAAGGCGTAACCAATAACGGAAGCTTAGAAGAAACACGACCTCATCAAGGGCGTTACATAAAACACGACCACTGGTCAGGTCGTCAAATCAAAAAGCGAGGCCCTTACACAAGGCGTTAATTCAGCACGAACCTCCGTTTCTAAATCAAGAACACAGTCCTTAACCTAATCAAACTTCTATCTTCGGGACTCTTCAGGTCTCTTCAAATCCTTATAAAAAGGAAGGCTTTCTTTCACAAACCAATCGAAATTTTTCTCTGCAGCCGAACTGCTTCTTTTTCTTCTTCTTCTGCTTCTGTTCTTCTTCATCTGCTTCTGTTCTTCTTCATCTGCAGTAAAGCGATGGACAGGGTGATGAAGAAACCTAGGCTTTCTACTCCCAGAATTACTGAAATACAAGGGCACATAAGCAACCGAATTGCTTCGAATCAGGTAAAATATTCCTCTGTTCTTTGTTTTTGTACTGTTCCTTTTCTTTTCTTTTCCGCCGAACTCTCCTCTTATATTGCATATGCTTATGTTTGTCACGGCATGTTATATTCTCTTCTCACAGGATTACCCAACCCTTCCAGGAGCTAGAAGATATATAAAAGTCAAGTGGTTACCCCTCATCCTCTCCAAATTCTCCTCAGATATGAGGGTATATGTTGCTAGATGGCATCTTTTAGGGTTGATAACCCATGCCAAGCACTATGACCAAATCCATCTTGATTGGGGTGCCATGGGAGCATTGATTGAAACATGGCATCCTTCCACCCATACTTTCTTATTTTCCACTTTTGAAGCCACCATCTTGCTGGAGGAAGTAGAGATGATCTTGGGTTTGAAACGAATGAAACAAGGAGAAGAAGAGCACATGGCCAACATGCCAAGACCCATCTCGTCTCATGAACTCTTAACCAGCCTTATACCTAGCCCAAACCTAGTGAATCAGATCAAAACCACTAAGGGAGTCAACCTCTTGAAGCTAGCCTCATGGGTATTCAAAAGAGCAGATCAAGCCAAGGAAGAAGAGGAAATAGAAAGAATAACAAAGGCCTTCGTGGTGTGCATAGCAGGCGCACTACTGTTTCCATCCACGGAGGACTTCCTTGAAGAGAGTCAAATAAGTGCAGTGGTGAGCTTATGGGAAGAAGAAAGAGTTGGACCAGCGATCCTAGCATATCTCTATAGCGGGCTTACATCGGCGGCCATGGGAAGGCCCATCTACGGGTGTATGCTAGCATTCTCAAGTTGGGTTGATCTACACTTTAAGTTTGATCCATGCCATGAAGCCCAACAATCGTCAAGGATCTTCTCCAAAAGTCCACTTTCTTATATCACCGGCTCGTTGGGAATAAGCAATAGGGTGACGAACCGCATTCCTCAAATCAAGAAAAGGGCGGAGTGGAGAGAACACCTTAAGGTAATGCCCAAAAACCTCTTTACTTGCGCTCCGGGAATACTCAAAATGCAGGTACTTCGCGCAAGATTCTCCATCGGTACGGACCTTCGACTTATTGGTGCATCCGAACTCGTCTTGTACAATGCACACCGGTGCCTTCCTCAGCTCGGGCTTCCAAGGCAAGTGCTAGAAGACATCTCCCATCTTCCTCCAATCAAATCAAGGGATCTAGGCAGCAATGAAGATGGAGAGGAGACAATCACCATTCAAGCTCTGTGGAAACTAAGCAAGCTTCGTCAACCTGTAGAAGACTTGGATGAAGACAAAGAACAGTGGAAAAATTATGTGATAGCATTGAGGAAATTAAGGCCCAAGGTGGCTCATTAGGCATTGTAATCCTCTCTTTCAAATAATAAAGATTATTTTCTGATTGAACCAATCATCACTGTGATTATGATCAAAATCATCCGAAGCCTGCGTTTCTGTTGCCAATAACGCCTCAAAGAACGCCGTGAATCAATTGAAAGGCGCCTTAACCAAGGGCGTCTCTTATTCCATTTGACGCCCGTAGGAAACGGCGTTAATTAAATAAAAACCTTCAGACAAGGCGTTAATCTATTCAAATCTCAAAGAATATAATCGTTGAATCATCAAAAATAACGCCTTCGCCTTAGTCCTTTCTCAAGCATAACACGCCCTCAACAGAGGCGTTACTCTAAGCCAGCAATGATGACTTTCATTACATCAATCAACGCCCATTCAATGCGTCTGACGACGGTTATCGTTCCCCATGCAAAACAAATTAACGCCTTAATCATCGTCATCTACCTTTAAGAAACGCCCAGAGCTTCGTCGTGAATTCCATTAGAAACGCCTTCCCTTAGGGCGTGTCTTCTTTTCGAAACCCAAAAGTCATCGGCCCCTTTCTTCTTCCTCCTTCCGTTCTCATTTCCCCCCTTCTGCAAACCCTAACCGAAACCCCCCCTCTTTCGATCTCCCTCTCTCGTTCTCCTCTCTCACTCTCTCAATCTCCCTCAATCTCTCTTTCTCTCCAAGGCCGAGCCATGGCCAAACGCCAGAGGGTGAGTGCCCCAGAGGTCGTCGACCTCGACGCTGCCCACGCCCAAGAGGAACCCGCCGTGGAGGAGCTCGCCATTGTTGCGGTTGAAGAACCGGCGGTGGTTGCCGGCGGCGACGAAGCCGGTGAAGCGGCAACAGAAGAAGGAGGAGAAGACGGAGGTGGAGAAGAAGAAGAAGAAGATGAAGAAGAGGGAGATGGAGAAGAAGAAGGACCACCGCCCACGGCGGCGGTCGCTCCCCGGGGCCAACTCCGGCGGCCCAGACGGCCACTGCCTCGGCCACAACCCCAGAAGCACAAAAAGGTAAGTTCCCCCCCCCCCAATTCCATTTTTTTTATTTGCATTTTTCCTGATTTTTCATAGCCCTCGGGTGCGAAACCTGCAACTCAGAAAAGAAACGCCCCCCACGGGGGCGTTAATCACAAACAAAACGCCCTGACCCAGGGCGTAAATTTCTTTTATTTTCTAAAATCAATTAACCTCCATGAAAAACGCCCTGAAGCATGTCGTTTCTCCAAAAATTATGATTTTTCATTAATTCCATGCCCATTAAATGTTTTCATTAATTATTTCGCATGCTGCCATTTTTATTTAAATCATCTGAAAATCATGAAAGCCACGCCCCTCCCCAGGGCGTGATTTTAACAGGAAACGCCCAAACCAGAGGGCGTCTCTTCATTAATTCTCTTTTAAACTGAACGGTCCTAAATGGAAAACGCCCAGGCCAAGGGCGTGATTTGAAAACAATTTAGGATTTTAGAAATGAACAACATGTTCACGCCCTACCCAGAGGCGTTTCAAATATGGAAAACGCCCTCACCAAGGACGTTACTTCAAACCACATTTAGAAAAATGCCTCCTTTAGGGGCGTGAATTTACCAAGAAACGACCTGAGGAGGGTCGTGACTTCCAAAATATTAAAATCAATGCCCAGGCAAAACATAGTGCAATTACACACGATTAACCAAACAATTAAGTAAAATTCTTCTCTTTTAATGCGTGCAGGGGCTGATGAGGACCCGTATCTCATGGGTCATGGTCTGGGCAGCATATCAGGGTCTCCCCGACTTCCAGAGGGTTAGGGTAGATGCTATGGGGTTCGGGGCTTTCCTATCCATTGAGCCATTTAGACCCGACCTAGCACTTATCCAGGTTTTACGGGAACGCTGGGATAGGGTGAGCCGGTCCTTCTTGATGCCCTGGGGGCATATGGTTCCTACCTTGGAGGATGTGGCCAGGATCACAGGATTGAGGGTAAATGGTGAGGCCGTGAGCGGGTTCACCTATCCTGACTACACGGAGATGGCCCAGAGATGGTTAGGGCTGGATATGGTCTATGAGGTACCTAGTGAGTGCAGGACCATCTTCCGTACCGACCTGACTATGGTGATAGGTTTAGGAGATGCCAGGCATAGGTCAGGGGAGACCTTAGGTGAGTTTGTACAGAGGCTGACCGACGGGGTGAGAGTGGTATGCTGCCAGGACCCGACTGACCATGAGAGAGCGGATCGAGACCTGAGGAGGTTCCTGCTGCTGCTGCTCGGGAGATTATTACTGGGGACGAAAGCCGACGTCATCAACTGCCGCTTCTTGGCGATCCTCGAGGACCTGGAGACAGTTGGCACCTACGCCTGGGGAGCGGCGCTGTTGGCACACCTGCTGGCGGACCTGTCCACGGGTACAGGACGTGAGACGACCGTCAGTGGCTTCTCACCTTTTCTTCAGGTAGTTATTTTCCTTTTTTCCTTTTCTTTTCTTTTCATGCTAATGAATGCTTTACTAATGCAATGCATGGATGCAGGTGTGGAGCCACTTGTACATGCCGATGGGGCGCGTCGACCCACGGCCAGGAGCTGAGGGATCCTTCCCTCTGGCGCGACGCTGGTTACCAGTCGTCTTCGGTGCCCCACTCGACTATGAGTTGTGGGTTCTACGGAGAGAGTTCCGTGACTTCCCTCCCTCGCTGGTATGTATGAATGAATGATATGCATTTCTTTTGAATTGATTTGAATTGATTATGATGAAATGATAATGGTATGTATGAATGCAGGTGCGGTGGAGGCCATATGAGGGGATGACAGATGAGGGCCAGCCTTGGGTCGTATCGGGGCGACCTCGCTTTGGGCGTGAGCTGTGGCTGCATTGCCTGAGCGAGATCGAGCCGTTACGGCTCCGGTTGGTGATGAGGACCTGGGGCCTGCCCCAGGAGTGGATCGAGGTCGGGGAGCCTCGAGGCATAGGAAAGAAGACCCGCGGTCGCACCAAGACGACCGACTGGAGGGTACGTTTTGAGGAGCAGTACGCCGACTGGCAGCGTGGCGGGACCAGAGTCACCTCTCGAGCGACTGACAGCTCCGAGTACCTCCGGCGCTACTGGGAGGTATATGCCGGTCGACCCCAGATGAGGGTCTTAGGGGTATGTATGAATGCACTTATTTCTAAATTGAATGCAAATGCTTATGTGACTATCATGTGACTAACATGCAATGGATGCAGGATGCGAGGGACATAGCGGCGATAGACACCCAGGCCCACCTACACAGCCTGGAGGACCAGCTAGCCGCCACACGGGCCGACCTAGAGACCCTGGTGAGTGTTTAAATTACTTCTATATGCAAATGAATCTTTTTGTTGATTTATTGATGATTAGCCACTGACGATCTCAATGAATGCAGCGTGCTCAGCAGGAATAGTGGGGAGAGATCCAGGGGAGGCCTCCAGCTCGAGGGGACCTAGCGCGGAGGTGACCGCGCTATCAGAGCAGCTAGCTGGAGTGGTTGCACGAGCCGAGGCAGCGGAGCGTGACCTTGCTTCACGAGTAAATTCTGAACTCAAACTCAGTCAGTTCATTTATTGATTAAATATAGCATTGTGTACTGATAAAAGTTGTGTTGCAGACTGAGGAGCTCCGAGCCGCCCTTGCTTGTGTCTGTGAGGGACAGCAGGCTACGTCCTTGCAGGTGAGTGTTTTACCTTCAACCATGTGTTGTTTGTTTGCTTCATTGAATTGTCGATCTTGATGATTTGTTTGCCTGTTTTCAGAGTGCACAGCTACGAGCGGCGCGTACCGAGTTGGCGATCCGCGAGCAGCGGATCATAGAGTTGGAGCGTTCTGTAAGGCGTCGTGAGGAGCTTCCTCAGGACGTGGCGGAGCTGCGGGTGACCCTTGAGCTGGAGAGGCGCAAGCGTGCCCGGGAGCGTGCGGAGCACCAGACGGAGCGTGCCCAGTTCCTTGAGCTTCAGCAGGCGGAGCGTGCCCAGTTCCAGGAGCAGGCGGCAGCACGGGAGCGAGAGCTAGCCGACTCGAGGACCCAGTTGATCCTTTCTCAGGAGCGGCTGCGAGTGTCCGAGGAACGGTTGCAGCGAGGCCGTGAGCGAGCACGGGCTGCGGGGTACTGCTTCACCAGCTCCACCTTCGTGGCGGGTTCTTCCCTCCGAGAGAGGAGCGAGACAGGGGGACACGTTCGGGTTCCGGCTTCTTCACGGGAGCCTATGCCTCCTCCACCAGCGCCAGCTCGGGACGGTGAGGAGGAGGTTGAGAGTAGGAGAGTAGAGGAGGGTGGAGGCGAGAGCTGAGAGTTTTGTACTTGTACTCCTCCACCCTCACACCTGTACATGATAGACATGACGATATATATATATGGGAGATTTGAGCTTTTGTTACCTGAGCACTTGTGTTGTTGTGGACTTGTGTTTGTGTACTTTTCCTTTCCTCCACGTTCTTCATGTTTACTTTGCTTTTGCCCTGTATCTGCAGCTGCGGTTTTCACTTGCATAAAACAGGTTAATTCATCTGTTCGACTTGGCCCCTTGCCCAATGAGCAAGGGGTGGCAATATTCTGACCTTAATGACGGGTCAAGGGGCCAAGCCTTTAATCAAATAAGGTAAAGTGAAATAACCAATAAAGGGGAGATGCATCATGCAAGCACACACATGCAAACAATAAATCAAAATATGCACAGGCAAAATGCAGGCATACGAATGAAGAAGGGATTATATATATATTTTTTGTTATTTTCCTGAAAAACGCGCCTTAGATTAGGTCGTGACTCGGGTGAAAGACGCCCCCTCAGACGGCGTGCATTTTAAAAGGATTTTGGAATTTGGTGAAAATACGACCTGAACAAGGGCGTTAATTTGATAAAGACGACCCTCACGAGGGCGTGAGTTAAATTAAAAACGCCTTAGTGAGAGGCGTGAATTATATGAATTTTCAAAAAAGATTGACAAGGCTATCCAGATCGCGGGCCCTACACGGTCACCATCTAGGATTCATTAATCTTTCTTGAATAATTAAAAAGGGAGTCAACGTACTCAAAGTTGACTTATATTCGAGATTTCGCACAGTGCAATTTCTTAAGTTCGTCTTGACCATCCTGCCAGTTCGTGACTTTACCACATAGAAAGGATGGAAGAAAATATAAGGGAAGCCCATAAGGGGTTCTGGGATGCTCAAAGTAAAGTTACCTCCCTTGCCCTATGCCTGTTGGGGTTCGGTCTTTGGCGTAGGAAATTATTGCCTTTTTGCCCATTTATAATGCATGCATACGCCCAAGGTTTTCCTTGCTGGGACTTTGCCCTTTTGACATGCTTTCTTTTCATAACTTGACTTTCACTTTGGAATTGATTTGCATTGATAAAAAATAAACCTAATTGTACTTGGGCTTTTGTGACATTTGCTCCCTTTTGGGCCTTGACTTCCACCTACTAGGGCGGCGGACAGGCTTGGCGCCTCTGCCTCGAGGTCTCCCTTCCCCCCTTATGGGCCGAAGAAGAAAAGAACGGGTATTGTCTTTCACTTTTAGTTAGGTTTTTGACTTTCTATCAGATTTTGCACTGCTTGAGTTCAAGAATAAAGCGTGTAGTGTGTGCGGGTGTCAACCCCATTTTTAAGTTACCAAGACTGATAAATGAATTCTGAATTTTGACCTTTCAGGCCTTGATCTTTTGTGTGCCATGACAAAAGCCTTTTTGTTTGTTTGAAATTTCTCTCTTTTCTTTTTTTTGTTTTTTTTTTTGGATTTGGATTTTGGCAAATATTCTAATTTTTTTTGGATTTGGAAAATATTCATTTTTTTTGTTTTGTGGGATTTTGGAAAATATTCATTTTTTGTTGGATTTTGGAAAATATTCATTTTTTGTTTTGGGAAAATATTCATTTTTTGTTGGATTTTGGAAAATATTCATTTTTTTGTTTTGGGAAAATATTTATTTTTTGTTGGATTTTGGAAAATCAGGGGTAGTATTTCTTAAGATATAAACCGTTCCAAGGGTGAGTTAACTCTTCACCTTCAGCATTAGTTAATTTATAAGCATTGCCAGGAAAAACTTCTTTTATAACGAACGGTCCCTCCCAATTTGGTTGGAGTTTTGAACGGGGGCCACCCGGCTTAACAAATATTCTCTTGATTACCATTTCACCGACTTTAAATTTTCTCTCAATTACTTTCTTTTGGTAAAAATGTGAGAGCCTATTTTGATAAACGCGCGCATGCTCAGCGGCGACCAGACGCTTCTCATCTAGGAGTTCCAATTGGGCAAGGAGTGAATCACGACGTTCATCAATAGAAAGTTCCTCATCCAATTGTACTCGCAGAGAGGGAATAAGAATCTCATAAGGGACTACTGCCTCCATCCCATAAGTGAGGGCGAAAGGGGTTTGCCCAGTGGGAGTGCGAATGGAAGTGCGGTAGGCCCAAAGAGCTTCAACCAGCTTGCCTGGCCAGTCCGAAAATTTATTAGCCTCACACGTCTTTTTAACGATCTTGATCAAAGTTTTGTTAGTTGCTTCTGCTTGGCCATTACCCTGCGGATAATAGGGAGAAGAATGATGCAATGCAATGTTATACCTGTTGCAGAGATCCTTGAGATCTTGAGAGATAAATTGAGGTCCACTGTCGGTGACGATGGTGCTCGGGATGCCGAACCTCGTGATGATGTTCTTCATGATAAATTTACAAACGGTTGATGCTTTAATTTCCACGTAAGCTTCCGCTTCCGCCCACTTGGTGAAGTACTCCGTTGCCGTGAGAATGAATGATTTTTACTTGGTCAGGAGGTTCGAGTCACCAAGAGGTCCAATGATGTCAAAAGCCCACATGGAAAAAGGCCATGGGGAGGACGTAGGATGGAGTGAAGAAGCAGGAGAATGAATCTTGTCGGCGTGCAGTTGGCACTTAACACACCTTCGAACATGGATAGAACAATCCTCTTCTAGAGTGGGCCAATAGAACCCTAGTCTAAGAATCTTCTTACCTAGCATCTGGCTATTCACATGACCACCACACACTCCTGAATGCGCCTCTTCCATGACTTTCCAAGATTCATCATCATCGAGACATCTCAATGAAACACCGGTGAGCCCTTTTCTGTAGAGCACACCTCCAACCAAAGTATAACGTTGAGCCACTCTTCTAATTGCTTTCTTTTCTTCTGCTGTGGCTTCCTCGGGATAAGACTGATCATTACAGTATCTGGCAATCTCATAATACCAAGGCTTCTCTTCGTTAGCCAATTCTTCTTCCCAGTCCAAAAGCATGACCTCTTTGCCTTTAAGAGTTTCTTTCTGCTTGGCCTTCTCGAGCACCTGATCTCTAATATCAAGGAAAGCACGATCCTTAATAGCTGGAGTGTCACGCTGATGAATCAGAGGGACATGGAAATCACGCTCAGGGGGGAAGACTAAAGCAGAAGCTAAAGAAGTAAGAGCGTCAGCTAGAATGTTCTGACTGCGAGGCACATGAACGAAGATTAACTTGGTAAAGAGTTTGGCATAAGCTGAAGCGAGTTCCTGGTAGGGTTTAAGCTTAGGATTGATAGTGCGGCACTTGACCAACACCTGGCGCAGAATGAGTTGACTATCACCGACAATCCGCAAGTGAGTGACACCATATCGATGAGCGGTTTGTAGACCGGCCAAAAGAGCTTCATACTAGGCTATATTATTGGTGACGGGGAAAGTAAGCCGAGCAGCAAATGGAATGGTGACTCCTTCAGACGTTAAAAGAACCATGCCGATCCCTCTTCCTTGAGAATTAAGAGCTCCATCAAAATGTAACGTCCACATAGGATCAAGGGGTTGATTAATGGACATTAATTCTTCATCTGGGAACTCAGAATTGACAGGATCAAAATGAGGTAGAGGGTGATGAGCAAGATGTTCGGCGATGGCATAACCTTTGATAGCTTTTTGTTGAATGTAAGTGATATCAAACTGGGAGAGGAAGCTTTGCCAGTGTGCTAATCGATCAGTGAGGACAGATTTTTCAAGGAGGAATTTGATTGGATTCATGCGTGCAATGAGGTGAACCTCGTGAGCTAGGAAATAGTGTTTTAATTTCTGAACTACCCAAACCAAAGCTGCACAAGTCTTCTCCATGGCTGAGTACCTCTGCTCACAGGGGTTAAGAAGTTTAGACAAGTAGTATGCTGCCCTCTCTTTACTTTCTTCATCCACTTGAGCTAAGACAGCACCTACAGAGTCATCCAGGACTGAAACATACAGAATAAGTGGTTTGCCTGGAATTGGCGGCCTCAGGACAGGGGGATTGGCCAAATAATCCTTCAATCCGTCAAAGGCTGCCTGACACTTGTCATCCCAATTAAACTTGACTCCCGGCTTGGTAAGCTCGTAAAACGACCTGCATCTTTGTGAATGCTGGGAGACGAAGCGGTGAATGAATTGCAACCTCCCTATTAATCCTCGAACTTCCTTCAAATTCTTGGGAGGAGGCATATCTCTAATGGCTCTCGCCTTGTTGGGATCTACTTCAATTCCCCTCTTACTGACAATGAATCCAAGCAACTTTCCTGAAGAAACGCCAAATACGCACTTCTTGGGGTTCATTTTTAATTGATATTCTCGCGACCTCTGTAGAACCTTAGCTAGAACCCCAGGATGCTCAATCCTTGTCCTTGATTTCACTACCAGGTCATCCACATACACCTCGATGTAAATATGAATCATGTCATGAAAAATCGCCATCATAGCCCTCTGGTAGGTGGCTCCAGCATTCTTAAGTCCAAAGGGCATGACCACATAGCAATATGTACCCCATGGTGTAGTGAATGAAGTTTTCTCTTGATCTTCCTCAGCCAATCGGATTTGATTATAACCTGAAAAGCCATCCATGAAAGAAAGAGTCTCAAATCCTGCTGTGTTATCAATCAGCACATCGATATGAGGGAGGGGGAAGTCATCCTTAGGACATGCCCGGTTGAGGTCCCGGAAATCTATGCAAATCAGAACTTTTCCATCTTTCTTCATAACCGGGACAATGTTAGCCACCCAATTGGGGTAGAGGACGACTCTAACAAATCTAGCCTTATGGAGTTTATCGACCTCTTCTTTCATCTTCAAAGCCATGTTAGGGTGGAAACGCCTCAACCGTTGTTTGACCGGGACAGACCCTGGCTTAAGTGTAAGGCGGTGTTCAACGAGCGCAGGGTCTAATCCCGGCATATCTTCATAACTCCATGCGAACGTGTCCTTGTATTCTTGAAGAACTAAAATTAGCGCCTCCTCTTCGGAGGGCGGCAAATTCTTGCTAATGAGGACAATCCTAGGGTCTTCCTCGGTACCCAAATTGATTTCTTTGGTAGGTTCTTCTACGGAGGCTGATGGTTCGTCGAATCTTCTCATACCACTAGCAAAAGCATCAGCCTCGTCCTCATATTCTTCATAATTTTCATCCCCCTCTTCAATAGGGTCTTCATCATTCATAATTTCATAAACGCCCAAACCCTCATTAGAAGCAACAACATCTTCATATTCTGACTCTGGCAGGATAACTGGATCTTCCACAAACTCAGGGAGAGCTAAACAAGCTTGGCATCTGATGGCCAATTCCAACAAAAATCTGCGAGGAATCTGCTTACCCTTGGCCTTCTTGTGTGAATCTACCCCATGAATTCTATTAGAAGAAGAGGAAGAAGGGGAGGAGGAGCACCTAGCTTGATTAGAAGGGAAAGAAGGAGGTGAAAAGGAGGATACAGGAGGTGATACAGAGGAGGGCCCCTTACCAGAGGGGGAGAAAAGACTTACCAAGGAATCCTGGAAGAGCGGCCCCTGGGTTGGGACGCACTCGGGAGAAAAGTAGGAGGTCTCCTCAATAGAAATGGAGGATTGGAATGTTGGAGATTTGGCGTTTTTTTTTCATTTTTAGCTTTTCCTTTTTTTTATTTTCTTCTTCAAGTAAAAAGCAATGTGAAGGGAGAATAGCAGGGTGAGTGGAAATTGCAAGATTGGAGAAAGATTTAATCAAAGATGGCCCACGCGGGGGCGAGATGGAGATTTTAGAAAATCGCTCGAGGAGCGAAGGAGCAATCAGGAGGGAAATCTGAATTGAATCGGGAGACAAGTTGATGGTAATCGGTGGTGGTCGCGGCACGTGACCAAACCAACGGGAATAGAGAGAAGCCAACACAGATGGATGCACAGAAGTGAGGGAGAAAAGGCCGGCCCACAGCCTATCCACGGAAAATCCTTCTTCAAAGGGAACATCTGGCTCCCCCGTATCTGTGTAGTCACTTAACATCTGCCTTTTATCTGTGATTACTGCTGGCATTTCAATCAGTTCTTGAATCAGCGGCGGCCACTCTGGATCCATCGGCATGAACAGGCGGCTCAGAGAGATCGTGATGTCATTCATGTCAAACCACCTGTACCAGTCACATTCCAGATCACCCATTTTTCTTCTTTTATCTGGCCTTAAAGACTCCAGGGCTTTGTATGTAGCCAGTGGGGCAATGTGACAAGCAAACTGTCTGGCGTGCACATCTTGACAATCAAGCAATGAAGTAATGACGGTAGTCTGCTCATTGTTCTGAATGCCACCGGTGACAAAATGTGTCCTTAAAGTCCAGGTGAGCGGCTGGCGGTCTGGTTTGAAGGTGGACGTCATAACAGCCCACGGCTCTCCTTCATTCTTGCCCGGTGCTTTGTAGCCTAAGCCGCCTCGTGCAATCACCTTTTGAGGCTTAATGGGCCTAATCCTGCCCTGGAGTTTGGCGCCCAGGCCCTCGCCATCTTGATATCCCATTCTTATCAGAATGTTCCAGCCGGGGGTATTCATCATATTTTTCTTTTTCTTCTTCCCCTTAGAAGGCAGGGGTGTCATAGCAACTGTGGTAACAGTCTCAGATAGCATCGGCCGTGGACGGGGAACGTCCAGCACAGATAATAACGGCTTGTTGGCAGGCCATATGAAAGGAACCGATGAAGCTACATGAATGTCTTCCTCTGGCAAGATCGGCACGCTGGTCACCTTGATAATGCGGCCCTTGTGCGGAAACTTGAGGCACTGATGGTTTGTAGAGGGCACTGCGTCAAGCTGCTGAATATAAGGACGTCCCAGGATGCCATTAAAGGTCGGATCCATATCCAGAATATGAAAATCTGCTGTAATGGTGGCTGGACCCAAGCTGACTTTGAGAGTAATCATACCCAGAGGGGGTTTCTTTGTATTGTCATATGCCGTGACAGTAATGGTAGATGGCCGAATCTGGCTCTCAGGGATACCGCATAACTTCAGAGTGCTCGGAGGCAACACATTGATAGATGCACCGGTGTCTACCAAACACTGCTTAACGGCCACTTTGTTGATATCAACCGTAATACATAGGGCATATTTTCTTGCCGGTAGAGGTGCTAACTCATGTTCATGGAATGTGATTGCCGGCTGACTGCTGGCAGGGGTCAAGACTGTAATTATCTGTTCAACCGGAAGGTCCTCATTGACCATGACCTTCTGCAGGTATTCCTTCAGGGCCAGCTGATGAGTGGTGGACCTCTTGATTAATTCAAGAATGGAGATTCTGGCTGGAGTGCGATCCAAGTGCTTTAATAAATCATACTGAGTTCCCGGCACTGAATCTTGTTCCTGCTCTTGCTCTTGTGGCCCCTGCACAGGCTCTAGCTCTCTCTGTGGGAAAACACCGTGGAATATCCGTCCACTGCGGAGCGGCGCTACGCCTTGACGCGCCTCTGTCGGGGCAATATTAGGAGGAGGGTTGGAAGAAGAAGAAGGAATGTTGGTAGCAGAAACCCTGCTAGGGGATATCAAAGGGGAATTCAATGAAAGGGGCGCCCCCGTAGGAGACATGGTAGTGGTGTTTAACAAAGATGTCCCCGCGGGAGGCATGGGAGGAGTATTTGATGAAGGTGCCCTCGCAGGAGGCGTGGGAGAAGAGAGGGATATCCGAATGCGAGGAGCATTGGCAGGTGATGGAATAAGGAGAGATCGTGGCACAAAAGGTGGTTGAACTGATGACGGAGGAATTCTTGCCGGTGTAGGAGTGGTAGAGGGGGTAGCGGGTGCTGGCGGTGAGCGGAGTAGGAGTGGCCTGGATGGCGCGTGTGTGGGATTGGTGGTGGAAGGTGGAATGGTAGGTTGTGGAGGTGGTAGGCGGGTAAGAAGAGAGCGAGCCGGCAAGGCCGTGGAATTGGTGGAGGTAGAAGGATTGACGGGGAGTAGAAGGGGACGTCCCGATAGGAGAATAGAAGAAGAAGGAGGGGTGCGCAAAAGGCGCGGAGTTTGATTTTGAGTTGGATCATGGTGAAATGCCCCGACAGAGGCGTTTTCTTCGTGCCATCCCTGCCCTCTCTCCACCTCGTAGAGAGACGTGACAGGGTTCACATGTTGATTAGGAGCGTGTTCCGGCAATGGATTACGGACGATCCCCATATCTTGCTGGGGTGCTGGAGCTTGCTGTGGCTGAACTTGTTGCGGAGCTGGCTGCTGTTGTTGCTGATTTTGTTGTTGCCGAGAAGCCCTTCTTTCTTTCATAGCGGATATGAATTGTCTCATCTCATCCCAATTGATGTCACCCTAGTCATTTAGATCGTAGATGTAATCTCTGAAGTGGAAGCAACGATCCAGGTTGTGACCAGGGCCGCGATGAAAGGCACAATAACGGGATGTGTCAACATTAGCGGGCCACACGGTTCTTTCCTTTGGTAATGCGAGCAAGTTGGCGGCCATCAGGGCATTAAAAATATCGGGGAGACTTTCAGGAAGTGGGGGATAGTGGTCCCTTTTGGGGCCAAGTGGCGGTCTCCGTTGTTGTTGTTGGCCGTAGTTGGCTGGTGGGGGCACTTGATGGTATTGTGGTGGAGCTGGAGGATCTATGCGGGGGGCTTGGTTTTGCGGTGGAGCGAAGGAGCGTTGAGGCGCGAATTGGGGTGGTGGAGTAGGGTTAAAATGAGGGTTCTGTCGTGGAGGTGGTGGTGGACGTGGGTTAGCTTGATTATGGGGGTTGCCAACTACGCCAACCTGCTCATTTGTGACAGTGCCTTCAGTCGTGGGCCCGCTGTTGACATTTGTATTCTTTTTAAATAGCCGAGGCTTCGGCTCAAACATGCCCATGATGGGCGAGTCCTTCATTTGCGTTTGTATATAACGAGCTCTTTCATAGAGCTCTTCCATAGTTGTTAGCCGATTCATGGCCAAAATGTGCCGGAATTGGGGGGTTGCATTAGAAATGACCATTTTCACTTGCTCCTGTTCCGACAATGTGTCCTTTAGTTTCTCGGCCATAGACCGCCACCTATCAGCAAATACAATGAAGTCCTCCTCGGGCTTCATTTTCTCGGCAACTAAATCTGTAACAGAAAGGGAAGGTCCCACCCGGTCTCTGTACTTTTGCAGGAATTTTCTTTGAATAATATCAAAATCGCCGGCATCAGCCGGCTCCAAAGAATAAAACCATTCGAGGGCTGGCCCCTCAAGAGATCACCTGAATAAGTAGGCCAGGGAGGCCTTATTGTCCTGCCAAAAGGAAGTCTCATATCGGAAATCCTTTAAATGAATGAATGGGTTGCCCGTCCCATTATATCGCCGGAAATTCGGCATTTCAGAAGGTGGTAAATGGAACACCGGCAACGTAGGAAGAGAAATTTCTGGAGCATTCTTAGTCGCTGTAACCTTCTTGAGCTGTTCCTCCATACTGGCCAGCTTCTGAAGCAAGAGAGTGTTGGTATCGGGCTCGACCGGGGCCTGATTCTGAGCAAAAGAAGGCGGTATAGGCGTTCGTAGAATCTGAGGAGGTTGGAAGGATTGATGCCTAACCGCTGAATAGCTCGCCTGCTGGGCCGGCATGGCCGCAGTAGGCGTTTGTGGACGAGAGGAGGGGGGATGCAAGACCGCCTGGTCATTAACAATCTGATGGCCACTCACGGCCGGAGGGGGATTAGAAGAAGAAGAAAGAACCGACTTCCCTTTTAAAGCGGCCTGAATGGCTTGCCGCTGGGAGTCATCCAACTGGGAGAGAGCCTGGATCAAATCCGTGACATTAATGGAAGGGGAAGGGTTCCCCGAAGTGTTGGAAGATGGAACTTGAGACGAAGGGTCCGCCTCATGAATAGTGGTATCAACCACATGAACTTGTGAGTAATGGGGGTGAGGAGGAAGGTAGTTCCCCTCATAATAAACAGAATCCTGGAGAGGGTCCTCATATTGACCAAATATGTTCTCATTCTCATCATCATAAGAGTACCCGTTGCCTGACATGTTGATAGTTTTACCTGAACGGAGTTTCATTCTTAAGAGAGAGAGTGTTTAATGAAGGAACTATCACAAAATATTCAATCCAAACAAGGCAATCAAATCACCCAACTATGTTTATGCAAACAAGGTTGGCAAGAAACACAAGATTTTAATGTTTGATGTTTGAATTAGGGCGGATTATTTGTGAAAGTTCACTCTTTTGCCAAATGAGACCTAGTTTGATCCAAGTGTAACCTCCGGGTCAACTAAGTTTTTCTCTCTCTTTAACAACGCATAGGTTCTCTAAACTCCAGGTACTTCAAGGGTACAACCAGCCCGGCGTCCGTGAGGGAATCCACGGGTGCGGGGACTTATGGAGGTCTTGGAAAAGGGATTTCCGGTCCAAAGAGACGGAATGCTCAATGGAGGGTCGTCCCGATTCCAAGAAGGGTGTGTGGATCCTAGGGTAGAGAGAGGAGGTCTCTCAACCAAGCCAACAAATCAAAACAATCCAAGCAGCAATGTAATATTAAGACAAATGCCAAGCAATGAATAAGAGCTAATCTGTGAAAAAGAACAGAAAAGAAACGCCCTGGGAAAGGTCGTTTTCACAGCAGGAGGAAAGACACGCCCTGTGGTAGGTCGTGACAAAATGAAAACACGGCAGCGTGGCTGTCGTTAAACTCTGTGAGGGGCTCACAGACGGTAGGAAAACACGCCTTTAGGTGAGGCGTTATAAAGAAAGGACGCCTTCAAGGGAGGGCGTCAAAACTCAGAGAAAATGCCCTGATGATAGACGCTGATAATAAATGAAACGCCTCGGGGAGGGGCGCTAATCCACAGGCAATATGATAAGCAGCAGCAGCAGTTATGATAAAGAGAAATGCCCTAATGACAGGCGTTGATAAGAAATGAAACGCCTCTGAGAGGGGCGTTAATCCACAGACAATATGATAAGCATGCAGCAGACAGCAGTTATGGTAAAAGACGCCCTGGAAGTGGGCGTTACTCGACGAAACACGTCCCTGAGAGGGGCGTTAAATAGCAGACGACAAAATGAGCAAACAGAACGCCAGCAGGTGCAATAAACACACGCCCTGGAAGGGGGCGTTAATCAGTAAAACATGTCCCTGTGAGGGGCGTTAAATCAAAAGACGCCCTTGTGGAAGGCGTTAATAAGCAGCAATTGACTGATCCGGGGAGTGTGCAGGGTGCACAGTGGAGAGTGCCTGAGGGGCACAAAGGAAAGGGTACCGAGGGTACCGAGGGGAAAGGGCACGCGAGGGTGCCTAAGGGGAAAGGACACACGAGGGTGTCAAAGGGGAAAGGGCACACGAGGGTGCCAAGGGGAAAGGGCACACGAGGGTGCCAATGGAGATGGTAATCAATAAAGAAAACAGTGGACGCCCCACCGTGATCGCCAATTTGTAGATCCTATTAAAATCCACTTTAATATAAAAAAGCAATAGATATGGTGAAAGCAATAAAATAGCACGAGGTGCTAATGTGGAGAGTGTGTGATCGCCAGAGACACGAGAGTCTCAAAGAGGAGATTGATATGGGGAGATGATCGCAAAATATCTCAAAAGATGCGGGGGATGTGAGTACTCCTTTTCTCTTCAAGATCGGCCGGCCGACGAAGAGAGTCTTTTCAATTGATTACCCTTGCAAAAAAAACACAAACACCAATAAAATATGGATTAGCAAATGGTGAGTGTAGCATCAATTCTATATGAATATATGAGCATGAAAATTGTAAAAAAGACATACCTTAAGGGGGTGGCCCTTAAACCCCTATGCAAAGAGGGTGTGAAATATAATGATGAATGCAAACATTAAGAGGAGTGTGCAAGAGATTGCACTAAGGGGAGATATTCCCAACGTGGTTGAGAGAGGGAAAATTGATAAAAGAATAATGATGCAACATGCATGCGTGTATGTGAACTATACAGTAAACAAAATAAAAAAAAGAAGAAGGGAGATAGAAAAATCTGATATGCTGCTGTGGCTTTGATGCTCGATGGGGATGAGGCTTTGAAGGATGAAGCTTTAACGTGAGGGAGCCTTCTCCTTAGCCAAACAGCAACGGCAACCTGTATAAGAGAAGAAAAAAAAGAACAAAAAAAAACGAAGTAACAGAAGGAGAAGAAGAATAAGAAGAATCAGAGGGGAGGAGAAGAAGAACCGAACAGAAGAAGAAAAAGAAAAGGCAGAAGAAGAAGAAGAAGAAACGTAGGAAGAAGGAGAAACAGAAGAAGAAAGCAGAAGAAGAAAACAGAAGAAGAAAAGAAGCGGCCGAAGAAAACCGAAGAACCTCCGAACCAACCTAACAGAGATGAAGAATCTCTATAAAATAGGATCGAACCTCATAGATAGAAGGATAAGAATGGGCAAGAGCCCAAGAAGGGAAGGATAAGAATGGGCAGGGTATCCAAACGGAGCAGGGACTCTCTGGGGAAAGGCTACGCTCGTTCGGAACACAAAAATGAAACACGACCTGGACAAAGGCGTCAATTCAAGAATTGACGACCTGCCAGAGGGCGTCTTTTAAAAACACGACTTAGATTAGGGCGTTAATTCAAAAATCAAATTTTAGAATTTATTTAAAAATTGTGAAACACGTCTGAATCAAAGGCGTTAATTAAAACGCGCCCTAACCAAGGACGTTAATTCAAAATATTTAAAATAGGGCCATTTTTTATTTCTCAATATTATTTTTTTATTTTTTAGGTGGAGGTGCATCTCAATGCCCTGATTCCAACGACTATTTTTGTGAATTTTTCTGACACCCAGAAGGCCACCAAATCACCTCTGGAAGAGAGTGGAAAATAATATTAAAAAATCAATTTGAAAAAGTGACGACCGTGTGTAAGGCGTGAATTCAATTTCCGATTTTTTTATTCTTTCCAAATTCAAAATAACGTCCATGGTTAAGTCGTTAATTCCTGAAAAATTTCGAAAAATTCCCAAAAAAATCCAGAAAAATGGAAATTTGAAAGAATGGACGCCCTCCAATAGAGTCGTTAATTTTTTAAGAAACGCCCATGTATAAGTCGTTATTTAAAAAACGCCCCATGTAAAGTCGTTATTTCTGAAAAATAGAGAAAAATACCCAGAAAATCCAGAAAAATTCAGAAAAATCCAGAAAAATCCAGAAAAATAAGAAAAGGGTGAAAAAGGGGAGAAATCCAAGAAAAGTGAGAAAAACCACTCAAATAGAACTAATTTGAGGGTCAAATTGGGGCATTACGAGGTAATATGAGATGTACTCGTAGTAACGTCAATTTTGACGTGTCTACAGGGCTCGGCTCGCCCGCTCGGCATGACGCTTCCTTCCACGGCTGCTGTCGCCTCCTGATGCTATTCCTCCAGAGATGGCGTTGATGTGGACCCCTCGGGGGGCGTTGTCAACCTCCTCTGCGGCGCCTTGATCTTCTCTGCGCTCGGCAGTGAACCGAGCCAGGTGCCCCAGGTGGACGAGGCGCTTGATTTCATCTTGGAGCTGGTGGCAATCACCGGTGTGATGCCCATGATCGCCGTGGAATAGACAATGTCTGTCTCGCTTGCGGTTCTTTGACCTCATCGGCTCGGGCCGACAGAGAAGTCCCGAGTCTTTGACGCCTTCATAGATTTCATAGACCGGGGCGGTTAACGGGGTGTACCGCTCGTACTTCCGCTTGCGCTCTCCATCTCGGTCTCGCTTCTTTCCCGAGCTAGGATTTGGCTCGGGGCCCCGCTTCTTGTCCCCCTCCCGACCCGAGCCGGTTGCGTCTCGGCAAGCGCTGAGCACTTCTTCGCACTCGGCGTGGCGTAGAGCCAGAGTCACTAGCTCGGTAAGGGTCGAGGGAGGGTGGAGGACGAGTTCGTGGCGGAGGTTCTCGTCTCGGGTACCCCCGGTCAGTGCGGTTGTGGCCGAGGCCACATCCAGGCGGGGGATTCAGAGGGCTTCCGATTTAAACCGGTGGACGTAAGCCCGGAGCCTTTCCCCTTGCGCCTGTTTGAGGGCCAAGAGCCCCGCTACCGACCTTGGGGGGGCACTTTCGGCGAAGTTCTCCTTGAAGACTCGCCCGAACTGCTTGAAGTCTCGGATGAATCCGGGGGCGAGAGCCCGGAACCACGCTTGAGCGCCCTGGACCAGAGTGGTCACAAAGGCTCGGCACTTGATGGGGTCCGACGCTCCGTGTAGAGTCATCAGGGCGTCGAACCTATCGTAATGGTCGGCCGGGTCGCCTTGGCCGTCGTAAAGCTTGAAGGTTGGTATGGGGGCTCTGGGAGATACCTCCGCCTTCAAGATATACTCGGAGAAGGGGGATTTCTCATCATCTTCTGGGGAAGAGGCCTTCTACAGGGCGCGAAGGGCGCGCTCCTGCTCAGCGAAGCACCTTTCGAAATCTCGCAGCCGGAGGGATAACTCCGGTAGCTGTCGTGCCGCGAGGCTAGGGGGGGTGCCTTGGCGATCTCCGAGAACGTCGGCTTCCGGATCTGGCCGTTGCGTCCCCCGCCTTCCTTTCCTCGGCGTGGAGGAGGCCTCTTGCTCCGGAGGTGGAGCTTGCGAGGGTCCTCCGACCCTGTTACGGATGAGCTGCTGGCCGCGGAGGGTGAAGCGGCCCCCAGCCGTGTGCTGGGACGTACTCCTGCGGGGGGGGCTCCCTGACGGGGCGCGGGACCTTGCATCCCTGGCCGCCTGGGTCTTCATGAGATCCACGAGGACATCCAGTTTGGCGTTGAGGGCCTGGAAGGCTTCGGCGCCGCCGCGGGGGGGGGGGGGGGGGGGTGGTGGTCCGTCGGCGGGGATGCTGGCGTTGGAGGGAGGGTTCTGTGAGGCCCTGGAAGGACCATCCCCTGCTGCTGCCATGACCTTACCCTTTTCGCCGGCGGACCTCCTCCCTGAGCTCCTTCTCACCATGTTGGCTCTTCGTGCGTTTCCCACAGACGGCGCCAGATGAAGAGGCGAAATCTCGCGCTGGTTCCTGAGCTGGCTGGTAATCACCAAGATAATGAACTGCAAGATAGGGAAACGGGTCAGAGGGCCCAGGGGGATTCCCTGGGACAAAACCCTCCGACGCTCAAGTCAGTAGAGCAATGGTGGGAGCAGCGATAGGGAGGAGAAGGTGAAGGCGCGAGATCCCTCTCCACCAATGGGGTGAAGTGATCCTTGCTCAGGAGTTGGGGGTGGAACAATGCCCTTTTGGACTTACCTTTCGCATGAGGGTATCCCAGGTTTTTATAATGCGCCGCCTTCTGGAGTCCTGCAAGCTGAGAGGTCTCCGGTGGAGGTTACGTCCTCGTCGTGGGCTTTGATGGCCTCATCGTGGGGGCGTTATCCTCGCGGGGAAGCCGGAGCTCCTGGACTTCTTAGCGTTTGGCCCACTGTGGACTCTAACGGCTGCAGTGATGAACATTTCATCGGTCGTTCCGAGCTTAAGGGGGCCGGCCCTATCGGGCGATAGGCCTAGCTCGGTGAGGAGATGGGTCGGATAGATCGGCTAGCGCTTCCCCCCTTCGTGCGGAGGGATAGCTCATGCGCGGGTCTTCCTGTGACCTGACCGAGGCTCAGGCTCTCCGAGCCTTGGGGCCGCCTAGGAGAGTTGTTTCCTCGAGCATTATTTTATTGGGCTTTTTCGAGTGGGCCCTGCGGGCTGTCACTTGGGCGAGCTTGCCTCGTTGGGCCTTGTTGGGCCTAGTTGGGTCTGCTCTTTGAGTGGGCTGCAGGAATCCCCCTCTCCACCTCTGATTGTCTTCCTACTAACCACCGGTAGGGACGTCAACACCACAGATCGGACAACTTCCGATTGCCTTCCTACTAACCACTGGTAGGGACAATCTTCAGGTTCAAATGTTTGAATGAAATGGAAAGAGAACAAGATAAGAAAACACTCAAACAAGATATAGAATATGCTCAAAGAGAAAAGATCTTGTCTGAGATTACTGGAGCTTGAATCTGATTCTTCAATGATATCTTCTTCCTTGTGAAATGATCTTCCTTGGATCACCTTGAGTTGATGAAGAAGATGAAGGATACAGATTTGATCTCCCTTGAAAACCTTGTGAAATCAGCTTCCTTGGATCACCTTGATAGCCTTGCTTGCTTCTGCACTTCCTTAGAGATTGCTTGCTTTGATATGAGCTTGAAACACCTTGGAATGGATGAAGAACTCCAGCCTGAAGCACTATTCACGGAGGTGCTACAGTACCCGCGAATCACCTCCTCTAGCCTCCCTTGTTCTCTCTTGTTCCAATTGAAGCATTAGGGTTTCTAACCCTCTTGTGTTGGTTTTATATCTTTTGAATGGTCCATAGACAAGCCCCAGACCAGATCCACGTTTTGTGGGAGATTGGGTGACTTTAGGATTAAAGAAATCCATGGAGAATGGCTCTTCTCGAAGTGGAAAACAAAGTCAACATTGATGGCTCGGGGCTGGCGGTCGACCTGCAGAAGCTGGCGGTCGACCGCTACTGAGAAACCCTGTAGATATTTGATCTCTGGAATTTTCGGTCGACCGCTACTGGGCTGGCGGTCGGCCGCCACTGATAATCCGTCAGTCAGTGAGTTGCTGGCAGGGGCGATCGATCGCCCCTGGGCTGGCGGTCGACCGCCAGCTGGGCAGACCCCGAGTTATGCTGGGTCAGTCCATTAATCCCTTTAGCTCCGTCGCTTGAGTCCTTTAGCAGGTCGTTCTCATCTGTGGCATCAATCTTGACAGTCTTGAAGATTTCTATTGATTATATCGCTCCTATAAACAAAATTTTGTTCCGAGGGCGGAGGGGGCGCTACCCCCTTGACCCCCGAGACCTGATCGGGCAGGTCGATCCCCGCGACCTGACTGCGTAGGTCGATCCGCGTGCGTGGGCGCAATCATTAAGCTTTCACATTTGTCATCTCCACTCCATTCCTTGTCCATTTATTGGCTTATCTGTCATGAGCAAAACATCACGTATCTCAGTCATATGAGAGTGGAAAAACATCAATGACCTATAGTGTTTAGCCATTATCAAAATCAAGAATATCAAATAACTCAAATGATCACAGAATGATGTCGAATGACCCAAGTGACCACAAGATGACTCAAATGACCATCGGGGTATAACATTCTCCCCCTTTTTGATGATGGCAACACTGTGAGTCATTATGTGGCAATAATATCTAAGATGGCAAAGTTTATGACATATGCGACATGTGTAGCTCAAGATCCATGATAGTGAAAGCATGTGAATGCGGATATGTATGCATAGATGATCAAAGCATGTGAATGCTATGCACAATCCCCCATCACATATGAAGACTCAAAGCTCACAAGGTTCTCTCCCCCGTGGACTCTCTCCCGTCCACAATTCACTCTCCCCCTTTGACAACTCACAAAGTCCGCACCAAGGACGGACAAAGGTATTAGCTCATAAAGGACTCACAACAAGATATTTTCTCCCCCTTTGACAGCAGCAAACAGGAGGGATAAGGTAGAGAAGGTGACGGATGTCTGTGAGACCAGAGTTGAAAGGAGTTGAGAGCAAGCCATTATATGCAAACCTGAACTAGACCGTGAGCAACATATATGGTTCAAAGCTAATGAGATCCGAGATCATCAATGGAGTTCAAAAAGTAGCGACATCCAAGTTTTAATAGAAATGAACCAAAAGTGCATATAATGGCAGTGTGTAATCTTCTCTTGTCTTATATATCCATATTCAATAACTACAAAGGGAATAACATAAAAACGAGTATTGAGGCTAAACAATCATGACTAGAGCATGGAATTTTATGATTGCAGCATATTTTCATGATCTTTTATATTTGAAGGCACATGACTCATATTTTACAAGCAATCAAGTCTAGTACATGCCTCCTAGCCGTAAGAATACACGTTGTTTAGACGCCAGTATCCCTAGGTATTTGGCAAGACTGACGGTTATGCTTCAGAATGAACAGAGATAGCAAAGTCACATCATGACATATATCATCTCATTTCTGTGATGAGAAGATATATTTCTCAGTAATTATGCCAATGCTCTACCTAGAGTCCAAATATAATTAAGACAGAGATAACAGGGACACATCATGACATATCATTTGTCACTTGATTTGATGACATGACATGTTTCTCCGTGCAACAATATCATTGCTCTGTCAAATTGATTTTCAAGAATTTCAGCTCATCAAGATGTTTAAGAACAATACTAAGCCTGAGTGTATCACCAAGATGGTCATGAATTTTGAATTTTCAGATTTCAGGAGAGTCATTCAATATACAACATGCAATCTCTAGTTAAGATCTATTAAAACCACAGAACATAGATGATTTCAGAACAAATATTTCAGAACTTCAAGGAAATCATTAAATCTAAACCATTTTCATTGCATGGACAATCATCAGGGCATATAATAGAAAGCTCTTACGCCGTAGTTCTGTCGGTCTCAGGATCTCATTTTCAAACTGGAAGCCTGTGAAGTTCAGATTGCAAGAGATTAAGAAAGGCAGCAAGACTCCCCCTAAGGATATGTAATGAATGCACTCAAGGAGTTATGTTTGAAATCAAGCGCAATGACAATTGTCAAGGAGAGGTTGACTTGAACCAAGCATGGGTTGGCCTGATCGAACATGAAGTTGGCAGAAATGAAATGCATGACTCAACACATGGTTGTACACTTATTAAATGCAACAGAATGAAGATTAAACAAATGCATGAATGTTGCAAAGAGACAACATGGTACAGAACTCCCCCTTACTATATGACCTATATGCAACAGTGACACATGGTACTTGACAGAGGTGAATCATCATACATATTGAGTGCTTCTAGGCAAGCATAACATGCCTTTCCATACATCAACATTTGATATACCATGGTCTTGCAAGAATAATACTACACAAACCATGCAATGCATCGTGATCATGAATTCAATCTTTATTATGCATCATGACTATATGTAATGCTACACCATATGCAAAATGACATATTTACATATAAACAATGCATAGAAATCAATCTGTAAAAACACACAACTGAATTGAATAAGAGCATCATATCAAGTTTTATTGGCCTGAGGTCGGCAAAGACCAAGCTTCCTTCTGAGTGTTGAAAACCTATCATTACACAAGGGCTTGGTGAAAATATTAGCAATTTGATTTAGAGTATCAACAAAATACAGTTCAAAATTTTTCTTAACGACCTCATCTCTAATGAAGTGATGCCTAATCTTAATATGCTTAGTCCTAGAGTGTTAGACTGAATTTTTGGCAATGTTGATAGCACTAGTGTTATCACACAGAATCGGGACACAACTAAGATCCACTAAGTAGTCTTGGAGTTAGTGTTTAATCCACAACACTTTGGTGCCACAGCTCCCAGCAGTAACATATCCTACTTCTGCTGTTGAGAGGGCAACTGAGTGTTGTTTCTTGGAGGCCCAAGAAACTAAACACCCGCCCAGAAACTGGCAGTAGCCACTAGTACTCTTGCGATCCAGCTTGCATCCAGCATAGTCTGCATCAGAATAAGATATAAGAGATAAATCACATGATGACGGATATCATAATCCCAAATCTTGAGTGCCAGTAAGATATCTAAGGATACATTTGATGGCAGTCAAGTGGGATTCTCTAGGACTAGCTTGAAATCTAGCACAAAGGCATACACTAAACTGGATATCTGGTCGGGATGCAGTCAAATAAAGTAATGAGCCAATCATACCTCTATAGATTTTTACATCCACTAATTTACCATTTTCATCCGAATCCAATGATGTTGTGGTGCTCATAGGAGTTGTAATTATTTTTCTATTTGTCATGCCAAATCTTTTCAGCAGCTCCTTGATGTATTTGGCTTGACTTATGAAGCACTCATCTTCTCCTTGGTTGACCTGTAAACCGAGAAAAAATTAGAGTTCTCCCATTAGGCTCATCTCGAATTCGCTAGTCATGAGATTAGCAAATTCCTCACACATTTCATATTTAGTAGAACCAAACATAATATCATCAACATAAATTTGAACAATCAAAATGTTCTTACCTTGCTTCTTGGTGAAAAGTGTTTGATCTACCTTACCTGGTGTGTACCCTTTCTCAATGAGGAATGAGCTTAGTCTCTCATACCAAGCTCTTGGTGCTTCCTTCAGTCCATAAAGTGCCCTGTCTAGCTTGTATACAAAATCACCATGGTTAGTGTTCTCAAAGCCAGGGGGCTGCTCAACATAGACTTCTTCTTTGATCAAGCCATTCAAGAAAGTACTTTTTACATCCATTTGATACTGCTTTATTCTAAGGGAGCATGCAAAGGCAAGTAGAATTCTGATGGCCTCAAGTCTAGAAACTGGGACATAAGATTTCTCAAAGTCTACCCCAAACTCTTGATTATACCCTTGAGCCACCAATCTAGCTTTGTTTCTTATAATCTTGTCATCCTCACTGAGTTTGTTCCTAAAGACCCATTTAGTGCCTATGACAGATTATGATGATGGTCTAGGAACAAGATGCCAAACTTTGTTTCTTTCAAACTGGTTTAACTCGTCTTGCATTGAATTTATCCAGTTTTCATCTTTTAATGCCTCATCAACATTCTTGGGTTCAATCTGGGAGACAAGAGCAAGTTGATCTAATTCTTCCAAAATTCTAAAATGTGACCTTGTTCTAGGTGGGTCATTCAAGCTACCAATGACATTTTCTAAAGGATGATCCTTAAGAATTCTAATGTTTGTAGAATCATTACCTTCTCCTGGAGCTCGATCCCTTGCATTACTTGATTCAGCTAGGTCACCATCTTCTCTTGTTTCTTCTTGTGAAGGATCATTCTTTTCCTTCATGCTTAGGAATTCCCCATCTTCATCATTTTTCCTGCAAGAGTTATCATTGTTAGAATCATCGTGATATTCATCAAAGGAAACATGGGGTGATTCTTTCACAGTTTGACTCTTGACATTATAAATTCTATAAGCCCTAGATCTATCAGAATATCCAAGGAATATATCTTCATCGCTCTTGGGCTTGAATTTATCTAAGTCTCTTTTATCATTATTGTGGATGAAGCATTTAGATCCAAATACTTTCATGTGTGCGAGAGAAGGTTTTTTACCTTTCAGCAACTCATAAGGAGTCTTTTTGGTGTGTGGCCTTACCATAGAGCGGTTGATAATGTAACATGCCGAGTTTATCGCTTCAGCCCAAAATTTTCTTGGGAGTTGCCGTTCGACAACCATTGTTCTTGCCATCTCTATGAATGTTCGATTCCTTCTTTCAACTACACCATTTTGCTCCGGGGTTCTTGGTGAAGAAAACCGGCGTGAAATGCCTTCAGCCCTGCAAAGATTATAGAAGTCAACATTTTTAAATTCACCACCATGATCATATTGAATGTTGGAGATTTTGAACTCACCGTCTTGCTTTATCTTCATATAGAGTGCCTCAAACTCATCAAAAGCATCATTTTTATGTGTGAGAAAGAAAACCCATGTGAACCTAGAGTAATCATCCAGCAAGACATATCCATATTTTCTCCCACTTAAACTAGCAGTTCTGGTTGGACCAAATAAATCCATATGAATCAGCTCAAGTGGTTTAGATGACATATTTGCAGATCTAGCCTTGAAGGATTTTCTTGTTTGTTTACCTAGGGCACATGCATCACATAATTTATTTTCTTGTTTAAAAGAAAGTTCAGGCAACTCATTCACCATTGAATGCTTTAACAGTTTATGTAAGACATTGTAGCTAGCATGACCTAGTCTACGATGCCATAACCATGCAAGTTCAGATTTTGGTGCAGCAAGATAAAGATTTATGTGAGCAGGATCATCTAAGTCAATCATGTAAATATTGTTGACTCTTTTTCCAGAAAATTTTACCTTGTCCGATTTTGGTTCAAGGATTCTACTTTCATAAGAGTCAAACAGCACTTTGTGACCTTTATCACACAATTGACTTATACTAAGTAGGTTGTATTTCAAACTTTCAACTAGCAGCACGTTACAAATGGAGTTGGAGAGGTTCTTACCTACATTACATGTTCTAATGATTTTTCCCTTATTGTTCCCTCCAAATGTGACGTATCCTCCTTCCTTTTCCTCCAAGAGACAAAATTTTGTTTTGTCTCCTGTCATGTGTCTTGAACAGCCGCTATCAAGGTACCACATGTTATGCATGGCTGCAAAACACTCCTGCACAAGTAATTAAGCAATTATGTTTGGAACTCAACCAAATTTGGGTCCCATCAAACTCTTCAGATTTTTAAAACATGAAACCATTTCTTTTGGAATCTAAACCTTCCTAGCATTCACGTTTTGTTTGCTTAGAGCAGGGATTTGATTTTTCTTTTCAGCTTTGACATTCACTTTTTGTTTAGAAGCTCTTTATTAGATTTTGTGGAAGTTTGAGGAAGTTTACTTCTTAAACCATTGAGGTCGTTGGTTGATTTTGGGTTGAAAGTGATTGTTTTACCACCTAGGAGATTGAAACTTATAAGATTGATGAATACATTGTTGAAGTTAGATGGAAGGCTCTATCACCACAGGATGTGGATCCAGAGGGGGGGTGAATAGATCAACTGGCTATTTAAATATTAGGCCTAGAATCAAATGCGGACTTTAGAAGAACACTAAACAAACACAGCCAATGCACCAAATGAAACACACAAGATCTGCTGAACAAGCAATCAAACACACGAGAGGCACAAGGCTTTTAGGTGGTTCGGTCAATCTGACCTACGTCCACCTCACATTCAACTCGAATGTGGATTACTGCTGATACACAGCTTCAATCAGCTGGGCTCTACAGCTTGCCAACAACGGCTGGGGCTTACAGCTTATCCCGACCAGAGGAACACCCTCTGCAATAGCTGAGCTTCACAGCTTGCTCTGCTGGGCACTACAGCTTAGCCGACCAGAGGAACACCTCTGTAACCTGTTGCCTCACAGCTTGAAACCGCTGACTGACAGCTTGATAGAACAAGAGTTTTCAAAGAGAAAATAGCAAGATTGAAAACAAACAAAACACACAATCGAATGGAAGAAAACCAAAACGACTGTAGCTCAAGGTTGAGCAATATCAGCTTTGGTAACTAGACCAAGATACTGATTCACAAGCTCTTACAATAACTCTCTCAACTCATCTCTCTTTTTCTTCTTCTCTCCTTTTCTTCTTCTCTGCTTTTCTTCCTCTCACAGTGGATCTCGGTGGCTGCTGCTTCAGACTGGATGTATAGACTTCGCCAACTCTGATCAGCCTTTACAGAAGATGAAGACTGATATATATAACAGCAGCAGGTGGATAAGGGCGCATGGCTTCCACGTTTTCCCGCCCAAGGAATTCTCCAGATTCAAGGTGCTTCCATCCACGTGGCAGCATCTGGTCACCTCATCCTCCTGGGATCACGAGCCATGTCAGCAATCTCAGTAGAGAATCCCTGTCAGACAGAGTATCGGATGATCAGATTAAATAACAACTCTATATAGACTTATCAGAAGAACTGCGTTGTATAGACTTCATATAAGTGAAAGCTATGTACAGACTTGCTGTATGAAGCAACCGCTGTACAGACTTAGGTGATATGAAGACTGTCAATGTATAGACTAAGTGAAGATCAATGCAATGTACAAACTTCGCAAATGAAGATGCAATGTGTAGACTTCATGAATGAAGATGCAATGTGTAGACTTCAGTGAGACTCAATTGAAGACAGACGATGTATAGACTTCAGAACTGATGCACTGTGTAGACTTCACGACTGATGAATGCAATGTACAGACTTTGCAAGATGTGAAGGAGTTTAGTGTACAGACTTCACGATGTGAAGGCTTGTTAACAAATGACTGTACAGACTTGAGGTGAAGACCGATGTATAGACTTTCTAAAAGAACGTCTGTAAAGACTTGAAGCAATGGAAAACATCGACTGTATAGACTTTGAACTGCAACGTAGGCAAAGGCATCGATGTATAGACTTCGAAGCTGAACGTAGGTAAATAACCCAATGTGCAGACTTTGAATCGCAACGAAGGAACAGATGCCAATGTACAAACTTTGGCAAACAATGATGTACAGACTTTACCTCGTGCAAGCTACAGTGACTGAATGTATAGACTTTGGAGTCTGAGAACAATGTACAGACTTTGTAAAACAGAAGCCTGTATAGACTTGAAAGATCAAGATGCTAAGGAAGACGGTCATTGTACAGACTTAGATGCCATTGACAAATGCATGCTACAGTCCAATGTGTGGACTTACATGAGACGCTCAATGTACAGACTTCGCCTGACACCGTCCAATGTACAGACTTTGCCTTAGACTCTAAATGAGACGGACAGTGTATAGACTTAGCCAATGCAATGAGTTGACGCTACGGTGTATGTCAATGCAATGAGTTGACGCAGTCCAAAGTACAGACTTTATTCTAGCAGGTAATGTAGCAATGTATATACATTGATCTTGAATGTGCAATGTATAGACTATGCAATGCACTGTGGATGTATGGACTTGGCAGTCGACGGGCAATGTGTAGACTATGCACAACTAGATGAGTCGACTCATGAGAACAGGGGGTCGACCCATGACAATGTATACACTTTGCAATCGACAGGCAATGTACACACTTGCTAGGATGCTGCAATAGACACAGACAGTGTACAGACTTATGTTGCTGAAGCAGTGTATATACATTGAGACTTTGAGTGTATGTTCAGTGTGAAAGCAAGATAAAATGCATATAACACACAGACAATCTGATAAAGTAATTTCATCAAAACATAAACAGTGTTGCCAATCAATCAAAACAATGTGTTGCCATATGAAGTAAAGTTACATGTCAACACCATCAACACAGAGGAGTCACAACAATCTCCCCCTTTTTGATGATGGCAACCCCCTATCATATAGAGTAGCAACATCCTGTCATACAGATGCATTTTTGATGAAAGACATGCTTTGTTATTCAGATTATTATGCAGGTGCATGTAGATGCTATGAATGACATGCTGCATGCTACAAAATGTAAGCAACTCCCTGCTAACAAAATTTCCCCCTTTTACCATACCATGATGCAGATGCCTACACTCCCCCTTAATGCAGAATTCTGAATTGAGAATTCTCCCCCTGAACTGAAGGAATGAATTCAGATAATATTCTCCCCCTTTGCCATCAACAAATAGGAGGGAAGGTGAGTGCTAGGGAAGGAAAAAGAAAGTTCAGCTGACTAGCATTCTTAGTAAGTAGTTCAGAAATTAAGCAACTAAAGCACATAACCTTCAGTCATATGAACTGAGAAACGACTTAGAAATTGAATTTCTGGTTTAAAGGTTATAAAAATGAGAGTTCATGCACTTCATTCATTGGATAAGGTAGATGTGCATGATAAAGCAATAAACCAGAGTCATATTTACATGAGAGATTCAGTTTCAGAATATCTTACTTTCATAAACTCAGTAAAATGTGTTAAGAGAAACCATGTCATGTATTGAAATTAAACAATTGACATCCATGAAATTTCTTTGAAGGAACAGGATTTTCAGTATTATTTCATTTAGGGCATTCAGGTACCAAACGTCTTTTTGCGTAAGGGTATACGTTTATCAGACGTCAATACCCCTAGATACTCAACATGATGGACCATCTTGCCTATGATCAAACTCAATAGAATTGATTGACACCTTTTTGTGTGAGGGTACATGTTTATTAGACGCCAGTTACCCCCAGGTACTCAGTGAAAATAACCTACTGTTTTGATCATTTTATACAGAGATAGCTGATACACCTCATGACATGAGTGGTGTCCACTTCTTGATGGATCACTCAGTTTCTCAGTGATTTACCGGTCATTACTTTGTCAATGCTATTTTTCAAATAATTTTCAATATTTTTCAATATCTTTCTTAGCTGCCCTTTATTTGTTTCAGAATGACTTGTTTAAGGACAATACACATACCTAGCTTCTCTAACATGATTTCAGATGAGTTTTCAGATTTCAGATATAATTAGCTTTGTCTGACATGAAATAAGATAAGGTTGAGAGCTTTATCAATTTTCAGCATCCTTATTTACTGATTGTAGTCTTTCAACTCTAAAGATTATAAATTTTAAACCATTAAGTCAGTCTTTAAGCAATTAAAGTTCTTATGAAAGAAGAAATCTATTTTCTATTGCTTAATATTAGAACTGACTAAAAGATTGCCATACTGTCAGACTCAATCATTCAGAGTCAAGGATTGAATAGACAGCGTCGACGCTGGGAGTTCAAGGCGTCTACGCATCAGTTGAAGAGGCAACAGTATAAGACACTGAGATAGTGTCAGTGCGTCGACTCCATGCTATTGCAGCGTCAACTCATCAGAATAATGAAACAGAGATATTCACAGATCTAGTTCACTGCATCAACGCCACATTATAGCAGCGTCGACGCAACAGTTCACCTTGAAATTCTAACAAGACTCCCCTTGTCTATATGCATGCAATTTTTGCAAAAGATGACAGATCATATGATTTTTTGAAGTTCATGCTTACTCAGACTATCTTATCGTGCAGTATGACCCATGCAGAAATATAGACATATCATGCATCTAGACATATATATGCAATGATGATCATGAGTGCAATAAAAAATATGAGAGTCATGCATTATCATAAGTCTGTTGCACAATGTTTATTCAATCTATCAACAGCAAGTCCAAATCAGAAGTTTATTCAAAGCAGCTCAAAAGTTTTATTTAAGTCAACAAAGAGTTCATTCATTGTGCTGAAATTTACACAAGCCAAGTTCTCTTCTAAAAAATTTAAAATTTTCATTTCCAAGTGGCTTAGTAAAGATATCAGCAACTTGTTTGTCTGTTTCGATGAAGTCCAGTTCAATTTCCTTTTTGTTCACAGCATCTCTTAGAAAATGATATTTTATTTCTATGTGCTTAGTCCTAGAATGATGAACAGGATTTTTAGCAAGGCATATGGCACTAGTATTATCACATAAAACTGGAATACATTCCAGTTTTATCTGATAATCATATAGTTGGTGCTTAATCCAAAGTACTTGGGCAGCACAATTACCTGCTGTAACATATTCAGCCTCAGCTGTAGACAAGGCTACAGTGTGTTGCTTCTTAGATGCCCAAGATACTAGACAGCCACCAAGGAATTGACAGTAGCAACTAGTGCTTTTTCTATCTACTCGACACCCAGCATAATCAGCATCAGTGTAAGCTAGAAGCTCTAACTCACACCTAGTAGGATACCATAATCCTAGCTCTTGGGTGCCTAGCAGATATCTAAAAATCCTTTTCACTGCTTTAAAATGATTTTCTTTAGGACTGGCCTGAAACCTAGCACATAATCCTACAGCGAATTGAATATCAGGCCTAGATGCTGTTAAGTAGAGAAGGGATCCGATCATACCTCTGTATAACTTCTGGTCAAATGGGTTACCTTTAGTGTCTTCATCCAAGCTTGTAGAGGTACCCATTGGAGAAGCTATCTCTTTAAGGTTATCCATCTTGTATTTCTTGAGTAGATCCCTTGTGTACTTGGACTGAGCTATAAACATTCCATCTTTTGTTTGTGTGACCTGCAGTCCAAGAAATAATTTGAGCTCGCCTATTGAGCTCATTTCAAACTCATTAGTCATTATTTTAGAGAATTCCTCACATAATTTGGGGTTAGTTGACCCAAAAATGATATCATCCACATAAATCTGGACAATAAGAATTTCAGAATGACTCACCTTTGTAAACAAGGTCTGATCAACTACTCCTCTAGTGAAATTTTGATCAGTGAGAAACTTGCTCAACCTGTCGTACCAAGCTCTGGGAGCTTGCTTAAGACCATAGAGAGCTTTATTTAATTTGTAAACATGATTAGGGAAATCTAGACATTCAAACCCAGGGGGCTGTCTAACATAGACATCCTCATTAATTTCCCCATTCAAGAATGCAGATTTTACATCCATCTGCTGGGGGATTATACCTAGGGAACATGCATAAGCTAATAAAATTCTAACAGCTTCTAATCTGGCTACAGGGGAAAATGACTCTTCAAAGTCAATACCAAACTCCTGGTTGTACCCCTGAGCAACAAGTCTGGCTTTATTTTTAACAATATTCCCTAACTCATCAGATTTATTTCTGAAAACCCACCTAGTCCCTATGACTGTTCCATGATCAGGAGGTGGGACCAAGTGCCACACCTTGTTCCTGTCGAACTGATTAAGATCCTCATGCATGGCATTAATCCAATGCATATCCTTGAGGGCACAGTCAATGGACTTGGGTTCAATTTGAGAGACAAGAGCATATGCATTTAATTCATCCTGAATTCTAAAGTGACCTCTAGTTCTAGGGGGATCATTCAGATTGCCAATGACATTATTCATAGGGTGATCTTTAAGATATCTAATATTAACAATCTGAGTTTCAGGAATTTCACTTACCTCCCCCTGAACTTCAGGTTCTTCTTCATTTTGCTCTTCTTTATCTTCCTCACCATCAGACTAGTCTGCAGAGTTTTCATCTTTCAAAATGTTCCCATCTTCGTTCCTGCAATAACCATGGTTAGTTTCCATCAAGGTTTCATCAAAGATAATGTGTGGAGATTCTTCAACAATTTTTGAGTTTAAATTAAACACTCTATAAGCTCGGGTGTTTTCAGAATAACCGAGGAAGATTCCTGGTTCACCTTTTGGCTCAAATTTATCAAGGTCCCTCTTGTCATTTATATGTATAAAATATTTACAACCAAAGACCTTGAAGTGGGCAATTGAAGGTTTCTTACCTCTCAAAATCTCATAAGGGGTTTTCTGGGTGGAAGGTCTTACCATTGCCCTGTTAATTACATAACAGGCTGTGTTGACTGCTTCAACCCAGAATTTTCTTGGCAGTTGACCTTCAACTAAGAGAGTTCGGCCCATTTCTACTAGAGTTCTGTTCCTCCTTTCGACAACAGCATTCTGCTCAGGTGTCCTGGGTGAGGAGAACTTATGATGAATCCCACTTGACCTGCAAAATTCTTCAAAGTGTGAGTTTTCAAACTCACCTCCATGATCAGTCAAAATATTTTCAATTTTCTGATTTATTCTTATACAGAACTCCTGAAATTCTAAAAATGCATCACTCTTATTAGATAAAAAATAAACCCAAGTATACCTAGAAAAGTCATCTACCATAACAAACCCATACCTCCTCCCTGATAAGCTGATAGATCTGGTTGGCCCAAAAAGATCCATGTGTATCAGCTCATAAGGTTTGGAAGATAGATTTTCAGTTCTAGACTTAAATGACTTTCTAGTTATCTTTGATTGAGTGCATGCATCACAGATTTTATTTTCTTTCTTGAAGAAAACTTCAGGAAGTCCTCTAACCATGCTATGCTTGTTTAGTTTATGCAAAATGGTATAACTAGCATGGCCTAACCTACGATGCCATAAAAATGCTAAATCTTCTCTATTGGCAGTAAGACATAGGTTAGAATGCTGAATATCATCTAGATCTATCATGTATGTGTTATTTATTCTTTTTCCAGAGAATTTTACAATTTCTGAATCAGGTTCAAAAACCTTGCAGCATTGAGAATCAAATAAAACCTTATGACCCTTATCACACAACTGGCTGATACTAAGTAAATTGTAAGCTAACCCTTCAACCAGCATAACATCATCAATGCAGCAGGTAGAACACTTACCTACCTTACCTGATCCAATAATCCTACCCTTTGTGGTGCTTCCAAAGGTGACAAGGCCTCCTAGCTTTTCAGTTAGCATGCAAAACTTGGCCTTATCTCCTGTCATATGCCTGGAGCAGCCACTGTCCAAGTACCACAAGTTGCTCTTGGCTGTCAGGCATACCTGCACACACAATTAGGGCAAAGAGTTTGGAACCCAAGTCTGATTGGGCTCCAATGCAGATGAAGTGCAAGTAAAGAAAGAGAGCATGGTTTTGGGAATCCACATTTGTTTGAAGCAGTTCTGTTCAGTGAATTTTCCTGATTTCTTTTTGTTTTGCTTTTTCTTGTTGACTTTCTTCTTATTTGCACCAACAGAGTTATTCACAAAATTGTTGTTATTGTGCCAATGCTTCGGCCAGGTTGCATTCATAAAGTTTTGGCCATAGTAGTTCCTGGGCTGGCTGTGGAAATGTTGGTAATTCCTAGGCATCCGACTACCATACCCATTTTCCCAATTTCTGACATAGGGTCTGTAAAAGTGTGTAGGTTGATGAACATACCCTGTATGCATCCCTTGAGTTCTAGTCCACCAACACCCATTAGGATAGATTGGCTGTGTGGGGTAGTAGGACTGAACTCTAGGTGGATTGAATTTGTTGGGCTGACTTCTGAAAATATTTTATCTTCGCTGCACCCTTGACCCTGCCGACCTATTCATAGGTTTTGGTTGGGTCCTTTTCTGTGATGATGGTGGTGAAGACTTTTTGGCATTGACATGGGGTTTGTTTACCTGAACAGGCTGACCCCTAACCTTGGGTTGAGCACTAGAGCTAGGTTTGGAAGTCCCAATTCTACTAGGCTCACCTACTTTCTGTTTGCCCTTCTCCTCTGCATTTAGCCTTTTCAGATTCAAATTTGTCTTTACAGCATTATTAGAATCCATGTTGATCAGAGGTCCTTTCTCATTTTGTGCAACAAAGGAAATAGTTTTCATTCCAAAGCTTTTAGTTGCACTAGAGTTGAATCCTAGGCCCTCTCTTCTGAAATTTACCTTTGACCCCAATAATGCATCTAAATTTTTAGATCCTTGGGTCATTTTCTCAATTGTTTTTAGCTTATCCTCATTATCTTTCTGAACTTCATCAATAGAATTTTTCAACTCATTATTCACATTGAGGACAGCTTCATATTTTTCAGAAACAATTTTTATCTCATTTTCATAATTCTGAATTTTCAGTTTCCATGCATCAATTTCATTGTCTAATCTCATATTTTCTTCCTTAGAGATTTTCAGTTCTTTATTGATTTCTTCAAGTTCAGAACATGTGAGTTTCAGCTTACTGTTCTCAGTTTCTAAGCAGGCAATTTTATCAGACAATGAAGTATCATTTTGCATGATTTTAATTTTTCTTCGTAGATGCCTGTTTTCTTTTCTGACCTCATCTACTCTATCAGTAAGTTCATCATAAGCAACCATCCAATCAGTAATAGTAAAATTTTCATAGCAAGAGGATACCTCATCAGATTCTTCCTCTCTATCTTCTGAGCTGGTTGCCATGAGACAGATTGGCTTCTCAGCTTCAACTTCACTGTCCGAAGTGTTGCTCAAGGATCCCTCGTCCTCATCACTCCAGGTACTCACCATAGCTTTCCCTTTTGTGTTCTTTTTCTTGGACTTGTCCTTGAGGTTCTGATTTTATCAGACATTCAGCTTTAAAGTGACCCGCCTTCCTACATTGATAGCAAACATTAGTTTCAGCTTTCTTTACAGGGTTTGATTTATACCTTGTTTCTCGGCGGCCACTGTTGGGATTTCTTCAGCTGAATCTTCTTCCTTCCTTCTTGAGAAATCTCTGGAATTCCCTAGTAATCATGGCAATATCAGCATTTGTCACTTCTTCTTCAGACAAGCTCTCTTCAGTTGATGATCCGTTGGGGCTGGATCGACTGGATCTGCTAGCACCAGCCTTCAGAGCTATAGGCTTCCTCTTTCTGTCAGCCTCCTCTATCTTCGGTATATTCATCTCATAAGCCATTAGAGATCTGATCAGCTCATCTGCCTTAGTATTGTGCAGATCTCTTGACTCTTCCATAACTGTGGCCTTGGTGTGCCAAATTGGAGTCAAGGATCGCAAGATCTTCCTGACTACATCATACTCAGAATATTTTTTCCCGAAGCATCTGAGACCATTTGTGATAATAGTCAGCCGAGCATACATTTCTTTGATCGTCTCAGTAGGCTTCATCTTGAAAGCTTCGTATTCTGAAACCAGTAGATTAGTCTTAGTCTCTCTGACTTGTGAAGCCCCCTCATAGATGACTTTAAGTGCATCCCACATTTCCTTCGCTGAGGAGCAGGCAGATATTCGTGAGAACTCGGTGGGATGCAGAGAGCACTGGATTGCATTGATTGCACTCCAGTTGAGCGTGGACCTTCTAATTTCCTCCTTGGTCCATACATCTTCATTTGGGGACAGCTCGAAAGGTCCCTTGCTAACCACCTTCCAAATTTCATAATCTTTAGCCCTCAAGAATACCTGCATACGGTGCTTCCAGTATGCGTAGTTGGTTCCATCAAAGTACGGGGGCTTGGATGTGGAGTGTCCTTCAGCTATCATCCCTCTTCCGTCCATCTGTGCTTATCCTCTTCGGGCGGTAAGTCCCTGTAGAAGAGTCTAGCTCTGATACCAAGTGTTGAAGTTAGATGGAAGGCTCTATCACCACAGGATGTGGATCTAGAGGGGGGGTGAATAGATCAACTGGCTATTTAAATATTAGGCCTAGAATCAAATGCGGAATTTAGAAGAACACTAAACGAACACAGCCAATGCACCGAATGAAACACACAAGATTTGCTGAACAAGTAATCAAACACATGACAGGCACAAGGCTTTTAGGTGGTTCGGTCAATCCGACCTACGTCCACCCCACATTCAACTCGAATGTGGATTACTGCTGATACACAGCTTCAATCAGCTGGGCTCTACAGCTTGCCAACAACGGCTGGGGCTTACAGCTTATCCCGACCAGAGGAACACCCTCTGCAACAGCTGAGCTTCACAGCTTGCTCTGCTGGGCACTACAGCTTAGCCGACCAGAGGAACACCTCTGCAACCCGCTGCCTCACAGCTTGAAACTGCTGACTGACAGCTTGATAGAACAAGAGTTTTCAAAGAGAAAATAGCAAGATTGAAAACAAATAAAACACACAATCGAATGGAAGAAAACCAAAATGACTGTAGCTCAAGGTTGAGCAATATCAGCTCTGGTAACTGGACCAAGATACTGATTCACAAGCTCTCACAATAACTCTCTCAACTCATCTCTCTTTTTCTTCTTCTCTCCTTTTCTTCTTCTCTGCTTTTCTTCCTCTCACAGTGGATCTCGGTGGCTGCTGCTTCAGGCTGGATGTATAGACTTCACCAACTTCGATCAGCCTTTACAGAAGATGAAGACTGATATATATAACAGCAGCAGGTGGATAAGGGCGCGTGGCTTCCACGTTTTCCCACCCAAGGAATTCTCCAGATTCGAGGTGCTTCCATCCACGTGGCAGCATCTGGTCACCTAGTCCTCCCGAGATCACGAGCCATGTCAGCAATCTCAGTAGAGAATCCCTGTCAGACAGAGTATCGGATGATCAGATTAAATAACAACTCTGTATAGACTTATCAGAAGAACTGCGTTGTATAGACTTCATATAAGTGAAAGCTATGTACAGACTTGCTGTATGAAGCAACCGTTGTACATACTTAGGTGATATGAAGACTGTCAATGTACAGACTAAGTGAAGATCAATGCAATGTACAGACTTCGCAAATGAAGATGCAATGTGTAGACTTCATGAATGAAGATGCAATGTGTAGACTTCAGTGAGACTCAATTGAAGACAGACGATGTATAGACTTCAGAACTGATGCACTGTGTAGACTTCACGACTGATGAATGCAATGTACAGACTATGCAAGATGTGAAGGAGTTTAGTGTACAGACTTCACGATGTGAAGGCTTGTTAACAAATGACTGTACAGACTTGAGGTGAAGACCGATGTATAGACTTTCTAAAAGAACGTCTGTATAGACTTGAAGCAATGGAAAACATCGACTGTATAGACTTTGAACTGCAACATAGGCAAAGGCATCGATGTATAGACTTCGAAGCTGAACGTAGGTAAATAACCCAATGTGCAGACTTTGAATCGCAACGAAGGAACAGATGCCAATGTACAAACTTTGGCAAACAACGATGTACAGACTTTACCTCGTGCAAGCTACAGTGACTGAATGTATAGACTTTGGAGTCTGAGAATAATGTACAGACTTTGTAAAACAGAAGCCTGTATAGACTTGAAAGATCAAGACGCTAAGGAAGACGGTCATTGTACAGACTTAGATGCCATTGACAAATGCATGCTACAGTCCAATGTGTGGACTTACATGAGACGCTCATTGAGACGCTCAATGTATAGACTTCGCCTGACACCGTCCAATGTACAGACTTTACCTTAGACTCTAAATGAGACGGACAGTGTATAGACTTAGCCAATGCAATGAGTTGACGCTACGGTGTATGTCAATGCAATGAGTTGACGCAGTCCAAAGTACAGACTTTATTCTAGCAGGTAATGTAGCAATGTATATACATTGATCTTGAACGTGCAGTGTATAGACTATGCAATGCACTGTGGATGTATGGACTTGGCAGTTGACGGGCAATGTGTAGACTATGCACAACTAGATGAGTCGACTCATGAGAACAGGGGGTCGACCCATGACAATGTATACACTTTGCAATCGACAGGCAATGTACACACTTGCTAGGATGCTGCAATAGACACAGACAGTGTACAGACTTACGTTGCTGAAGCAGTGTATATACATTGAGACTTTGAGTGTGTGTTCAGTGTGAAAGTAAGATAAAATGCATATAACACACAGACAATCTGATAAAGTAATTTCATCAAAATATAAACAGTGTTGTCAATCAATCAAAACAATGTGTTACCATATGAAGTAAAGTTACATGTCAACACCATCAACACAGAGGAGTCACAACATACATGAATCATAATTTCCCCAAAAGTAGGGTGGTGTTGGCCTATATGAATGTGCAATCCAGTTATGGTGATATCTGGAAGATTGAGCAGGAATTGGCTAAGGAAGTGTTGACCTATGCTGCGGGGAAGGTCGACCTTTCTTAGACTTTTGGACAATCTTTTTGGGAATTTCAATGGCTTCCTCTTCAACCTTTTCTTTTCCTTTGGATGTTATTTTTGAGGTAGAAGCATCAGACGAGGAAACAAATGTGACTATTTTTAGCCCAATTGGCCTTTTGATTGTAGGTTCAAAACCCAACCCTTCCTTGTTGAAGTTCATTCTGGTTCCTAGCAATGCATCTAGGTTTTCTCTTCCATCCACAAATTTTTCCAAGGATTGTTGTTTATCATTCAACTCTTTTTGTAGGTTTTCAATGTTTTGAAGAAGTTGAGTGTTGACTTGTTTGACAGCTTCATACTTTTCATTGCTAAATTTGCTATCCTTTTCATAGGTTTGCATTTTTTGCTTCATGCTATCAATCTCATTTCTTAAGTCTTCATTTTCAGTTTCCAAGTCAGTCATTTCTTTTCTTCCCTCTTCCAAATCCTCAATCATTTTCTTAAGATCTTCAATTTCAGTTTCAAGTAGAGCATTCTTATCATTCATATCATGATCATGCACAAAGAAGTTAATTTTCTTTTTCAATGATTTATTCTCCTTTTTGTACATGTCATATTTTTCCATGAGCTGTATATATACTTCCTCCCAATCATCAAGTGTGTAATTTTCAAATGGAGAGTTTACCTCACTTTCTTCGTTACCTTTGGCCATGAGACAAAGATCTTCTTTTTTCTTGTCCGAGGAGCTAGTTCCACCATCACTTTCTTTCTCGTCACTCCAGGTGGACACCATGGCCTTGTTCCTCTTCTTACCCTTCCATTTGTCAGCCTTTTTGAATCTGTCAGGACAATCAGTCTTGAAATGCCCTTGTTTGTTGCAAGAATAACAAATAATTTTGTCTGATTTCTTAAATTTTTCAGAATTAGATTTGAAACAAGTTCTTACCTTTGACCTTCCTCTCATGAAGCTCTTACCTTCCTTTCTCAGAAATTTTCTGAACTTACGTGTGAGCATGGCTACGTCATCCTCATCTCGCTCACTTGCCGAATCCTCACCTTCATCAGAAGTGCCTTGACCGCTGGGTCCTTCTTTAAGAGCTAGGTACTTTTTCTTAGGCACCTCAACCTCTTTGTTCTTAAGGTTGATCTCATAGGTCATCAATGACCCAATGAGTTCATCTACCTTGGTAGTTGCGAGATCTCTTGATTCTTCAACCATGGTAACCTTTGTGTGCCATGCGAGAGTCAATGATATGTGAATCTTCCTCACAATTTCCTATTCTGAATATTTCTTTCCCAAATCAGTTAGAATATTAGTAAGCACAGTTTACCGAGCATACATATTCTGAATTGACTCATCAGGTTTCATGCGGAACATTTCATATTCAAAAACTAAAATGTTGGCTTTTGTTTCTCGTACCTGAGACGTTCCTTCGTAAATTATCTATAACTTGTCCCACATTTATTTTACCGTTACGCAGGTAGCGACTCTTGAGAATTCTACTGGATGGAGTGAGCACTGCATTATGTGTTTGGCACTCCAGTTGACAGTGGATTGTCTTATTTGTTCTTTGGTCCACAAATCCTCATTATCTGTAAGCTCATACGGACCTTTGCTAATCACTCGCCAAAGTTCATAGTATTGGGCGTGAATGAACACCTGCATGCGATGTTTCCAATAAGGATAATTAGTTCCAGTAAAGTAAGGAGGTCTATTAACAGAATGTCCTTCAGGTAAGAAACCTTTGGACGCTAATCCGCCATTTCCCTCAAGGTCTTTGGACCCCATAATGAGAGATTAGGCTCTGATACCACTTGTTGAGTAGTGGATAGCGGATCTAGTGGGGAGGGGTGAATAGATCTGTCCCTCTTTTCGCAGAACACCCCTCTTTAAAGCTAGATAAAGATAATTGCAGCGGAATATAACTAGCTTAGCGAAGGACACAATGATTGGCTTAACAAGATGAATAAGCAATATATATATTGAACCTAAGCATGCATCTAACACAAAGTAATCGCACAATCAAATCATAACACATGAGATTTTAAGGTGGTTCGGACTGAATCCCCAGTCCTACGTCCACCCCTCACCAAATTCGGTGAGGCTCCACTAGTGCAACGCACTGAACCGCAAATCGGAAAGATCTCAGATTGCCTTCCTACTAACCACCGGAAGGGACGTCAACACCGCAGATCAGACAACTTCCGATTGCCTTCCTACTAACCACCGGTAGGGACGATCTTCAGTTTCAAATGTTTGAATGAAATGGAAAGAGCACAAGATAAGAAAACACTCAAATAAGATATAGAATATGCTCAAAGAGAAAAGATCTTATATGAGATTGCTGGAGCTTGAATCTGATTCTTCAATGATATCTTCTTCCTTGTGAAATGATCTTCCTTGGATCACCTTGAGTTGATGAAGAAGATAAAGGATACAGATTTGATCTCCCTTGAAAACCTTGTGAAATCAGCTTCCTTGGATCACCTTGATAGCCTTGCTTGCTTCTGCACTTCCTTGGAGATTGCTTGCTTTGATATGAGCTTGAAACACCTTGGAATGGATGAAGAACTCCAGCCCGAAGCACTGTTCACAGAGGTGCTACAGTACCCGTGAATCACCTCCTCTAGCCTCCCTTGTTCTCTCTTGTTACAATTGAAGCATTAGGGTTTCTAACCCTCTTGTGTTGGTTTTATATATTTTGAATGGTCCATAGACAAGCCCCAGACCAGATCCATGTTTTGTGGGAGATTGGGTGACTTTAGGATTAAAAAAATCCATGGAGAATGGCTCTTCTCGAAGTGGAAACCAAAGTCAACATTGATGGCTCGGGACTGGCGGTCGACCTGCAGAAGCTAGTGGTCGACCGCTATTGAGAAACCCTGTAGACATTTGATCTCTGGAATTTCCGGTCGACCGCTACTGGGCTGGCGGTCGACCGCCACTGAAAATCTGTCAGTTAGTGAGCTGCTGGCAGGGGCGGTCGACCGTGTTGTGACGCTTAAGGTGATCTAGAGGGGGGTGAATAGATCAGTCACCCGATAAAAATGACTGCAGCAGATTCAAGTGCGGAATATAAGAACTTCTGCTAAACAGATAGAGGGCACAAAGCAAAGACCAGCCAGAACTTCTAAAGAACCGTCCTAAATAGTCATCTACTACGCAAAGTACAAGAATAAAGAAGCGATGGAAACCACAAAGCAATCACACAGTAGACAGGAGTTTTTTAGGTGGTTCGGTCCTCCAGACCTACGTCCACCCCACACTCAAACCCGAGTGTGGATTCCGCTGACTCACAGCTTGAACCGCTAGGCCTCACAGCTTGCCTACAACCACTGAGCATCACAGCTTGCTTCCGCTGGGCAATACAGCTTAGCCATCCACTGACTCACAGCTTGACCGCTGGGCATTACAGCTTTGCCAACCGCTGGGGACTACAGCTTAACCCGTCCAGTGGAATCCTCCACTGCAAACGCTGAGCAACACAGCTTGCTCCGCTGACAAACAGCTTGAAGAAAGGTTTAAAAGAAAACACAAATGGGAAACAAAATAGCAACTGAAAGCTGTATACGATAAAGCACAAAATATATCCCTGCAGGGAATAAAGCTCAAACAATTGAGCAACCTCAGATCTGGTTTTGAACCAAAGATCTGAGGAACGAACTCTGATGAAACTCTTCAGACTCTCTTGTCTTCTTCTCTTCTTCTCTTCTTCTTTCTCTTCTCACTCTCTGATTCTTTCTTTTCTCTTCTACTTTCTTTTTTTTTCTACTGGATCGTGGAGGCTATCTCTCTGCTTCTGCTCCTTCTATCACGATCAGTCTTCTCCAGATGGAGAAGTCCTCTTTACATAGCAGCAGCACAGATAGGGCGTGTGGTCTTCATGATTCCCGCCCAGAGGCCTCAGTCCACGTGGCAGCATTTCAGCATAGTGGTTCCACGTGTCACGATCAGGGCCATCTTCTATTCTTGGATCACGTGCATCATTAACCTCCTCGAGCAGCAGCTCTGTAATAACAGACTGTTATCAGTAGAGACTTAACTAACATGAAGGACTGAATGCATCGAGTCTGTACGTTAAATGAGTCATGACCTGTACAGACTTGATGCACTAGATGCAGTGCGCATATAAGAGAAAGTGTGTACAATGAGAATGAATGTACAGACATTACATTCTCAAGTATACAACCTCTGAGTGCATGTGATGCAGACATAAAGAGTGTATAGACTTTAAGTGCATGAGATGCAGTTTACATTATGCATAATGTGAAGTATGCACATTGAAAGATGAATGCACTGACATGCTATTAGTGTGCAGACTTAGCGTGCAACAATGTGCAGACTTGCTAACATGACGCATGGACATAACAACAAGGAATGTGCAGACTTTGTGCAGTCTACAAGCAATGTGCAGACTTGCGATGAATGCATGGACTATGCCGTTTGAAGAGTGCTGACGATGTACAGACTTGCTGAACTACAGCATAAACATATCAACAGAGTACATTAAAACAGGATGCATGGACTTACCATGTACAGACTTGAAGCGCTATGTGAGACACACCATGAGACGCTAAATGAGACGGATGTTCACGAGACATGAAATGCATTGGCTGTGCATACTTTAAATGCTCAAGCAGATGTACAGACTTTAAATGCTCAAGTGAGACGCTAAGTGAGATGGTGCAATGTATAGACTTAGCCAAGACGTCATGAGCACATGCTACAGGGCAATGTATAATTGGACGATGTACAGACTTGAGTTCGTGCATGCTACAGGGCAATGTATGGACTTTGAATCAAAGGATGCACTGGCTGTACAGACTTTGCATATGCACATGAGACGATGAGTGAGACGCAGGATGCACTGACTATGGCTAATGTGATTGATGCACCGATGCAAACAGGGAAATGCACAGACCTTAAATGCATGCACAAAATAATTTATGCACATCAGCTAAAATATCATCAAGGCATAAGGCATTCAGATCAAGCACTCAATTTAAGATTAATCAATTGATGACACTAATGTTGCTATCATCAAAACATCACTGCATCATCAAGGCAAAAGGGGCACAACAATCTCCCCCTTTTTGATGATGGCAACACTATGAGTCAATTGACTCATGTCAAACTATTCTCCCCCTTTGACTTCATCAAAAAGAAAATAGTTTGAGATGAGAAATACAAATATGCATGCAATGATTGGATGAAAGTCTCCCCCATTGACTAAGTCATGAAGGACTCTCTCTCCCTTAATGGCTCATCATGAATGCTAAATGTAGTAAATATGCAGATTTCCCTTAGAACAACCCATTCTCCCCCTGAATGTATAACTCTCCCTGAATTGTTTCTCCCCCTTTGAGAAAGGAATATGAACGGATGAAACACATCTGAAGATAGGAGAGAAAGAACATGAATAAGGTAAGGGGTCACTACACAACAGCTGAAGCATTGGTTCATAAAGTAAGCATGATTATAAACAACTGTTAAAGCATAAGAATCAGTAATATACAGTCTTGAAAGAATTCAGTTTTAACAGTGATAAATATAGAGTAAAGCAGCTGACCACTGAAAAAGAGTTATAGACTCCATTTATAGCAATGAATCTAGGGCACATGGTATTAATAGATAAGTCAGAAGCAATACCCTTTGTGATTAACCATGGAAGTTCAAGAAAGGTAACTTGAATATGTATTGAGAAAAATAATTTACACTCAATGACTTTTGATTTCAAAGGGTTACAACAGTTTGTTTTTCACCTTTTAATTTTCAGAAACTGAACTAAGTGAATAGACCAGTGGCATTTATGCTGTTGACATTAGGTGTACACCTTGATCAGAGGCAGGTACCCTCAGTTACTAGGCATAAACTACTAGATCTATTTCAGATCAAGAACTACAAGGAATAATTTTCACCTTTGACATTAAGGGTACACCTTGATCAGAGGCCAGTACCCCCAGTTACTTGGTGAAGACTCCCGCTATAGATTTGACCCTATGAACAGAGATCGCCTAAAGCACTTCATGACTTATGAATTCTCCTACTTCTTTGGAGGAGATCACAGTTTTTCAGTGCAATTCAGCCATTGCTTTGTCACTGTGTTCAGCTCTTTACATTGATGATCTTATTACTACTGCCATGATTTCTTTTAGAGTGATTGTTTAAAAAAATAGTACACACTCTTATTCACCTTTTCTAGACATTTCCAGTTTAACACGTTCAGGCATTAAAAAAACTTTTTCTATTCTAACCATGAGACAGAGATTAAGAGCTATAAATGTTTTCTTTTATCTCAAGTTCTGAAGTGCAGACACTTAACTCTTCAATTTATAAAAGTTAAACCTTTAGTTCTTTTCAATTTGCAAGTGTGATTCTTATAAATGAAAAATTGCAATAACCACAGCTCAATGTACTAAACCAGAAGTAATACTGTTGTTCAGTGAAGGTGATAGGGAAATGATAGCAATAGGCATTAAGGTCCAAGAGCATCTGATGTCAAAGAATATGAATAAATTGAATGGGGACTATGAGGAGTGAAAAAGATTCAATGTACTGAACTTAGCTCTCATCTCCCCCTGACACCAAGATGCAACAATATGCTATGCAATGCTTTCCACTAACTAAATGCAGACTATGCAACAATGATACATAAAGTAAGTATGCAATCATTTCAAGTTTATGCACCCAAGTCATGAACATTTTATCCTTTTTTCAAAGAGTTTATTTCATGAAAGTCAGGTGTATATAATCTAGAGAATTGAGAATCAACTACAACTTAATGCCCTGAGTCAACATGACTTTCTCAATTCTGAAGGTAATTCACTTACCTGCTTTACCTGACTGATTTATTTTTTACCCTTGGTGTTGCATCAGAATGTTGACAAGGCCTCCAATCTCCTTCAGCTTTTAGAATTTTTGGCCCTGCCTCTTGTCATATGCCTGTAGTAGCTATTCCTGTTTCATCATTTTGTTCCCGGCTACCAGGCATACCTACAAACACACTTAGGGAGTAGATTTTGGAACCCAAGATAGTTTGGGCCCCAAGATAGAAACAGACATGTGAGAGTGAAAACATGACAAAAGCTGTTTAGGGATCCACATTTGTGTGAAAGTGGATGGTTTGGTGGATTCTACAGCTTGAGAATTCTTTTTGTTATTTTTCTTTTTCTCAGCACCAACAGGTTTAGCTTTCTTTTTCTGGTGCTGTGATGATTTTTGTGTAGTTCTGGCATTCATTTTATTAGAAACATTGTTGTTTTTCTGCCAGTGCCTTGGCCAATGAGTGTACTGGAAGTTGTGGCCCAAACTGGTCCTAGGCTGACCATAGAACACCTGTTGACTAGGACTCCATGTCCTAAAGTGACCATCCCATCTCCTAGCTGGCTGAGATCTATAGGGCTGAGTGGGGAAATTCTGATACCTAGACCTCATGTACATAGGATTCCACCCAAACCTATTAAGTGGTTGTGAGTGAATGTGATGATAGACTTGGGCTCGAGGGAAATAGGGATGTGCAAACTGGTTCCTAGCGACACTTGGTCTCCCTGCCACCTTTGACCCTCTAGGATTCTGCACTGACTTATATTTGATCTTTTTCTGAGTAGTTGATGGTGGTGGAGACTTAGCAGCCTTGGACTGGGGTTTTGATGTGCTAGCTGGCTGACCCCTAACCTTGGACTTACCCTTGGGAGAAGAGCATGCAGCACTAGGCTCTACAACTTTCTGCTTTCCCTTGTCCTTAGCACTAGACACTTTTGATTTTACATTTTTGGAAGCAGATTTTTCGTTGACCATTTTTATGAGTGATTCTTTGTTCTTTTCTCCCACGAGTGAAATGGTTTTCTTCAGTTCAGCATTCACTGACAAGACAGCTTCATATTTTTCATTTGAAATCTTTATTTCATTTTCAAACTTCTGAATTGTCAATTTCAACTCATCAACGATATTTTTCAGCAATTCATTTTCTTTCCTACAATCAATCAAAACATGCTTTAACTCATCAAAATCAGAACATGCACTTTTCAATCTGTCATTCTCTGATTGTAAACATGCAACCTTATCAGAAAGTGTTTTATCATTAACCAGAGAATTTAATTTCTTCTTCAAGTGTCTGTTCTCCTTCCTAATATCATCCACTTTATCTAACAGTTCTCCATAAGCATTTTCCCAATCAGAAATAGTATAGTGTTCGAAAGGGGATGATACCTCATCGGATTCTTCTTCTTCTCTTTCATTCCTAGCCATCAAGAAGATGTCCTTTTCTTCTTTCTCACTATCTGAGGAAGTGCTCAGCGTGCCTTCTTCCTCATCACTCCATGTACTGACCATGGCCTTTCCCTTTGGCGCTTTCTTCCATGGTCTTTCTTTCATTTTCTGGAACTCTGGACAATCAGCCTTAATATGGCCAGTCTTCCTGCAATGATAACAATTATTAGCGTCAGATTTTTCAGCAGGGTTGAATTTATACCTATTTTGCTTCCTACTGTGGTGTCTTCTGTAGACATTCTTCCCTTCTCTTCTAAGAAATCTTCTGAACCTTTTTGTGATCATAGCTATTTCATCCTTTTCAAGGTCCGATCTAGATAGACTCCGATCACTGGATGATCCAGTGCTGCTAGACTATTTTGAACAACTATGCTTGGCCTTCAGAGCAATAGGCTTCTTGTATTCTAGCTCTTCAGCTTGTAGAAGATTCATCTCGTACACCATCAAAGAACCTATCAGCTCATTAGGTTTCATCTTTTGTAAATCTCTTGACTCCTCAACCACAGTCGCTTTGGTATGCCATATCGGAGTCAACGATCGAAGGATCTTCCTCACAACTTCATAATCGGTATAGCTTTTTCCCAGATTTCTTAGACCATTTGTTATAATGGTCAGACGAGCAAACATTTCGCTCACTGTCTCATCGGGCTTCATTCGAAATGCTTCATACTCTGACACTAACATATTTGCCCGTGTCTCTCTCACTTGAGACGTTCCCTCATAAATGACTTCAAGGGTATCCCACATCTCCTTCGCCGTCTTGCAGGATGACACTCTATCAAATTCAGTGGGATGGAGTGCACATTGAATGGCATTGATGGCGCTCCAGTTCAGAGTGGATTTTCAGATTTCTTCTTTAGTCCACACTTCCTCGTTCTCATGTAACTCATAAGGACCGTTGCTTATAATTTTCCAGATTTCATAATCTTTGGCTCTGAGGAAGACCTGCATCCGGTTCTTCCAATATGGGTATTTGGATCCGTCGAAGAATGGTGGCTTTGTAGTGGACTGTCCCTCTGCTATTAACCCTCTAGCATCCATGGCCGTTCCTCTTTAGGATGTTAGTCCTGCACAAAGAGTTAGGCTCTGATACCAACTATTGTGACGCTTAAGGTGATCTAGAGGGGGGTGAATAGATCATTCACCCGATAAAAATGACTGCAGCAGATTCAAGTGCGGAATATAAGAACTTCTGCTAAACAGATAAAGGGCACAAAGCAAAGACCAGCCAGAACTTCTAAAGAACCGTCCTAAACAGTCATCTACTGCGCAAAGTATAAGAATAAAGAAGCGATGCAAACCACAAAGCAATCACACAGTAGACAGGAGTTTTTTAGGTGGTTCGGTCCTCCAAACCTACGTCCACCCCACACTCAAACCCGAGTGTGTATTCCGCTGACTCACAGCTTGAACCGCTGGGCCTCACAGCTTGCCTACAACCGCTGAGCATCACAGCTTGCTTCCGCTGGGCAATACAGCTTAGCCATCCGCTGACTCACAGCTTGACCGCTGGGCATTACAGCTTTGCCAACCGCTGGGGACTACAGCTTAACCCGTCCAGTGGAATCCTCCACTGCAAACACTGAGCAACACAGCTTGCTCCGCTGGCAAACAGCTTGAAGAAAGGTTTAAAAGAAAACACAAATGGGAAACAAAATAGTAACTGAAAGCTGTATACGATAAAGCACAAAATATATCCCTGCAGGGAATAAAGCTCAAACAATTGAGCAACCTCAGATCTGGTTTTGAACCAAAGATCTGAGGAACGAACTCTGATGAAACTCTTCAGACTCTCTTGTCTTCTTCTCTTCTTCTTTCTCTTCTCACTCTCTGATTCTTTCTGTTCTCTTCTACTTTCTTTTCTCTTCTACTGGATCGTGGAGGCTATCTCTCTGCTTCTGCTCCTTCTATCACGATCTCCTTCTCCTGATGGAGAAGTCTTCATTTTATAGCAGCACCAGCAGGAGCAACACTGGACGTGTGATTCCCACGCCTTCCCGTCCAGAAGGTTCCTCCACGTGTCATCATCCTGTCAGCCCTTCCAGTCTCGGATCACGTGCCAGGCATCTGCCAGTTTAATGACAGAGTTACTTCAGTCGATCAAGCAGAGATAAAACATTCTGTGCTGACTTTATGTATGTATAAAACGATCGATGTATAGACATGTCACAAGGGAGTGTATAGGCTTAGTGTGCACGCGAGAACGATGTACAGACTTGACGTTTACGTGCATGAGAAAATAATGTACAGAGTTGCTGTGCCTAGAGTTTAAGCATGGATGCACAATGCACAAGCTAAGTGTGTGCATGTGTGGACTTTGAGTACATGCGACAGCAATGTATAGACTTTGAACGCGTGCAATGCAGCAAGGCAATGTATAGACTTTAAATCAAAGGATGCACTGGCTGTATAGACTTTGTGTATGCACATGAGACGCTGAGTGAGACGCAGGATGCACTGACTATGGCTAATGTGATGTATGCACCGATGCAAATAGGGAAATGAACAGACCTTAAATGCATGCACAAAACAATTTATGCACATCAGCTAAAATATCATCAAGGCATAAGGCATTCAGATCAAGCACTCAATTTAAGATTAATCAATTGATGACACTAATGTTGCTATCATCAAAACATCACTGCATCATCAAGGCACAAGGGGCACAACAGACCGCCCCTGGGCTGACAGTCGACTGCCAGCTGGGCAGACCCCAGGTTATGCCGGGTCAATCCGTTAATCCCTTTAGCTCCATCACTTGAGTCCTTTAGCAGTCCGTTCTCATCTGTGGCATCAACCTTGACAGTCTTGAAGATTTCTATTGATTATATCGCTCCTATAATCAAAATTTTGTTCCGGGGGCTCCGCCCCTGGAAACCCCCGCAAGGGGCGCTGCCCCCTTGACCCCCGCGACCTGATCGGGCAGGTTGATCTCCGCGACCTGACCGTGCAGGTCGATCCGCGTGCGAGGGCGCAATCATTGAGCTTTCACATTTGCCATCTCCACTCCATTCCTTGTCCATTTATTGGCTTATCTGTCATAAGCAAAACATCACATATGTCAGTCATATGAGAGTGGAAAAACATCAATGACTTATAGTGTTTAGCCATTATCAAAACCAAAAATATCAAATAACTCAAATGACCACAGGATGATGTCGAATGACCCAAGTGACCACAAGATGACTCAAATGACCACAGGGGCACAACATGTTTCACTCATGTCCAAAATTCCAATTGTGATCTCAAACTATTTTATTTGATGATGTCAAAGGGGGAGAATAGTTTATGAGTCAGGTGTGGGAGATTTTGCATGTTTTGAATATAGCTGTCATGTGCATATTGATCTTCATGCTATATTGATTTTTATGACTCACGGTATTACCATCATCAAAAAGGGGGAGATTATTGTGCCCCTGTGTTTTGATGATGTCAATACTATGACTCATCTGTTCTTGAGGATCATGTGTTTTGATGATGTCATTCATCATTGAGTTTCATGTCTTTGAATCTTGAGTTTCATACATTTTTTTGCTCTTTGAGTTTCATATGTCTTGATTCTTGAGGTTCATATGTTTTTATGTTTTTGTTGCTGTCAATTATTTCTGATAATGTTAATCCACGTTAATCCATGAATCAATGAGTTTTGTGAAGACAGGTCAATGAGTTTTGTGAAGACAACTTCGAATTTGGACAAAGAAATGGTCAGAAGAGTGAAAATCATAGAGTAGACTCAACTGCAGCCTATCGCTGACAAATGGTTAGCTAAGGGTAAAAAATATTAGCTAAGGGTGACAAATAGCTTCACAAGGGTGAAAAATAGCTTCTAAGGCTGATATATGGATGATAGAGCAAAGACAGTCAAAAGTGTTAAGGCTGCGTCGGCGCAATAGGACCTTGGCATCGACGTAGGCACGAACAGCTCGCAAGACAGAAATGCCAAAGTAGTGGCGATGGCGGTTTGTGAATAAGGTTGACAAATTGCTGCCTAGTGGTGACAAATAGGCAGTTGGAGTGACAAATAGCTTCTCATGGGTGAAAAATGGATTGTAGCGATGAATCCTTCGCATTTCCTCTTGTTGCGTCGACGCCAAGCCTACTTATGTCGACGCAGGCTTGCTGAGATAAGAGAAACAATAAGCACGAGCAGTAGCGACGGTTCTCTGAAGATCAAGGGTGAAAAATAGTTACCTAGTGATGAAAAATGGCCACTAAGGGTGAAAAATGGGTTCTAAGTATGAAAAATGAACCTTGGAGTAAAACACGTGAAGAATGTTGAAGCTGCGTCGATGCAGTGAGGTCTTACGTCAACGCAGGGATGATGAAGCCCGTAGAAGAGCTGAGCGTTCAACAAGGGTGACAAATGGCTAAGGCGACGGCTGAAGGATAAGAGTTCAGTAGCTAAGGCGACGGCTATCTAGGCTAAGGGTGATAAATGACTAGGTTAGTCTGACAAATAGGTAATAAAGGTATAAAATGGCTTATAAGGATAACAAATAGCCTGGGAGGATATACTTCAGTCTTATTGTGTCTGCCACGCGCCTGAGGTCGAAGGCTCATGATTGGCACGTGATCCAAGGGTACTATGTCAGAAGAATATTCTCTCTCCTATCACGTGGACCAATGAGAAAAAGGTGGAATCAAATCATTTTATCCAAACGCTTTCCAGAGCCCTTGTTCTATAAAGAGTGTCTTCCTTCTAAGAAGAAAAGTGTGCTTGGCAGGGGTGCTTGAAGAAGAAAAAAGTAGAAGAGGAGAGAGCTGTGATAGAAGGGTTGTGAAGATTGAGGGGCTGCTAAGTAGAGAAGAGAAAAGAGAGAGAGAGCTGCGTGAGAAAAGAAGAGGGTTCGTGAGAAGAAGAAGAACAAGAGTAAGAGAAAAAGAGAAAGAGAGAGCCCGTGAAGAAGTGTGTGGAGCCGGAGTCATTTTATGTTGTGTTGGTCTTTGGATCAAATCCAGACCATCGTGCTCATCAGGAGGTACATTTGTCTCGTTCTTATTTTATGTTCTGTTGTCTTTTTTTTGTTCATCGTTGTTCTTTGTTTCCTTCATCAAGCTATTAGTCAACGAAGCAAGCTGTGAGGCTCAGCTGTATTGAGGATCGGTTCCTCGTTAAGCTGTGTATCAGCGGATAGCAAGTTGTGTTGTTCAGCGGTTGTAGGGATTTGTTGCCCAAAGCTGTGGATTAGATGTTCAAGCTGTTAGTCAGTAGAAGCCTCACTCTGGTAGAGTGGGGGGTGGACGTAGGCCTACATGGTGCAGACCGAACCACCTAAAAATACCTGTGCATATATAGTGGTTTGCTTGTGTGGTTGATCACTCTCATCTATCCCCTTCATAGGATGGGTTGTGCGCTTAGTCTTTGAGATTAACATTGTGAGAGCAGTCTTTGTCTTAACCGGTTGATACGTGTTTGTGTTCTGTTCCGTGAAAGGTTTTTAACTCATCCTTCATCTTTCTTTTGTGAAAAGAACTTCTAAGTATTAGCTTCAGTTCTGTTTGAATAGAACTGAGTTTGTGTGGTCTTTAAATTGAGCCTAATTTTTATAAGGGGATCTATTCACCCCCCCTCTAGATCCCATATTGCACCCAACACAGTGTAGCGTTCTAGCATTGGCCCTATATTAGTGTGCCATCTTATCTAATCTCTCAGGGCCGTGTGATAATCGAGCCCGGTTAGCCCAAGCGACTCCCGGTGGTTGCTTGCGTTAACTGACCCCGGTTAACGCCCTTGTGTGTGAGGAGAGAGGTGGGGCCCACCGCTCTCTCTCTCATCTGCTCTCCCATCCTAACCCGTTCTCAAACTGGCCCTCACATCTTCAATTATCTATGTACATCAGATAATGTAAAGTGCAAATCTCAACGGGCAACAAATATTTCTCCCCGTGAGAATGGCTTGATGCCCACTACTATAAACCCTATTTTGATGGGTCCATGTGATTGAAAGGGCGTGATGTATCTTCAATGCACTGATTGCATGCAACTTAAGTCAATAGTCTTCGTGGAGACCCGTGATAGTGAAAAATATTCTAAATTATTGAGAAAAAATCACTAGACTATTTTTCAAACGTATGGATTTATACATCATTTTACATTTTTATGCATTGTTTTTTACTCCTATGAGTTTTTGAATGTTTTTCACTTTTTTAAAAAGTATTTTTTTTACTAATGCAAAGTATTGTTCACTTGATCATAGGCCTTTTACAAAGTGTGACATATATCGAGCTGGAGTTAGCGCATTGAAGTCACACGGCATACATTCAATGACATTGATCAATCAACATCAAAAATAAGGGGTACGTGGATTCAGTGCAATTCATTCTCTTCTTCTCTTTTACACCCAGAGTTATTTGGTTACGCAGGCTTCAATTCGGGCCCATCCGGGCGATGCCCACCGCGTCGAGTTTTTATTTAATATTTTTTTTTCATAAAATTATTGTTAGAGATAAATTTTTTAAAAAATATTTTTAAAAATATATTAACAAATATATCATTACGTTAATTCAAATAGTGAATCAATGTCACTTAAACATAACTTTTTTACAAATTTTTGACAAATAAAGTGATATGTGTGTAAATAAAAATAATATTTTGACACAAATTATATTTACACAATGATGTCGGTTAATATATTTCTAAACATAATTTTTTATAAAATCTCATTTAATATACATATTTATATATATAAATAAATTTTTACATATATATATATATATATCCACATAAAGTTCAGTTTTATCAAATATATTCCTCATCTGAACATATTATCACGAATATCTTTGAAATATGAGTAATGTCGTGATCATGCCCTCGTCATAACTCCCTTAGTGTTTAATCCGAGTTAAGTGTGAGTTAAAAAGTAAGATTTTATCGCACATACTTCTATAAAATTTGATTTTATCAGATATACCGTAGATCTAATGATCGTAGATGATATATTTTACATAATATTCTCGTCCCGTCAACTACAATAAATTAAATGGTATAATTGTAATATTTCTTAAAAAAAAGGATATTCACGATAATACACTCGTACGATAGATATATTTGACAAATTTAAATTTTATAAAAACATATACTAAAAATCACTATAAAAAAACTCTTATTTAATTCCTGATCTATCAAAGATCACCTGCTGAGCCAAATCATGTGTCGTGGCCAATGCCCGGCGTGCTCAGTGCGGTGAAGCAAGACGAAAATTTTTTGTCAATTAAAATATTAAAGACGGAAACACGAACCGATACTCTAAAAATACATCTCACCACCTCTCGAGAAATGCTGGCAGATGATTTTACGTACGCATCCCGGTTAAAGGTCCGAGAAACACGAGGCAGTGCACTCCACCAATTAACGGGCAACGGGACAATGTGATACGAATATTTGTCAACGTCACGAAATAGGTGACCTGCTAACGATGGGGGGGGGCCTCCTTCTCGTACGTCTTCCAGTGTCAGTCATTTTCATTATTTACGGAGAGATAAATTTTTTAAATAATTTTTATATCATGTCATTTGATGATGATGTGATCGATATATTATATTAATTTAATATAGAAATATTTAAAAATCAAAAACTAAAAATATTATTATAATATTTCAGAACGTAATTAAGGAGAGTGCTGCTGCATAAAATCTTTACACTACTGGTACCCCGACCAGGCCAGGTACCCACCACCGCCCACGCAATAAATGGCCTGATAAGGATGGGTGGGACCTCCGCCTTGTACGTCGTCCTGATGCGTGACACACGTGCTGGGGCCCCCGGTTCTTGATATACTTCACATTATGAGCTTTGAAAGTTCTTCCACAATCGGCGTGGAGATTCAAGGCCGGCCCGCATCATTTGACGGATGCTTATTTTTCCATTTGATTGGTCATCTTCTCCCTCGACCTAATCGGGAAAAAAATTGTTTAAATTTACGTTCGTTGCTTTTCGGCTGGTACGAGTATCAAGTTAATTAGGGAGGAATCGTCGAATTTACATGTAGGTGGACTAAGTTTTATGAGTGATTTTGTGAATTCCTGTCTGTACAAGACATACCAAAAAAAAAAAAGAGTTTGGTGAGAGGTCAAAGAGAATCAACCTCCCTCATCTCGACCGTCCAATTTCAACAAGATAATCACACGATCAAATGATGTGAATAAGAGTAATACATCGGATCATAAAAAATGTGATATTATGACATTTCCCTAAGTTATAATTCAATCCGACTCTTTGTGAAATATAAATAAAAGAGATTGAGATGAGATGTGTCCTGACCTCAAAAAATTATATCCAAAGATAATCAGTCTATTTTTTTATGTTTGAACGAAGGTGGACGTTTCCTCGGATATTCTCCACATTGTTATTAGTTTGAGATCGACGAGCAAAAGCCGTTACATCAACCACGTACTATATTATTGTTCGAGAACGAGGGGAATGACGTGAATGCCGATGCCGAAACGTGAAAATATCTACAACTATTTAAATATAACAACCTCGTAATCTTAGTAATTTTATAAGTAGTCTTCGTCATCTTTTCTCGAGAGTATTTACGAAAAGATCAATAACTATTTTTAAAAAGATATTATTAAAATTATTATGAAATAGATACATTTTATATAAAATTTATAAAATACTCACAGTGACATATGAGATCATGTAATTATATTGAATATCTCTTAGTTAATTATTTTTCTCGAGTAACTAAAATAAAATTTAAATAAATAATAAAAAAATATAAAAGATAACATATAAATTTTATAAATTAAAACGCAAGAGAAATTACACGATTTTTAAACACAGGACATGAGTCACATGACCACGCATGCACGCCGAATGCTGCACTGTAGCTGGGGGAAGCGGTGCAAAATATGTGTTATGAAGACATTTCAAACCCGCTGGCCTCTCTTTGCTACAGAGAAGAGCCCATTTCATCAATGGCGAAGAAATACCCCATCAACAAACGACAAATGCTTTGCAAAGGCGAGAAAGAAAAAAGAACAATACACAAAAAGAAATAGCGGTATCCATGTATAGTTTGGCCTACATTTATCAATATCAAGCATGAGTCAGTGCCTGCTCGCTTGCAAAGAAAAGAGATTTAGATGCCATCCTCCCTCAATTGCTCAACAACTTACATGAGGTAGGATTTCAACCCACAAAATCTATATCAAGTGCTTGTCCAAAATAGCCGAACAAAATAAAGGTCACCAGCTGAGAAGCTGGAGCAGCACAGACGAAGACGAGAACTTTGAAAAAGAATTGATGATTATCTGTGAATTAGTTTGGTGTCTCTCCAAAAATGCAAGTCACCCAACTAATTTGGTAAGCAAAGCTTGGCTACTTATGTTCCTTCTGAATTCATCTCAAACAAGAAGGTCTGTCAGAGACTGTATTATGCACCCGACTAATGAAGAAAACTTCCTGCTTGATAGTTTCTTCCCAGCTGACATTACAAAGGCCATCAGACTTACAAACCTTTCTCACAATGCAGATAAGGAGGTATGGAGCTTGTCCTCCTCTGGTGACTGTTTGGTTTCCTCTATTTACAAAATTTCTTGTAGTATTCCCCAAAGCCAGATCTCTCTGCCCTGGGTTCACCTATGGTCCAATTGGCTGCCCCCAAGATTTCGGTGCTCTTGTGGAAGATTATCAACAACTGCCTTCCCACTGATTCAAATGTTCAGTCTTTGGGCATTCATCTTTGTTCTAAATGTCTCTGCTGTAAGGAATCTCAGGAGGAAACTATTAATCATCTATTCATTACCGGTGATTGCGCAACAAGTGTCTGGTCTTCTCTTCGTTCATCAGGTCTGCAAGTTGATGGAAATTCTGCTAGAGATCTGATTTTCAATTCAACCTCTCATACTAAATCAAAATCTCTATATGGCCTTCTCAATTTGGCTGCCATTGGATATGGTATGTGGGAGCTGTGGATTGCCAGAAATGCTACAAAATATGAAGGTAAACATATCTCCAGGCAGTGTCTGCTTCATAAAATTTTAGCCCAGGTCAAGCAACTTTGTGAAATTTCTGATCTCAGGAAAGATAATGTCAGTAGGAGGAAAATTCTGGAAAATTTTGGTATAAAGGCTACTGGCAAAAGAAATCCTCAAGTCAAAGTTTTAAGGTGGTTGTGTCCCCGTGGCCATCTCTTAAACTCAATAATGATGGTGCTTGCAAACTGTCGGGTGATTCATATGGTGGTGGGATCATTAGAGACTTCAAAGGAAATGTTCTGCTTACTTTTTCTCATTTTTATGGTCATTGCAATAGCATCATTGCTGAAGCCAGAGCTTTACTAGATGGTATCAAATACCTACGTACTGTGAATAGACAACCGACGCTTATAGAATGCGACTTACAAGTTCTTGTGCAGATTATCAATAAACAGGTCCACTGCCCATCGGCGATTCTTACCTATGTCAGAGAAATCGGGGGCATTCTTTCACATTTGAATACTATTACTCACATTTATAGAGAGGCTAATCCTGTTGCTGATTTGTTAGCTTCCTTAGCTTGCACCAATAAATGTAATTCTTTCTTTTCTTATCACGAGCTTCCTAGGAACATTAAGGGTGCAGCTTGGTTAGACAAGCTAGGTATGCCTAGCATTCGATTGATGTAACCGTAATTCTTTTGCTTATGTCAATACGATGGTGGAGTGAATTCCCCCTATCTCTGGTAAGGGGTGCACTCTCTCATACACCCCTAGGCAGGGTTTTCCACAAAAAAAAAAAAAAAAAGTCACCCATCTTCATTAGAAACATCAACAATTTCACGAAACGAGAGCTCTGATGAAGTTACACTAAGATCATAAAAGAAAGGAAAGGGGGGGGGGGGGAAACTACTCCCAGAACCTGGGGATTTCAATTGACTTGGCCAAAAGGGAAGAAGCATTATAAAGCATAATAAATAGAAAATTATGTACAAAGAGGAGCAGCACCCTCAGCCGCAAGCTGAAACAGAACCAAACAAGATAAATAAGCAGACATTATACGGGACCAATCATGGAAAAATCACCAGGACTGCAATTTATAGGAGGCTGTTGGAAGCCGGTTCCTCTCAGCCAACTCTTTGGGAAATGCATCGAGCAGGATTGGCCCAGCTTCTCAGCTACATTTTTTACAGAAACAGTACCTTTGGTTCTATGCAAGTTCCCATCTTCCTTCAGACAAGATCCCAGGTTTTTTCAGTGCTATCTGTTTATGTCTTCCAAGAGAAGAAGAACATCTTCATCAACGTCAACACCTGTTGCATAATGTAGAGGAATTCTACCTCCCCTGTCAATAGCACGTGGATCAACTCCCCTGCACAAAATGTTCCACAATGTAACTATGATAGTCATTCATAATAATCCTATTGCTAATTGAACATGAAGCATGTTCATTGCAAGTGAACGAGTGAACCCCAAGGGCAAGTTAGAAATTATAATCAACAAAGAACCAGCTAGAAACTACAGCAGAGTCAATACAGAGTGCAGAACACAGAAAAATGCTAAAACAGACATGGAGATAACCTACAGAGGCGCTCTTAAGACCGAGAACCCAAATGGAATGTTAAACATTCAGTAACATAACTTAATAGCTTGACCAAAAAATTAGGCTGCCTTGGGGTCCATAACTACCCAGACCAAGCTTTAGACAGGACAGCAGACACAGTGCTGCATGCTAATACCGTCATCTATTCTTCCATCTTCAGAGGGACACAACTAAATATTGACAGAAAGACATTCCTTTATGGTTCAACAATGGGAGGAACTTCTGGCAGATTACTGATAGAAGTATACATGAACAGAAGAAAAAAATTATTCTGCATTTTCTTTGGGAAGAAAATCATTTTGCATTTGCACATGGCGTGTACATCATTCTCACCTCAACCAGTGCTGTTCATTCGAGAAGACAACAAAAAAGTGCAAAATGTATGCAATACCCTGTTAGGATTCTTACATTTGATGCAATAAAGACACTAGTGTACCAGAATGGAGGGTTTTGGTAGGCCTTTCGGGTGCAATTTCAGGAACAACAGTCTTAACAGTAACCCTGGTGCATTGTGGTAGGCCTACAAGTCCATACATTTGAATGACAGTTGAAATCCATGCTCCCTCGTGAAACTGGCAAATGATGCGAAACTGGGAAAGGACTAGTCAGGTATTCTAGTAGGATCTGCCTTGGTATTAATAACTTCGAGCAATACATTGTCACCCACAAATGCTTCCACCTTTCAACTTGGGAAGGAAACAACTGAAAGCTTCTATTAACTGATATTTTTTTCTCCACCATGGGGAAACTTGTACAGCTAATAAAATGCCCAAGCATTAAATAATAAGAGAAAGCAGAGAGTTCCTCATCCTGACAATTCTTATATGTTCACATATTCAGTACAGTGTAAGGTGTTGGCCTCAAGTGCTGTGGCTAGAGCTCAATTACGATCACAGGACTGTGTTATGAAAATCCATGTTGTCACATTACAATTAACTGATCTCTACTCACAAGAAGGAGCAGGTTCATGAGCAAGATGATAAGCATGTGTAAACTGATAATGAATGGGTGGTGAAGATAAGAGGATCACCTGGAAAGTAGTAGTTTTGCATGCTCACTTTTGCCCTTGAGAATACAGTGGTGAAGCGGTGCCTGGCCTTTCATATCTGTGGCATTTGTGTTGGCTCCATACTGCAGGAGCAGCTCTATCATACCTATATCAGCAGTTTGACATGCAAGATGAAGAAGGGATAATCCTTCTAAACATTCATCTGTTTCACTTTTGTCCTCCCTTGTGCTTGCAGATAATGACGAGGTTGTGGCTGATGCTTTATTCAAGGAATCCCCCTCTGAAAGGCAAGAGACATGATGTAACACTGCATCTGGTTGTCCCTGAAGAAGCATTACCTTCTGTAGAGTTAAAGAGGTGATATATGATGCATGAGAGTGCACAGCATTAGCATCTGCACCAGAGGCCACAATTGTTAAAATAATAATTTGAATGTGCTGGACTTCTCTAGAAGCATGAAGAAAACTCCAAAATATTGTGGAAGAAAGATGGAGGCATAGAAGGTTCTAGAATGCCATTAAAAAGAGATAACTCTAGAAACACTTATCTAGAGAGAAGATGAGAGAAGAATTCTCTAGAATGACATTGCATAAGAAGTATCTAGAAAGAACTTCATACCTCTTATGGAGACTATAAATACCACCACCTAGGCACCCTTGTGGGTATCCAAGAGAGATCCAAGAGAGATCAAAGAGATCTAAGTAGAAGTAAAAGTGAGCCAAAGAGCCTCACTCTATTCCATCAACCTTCCAAGCCTTTTACCAAGCCTTTCCACCTTCCATCTCCCCTTCTACATTGTGCAAGATCTTTTGTACTTGTACTATTTCTTCAATAAAATTATTGCTTTCTTCACCTTTTATGCCCATCTCACTTCCGCTGCTCCAACAAATTTGGTATCAGAGCCATAGCCTCCATTCCCTCAAGTTCCAATCATGGCGGCACCTAGCACAACTCTTTTCAACTATTCTCAAAATCTTATCCCCATTTTTGATGGAGAGAATTATAATTTTTGGAGTCTCCAAATGAAGACTCTTTTCATCTCTCAAGATCTCTGGGAGCTCGTTGAAGGCGGATACGAGGTTCCAGAGGACGGGACAACTCTCGCATCGTGGACGTCGGCAAAGCAAAAGTAGTACAAAGAAAACAAGAAGAAAGATGCGAAGGCATTATTATTCATCCAACAAGGGGTAAGCAAATCTATCTTTCCCCGTATTATGACGTCTGCAACCTCGAAAGATGCTTGGGATCTTCTAAAGCAAGAATTTCAAGGGTCATCGAAGGTAATCTCCATCAAGTTACAATCATTATGGAGAGAGTTTGATAATATTATGATGAAAGAAAATGAAACTGTTCAAGCATTTTTTACTCGAGTTGCCGGCATCATAAATCAAATTAGAAGCTATGGGGATAAAATAGAAGAAAAGAAAATAGTTGAGAAAGTATTGAGAAGTCTTCCATTCAAGTTTGATCATATTGTTGCTGCTATTGAAGAATCCAAAGATCTATCAAAATTTTCTATGCACGATCTAATGGGTTCTCTGGAGGCGCATGAGCAAAGAATGAATAGATTTTCTCATCAGAATATGGAGCAAGCATTTCAATCAAAAGTATCATTATCCGATAAAAGAGAAGAGTCAAAGAAGGAGAACATGGAAGGTTATTCTTCACAACATCAGTTCGGGAAAGGCAATTCAAGGCAGAAGAAGTTCATGAAACAAGGTCAGGACAGAGGAAGAAGATATGAGAAAAATTATCTAAAAGGTACGTCTACCTCCCAATGCCGAATTTGCAAAAAGTTTGGACATGTTATGGAAGATTGTAGATTTAAATGCACCAAATGTAAAAACGCTAATCACTCCCAAAGAGACTGTTATTATTAGCAGAAAAATGAAGCTAATTATTCGGAGATAGATCAACTATTTTACTCTTGTTTTACCAGTCATTCAAATTCTAGCAATATATGGTATTTGGATAGTGGCTGTAGCAATCACATGACAGGAAATAAAAGTAGCTTTGTCAAATTGGATGAAGAGATACATTCTCAAGTAAAGCTTGGAGATGGCAAGCTACATGAAGTACAAGGCAAGGGAGTGATAGCGGTGCATACAAAGGGAGGTAAGACGAAGTTTATCACAGATGTTCTTTATGTTCCTGGCCTAGCTCAAAATTTATTAAGTGTTGGACAGTTAATGCAAAAGGGTTATTCAGCCCATTTTACAAAAGATGAATGCATCATTATAGAAGACAGAAGTAAAAAGATTGTGGCAAAAATCAAGATGGCTCCCAACAAAGTCTTTCCGCTAAAAATGCCACTAGAAAATATGGCTCTAAAAATTGAAGGAGAAGATAGCTCTCTCATATGGCATAAGAGATTTGGCCATTTGAATTATAGAAGCCTCATATTACTAAAGAAGAAGAGAATGGTCATTGGATTGCCATATTTTAAAGAAGAAGAAAATAAAATTTGTGAAGGATGCATCTATGGAAAGATGCACAGATTACCCTTCACTAAAACATCATGGAGAGTTAAAGAGCCATTACAATTGGTACATGCTGACATTTGTGGTCCAACAAAAACTGCCTCACTTAATGGTTCACGATATTTTCTACTGTTTGTGTATGATTATAGCCGAATGATGTGGATATACTTTCTGAAGAAAAAATCAGAGGCATTTACAATGTTCTTACGATTTAAAGCATTTGTCGAGAAACAAAGTGGCAAAATGCTCAAGGTTTTAAGGACAGATCGTGGAGGAGAGTTTACTTCTAAAGAATTTCAAGAATATTGCAGGAACGAAGGAATAAAGAAGGAGCTAACAACAAGATATACACCTCAGCAAAATGGAGTAGCCGAGCGAAAGAACAGGACAATAGTAGAGATGGCTCGGAGCATGCTAAAAGGTATGAATCTTCCTAATAGATTTTTGGGCTGAGGCTGTACATACTGCAGTTTACATTTTAAACAGGTCTCCAACAAAAGCAGTTCCAAACAAAACACCATATGAGACCTGGTTTAAGAGAAAGGCCAAGGTAAGTCATTTTAGAATCTTTGGATGCATTGCATATGGCCATATTCCTTCACAAGTTAGAGAAGAAAAATTTGATGAGAAAGGAGAAAAATATATATTCATTGGATATAGTGAGGAATCAAAGGCATATAGATTGCTTGAGCCTAAGACAAATAAATTGGTTATTTCTAGAGATGTTATATTTGATGAAACATCATCATGGAAATGGGAAGAAGAAGAAGAAAAACAAGTACAAAAAATAATAGAAGAAAAAGAATTAGTAGCTCCTTCTCCTCCACAAAGTCCAAGAGAGCAAGGCGAGTCAAGTAATGACTCAAACACACCACGACAAAAGGAACGCTCTCTCAAAGAAATATATGAAAGAAGTAATGTTGCTTATTTCTGCTATGAATCACAAAGATATGAGGAGACAGTTAAAGATGAGAAATGGATAAGGGCCATGGATGAAGAAATGAATATGATTGAGAAAAATCACACATGGGAGCTAGTTGAGCAGTCGAAAGATAAAGAAGTTATTGGTTTAAAATGGATATACAAGATTAAGTATAATGAGGATGGTTCCATTCATAAATATAAAGCAAGGCTCGTAGCAAAAGGGTATTCTCAACAACCTGGTATTGACTTCAATGAGACATTCGCACCAGTTGCAAGGATGGAAACTATACGGGTTGTCTTAGCATTGGCAGCACAATTGAAATTGCCAGTATTTCAGCTTGATGTCAAATCTGCATTTCTGAATGGCAATCTTCAAGAAGAACTATATGTGGAGCAACCACAAGGCTATCAAATCAAAGGACAAGAAGACAAAGTTTATCGCCTACATAAGGCAATATATGGGTTAAAACAAGCCCCTCGAGCATGGAACAACAAGATTGATCAATATTTTCAACAAGATGGCTTTCTAAGATGTCCGAGCGAGCCCTCATTATATATAAAGAAGAAAGGTATGGACTTCCTAGTCCTTTGTCTATATGTTGATGACCTAATCTATTTTGGTACTAGCCATGATATACTAGACAATTTCAAGAAGAAAATGATGAAAGAGTTTGAAATGACCGATCTCGGCATGTTGAGTTATTTTCTTGGCATTCAAGTAAAGCAAATCAAAGGAGAAATATTTCTCAGCCAAGAAAAGTATTGTGAAAATTTGTTGAAAAAATTAATATGGCCAATTGTAAGACCATGGCTACACCTATGGCAGCAAACACAAAGCTCTCTATACATGATGATGCAGAGAAGATTAATACTTCAGTCTATAGAAGTTTAGTTGGTTCTCTTTTATATCTCACAAATACAAGGCCAGATATTCTTTATTCAGTAAGTGTGGTATCACGTTTTATGAATGAGCCAAACAAACTACACTTTGCAGCGGCCAAGCATATTTTGAGATATCTCCGAGGAACTACAAATTATGGCATCAAGTATGTCTCTGAAGAAAATAATCATCTTATTGGCTACACAGACAGTGATTGGGCAGGCTCGACAGATGACCGAAAGAGTACTTCTGGATATTTATTTTGTCTTGGAACAAAGCCTATTTCATGGTCATCTAAGAAGCAAAAAAGTGGCTATAGCGACCGACTTAGAGACCGATTAAATCGGTCGCTAGTCGGTCCCAAATAGAGACCAATTCGGCGACCGAAATAATCGGTCGCATATGTGAGACCGTTTTGGCGACCGAATTTAGTTCGGTCTCCAATCGGTCGCTGTTCTTGCGACCGAATTTACTTCGGTCTCCAATCAGTCGCTGATCCCGTTATACTCCCCACTGCGGCCCCCGCCCGCCCGAGCCCCTCTCCGCCCGAGCCCCCCCTCCCGCCCGAGCCCTCCCGCCCGAGCCCCCGCCCGAGCCCCCTCCCCCTGCGGCCCCCTCTCCGCCCTAGCCCCCCCACGCCCCTCCCGCCCGAGCCCCCCTCCGCCGGAGCCCCCCCTCCCCCTGCGGCCTCCCGCCAGAGCCCCCCTCCCCCTGCGGCCTCCCGCCCGAGCCCCCTTCCGCCGGAGCCCCCCCTCCCCCTGCGGCCTCCGCCCCCCTCCGCCGGAGCCCCCCTCCCCCTGCGGCCTCCCGCCCGAGCCCCCCTCCCCCTGCGGCCTCCGCCCCCCTCCGCCGGAGCCCCCCCTCCCCCTGCGGCCTCCCGCCCGAGCCCCCCTCCCCCTGCGGCCTCCCGCCCGAGCCCCCCTCCGCCGGAGCCCCCCCTCCCCCTGCGGCCTCCCGCCCGAGCCAACCTCCGCCCGAGCCCCCCTCCCCCTGCGGCCTCCCGCCCGAGCCCCCCTCCGCCGGAGCCCCCCCTCCCCCTGCGGTCAAAGCACAGTTCACCTTGGAGGTCGACTCCTCGGACACGATCGACAACGTGAAGGCTAAGATCCAGGGCAAGGAGGGCATTTCCCCGAACCAGCAGCATCTCATCTTCGCCGGGAAGCATCTGGAGGACGGCCGCACCCTCGCCGACTACAACATTAAAGGTTCCACCTGGCACCCTCTCTCTCTCTGATCCCTCTCTCTCTGTGTCACCCCCTCCGGCACCCGAACCAGCAGAATCGACTTCAAAGATTTATGCATAGTCATGCATGGTTATGTACTTAGGTGTGGAATTTTTCTGTGAAAGCTAGCACAATCCACGTGCAGAGGTGATTACATGTCTCCCGACAGTTTACGTGCCAAATTCATAAAACAATAAATCTTTGTTCAAACAACTCAACTCTCTGCAAACTATCAGTGGACTGTAGAAGTTACATATTGATTTTAGCTGAAGAATTCAAAACTTTGACTTAAGGTTTAATTTGCTTTATAGACATTGTCATTTCCACATGCATGCATGGAGACTGCCTATAGCATTCTGAAACTGAAGGGTTTCACTATCTTCTTTTTTTTTTATGTGAAAGCCCTGCCTAGTGGAAAGGTTGAGAGAAGAACTCTACCACCTAACCACCAGTGGGTATTTTATTGAGTAAAAGCAATTGTAAAGATAAATTACATCAAGCGGACACTGGGCATACCCAGTTTATCAAGCCTAACAGCACCTCTAATGAGAGTAGGAAGCTCAGAGGAGGAATAGGATGCATTACATTTCAACTTACAAGCTAAAGAAGCTAAGGAATCAGCCACAGTGTTCCCTTCTCTAAAGATGTGATTAATGGTATCTGCAGGATTAAGGAGGCTCCATATCTCCCTGACATAGGACAATATCGACCAAGGGCAGGTGGCTTTCCTTTTGATAATATTGACAATAGTTTGAGAGTCACATTCAATTATTGCTGCTGTGGAACCAGTGATTTTGATATACTTCATTCCATCTAATAGGGCAGGGGCCTCAGCAATGATGCTATTTGAGAATCCATAGTAGTGGCTGAAAGCTAGGATGACATTTCCAAGGTGATCTCTTATGACCCCACCTCCACCAGATTCACCATTGGCTTTAGATGCTCCATCAGTATTTAGTTTTAAAGAAGGCCAAGGAGGGCAAAACCATTTAATGGCTATAGCTCTAAGCTGCTTTGGTTTAGCAAATTGAATTCCTAGAGCATCCAGAATTCTGATATGTTCCTGATTGGCTTCGGGTAGTGAGGAAATCTGACATATTTCTTTGACTTTGTATCTGATTTTGTGGAGGAGACCCTGGCAGGAAGTTTTGGAGTCATCATATTTGTCTGAATTTCTAGCACACCAAATCTCCCACATACTAACTCCGACAGCAGCTAGACCAAATAGGCCAAACATTGATTTTTTCTGAGTGGAGCATAAATTGTTGAGTATCATTGAGGTAGCTGAATTTTCTTCAATTTGCAACCCCTTAGATCTGAAATATGTCCATATGTAAGAAGCCCAATCACCGAAAATAAATAAGTGGTTATAATTTTCAGTCTGTGGGGTCTTGCAGCAGCAGCATTTTGAACAAATTGGAATCCCTATCTTCTGAATGTTGCAATCCAGAGGAAGACACTTGTTGATAATTTTCCACAGATGAATGGAGATCTTGGAAGGCAGCCATGGTGACCAAATGCTAGTCCACTGATTGAAAGTCTGAGTCTCTTGGTTCCTGCTAATAGCCTTTTGGGTGGATGAGACTGAACAGTTCCCCGAAGAAGAAAGGCTCCAAGCAGGTAGGTCATGTTCCTGATTGAGTTTAACATGCTTCAAAGCAGTGCTAATTTCTTCAGTAAAAAACCTGTTAGGCCAATTTGTGTCTTCTGAATTCATCTGTACAATAAAGTCCCGAACAGAGAGCATAGGGTTGATGGTGTTATCAGCCAATGCAAAATCAGCAAGGGTGTGTTGGCCTATCCATCTGTCATACCAGAAGCTTGTCCTGCTGCCATCTCCAATAATGACCCTCTTATGCTGAATAATTAAATTTTTTGCAGTGATCCACCTTCTCCTTTCAAAACCCTTCATATTTGTAAACTGAACCTGGATGAGAGGACAGTTCCTAATATATTTGGCTCTGAAATACTCGGCCCATAATGAATTTGAATGAAGAGCTTGCCACAACATTTTAACACTTAAGGGAGTTTCCATATTCCTTAGTGATATAATACCCAGTCCACCTTAAGAGATAGGAGTGCAGATTTTGTTCCATTTTCTCCAGTGCTTCCTGTGACCATGATCAGATGAACCCCAGAAGAAATTGGCAAGTGATTTTTCAATAGCTTGGTGAGTTCCAATATGCAGTGAAGAAGATGTAAGAAAGTATATGGGCAATGAGATCAGGACATGCTTGATAAGGACTAGTTTTGCTCCCTAGGAGAGCATCCCACATTTCCAACCTGAAATCCTCCTCTGAATATTGTGTAGAATACCAGTGTAGTGAATTTTCTTGCATCTTCCTTTGATCAGGGGAAAACCAAGATACTTATGAGGGAAGGAGTGTTTAACAAAACCAGTGACATCCTGAATTTTCCTGGCAGTAGAGTTATTATTCCTGGAGTGTATGAAAAAACCACTTTTACCTGTGTTTATTGACTGCCCTGAAGCTCTTTCATAATCTTGTAGTATCTTAAGGAGATTCCTTATTGAAATAAGATTGCCATTGCAAAAAATGATGGTATCATCCGCAAACAAAAGATGTGAAATATTCGGGCAATGTCTAGGACTAGCATACCATTCTATGAGGCCACATTGGAAGGCTTTTGTCAGAGATCTACTGAGTACCTCTTCTGCAATGATAAATAGTGAGGGAGCAATTGGATCACCTTGACGCACCCCTCTTGAAGATTTGAAGAATCCAGCAGGGGTACCATTTATAAGAATAGAAAACCAGTTATTGTGCACCATTTTTCTAATAAGCCTGATGAACTGGTCATTAAATCCAAACCTGTTAAGAACATTGAAGAGAAAATCCCATTCAAGCCTATCATAAGCCTTAGCCATATCAATCTTTATCATCACATTAGAGCCCCTTATTTTCATGCCAATTTCATTGGTAAGTTCCTGGGCCAAAGCAATATTCTCAATAATATTTCTGCCTTTGACAAATGCAGATTGTTCAGGAGATATGATCTTAGGAAGAATGCTGGCAAGCCTAGTATTAATGATAGAGGCAATAATTTTGTAAAAGAAGTTGCACAGGCTAATAGGTCTAAACTCAGAAATTCTGGTAGCATTTGTTTGTTTTGGAATGAGAGCAACCAGGGTAGCAGTGACAGATCTGGGTAAGTCTTCATGGGAAGTAAAGAATTCCTGCACAGCTCTTATCACAGTGGAGGCAATTATCCCCCAAGCAAATTGGTAAAATGCACCTGTGAATCCGTCAGGGCCCGGTGCACTATCTTGGGATAGCCTGAAGACATAAGTCTTGGATTTCTGCGGCAGTAGGGATTGAGCAGAGGGTGTCAGTGTCTAACTGATCAACCAGAGAGGGAATACAGTCAAGAACAGTACTATCTGCTAAATGATGTTGGGAAGAGAAGGCTTCCTGAAAATGTGTCACAGCAATTGAAGTCATTTCCCCAGGGTCCGAAGTGAGAAGGCCTGCAGAGTTTTGAAGTTGAGATATGCACATTTTTTTCCTCTTAGCTAAAGTGGTAGAGTGAAAGAATCTGGTATTTCTATCCCCTTCAGTGAGCCATCGGACTCTAGATTTCTGTCTCCAAAAGCATTCCTCCTGAAGCAACATTTTGGACAGAACAAGTTTAGCCTCATCCAGGGCAGTCTGATTTGTAGTGGAAGGCTGGGTGTCATAAGCGTGTTCTGCCTTAATAACATCATCCTCCGCTTTTGCCACATTATTATGAATATTACCAAAGACTTGATAATTCCAAACTTTAAGCATTTGCCTGAGACTCTTGAGCTTAAGATAAAGGGTTAAGGTAGGTGAAGAAGCTAAAGGACTAGTATCCCAACACTTTTTAACATCAGCAAGAAGATGGTCATGATAAGTCCACATTTTTTGGAAACAGAATCTGGTTTTCCTTTTAATCTGGGGAGTCTGCAACACAAGTAGAGGGGCATGATCTGAGACTTCCCTGGAAAGATGTTCAACGGAGAAGGCATAATGAGCCATCCAATCAGAATTGGTTAGAATTCTATCCAGTCTGGCCCAAATACCCCTGCTTCCTGATTGATTGTTATGCCAAGTGTAGGAAGATCCTTTGAAACCAGTATCCAAAAGTGCACAATTTGATATACAGTCCTTAAAATCAGTCATTGCAATCGAATTAGGATCATTACCACCAATTTTTTCCTTTGTATCAGTAATGTAGTTGAAGTCTCCTGCCACCATCCAAGGACCAGAAATGTTAGAGTGGACGTTAATTAAAGAAGTCCAAAGACCCTTTCTCTCAATCACATTGCATTTTGCATATACTGCAGTTAAGTGAAAAGGGACTTGACCATTAAGACCCATGAGAAGAGTAATTTGCTGATCATCTCTAGTAACCAGAGAAACATGCAGATGGTCTTTCCATAATACCCAGATGTGGGCCATTTCATCAGAATTTGCAATAATTTTAGACATACCCCTACGAGATAATATCTTCTAGGCACAATAGTTGAGGACTGTCGAGACGTTGCAAATCATGTAAACCCGCGCCTTTTTAAAATGGGGAATCTGTCAATGGAAGCTACTAGTCATCTTGTAGATTTTCAAAAAAAAAAAAAGATTAGCAGTCGTGGTTGACAACCTCATAAATTATTGATATGTTTAAATTTACATGACATGAGTATTAGAGAAACATTGACATTTTAGAATTGTAGCTCAGTTTCTTAATTTTAGAATATCTAAAACATGTCATTAGCTAAGAGTACTGTTTGGATAGTGTTGGATGAAAAGTAAAGTGTGTTTTATTATTGTCTTATTCAGTGACGATACTATCAATTTCTTTACTTGATTTCTGCATAGCTAGTGACAGTGTTGTCTTTAAGCTAAAAAGTATCATGCTATATTTTATTTCTGCTAAATAGCTAGTGAAAGTGTTGTCTTTATGTTGGATGTTAAAATAAAATTCATGTTTTCATTGTGTACATGTATTGCCAATTTCACATGTTACTGCTATGTTTTTAGATTGTGTTATTATCTTGTCAATATTTAATTAGTTGGGTGTTGTATGTGAGCTGAGATGCGTGGGTGCAACCTAACATTGCACGCATCTTAGGAGAGCGTGTTAAGCCCGTGCCAATCAACCTACCCGTTCAAGACTTTGGGATTGATATGCACGTTCTCATTTTGAATGATGAGAATGTGTATATCTAACTCAAAGTCTTGAATTGTCCCGTTTGGACAGTCTGTGAATGTTTGATCGCACTTAGGTGGTTAATTACTATATGTGTTTGTGTTGTTTGTTAAAAATTTTGGCTGCGTCTTCTCACTCCTCTCTGATATACCTTTATTGATTTTGATTATTTTCTTAACCACTTATTAGTAAGTGTTTAAGAAAATTTCTTAATCAATAAATATTTTGTGGTATATCGGAGAGGTGTGGGGAGATGCTGCCGAAATTTTTAGCAAACAACACAACACATATAGTAATTAATCGTGCGATCAAACCTTCACAGATGGGTTAAAAAGTGAAGATCTAAATGATATTTCCGTCCTATTTAAAATGGCAGACATGGACGATGTGAGGTAAGGGTTGTACTTTTTATTTTGTTAAACATGTTAAAGTTTTGTGTGTTTACATTTCATTCGCATAGGGAAAATGTCTGAAGATCGTTCATGGATGTACCGTAGAGTAGTTGATCAGGTGGTGTCTATAGAATTTAAAAATGGAGTTGAGAGATTCATTCAGTTTGCTTTGAGAAATTCTATTGAAGCTGTAGATTGTGAGGGTCGTATCCGATGTCCTTGTGTAGTCTGTAAGAATTTGAAGTGGCTGACAACATGGGATGTACAACGTCATTTATACAGAAAGGGGTTTGTTAAAGATTATACAAACTGGATATGTCATGGTGAAACATTGTGGTCGACCTACGAGCCTGCCAATGTTGGAAGTGGAAGTTCATATGTTGATATGGTCATAGATGCTGCTGGTCCAGGATTCAATGTTCACGAGGAGCATGTACATAATGAAGAACCGCCAAACAAGACAGCTGAAAGATTTTATCAGCTACTCAAAGATGCTGATGAGCCATTGTGGACTGGATGTCAAAATCACTCTCGACTGTCTGCGGTGTCACAATTATTGAACTTGAAATCTGAATTTCACATCAGTGAGATTTGTTTTGATCGTTTGTTACTGATTATCAAAAGTATGTTGCCACAAGATGAGAAATTACCTGAAAATTTTTATCGTGCAAAGAAGATGGTCACTGACTTAGGGCTTGGATATGAGAAAATAGATGCATGTCCTAATCATTGCATGCTATATTATAATGAGGCTAAAAGTAAGGTATCATGTTCCATATGTGGTCATGATAGATTCAAGCCTAAGAAAGGGGACAATTCAAAGCAAAAAGATATACCATATATGTCATTGCGGTATTTTCCTATTGCACCGAGATTGCAGAGAATGTATATGGCACCAAAGATAGCTCAACATATGAGATGGCATGCGGAAAGAGTACGTCGACAACATAATGTAATCAGTCATCCTGCAGATGCCGAAGCTTGGAGTCACTTTAACCGTGCTCACCCTACTTTCTCAAAAGAGTCGCGTAATGTAAGGCTGGGTTTATGTACTGATGGATTCAATCCATTTGGAGGTTCAGTGACTTCCTACTCTTGCTGGCCAGTTTTCGTGACACCATATAATATTCCGCCAAATATGTGCATGAAACGAGAGCATTTATTTCTATCATTATTGATCCCTGGTCCAAAAAGTCCTGGGAAAAAATTAGACATATATCTCAGGCCGTTGATTGATGAGTTGAAGTTGTTATGGACTGATGGGGTTACTACCTATGATGCATGCAGAAAACAAAATTTCACTATGAAGGCTGCATTGATGTGGACAATAAGCGACTTTCCTGCATATGGAATGTTATCTAGCTGGAGCACTCATGGAAAACTAGCATGTCCTTACTGTATGGACAGTTCCAAATCATTTGTACTTAAGCATGGTGGCAAGTCATGCTGGTTTGATTGTCATCGACGATTTCTACCAAGGGACCATCCGTTTAGAAGGCAAAAAGATGCATTCTTAAAGAACAGAATTGAATTGGAAGAAGCTGATTTTGAACGGTTGTCTGGTCCACATTTAGCAGCACGTGTACAGAACTTACCAGATATAGCACAATTGTCGAGCAGCACAAGACAACTCCCTGGATTTGGGAAGGATCACAATTGGGTCAAAAAAAGTATCTTCTGGGAATTGCCTTATTGGTCAACTCTTCTTATACGACATAACATCGACGTCATGCATGTTGAGAAGAATGTCTTTGATAATGTGTTCAACACTGTTATGGACATAACAGGCAAAACAAAGGATAATGTGAATGCCCGTTTAGACTTGAAAATACATTGTAAACGTCCAGAACTGTACCTTATTGATAGAAATGGTAAAACAGTTAAACCGAAAGCAAGTTACGCCCTTGGAGCTGCACAGATTAAAGAAGTATGCTCTTGGCTAAAACAGTTGAGATTTCCAGATGGTTATGTGTCTAACATTGCTCGTTGCGTGAATACAAATGAGGGGAAAATATATGGAATGAAAAGTCATGACTGTCATGTGTTCATGCAGAGGTTGTTACCTATTGTATTTCGTGATATGATGCCGAAGGCGATATGGGGAGCAGTGACTGAGTTAAGTCAGTTTTTCAAAATTTTATGTGCATCAGAGCTCAGGTATGAAGATGTGGAAACTATTGAACAGAATGTGATCACGACAGTTTGTAGATTGGAAAAGATATTTCCACCATCATTCTTTGATTCAATGGAGCACCTGCTTATACACTTACCATATGAGGCTAAAGTAGGAGGGCCAGTACAATTTAGATGGATGTATCCATTTGAGAGGTAATATATATATATTTTCTCCTCATAATTCAATTACATGGTGATGTGTTTTTCATTATCTTATGAACATTCTGGTAGGTGTATGCATGAATTGAAAATGAAAGTTCGCAACAAGGCAAAAGTAGAGGGTTCCATTGCCGAGGCGTACATTATGGAAGAAATATCAAATTTCTGTTCAATGTACTTTGAACCTGAGGTACAAACTCGTCGAACTCGGCCACCACGTAATGATGATGGGGGAGACTCCGTTCACTCTGAGCGACTGTCGATATTTAAGTATCCTGGACGTGCGTATGGACGTTCCTCGAGTCGGATGCTAAATGATAGAGAATTGCACTGTGCAGAAATTTACATCCTTTTAAATTGTATGGAGGTTGAACCTTATGTTGCGTAAGTTCTCTGCTCAAATTACATTGTGTCTATAACTTATTATTTTTCATTCCATCTATAATGCTCCAATGGTCGTAATACAGACAATTTGACTCAGAATTAATCCAAAGATGTCCATATCTCACTGACATGGAGGTTGAAAAAGAACGAGAAAAATCATTCGCTTCTTGGCTGAAATATCGTGTAAGTATTATTACTACTCTTTCTCCTTGTTGGGTCAATGACAAATTCTGACTAGTGTGCTGTCCATATGTAGGTTGAAAATGATTTTATTACTGATCAAAGAATTCGAGTGATCAGTTATGGCCCATCGAAAGTTGCACGTACATATCCAGCATTTATTGTGAATGGGTATAGATTTCACACTAGACAATATGGGCAGAATAAGTCAACAATGAACAGCGGGGTATGTGTGAAAGGAAGTACATATAATGAAAACGAATGTGATTATTATGGTATTATTGAGGAGATCTTAGAATTGCAATATCTCGGAGATGACAACCATATATTTCTGTTAAAGTGTCATTGGTTTGATCCTAATTCTGTTCGAAATGACACAACATATGGGATTGTCGATATCAGACATAAGTCTAAATTGAATACTTATGATCCATTCATTTTGGCCGCACAAGCCCAGCAGGTCTATTATACAAAGTATCCATCGTCTAGAAATAAAGAAAGAAATGATTGGTGGGCAGTTTGCAAGGTTAAGACAAGGCTTTTCCCGGATTATGAGTTGGATTTGACTGAAACAGAGCAGTTGGATGTGAATGCCGAATTCTTTCAATCAGACTTGGGTGATGATGTAGACTTGCCTGCTTCTAGTGATGAATCTGTGGAGGCACCGTCTTTATCTAAAGAGAATGAAGTGGAGGAAGTCGATCCAGAACAACCAGAAATACAGTTGGGGGACTCCGAAGAGGAGGAATATATTAGTGATCAAAATGAATCTGATAATGAAGATGTGAATGCTGAATTTGTTATATCTCCAACATCTGAAGAAGAAATGGAGAATGTTTGATTAATGGTATACAATTTTATCTGGGAATTTTAATACTCTGTAACTTTCTTTCTTTCACTATTTGATGAATATGCATGTATTTTATTACCAGTTGAAGATATGGTTCGAGGACGGCGTGGGACTCCCAGAGGTGGGAGGGGAGAGGGTAGCGGGAGGAGATTTACTTCCGTTTCACCACCGGTAGTAGGTATGTATACTTTCCCTTCATAATGCATTGTAGTATTTGTTGAAAATAATTCATTATGTATTTGTGTTATCTGATTATTATTTTCACAGGACCCACGACCTCTACACCGTTACGACCGACCTCTGCACCGCTACCACCGGTAGTAGGTATGTATACTTTCATGTATAATGCATTGTAGTATTTGTTGAAAATAATTCTTTATGTTTTTGTGTTATCTGATTCTTATTTTCACAGGACCCACGACCTCTGCACATATACCACCGACCTCTGCACCGCTACCACCGGTAGTAGGTATGTATACTTTCCCTTCATAATGCATTGTAGTATTTGTTGAAAATAATTCATTATGTATTTGTGTTATCTGATTATTATTTTCACAGGACCCACGACCTCTACACCGTTACGACCGACCTCTGCACCGCTACCACCGGTAGTAGGTATGTATACTTTCATGTATAATGCATTGTAGTATTTGTTGAAAATAATTCTTTATGTTTTTGTGTTATCTGATTCTTATTTTCACAGGACCCACGACCTCTGCACCGTTACCACCGAGGGATGCACCGCTACCACCGGTAGTAGGTATGTATACTTTCATGTATAATTCATTTGAGTATTTGTTTAAAATAATTCTTTATGTTTTTGTGTTATCTGATTCTTATCCTTACAGGACCCACGGCCTCTGCACCGTTACCACTGACAACGGGTACATTGACGGCCTATGCACCGCCATCACACATGGCGAGTGGATCTACACCTCCCCCAGCTGAGTCAGGTATGTTCATTTGCATATTTATGTTTTTTTGATAGTTTGTTTTATTTATACTATTTAATTCGTATAGTACGTGCTGATGACGAGGCGAGTCATCATGAGGGGGAGGGCTGTTGTAATGAGACGATGCGGGCAGTGTGGATAAATGAAGGGTACGTAATGCATTATTTTTGTTATTTATTCGTCATTGTGGTATTAATATTTTTAATTTCAGGAATAAAATAGAGCCAGCCCAAGCATCACAATTTATTACAAAGACAATTCAAGCACATTTTCCAGGCCCCATCCATCGCTTTGCTGATTTTCCGATGGGTGTTCAGGATTTATTGTTCTCTATGTTCTTGGTATTTATCTTATTTTATCATATTAAGTCATTTTCAATTATTATTTTAACCCACTTTGTTATGTAACATATAAATTTTTGTTGTTGTTAATATATAGAGGAATCATCGATTCACAGAACATTCAGATGAGTTACGTGCTAGATTTGCATGGACAGCTACTGCAAGAGATAATTTCAAACATCTTATGTACAATGCCCGAAGATATGCAAAAAAAGCATGTGCAAGTACTGATAAGAACATATGGAAGGAGCATGGGCCTGTGTGGATGAGAAAGGAGTATTGGACAGAGCTGTGCAACATTTGGGAAGCGGAGAAATGGAATGCCAATTCAAACAAAGCAAAGCAAAACAGAGCAGCGCATCCTGAAGCGAATTTACACACGGGTGGCTCTGTCTCCTTTGCAACACATAAAGCGAGATTAGTAAGTACACTTCTACATATATAAATTTTTTGTTTCTATTATGAAACTGTGATTTATTTGAATAACAGGAAGCACAGTTAAAGCGGCCAGCTCAATTTCATGAACTTTTTGATCGAACTCATAAGAAGAAAGGGACAAATGCTTACATTAGTGAGAAAGCTCGGGAGGTAGCGGTAAGTGTATACATTAATAGTTTTCATTTAAGATTAAATTGTAGAATAATTTGGTTTTGTTTTTTTTTGGTTTTTGCAGGACTCATATAGTAGACGAATGGATGAGAGGTACGGGGATGACAGTCAGCGTCCAGAGTTGGATCCTGCCATTTGGGTTGCAGCATCTGGGGCACCCAAGAAAGGACATGTTTATGGTTTTGGACATAGCTTGGGCACGACTAGGGTGTTATCATCATGCTCGAGTTCGGTCTCACATGCGACCTCTCCATTTACCACACCAGCAGCCCCAGATGGTTCTTCCAGTGCCGCCCCGACCATGACTCCAGATATGTTTAGGCAGATCGTCAACGAGACCGTCTCTCAGAATATCTCTCAGAATATCTCAACCATCGTCGCTCAGACCGTCTCCCAGATGCTCACATCCTTGGGAATTGATAGTAGTAGAGCACCTCCTGCACCTCCTGCACAGCAGCCTCCGGTAAGTATTTTATTTGATTGATTTTCTATTTGTTAACTCTAAATATCATCTTACAAAATATAAGAATTTAGATTGAGGAGGGGAAAATATCATTTTCTTAACTCTAAATATCATCTTACACCTATCCTCTGGATATTAGAATCAACAGGCAGACTGTTCTGCAGGATTTTCCATAGGTGTATAGAGATTTTGGTTAGAACTGAAAGTGAAAAGATATGTATAAATTCTATTCACTTGAGTGGGGGAGGATACAGATCTATAAATATTCATAAAGCTAGAATAATATAAGGAAAGTAACATGTAGACATGAATAAAATATGCCAATTTAGGTGAAAAGATCTCCCCAAAGTCTGGTAACTGTCATGGCAGGAAGCCAGGAACAGCACCTCTAAGCAAAGGAAGGGCAGTTCATACAAAGGAGCATAGGTCATAAGTTACAAGAAGTTCATTTTCAGTGGGGAGATGAAAGTGACTTGTCAGAACTGACGGAATCCAAATCGGATGCCCGGTTTGAGCTCGGCGCTCAAACTTCATTTTTAAAATACACTTAGTTCAAATGAACTGTTAGGATGGGGCATTTGGTTCTAAAATCTGAAATACCGGTCGGATGGCCGTGCCGATCATTCCAATACGACCGGGGAGATGAAAGTGACTTGTCAGAACTGACGGAATCCAAATCGGATGCCCGGTTTGAGCTCGGCGCTCAAACTTCATTTTTAAAATACACTTAGTTCAAATGAACTGTTAGGACGGGTCCGGGGGTCTAAAATCTGAAATACCGGTCGGATGGCCGTGCCGGTCATTCCAATACGACCGGGGAGATGAAAGTGACTTGTCAGAACTGACGGAATCCAAATCGGATGCCCGGTTTGAGCTCGGCGCTCAAACTTCATTTTTAAAATACACTTAGTTCAAATGAACTGTTAGGACGGGGCATTTGGTTCTAAAATCTGAAATACCGGTCGGATGGTCGTGCCGATCATTCCAATACGACCGGGGAGATGAAAGTGACTTGTCAGAACTGACGGAATCCAAATCGGATGCCCGGTTTGAGCTCGGCGCTCAAACTTCATTTTTAAAATACACTTAGTTCAAATGAACTGTTAGGACGGGTCCGGGGGTCTAAAATTCGAAATACCGGTCGGATGGCCGTGCCGATCATTCCAATACGACCGGGGAGATGAAAGTGACTTGTCAGAACTGACGGAATCCAAATCGGATGCCCGGTTTGAGCTCGGCGCTCAAACTTCATTTTTAAAATACACTTATTTCAAATGAACTGTTAGGACGGGTCCGGGGGTCTAAAATCTGAAATACCGGTCGGATGGCCGTGCCGGTCATTCCAATACGACCGGGGAGATGAAAGTGACTTGTCAGAACTGACGGAATCCAAATCGGATGCCCGGTTTGAGCTCGGCGCTCAAACTTCATTTTTAAAATACACTTAGTTCAAATGAACTGTTAGGACGGGTCCGGGGGTCTAAAATCTGAAATACCGGTCGGATGGCCGTGCCGATCATTCCAATACGACCGGGGAGATGAAAGTGACTTGTCAGAACTGACGGAATCCAAATCGGATGCCCGGTTTGAGCTCGGCGCTCAAACTTCATTTTTAAAATACACTTAGTTCAAATGAACTGTTAGGACGGGGCATTTGGTTCTAAAATCTGAAATACCGGTCGGATGGCCGTGCCGATCATTCCAATACGACCGGGGAGATGAAAGTGACTTGTCAGAACTGACGGAATCCAAATCGGATGCCCGGTTTGAGCTCGGCGCTCAAACTTCATTTTTAAAATACACTTAGTTCAAATGAACTGTTAGGACGGGTCCGGGGGTCTAAAATTCGAAATACCGGTCGGATGGCCGTGCCGATCATTCCAATACGACCGGGGAGATGAAAGTGACTTGTCAGAACTGACGGAATCCAAATCGGATGCCCGGTTTGAGCTCGGCGCTCAAACTTCATTTTTAAAATACACTTATTTCAAATGAACTGTTAGGACGGGTCCGGGGGTCTAAAATCTGAAATACCGGTCGGATGGCCGTGCCGGTCATTCCAATACGACCGGGGAGATGAAAGTGACTTGTCAGAACTGACGGAATCCAAATCGGATGCCCGGTTTGAGCTCGGCGCTCAAACTTCATTTTTAAAATACACTTAGTTCAAATGAACTGTTAGGACGGGTCCGGGGGTCTAAAATTCGAAATACCGGTCGGATGGCCGTGCCGATCATTCCAATACGACCGGGGAGATGAAAGTGACTTGTCAGAACTGACGGAATCCAAATCGGATGCCCGGTTTGAGCTCGGCGCTCAAACTTCATTTTTAAAATACACTTATTTCAAATGAACTGTTAGGACGGGTCCGGGGGTCTAAAATCTGAAATACCGGTCGGATGGCCGTGCCGGTCATTCCAATACGACCGGGGAGATGAAAGTGACTTGTCAGAACTGACGGAATCCAAATCGGATGCCCGGTTTGAGCTCGGCGCTCAAACTTCATTTTTAAAATACACTTAGTTCAAATGAACTGTTAGGACGGGGCATTTGGTTCTAAAATCTGAAATACCGGTCGGATGGCCGTGCCGATCATTCCAATACGACCGGGGAGATGAAAGTGACTTGTCAGAACTGACGGAATCCAAATCGGATGCCCGGTTTGAGCTCGGCGCTCAAACTTCATTTTTAAAATACACTTAGTTCAAATGAACTGTTAGGACGGGTCCGGGGGTCTAAAATTCGAAATACCGGTCGGATGGCCGTGCCGATCATTCCAATACGACCGGGGAGATGAAAGTGACTTGTCAGAACTGACGGAATCCAAATCGGATGCCCGGTTTGAGCTCGGCGCTCAAACTTCATTTTTAAAATACACTTATTTCAAATGAACTGTTAGGACGGGTCCGGGGGTCTAAAATCTGAAATACCGGTCGGATGGCCGTGCCGGTCATTCCAATACGACCGGGGAGATGAAAGTGACTTGTCAGAACTGACGGAATCCAAATCGGATGCCCGGTTTGAGCTCGGCGCTCAAACTTCATTTTTAAAATACACTTAGTTCAAATGAACTGTTAGGACGGGGCATTTGGTTCTAAAATCTGAAATACCGGTCGGATGGCCGTGCCGATCATTCCAATACGACCGGGGAGATGAAAGTGACTTGTCAGAACTGACGGAATCCAAATCGGATGCCCGGTTTGAGCTCGGCGCTCAAACTTCATTTTTAAAATACACTTAGTTCAAATGAACTGTTAGGACGGGTCCGGGGGTCTAAAATTCGAAATACCGGTCGGATGGCCGTGCCGATCATTCCAATACGACCGGGGAGATGAAAGTGACTTGTCAGAACTGACGGAATCCAAATCGGATGCCCGGTTTGAGCTCGGCGCTCAAACTTCATTTTTAAAATACACTTATTTCAAATGAACTGTTAGGACGGGTCCGGGGGTCTAAAATCTGAAATACCGGTCGGATGGCCGTGCCGGTCATTCCAATACGACCGGGGAGATGAAAGTGACTTGTCAGAACTGACGGAATCCAAATCGGATGCCCGGTTTGAGCTCGGCGCTCAAACTTCATTTTTAAAATACACTTAGTTCAAATGAACTGTTAGGACGGGGCATTTGGTTCTAAAATTCGAAATACCGGTCGGATGGCCGTGCCGATCATTCCAATACGACCGGGGAGATGAAAGTGACTTGTCAGAACTGACGGAATCCAAATCGGATGCCCGGTTTGAGCTCGGCGCTCAAACTTCATTTTTAAAATACACTTAGTTCAAATGAACTGTTAGGACGGGTCCGGGGGTCTAAAATTCGAAATACCGGTCGGATGGCCGTGCCGATCATTCCAATACGACCGGGGAGATGAAAGTGACTTGTCAGAACTGACGGAATCCAAATCGGATGCCCGGTTTGAGCTCGGCGCTCAAACTTCATTTTTAAAATACAAGATGAAATTTGAACTTATATTGTGTGTGTGTATTTATATATATGAAAATGAGCTGGCTTAAACTATTGGCATACTCTTGTTAATGCTTGATTTCTTTATTAAGTCTTGTTAATGCTTGATTTCTTTATTAAGGATTTGATTATAATTTTTTTAAATGATATACAGGATCATCCGTCGCGAGATGTTGGACGAGACGACGACCAGGATGATGTTGGACGAGACGACGACCAGGATGAGACATATGTGGAGGATTTGTGATTTTATTTTAGTTGTGTATGTTGTCATTTTATTATTATGGATGTATGATTAATTTGTGATTTTATTTTAATTGTGTGTAATTTGAGGTTCGTGGAGATTGTGATCCGTGTAGTTGATTTATTATTGTTTTATGAAATTGTTATTTATCAGGTGTTTGTATGTGATGAATTTGAGATTTGTCGATATTGTTGTCTGTGTAGTTGATTTTATATTTATGTTATGAATTTGTTATTTATCAGGTAATTTATTTATCAGTTTAAATAAATTTTTAAAAAAAAAATAATGCAAAATTAGCGACCGCATTGAGACTGAATTGCGACCGAATAGCGACTATACGTTATATTTCTTTTATTAAATAATTATACTTGGCGACCGACTAGCGACCGACTAGCCACCGAATAAATCCGATAGGTTTATTTTATTTTTAAAAATAAAACAAATTTAGAGACCGACTAGCGACCGAATTGAGACCGAATAAATCCGATAGGTTAATTTTATTTTTAAAAATACAACATAATTCGAGACCGAATAGCGACCGAATTGAGACCGACTTAATCCGATAGGTTAATTTTATTTTTTAAAATACAACAATTGTAGCGACCGAATAGAGACTGAATGGCGACCGAATTATTAGCGACCGGTCAGGCGACCGATTATAATCGGTCTCTGGTAACGACTGATACTGCGACCGAATTATGTCGGTCGCTATATAGCGACTATGATATAGCGACCGACATATTCGGTCGCTATATAGTGTCTGTTCGGTCGCAATAGAGATTTGCGACCGATCTACGACTGAATAGCGACCGAATATGTCGGTCGCTATCCGCGATTTTTCTTGTAGTGAACAATCGCTCTATCATCAGCAGAAGCCGAATATATATCTGCTACAAGTGCCGCATGCGAAGCTGTCTGGTTAAGGAGAATATTATCACAGCTTCAACAAAATCAAGAAGAACCAACTACTATACTTTGTGATAATATGTCAGCCATCGCTATGACAAAGAATCCAGTCTTTCATGCACGGACGAAGCATATCGAGCTGCGTCATCACTATATCCGAGATTTGGTCGAGAAAGAAGAAATCATTTTGAAGTTTATAAAGACAGAAGAGCAAGTCGCCGACATATTCACGAAGCCTTTGGCCACCGACAAGTTTATACACTTTAGAAGGAGTATGCACATTACAAATTAAGAGGGGGTGTTAAAATAATAATTTGAATGTGCTGGACTTCTCTAGAAGCATGAAGAAAACTCTAAAATATTGTGGAAGAAAGATGGAGGCATAGAAGGTTCTAGAATGCCATTAAAAAGAGATAACTCTAGAAACACTTATCTAGAGAGAAGATGAGAGAAGAATTCTCTAGAATGACAGTGCATAAGAAGTATCTAGAAAGAACTTCATACCTCTTATGGAGACTATAAATACCACCACCTAGGCACCCTTGTGGGTATCCAAGAGAGATCCAAGAGATCTAAGTAGAAGTAAAAGTGAGCCAAAGAGCCTCACTCTATTCCATCAACCTTCCAAGTCTTTTACCAAGCCTTTCCACCTTCCATCTCCCCTTCTACATTGTGCAAGATCTTTTGTACTTGTACTATTTCTTCAATAAAATTATTACTTTCTTCACCTTTTATGTCCATCTCACTTCCGCTGCTCCAACAACAATGTGGTGGTACACTGCTTTCTTATCGTTGTCACGAACACTGTCCCACATTTGTTGGTTAATGCAAATATTCTGATCTGGGTCTGCCTTTCGAACAAAAGCCTTTTCTGCATACTGAGAGCACAAAAAGAAATCAGACTTTATGATTACATTCTTCGATCCTAAGTATGAAGTGAATTCTTACAGAATAACCAGAAAAAAGAGGCTTGACTCCCAACGTAAATTGGGATCCCTACTCCGAAGGGGTAGTGTCCAACATGCTTTTGGCATCAGGAACAATAATCAAAGTATCTTAAGTTATATCCAAGTTTGCAGTTGCAAAGGCTGTATCTTGTTATTCAGTCAACAAAAGAGAGAAGAATTTATCAAGGGCGATCACCTCTCTTGCCTAGGCAATGAGGAAAGCCAAAAATCCCTCGCCTGACCTCATGTTCACGTCACTCACCTAACCTATGTATCTACACCAAATGCTTGTATTTTTAACTGTAGTCCTACTTTTTTTTATTCTTTTTTTTTTTGAAATGTCTAATGCCTCTTTTAACAATGTCTGTTGCCCTTTTTCTCTTGCATACTACCACATGTTTTCTTAAGATTGATGATTCCACTACATATTGAGTGCTTTACACAAGTTGGTCTATCTATATTGGACAGTAATCAGTGTTTCCAAAAGCCTTACATGTCATTATCTTGGATGTTTTGTTTATTTGTCTCCTACAGTCATTTTCTTCCTTTGTGATAATAGTACTTAGCTGAAGAACAGGACTAAGAATGGTCACCCAGATTCAAGTGTTAAGGAAGCTTTAGCAACATGTAGGTTGAATAGTGGTTTAGGAGGGGTGTGACCAGGTTCAAGTGTTGAGGAAGTTTTAGCAACTGAAAAAAACCATTTTCCTTCATCAAGGTGAAGAGTGTAGGTACCCAGGGGCATCTCTCTGTCAAGGCTGCCAAAATGCCCTCCTTGTTCTCAGTCCAAATGCTGCCAAATGGTGCAGCGGCGGGAACCAGGGCTGCCGTGGGTGCAAGAGGGGCGAGCGGGGAAGCAAGGCTGCTGGCGGGCAACTGCCATCGGTGCAGGGGCTGGGAAGCGGGGCTGCTGTCGGTGTAGGCGGGGCAGGCAGGGAAGCGGAGTTGCCGTCGGGCAGGAGGGGAAGCAGGGCATACAAAAAGTGAAGGAACAGAAAGTATCACATGTTATTAAATAGACCCAACAGACACGTTTATGTATTAAACAAGGAGAAGCGTCACTAAACAGTGAAGGAACAGAAAATATCACACGGGGTTTAATACAACGCAGGATTCAACCGGTTCCAAAAGAAGAGGCAACTTTTATATAGGGAAAAGTAGTGTAGTACATGATAAGTAAGGAATTGTAACTAAACATCGAGCATAAAGGAGCACTATATAACATTTTACTTTTTGAAAAGTAAATAAAATAAAATATCACTGGCTTAGAAGATGTAATGTGTTTCTTATAATGACTTTAGACACTCATTTTGTTCTACCAACAGTGGTTTAAAAACAACAACTACTTAGTCCAAGGGGTGAACAAAATTCATGGTTATTCTTGTCTCCTGCCGGAAAGACTAAAACGTTTAAATGCTTGGTGTCGGACGTAAGATCAGCAAAGTGAAAATCCACAAAAAGAAGATGGCCCCTGCTAATAGAAAACGCAAGTTAAAAATCCACAAAACAAACAAGTCAAGGCTCAACAAACGAGCTGAAGCTATGGTGGGCAGGTATATATGCTACATAAGAAAAAAAAAGGTCTAATTAATATGGTTGACATTCATTGTTCTCTTAATTTTGAAGGTGTAAAGTTCAACGGTCAGTGACATCTGGAGTTATCCGAGTAAAATTACATGATGCATAGATGATACCATGCCTTCACCGGCTACACCTAATGTGAATACATATAAAAAAAGTAACCTATATTTCTACATTATTCAGTGCCATCTTATATGATTATTCTTCTCAATCAAAATTTTAGCTCATGAACAGAGATGACATTTGTTAACTTAATCTTATCTTAACGTATTTCAATAGTACAGCTTCAGTAGTAGGATTTCATAAAACAAAAATCTACAGAAGGTGCCATACGCTCTAAGTGAAACCATTGCATTAACTATGTGGTAGAAATGCTCCCAATTTGTATTGGGCATTTAATCCCCCCTACCTAGAGAAGTTTTATATTACTCAAATTAAAAAATTGGAAGAAGGTCAAATGTGACTAGGAGAAATAGAAAGATGACAAAATATCAAATAATATGGAGGAGAAAAGGCCAAACATCTTGGATAAGAACAACAATGAAGTATGCAACTTCCTGAATCCCAGTTCAGAGCTTTGTAAAATTCTGTTTTACATATGTGATACCTTCATGATTGTGGCATTTGTTATCACCTTCTTGAATCCCAGTTCAGAGCTATGTTACATAAGTTCTCAGGAGGGACTTTGCATATTACAATATTGGCGTATCCAAGGCTTCCATCCGTCTCTATCTCAGGCAGAGAGAGAAAGGGAGGGAGGGAGGGAGGGAAGAAAGAGGATGGACAAGTGAGAAACTAAAGAGACAGAAGGGGACAAGGGAGAGAGCAGATAAAGATGTACAGAGAGGGGGGACAGAAGACAGATAGAGAGATGGAGTGAGAGAGACGGACGATACCTCGCGAGTCCACGGTAGACAGCGGAGGACATTGGTGAGTCGACGACGATGGATGATGATGACAACTGCTATGGGTGACCTCGATCCTGGCTGCAGACGACCATGATCATGACTATAGACAGCTACCACAGAGGCGATGGTCGGCGGCAATCGTGGCTCCAGACAGCGGATATTGTGGTGATGGTTGTGCTCGTACAACCACAATGTTGGCTGTGGAAGGCTAAACGATGGCCACAGAGGCGACGCCCGGCAACGATAGTGGCGACATGGTGCAGGATTTGGTGCCGACGTGAGGAGATGGGGCCTTGCGATGGTGGAGATGGCGCGGGGGGATGGGGGCACTACAAGGAGGTGGAGGATGAGGTGCCAGCGTGGGGAGAAGGGGGCCCTTCGAAGAGAGGGTGGGAATGGGGAGAAGGACGGTGGGGGAGAAAGAAGGACTATGCCTTCATCCCTGTCGTGATGGGAGAGTGGATGGTGGGGCAGAGGAGGAAGAATAGGGCATCGGATGGAAGGGGAAGAAGAAGGTCGGGGAGGTGAGGAGGCGGAGGGAAACCCAAAATCTCGCGGGGGTTGGGGGGCAGTCCAGCCTCATTTCTAAAATTACTGAATAAAAGGCTAAATTTTATTATTGCCTTCTATTTATTAAATTTTATAAGGCACAATTTTACATTCGGCCTTTAATAGAAGATATTTGATACGAATAAAAGGCATATATTTTTTGCCTTTTAATCTTTAAAATAAAAGTCACAATTAACTTCTGCCTTTTGTTTTCTGTCTTTTCTTTGTTGCTACTGCCAGAACAGCATTTGCATTTGGTCATGTCTATTCATGTTATTGTCATTAGTTCAGTTTTTTTTTAATTCTATAGCGCTAACAAAAAAATTGGGTAGGACCTCTCCTAGACCAGAGCATTTGGGGGATGAAAAATAGAAGCACATCCACGGAGGTCCCGAGATGGCCCCTAAAATCAGAGTGAGCCAAGAATGGCTACTCCATATTCCCAAATTGGGCAGAGAGAACCCCGAGGACTAGCCTACAAGGGGAACTCTTCTGACCCAGGGATTGTTGCATTTCCGACTGCCGTGTGCCTTACGTTATTGTTGACCCCATGGCCATTAATATCCGTCCCTTATAGGAAAGTCCTCCAGGGACCATGCCATAAAGAGGCAAGCCCGTGGGGATTCGAGGGAGGTTAGAGCGAGCTAATCGGTATAAGACCATAGTGTGTGTCTCTTCCCTGAAAGACAGGCCTATTGTGGAAATTGTTGGCAAAACTAGAGGAAGCACATTTTTGCCCCAATTCTTGAGACCACGGGTCATGCTGGGGAACTAGCAAACCTGTGTCCCAAATGGGGACTGGAGATTATAATGAACAGCGCTCAGTAAGGATGGAAACATGTGGTTCGAAAGGAACAAACCCCACTGAGCATTGCACAAACGGTGAAGTGCTTGTGTGTGGTTGGCATGGAAGCCAAGGAAGTGAGCCATAGCTTCTTAATAATCTAGGATTAAGCAAAAGGAAAAGTAAAGAGAAGACAAGTTTCAGCAGTTTTGGGATCGAGCCAAAGCCTCAACAACCCACTGACATTGGTGAGAAGGCATATGGTCGCTTCCCTGAAGGATCTTATATATCGAACAGTAAGCGGGCATACATATCAAGTAAATGGAAAGCATATAAATCAGATACACAGAACAAATCTGGGTTAGAAAGAATCGTCAGGACCTGTCTGGAGCATTGGGGAAGGGACTATGAGATTGATATTTCCCTTAAGGGCGTTGATCCACTATGAGGATCGAGACAGCGCATTGAAGCTAGTTCCTCATTGGACAGTAGAACTGAACTAGAATACAAATATTCATTCGATGGATCAGAGGGTGACATAACCCCACACCCAATCTATTGTAGTTGGATGGGTTGGCTCTGAGCTTACACATGGTATGGTATTCTCCCTTGCTCAGTGAAACAGAAGAACACAGAAAACAAAATCATAGTGACGCTATGGGGATGGGGATTGAAATGGAATATGCAGGAATGAAAATATTCACATTCAAGCACCAAAAGATCATTTCTATTCATTTCAGCAAACAAAAAGAGTGCATCATCCCGAGACCAAAGAGTCTGGGAAGTGATCAAACAAAAAGAAAAGGAATAAAAAAAATGTAGGATTACATAGCAAGAGAAAGAAGAAGAAGGGGGAGGGCGGAGTATTGACTCCCTTCCCTCCCCAAGACGGCACCTCTTCTCTCTCTCTCTCTTCCCCTCGTCTTCTCCTTCGCACTAGAGCAGTAGCAGAAAACTTCTAGAGATCACCCTCAGGTAGCTTCGAATGGCCAGCCAGCAGGGGGGTTCTCTTCAGGGCAGAGCCCCTATTTTATAGTAGAAGGACAGCGGTTTTCTTTTTTTCCAAGGCAAGGGGGGCCAGGAATAATCTCCAATCATTGGAGATCTCTTAGCCACACGTCCCGTACGGCCTCCACGAGCCTTCTGGAAGCCAGCGTCGGAGTACGGATGGGAGAGCACGTGCCGCGATCGAGTTCACAGCGGGTACAGTCTTCTCGCGCCACTGAGGGTGCGTCGACGCAGCCAGTGAGCTGCGTCAATGCAACCTACTGGTGCAGACAGTTTTTCTTCTTCAGCTTCAAGCGCGTCGACGCGGGATGCGAGCTGCGTCGACGCACCGTTTGATCACCTGTCGACTTTTGTTCTATGTCTTCAAGTGCGTCGACGCAGGCTAGGAGCTGCGTTGACGGAGCGTTTGATCGCCCGACGGCTTTTCTGTTCTATCTTCGATTGCGTCAACACAGCAGGTGCTCTACATCGACGCAGGACATTGTCCAGGGCCCTTCTTTCAGCTCGCGCCACACTATGGGGTCGACGTAGCCCTGTGGGTGCATCGACACCCTCTTTCCTCTTTTGTGGCTGACCCTGCTTGGCCTTTTGATGCCAAAGCTTGAGCCTCCATAGGGAGCCATTGACACCCACGATGAATACCGGAAGAAGTGAATAGGGCTCCTCAGGCAACCCCGCGCGCGATATATATGAACTTCGAAGGTAAAGCGACCGCTTCGAAACCACACGGGAGGGAAAAGGCGCCTATCACCATCAAGGAATGGCTGCTGAACTCAGGTGACTGTTCGTGCCCGCTCTCCCAGACAATAACGGCTGCGTCATGATGGCAGTGACGCTGCCTGCCACCTCGGCCAGTGGTGCCTTGCGCGCCAACAAGCCAAGCAGGTGACCGGGCCCACCAGCCCTATCAATACGAGGAAGTTCTCCTAGAAACTCCCCTTTGACAGACCCTCTCAAACTATCTCTCAGACCCCAAAAAGTGCTCGGCATCTGAGAGTGGGGAGCTAGTGAGGAGGGTAAAATCGGTATGGCCCATGAAAGGCCCATTATGCCAGGCCCACTTCGGCCAGAGATCTACAATGCGCACAACGGGCCCCCAACAGCCACGGCCCACAACGGATGACCCAATGTGGTCAGTCCTCGGATTAGCTAGCTCAGAAAGGGCATCAACCCAAGCGCAACGGACGCCAGGCGACCCTCCGGTCACCGAACATTACCCCCTATGACGTCGGCCTCAACTCCACTAAAGACGAGCACGCCTGACAGGCGCCGTAAAACTCGCCTGAGAGCTGCCCGACTCCGGAGGAACGGACCCCCAATGAAAAACTCCCCACGATCACGGAGAGGCGTTACCCCACTACTCGCGCCCTTCCTTGCTAAGGGATAGGCCCTCACCGCTAGGACAATCCCTATAAAAAGACCCCTTGCCAGATAGGAGAGGGGAGACAGGAATTGACCATGAGACACGACAAGAGAGACTCCAATCCGTGAAGCCTTGAGAGTGGACTCTACAGAGTAGTGCTTCCGTCCTCCTCCGAGCACCCTTGCCACCCGGTGAGCATCCTCCGAGCCCTTGCTGAACGCGATGAGCACTCCTGAGGAAGTTTGACCTCCACACCAGGCTCGCTCAATCACCTTCCGACTCTCTCTCTCTCTCCTCCGTTTCTCCTTTAGTCCCATCCTCCAAGGTTCTGACTTAAGCATCAGAGGGTTGTCCCATAGGGTAACACCCAGAGCTCCTTCTGACGCCATTTCTTTAGTGGTTGTAGGCTTCCGCGGGTGGCTAGACGATCTTCCCCCAACAAACAAATATTAAAAATGTGGTACAGGGTTCGAGAGACTATTTTCTTGCCTCTATAATACTTATCTTTTCTTTTGTCATTTTTATTTCAATTATATATATATTTATTTCTATTTTAATCTTTATCAATTAATCGGGGTGTTACTGGGGACCTTTCTTGATTTTTTATCATATTATAAAATATTGCTATATTTAAAATATTATATTTAAATAATTTTTTAGTGGACTATAATTATTATTTTATTTGTCATTGTGATGTGATTGATATTATGATGTGGGGGTGCTGTATCGTATTTTTATTTAAACAAGTAATTTTCATATTTTTTAGATTAAATATTTTTTAAAAAGTCAAAAGCACTGTGATGGATTTACGATGGATTCCTTTACATCGCAAAGTCTGCGATGAATGACCGAAACATCTTTCCGTTGTCGACGATTTGTGACTCCTACTGTGACGAAAATTAATCGGTCTCTGACATTTTCGACTGAATCTACGATGTTTTATGAATTTTCGTCGTTGATAGCTTGGACAAATCTATGACAGTTTTTTGTTTTTCTGTCATTGAATTCTCCGACAAATTTGTGACAGATTTGTATTCCATCACTATATTAACGATGGCTTTCTGACAACTTACTATTCCGTCGCTGAGTAAAATGCATGTTTCATCTGAGATGGACTTAAGACTGAACTTTTTTCGTCGAAAATCTATGATGGATTTGTGATGGATTTTTGGTCCGTCGAAAATCTGCGACGAGAACAATTCAACAGCCATATTTCGTCAGTAATTTGTTAGAAATCTGTCACTGTTGATGGAATTCATACGGATAACAGCCGTCGCTATCAATGCTTTTTCTTATAATGTAGCGCCTTCATGTCTAGCAGTTTCACGGCGAGATAGCGCATTTGTGTCTAGCGAGTTGAGAGGTATACTTATACTTTGATGTCAAGTGATTTTGTAGTGGTGAGCTAGCACTCTCGTGTCTAGCGATTCTTAGTAGAAACTTTAAGGTGTTCTTGAGTAGTAGATGTAAGTTAGTATGGTGCTGTCCAAATTGCTGTAAAATCATTGTGTTCTCTTTGTGCGATTGGCTCATTGTCTCTCATCCTCACTCTTATTGAGATTATGTGTGGTGAATCTTTAATTTATTAGGTTTAACATTGTGCTGCGATTTGATTTAATAATCTAATTCACCCCTCATCTGTTAAATTATTTGGTCCAAATTTTCTTTCAAATACATTATCATAGGTTATTGAGTTTGTAACTAGTTAGTGTGCATTTATGTAATTTGGATGCCTATTGAATCTTTAGTTACTCATGTTTATGTTAATAACTACTTTCAAGAGGAGAAATGCTAGCTGCTTGTCATGGATGGGGAGGTTTCTTACCCGTCCTGGACGGGATTGATCCACATGAGCGTTCAGGTCTGCTGAGCGCTCAATATACGGGCTCGAGCACCCACGTGGACCAATTTTGTCCTAGACGAGTAAGAAACCTCCTTGTCCAAGATGAGAATTAAGCATTTCTCCCCCAAGAGATTGCAATGCTGTTGACGCCTAAAATAAAGATAATAATAATAGCAGCGATGAAATAATAATAATAACCCTAAAATACCTTTATAAAATGTCTTATTTTTGTTATCTTGTTTTCAGGAATAAAAGAAGAAAAGAAGAGACGGCCGGCTCTAATAGAGAACTACTGAAACGAGACATAATGGAAGATTGACTGAAAGATAAAGATCCCAGAAGTCCCTGCAAGACCAGGATTACGGAAGATTCGTCACTGAAGCTATCACCCGGCTGAAGTCCTCCCCGACCAAGCTGATGTCCGGACTGACGAATGAAAGGACGGATTAAGCGGCTTTAACAGCTCAAGCTTACTAATGAGGAAGCATAAAAATACTAAAAGCTCTAAGCGGACCCATCTGTGCGACGCCGAGAGCCCAACAAGGCCCATATGGGGAAGGGGCGCCGGGAAGCTGTGGCGCCGGGAAGCCTACTGCTTCCGCCTGAGGCGCGCCGGGAGCTCATCGAAGGCAGGCCGAGATGACCATGCTGATAGGGGGAGAGGGCTGTGCTATAAAAGCCCCCTTTTTCTCTCGAGAAAAAGAGAGGAGGATAGAAGAAAAAGAGAGAGAAGAGAAAGAAGAGGCATCGAAGAAACCCACAAAAAGAAGCAGAAGAGAAGAAGAAGAAGAGGCTCCAGGTGGGCTGCTCAGGGGAGGGAGAGGAGTCAATGCTCCGCCCTCCCCCATCCTTTCTTTCTCTGTTTTCGTTCGATGTATACCATCTTGGTCTGTATTTTTTTTGGGGCATGTTATCCCCCTCTTTAATGCTTCCGATCTAGTTTCACCGGATGATGTATTAAGCAGTTTGAGTTAATAAACAAAGCTCCATTTCTCTGTTCTAGTTACATGTATGAACGACCTCTCCCCCAATGTTCTGATGCTTGCTGTATCTCCTTTCTTTCGTCGGTGCACTGGTTGAAGATGAGGGATGGTGTGAATCCCATCTGTGCATCTTTCATGATGTCTGTGTCTTCCGTCCTCCTGGAAACGGCAGCGAATCCCCTTATCCAAATCTATGGAGGGTTGGGGTCTGAAGCTTCCTAAAGACTCTGACCCGTATGTTTTCTTACTGCTTGCATAGTTCCTGAAGTCAGACGATCACACCGGAGTCCGAGACAGACTATCTCGTGATTTCCTGTTGAGATCGGTGGCATATATCGTCGAAATTAGTTTATCAAATTTGATACCCCGTCAGTCTTAGATGCTGTTTAATGCGGGAAGATTTCAATCCCCCTTGAGGTGGTCCTTCGAGCAGTGTCCCCCGGGCAAAGAACCTTGGCACCCCGTCCTGAAACCTCTCTGAAACCCCCCAAAATTCCCTCTAAGCAGGGCTGAAATCCAAGAGAACCCAAAACAGAGCCTCCGGAACCCTCTTCGGGTCTTCTCGGCGCCTCTATGGGGTTCCCGGCGCCAAATGGCCCGGGAACAGTGTTCTCATCTCGGCGCGGTCACCACCGCGCCGAGAGCCTTGGGGCGCGCCGAGAAGCCCTCGCGTCGGGAGCCCCCTTTACCTCCCAGCTACGCCGATAACCAAGTTTCTACCCTTTGCTTACCCCTTGATCGCTTCGCCCACGTACCCTGAGACATTCTTGAGTCGTCACATACACCCCCGGGATAAATTAACAAGGGATTAACCTCCCCTACATTATCTCAGATCAGATTCATCCGTAACCCCATAAACCCAAGGGGCCATACCATTGTATAAGCCCTGACGGTTCCTGAGGGGATAGTAAGCATCGACATGGACACCCACATCACCAGGGAGCCTAGGGCCTTCTTTTTTCGGCTATCATCCCGGCACCCGTGGATGACGGCCTATTTTCTTTGGCATGACCCGAAAGAGGGGGAGACGCTGCCGGAATTCTATCCGACAGAGCTGACCCTGGAAGGCCAAGGGAGTGTGATCGATACACACCCCGCTTGACTCTATCCATCGGGAGAGTGAATATCATGGAGCCTCCAACCGAGCAGGGAGTTCAAAGGGAAGATTCCCCGTTGTTTACCCGGATTCCATCCCGCCACTGCGTGGATGGTCTCCTATCCTACTTGGCATGTCTGCAAGCCCAAGGGATATGCTGTCAGATTCGACTCATCCAGGCTCGACGTGTTAATCGTCTGCTGGCTTCCCGTTATATGTATGCCTGTGTAGGATGGGGGAGCCAACAACGCCCCAATCCTCACTGTGGATTTTTGGGCTTTGTTCTCTCCCTTCTCCCTCAATGTCATCGATGATTTAAACGTCGCGGAGTCCGTGGTTCTCTCCAAATTTCTCATGCCACTAGGGCCATAGCAGGGATCAGAGACCGTTATCTCTCGATTTCCCGGATGGTTGGCAATATGAATGGCATGAAGCCTGTTCCTGAGAGTTCGAAGGCCCTGTGACTCTGATCTCTCGGACCCCTTTCATCCGTAATTCCTTGCTGTCAACTTGGTAGACCCCTGGCTCTTTCCTTACTTGCCTCCTGAATCCATCCCCCAGCCACTGTCTGAATCCTGAGAAAAATCCCTAGAACAGAGCACCAAAAAAAACCATAAGTCTTCCCGGCGCTTAGGCCTAGCACCTTCCCGGCGCCAACCCTTCTCGGTGCCGGGAATAGTTCCTGGCGCGGCCCTCGGCGCGCCGGGAACCCTCACGCCGAGAGCCTCATCCTCCTCCCTTCACCTCATGCCGAGAGCTCCCTTCTCCTTCTTTAAAGTCATGCCGAGAACCCTCTTTAAAGCCATGCCGGGAACCTCATGCCGAGGGCTCCCTTCTCCTTCTTTAAAGCCATGCCGAGAACCCTCTTTAAAGCCATGCCGGGAACCTCATGCCGAGAGCTCCCTTCTCCTTCTTTAAAGCCATGCCGGGAAGCTCTCTTCATCTTCTTCTTAGCGCGCCGGGAACCTCATGCCGAGAGCTCCCTTCTCCTTCTTTAAAGCCATGCCGGGAAGCTCTCTTCATCTTCTTCTTAGCGCGCCGGGAACCTCGTGCCGGGAAGCTCTCTTCATCTTCTTCTTAGCGCGCCGGGAACCTCGTGCCGGGAAGCTTTCTTTATCTTCTTCTTAGCGTGCCGAGAACCCCTCCCTTTTATGTGGAAACTGTGCCGAGAAGGTCCCACCGGAGCCCTGCACCAAGAATTTGCATTTCCACCTCAGTCCAACTCTTGGTCACTCCACTATACCTGTCTGAGGGATATCCAGAGGTCACGAGGTATGCCTCAGGAGATAAATTAACGGGGAATGGCCTCCCCTACATTATCCGGTCCCGATCCGGATTCCTCTGTAACCCTATGAACCTAGGGAGCTCTGCCACTGCATACGCTCCGATGGTTTCCAAGGGGATATCAACCGGTGCTATGAATGCAGACAGTGTTCCCGGGCCTAGTGCCCTTCTCTTTCGGCCTTCGTCCCGGCATCCCGTGGATGAGGGTCTATCTCTCCTTGGCATGATCCAAGATATGGGGATATGCTGCCGGATTTGCTCCGCACCTGATATACCCTCGCTTTATCCAATCTCCTCAATGTCTTGCAGATAAATTAGCATGCTCTCATTTAGGTTTTTGCCGCCGGTCTCCTCTTACTTTGGCGTTTAATCAAGGGTTGTCCTTCTTAGGGAGGACGTAATTAACGTCATAACCTTTATGGTATGACGGACTGTTGGTCCAGACACGATCACTCATAATCGACTGATTAGAAGTCAGATCGAGTGCACAATGAAATCGTCACACATGTGACTGGCACGTCAATAAATAAACAACAGAAATAAAAGAATTAAAATCCAACGGAAAAAGCGCATCCACAAGTCTGGCACGCCCGGTGGGACTGAGTCTCCCTTCATCTCTATGCCAAAAATAGGAGGCCCAGCGGAGCCCCCCTCAAATTTCTGATTCTGTGCGCTTTCTCTATTTCAAGGAAGCTACAATGACGGCTGGAATCATGTCTGCATGCTTCGACAAGCAACCGGTCGATGCGCATGTTCAAGAAAGCTACCTGGCGGTACCTCTGTCGTTCGGATCGATGCCGCCTGCTGTCGGGATGCCTAACTGCCTGGGCCTCAGCTTCACTGACCTGCTCGAGATCGACAACCAGGAGCCGAAAACTGTTGTCGAGACTTCACCGCAAGCTACCGGCCCCAAGATAAGCCAGGTGATGAAGGATGCTCCGGAGGTCGTGTCCTACTTCGTCCATCACGAGGCGAAAAGAAGTGCACCCTCTGCTTCGTCCACCACTTTCGGTGACTTTCCTCCGGTCGTTGGCCGCCCCAACTTCCTGGGAGTTGTGTCCGTGGATATTCTGAGCAAAGAAAGTCCGAAGCCTGTAGAGCTGAAGGATGATAAAGCTGCTTCTTGTCAGAGCGAGGATAAGATCAAGAAATCCCTACTCAAGAATCTAGTGACCGTGAGCTGTTATGTTCACCATGCTACCAACCCGATTGAAGCACATGAGAAGGGGCCCACTGGGGGCAACAAAAAGAACTTCAGAAGAGGAAGAGCCTCTGCCGCTTCCCAATGTCGACTTTCTGCATCTGGGAAGTCCATGATGATTGGGGGCGTTCGGATCTTCTTCAACGGCCGCAATGCCAGAGCTCTGCCAGATCGGGTCATCCCGACCATTCCTACCCGCAATGCTTTCCAAGTGCTGGCTAGCCGGAGGGCGAACAGTGATGATAGCAAGCAAGGGAAGCCAACCTCAAAATTGCCAAGACGCAAGCAAATGTGGGTTCCCAAGAAGACCCGGAGTGTCATGTCAACCCTACAAAATTATAACAGTTTTGTTGATGCCCCCAAGAGAAGGGATAATAAAGTCATGAATGAGGAAGAAGTCATAGTCACAACTCCTCCACTCGCTGCCAGGGTCTGTGCAAGACAGGCTGATATTTCCAAGAACTCAAAGAATCTCAACCAAGTTGCCAAGCTGACACGATTAGCATACATGCCACCCGCCCAAGACTGGACGCTGCCTCCTGCTATCTCTTCAGAGTACAGTCAAGAGGGATGGTTAAGAGGGTCTGGGAATACTTCCATGGCCTTGGAAGTCCTGTCATAGGCCGACAAAGGTCACTCCATGCTGTCAAGGCTGAAGGAGAAGGAAAAAATAAGATATCACCTGTTGGGATAGATAAAGAGAAAAAGCAAGCTGAGTTCAGAAGTTTTGAAAGTCTTTCACAGAGGGAAGAAATGAAAAGAGTTCTGACAAATGAAGGGCCAACTTTCCCTCGCCAGTCCCGAAGGAGAGTTAAAAAGCATGAAAGGAGAATGCAAGTCCTCGCGTGTAATATGACAGGAGTGATGAGCAGGCATGACGCCCTGCTAAATGGGCAAGAAGAACTAGCCAAGGTTACCGAAAGAGAAGACCCTGTGACAGGACAAAGCAAAAATGAAGCTGGGTTACTGCAGACCGCTAAGGGCAAGCAGGCTACCGATGAAAACAACACTACTCTCAGCACCAAAATAATGGCATCTGAAGAAGAAAGGGTGCCCCTGTCCGGATGTGGCTTTGGTGAAACACTTGAGACCATTACCAGCAAAATAGCTATGGACCCTGCCATCCTAATAGCCATGCAAAGATATCAGCGGGAGATAGAACTGCTGAAGAAGCAACTAAAAGAGAAGACTGAACATGATGTGGTACCCAAGCAACCGGGGGCACGAATTGACCTATCACTGGGAGGGTTTAACCCCTCGACTGCTCTTTCACAGACTGTTCTGCAAACTGACGGTCAGAGTTGGGTTGTTCCCCAGGATCATTTCCAGTCGCTCCAGCCAGCACAACTGAAGCTTCTTCAAATGCAACGGCAGGTTCCCTTTTCAAAACCTCCGCCATCTCATGTTGCAACTCCAGCCACACAAGAAATGCAGCCCACCCACCTCTGTCCTGAATCAGCATTGTCAATCGTGGTGAATAAATCAATGGTGGAAAAGATGGTTGAAGAGAGGCTAGCCAAAAGGGGTAGTGCTAATTACGCCCCCTTTGACATGTATAAAGTGCCATATCCGGCCTACCATGTTACTAAGAGATTGCCGCCTAGCATCAATAAAATTCCTAAGTTTGACAAATTCAATGGGCAGGGCTCCCCGAAGGAACACATTGCACACTATGTAACAGTCCTGGGTGACTTGGCGACAGATGAGTCATACCTATTGAAGTTCTTTGGGTGTTCTCTAACGGGACATGCTTTTGAATGGTATGATAGCTTGCCGGCTGGATCTGTCAACAACTGGCCGGATATGCAGCGAAAATTCATAGAAAGATTCCATGTCACACAGGCAAGGGTGACCATGGCTGAGCTGTTGGCAACCAAGCAAGAAGATAATGAAGCTGCTGCAGAATATATCAAAAGATGGAGGGATCTTAGTATGAGATGCCGGCACTCTCCACATCTAGAAGATGCAGTACAGATGTGTAAACAAAGTCTGAAGAAAGAAGTCCTGGAAAAGTTAATTGGAGCGGAAGTCTGGTCTTTTGACCGATTGATTAATATTGCAACAGAGATTGAAGACTTCTGTGCAAGATATCCATTAGTTTCTATCAACTCAAACCATCAGGCTAAGCAAATTAATAAGAGGCCGATGTTGAAAGCTGTACACGCTATTAGCGTCGGGGCAAAAAGGCAGAAATGGGTACACCATTCTCCTCTCAACGGGCCTGCTGAATGTCAAGAAATGCCTCCACACCGGAATAAAGAAAAGAAGTCCTATGCCTTCCCAAGAGACAAGACTCGAACATTGTTCGAGTGGGCTGTCAAACATGACAAGGTCATCCTGCCAAAGCCAAAGAGGCCTGATGATGCCAGGAGAAGAGATGATCCGAATTTCTGCCCTTACCACCAGATCCTCGGACATCCTATTGAAGACTGTCAAATATTCAAGGACATCGTCCAAGGCTTAATAAAAAGGGGTAAGCTACAAATAGGGGAATACAAAGTTGATCCCCCACACCCGCATGAAATGTCTGTGCCAAGGGCGTCAGTCAATATGATATCTATATGTCAACAATTGCTTGAAGAAATGCCAGAGGCTTGTAGCCGGCACACCTATGAAGACAATATTCCTAAGCATGAAAAAGAACAAAGAAATTGGCAAGCCGTGTCAACGGGAAGGAAAATAAGACTGGTACCTCGCTTACCTCCAAAAGCCCAGGTTTACGGAGTTATGGCCCATCCCACTCTACCAACAATCATTAAAAGGCCAATGGACAGTAAGAAGAGACAAACCCCATTGTGGGCACATGAAGAAGTTAACCCACAGCTACAAGCCATTACAAATGAGCCTGGTAACCATGAGCAGCCAAAGAATCAGCCTATGCTGCTCAAGAAGCCTGCCCCTCAAATAGGCAGCGAGTCTCACCAATTAACAGAAAGAGCTGAAGAAAAGGCAGAAAAGCTGAATGCATCAAATAACCCACTGTGGGGGCAGGGGCCGACCATGAAGGGAAAGAGAAATAAGAATACAAATACTGAAAGGAGGAATCTTATTTTCTCCTGCAACACATTGTCAGCATCCTCTAGTGAGGCACAAACCGTTGATGAAAAAGATGAAGAAATTTGCTTTGTGCCGAAGGAAGTAGTTCCAGCCAATGCTTCTGCTTCTCTTCAGTCTATCAGGTCTGGGAGGATGCCAAAGCAACACTCACCAGCTAATAAGGAGGCTCAGTGCCATATTCCTCCTCCGCCCAGAGGCATAGAACAGAGGGGGTTTGTCCCAAAGAAGCTACCTATGGCCAGCAATGATGGCGAGAGGAAATCCATTCTGCACAAATCAGAGGCAGGGGGCAGTAGAACTCCCAGTCCCTTCCTACAAGACCCTACAATAATGGCACTACTCCACCAGAAGCAGCAGGAGATTGAAATGCTACAAGGGCAACTAAATGAAATGAACATAAAGCCACATACGTCACGACTATCGAGGCATCAATGCGAGGCATCCCAAGACAATTCTATCTCATCTGAAGCTTCAGCGCGGTCAGCAATGCCCCAAACGACACATGATCATTCAGGGGGCATCCTCCCTCAATCATCCCAACACACGCTCCCTTGGGCAAGTCAGGGGGCAACTAAAGTGTATCCGACAAAGACATCGACGAGGCCTCATATGCAGCCAACTACCCTACATTCAAGATCAGTGGGTCCAGCCACAAGGGATAAGACCAAAGTAGAGCAAACAATGAATACAAAGACGGCCGAAGAAGAAGTCACTAAGGCCGAGCTGCAAATGACCAAACAAAATGATAATGAGTCCGTCAGGGACTACATAAACAGATGGAGGAGCCTGCGTGAAAGGTGTAGGCACCCACCAAGTTACAGTGAATCTGTCCAGATCTGTAAAGAGAATCTGAAATTAGAGATTCTACGATGGGTCATTGACTTCGAAGTCACGACCTTTGCAAGTCTAAATGACTTCGCAACTGAAGCTGAAGCAGTCATTGCAATGATTTACCCATCCTCCACGAGCATGGGTCAAAACTACAAACCAGCCGATAAGCAGCCAGCACAAGAAGTTTGCATTCCAAGCTTTGAAGCCTTCGAGCGACAAAAGAAGGAAAAAGCAGAGACTGCTTGTATCACTTCTACCAAGCCGGACACACAGGGTCCTCGTTAAGGGGTAAAATGATGAGGCCCTATTCATTTACAAAAGATATGACCTCAGCTCTCTTTGAGTGGGCCCTAGAATGCGGTAAAGTGGTGCTTCCAGAGCCAAAGAGATCAAGCAACTCCACAAGAAAAGATAACTCGTGCTTTTGTCCGTATCACCAAGTAGCGGGACATCCTATCGAGGATTGCTACGTGTTCAAGGACATCATCGAAGGCACGATCAAGAAAGGTGAACTGCAAATGGGCGAATATAAGGTGGATCCGCCACGCCCTCACCAAATACCCGTCTTCAGGCAAGCAGTCTCGCGTGGCGTCACTGGCCTTGCTATCCCCCGCAAACTCGGCTAAAAGCCAGCATTTGAGCATTATCTCACAGCTCGAAGGGTTGTAAAAAAAAGAGAGAAAAAAAATATAGAGAAAAAAAAGAAAAAAAGAAGAAGGAAAAAAAGAGAGAGCCTGTTCTGGGGGCAGGCACTAAAAAAAAGAGAGAAGAAATGAAAAGATCATGATGGCCATATCTATTGAGGGAACCGACACTCCCTCTATATCCTAATTTGTACTAGATATAACTACTATTGTGGGGCTTATGTGGTGGAGCGAACTACTCATCCCCTCCCTGAGGAGGTGAGCGCTCTCCTACATCCCCTCCTTGGTCAATAAAAAAAGAGAAGGGGGACGAGCCCCGAGGTAACAAGGGAGAACAAAATGTCCATCCTGTTTATGGAGACTGGGATGATTTTATTATTATCAACATAAAATGGCCCACTGGGATGCATGGCGCATTGCCATCTTCCCATCCTATAGGGATATCTCCATTTGTCCCACCGGGATTGACCATCTACCCTTGATATGGGTCCTGGGCCCCGGCTAACACATCTTCGTTAGCTTCCGGCATTCAGCCAACAATTACGCCAAACATCTCAACACCTGCTGCATTGGCCCAACGGGGCTTTCCACTACTGTTGTCTCAGTCCCCCTGCCCAACTTGGGCTCATACAAACCTGTCCCTTGACACGAGATACTCCGCCCTTGTCGAGCTTTGAAAATAATTCCTTCTGTCTCGCCAGGCTGCATCCATAAAACCTTTTCTCATTGGCCTAAGGCACTCCGCCCTAGCCAATCTTAAAAAAAAAAATTTCATCCTTTATCCCACCAGTCTCACCAGACTATCCCCATAAAGCCCTTTTCATTGGCTTGAGACACTCCGTCCTAGCCAAGCTAGTTTATCCCACCGGTCTGGATCTATAAAACCCTCTTATCCCACTGGGCCAAGTTAAAAAAAATAAATAAAAAAATAATAAAAATAAAAATAAAATAATAAAAATAAAAAAAATAAAAAATAAAAAAATAAAAAAATAAAAAAATAAAAAAAATAATAATAATCAATTCAATGAGCTCAACAAACATCATCAAACCAAATAAATCCTGATAAATTCAGTCAACTAATGAGCTCGATAAACCAAACAAACCTAATCAACTCAATAAAAATAAATAAATAAACCTAATGAACTCAACAAGCCCAAGAGGCCCAATGAAAATGATGAATAAACAAAAATCTCAACAAACTCGATAAACTTAATAAACTCAAACAAATAAACCAACAAAAGATTCTTTCACTTGGCATTAGACCTTCTGTCTGAGCAAGGTTTGTCGACCCCGATACCTCCATGGGTCAAAATCCATATTCTATCCCAGCTTGGACCTCACGTCTATGCTAGGTTGGTCAACTTCGACATGATGTCGGGCTGACATCCTTATCTGCACATTCTACCCCTGTTGTAGACCTTCCGTCTGAGCAAGGTTCATTGAATCTGACTTTTCGTCAGATCAACATCAATACTTAGCCCTGGGTCTGGGCCTCTAGTGCGTTTATCATCTGATTTACCCTTACCTTAAACCTTCTATCAGGGTAAGGGCTCGTTGACCTTGACAGGACGTCGAGTCAACACCTATCCTATAGTCTGCCCTTGGCTTAGGCCTCATGCCTCTGTCAAGTTCGTTTGCTTCGACAAGGCGTCGAGTCAACACCTATCCTATATTCTGCCCTTGGCTTAGGCCTCACGCCTCTGCCAAGTTCGTTGGTTTCGACAGGACGTCGAGTCAACACCTATCCTATATTCTGCCCTTGGCTTTGGCCTCCCGCCCTTTCCAAGTTGGTTGACTTTGACAAGACGTCGAGTCAACACCTATTCTATATTCTGCCCTTGGCTTAGGCCTCATGCCTCTACCGAATTGGTTGACCTTGACAGGACGTCGAGTCAACACCTATCCTATATTCTGCCCTTGGCTTAGGCCTCACGCCTCTGCCAAGTTCGTTGGTTTCAACAGGACGTCGAGTCAACACCTATCATATATTCTGCCCTTGGCTTTGGCCTCCCGCCCTTGCCAAGTTGGTTGACTTCGACAAGGCGTCGAGTCAACACCTATCCTATAGTCTGCCCTTGGCTTAGGCCTCACGCCTCTGCCAAGTTCGTTGGTTTCGACAGGACGTCGAGTCAACACCTATCCTATATTCTGCCCTTGGCTTTGGCCTCCCGCCCTTGCCAAGTTGGTTGACTTCGACAAGACGTCGAGTCAACACCTATTCTATATTCTGCCCTTGGCTTAGGCCTCATGCCTCTACCGAATTCGTTGACTTCGACAAGACGTCGAGTCAACACCTATTCTATATTCTGCCCTTGGCTTAGGCCTCACGTCTCTGCCAAGTTCGTTGGTTTCGACAGGACGTCGAGACAACACCTATCCTATATTCCTCCCTTGGCTTATGGCCTCACGCCTTTGCTAAGTTGGTTGACTTTGACAAGTCTGTCAAGCCAACAGCCACCTCTGCCTTGGCCCAGACCCTTTGTCTCTTCCAGGTTAGCCATTTTTGGCATGGCATCCATACGACAATGATGTTTTACGTCTGCCCTTGTTCTGGACATACCGTCCAAGCAAGGTGTGTTGACTCTGATGTCCCGTCGGGTCAACATTAATATTTTATCTTCGACACGGGCCTCCTACCCAGTCAATAAATGAAAAGAGTCTTCTACCTCTGACTTGGACCTTTCATCCAGTCAGTCAATAAAAGACCCATCTTCTACCTATAGCTTGGACCTTTCGTCCAGCCAGTTAAAAATATTTCGTCTTGAGCACGGGTCTTCCGTCCAGTCGATGAATGAAAAGACCCTTCTACCTCTGGCTCGGACCTTTCGTCCAGTCGGTCAATAAAAAAAGAGAAAACCCTTCTGCCTCTGGCTCGGACCTTTCATTCAGTGAGTCAACAAGAAATTTTCACCTTTGACCCAGACCATCAGTCTGGACTGGCGATGAACCTATCTGGAATAGACCTTACGTCTATCCTCACAAAGCCCGCATATTTCTATATGTCCCACCGACGATGAAACCCTCCCGTTGATTGACCGGCACATTGCCTGTTCAACTATGAAACCTGTCCAGGATAAACCTTACATCTTTTCTGATGAAACTCATATGTTTCCTTAAGTCCCATTGACGATGAAACATATCCTCTTGTCCCACCTGTGATAAAAAAAAGGATGAAACTTACCCAAATTAGACCTTACGTCTATTCTGATGAAACTTATGAACTTCTTTATATCAGTATAAATCCAGTAGCGATGATGAAACCTACTGTTCTGTCTTGGCGTCATGGCCTTCCGCCTAAGCCAAGCTATACGGCGTCATGACCATACGTCTAAGCCGTTAAATATCCTACCTTGGCGTCATGGCCTTCCGCCTAAGCCAAGCTGTACGGCGTCATGGCCATACGTCTAAGCCGTTAAATATCCTACCTTGGCGTCATGGCCTTCCACCTAAGCCAAGCTGTACGGCGTCATGACCATACGTCTAAGCCATTAAATATCCTACCTTGGCGTCATGGCCTTCCGCCTAAGCCAAGCTGTACGGCGTCACGACCATACGTCTAAGCCGTTAAATATCCTACCTTGGCGTCATGGCCTTCCGCCTAAGCCAATCCGTACGGCATCATGACCATACGTCTAAGCCGTTAAATATTCTACCTTGGCGTCATGGCCTTCCGCCTAAGCCAAGATGTACGGCGTCATGACCATACGTCTAAGCCGTTAAATATCCTACCTTGACGTCATGGCCTTCCGCCTAAGTCAAGATGTACGGCGTCACGACCATACGTCTAAGCCGTTTAAATATCCTACCTTGGCGTCATGGCCTTCCGCCTAAGCCAAGCTGTATAGCGTCATGGCAATTTGCCTAAGCCGTTTAAAAAATTCTGCCTTGGTGTCACGACCATATGTCTAAGCCAAGTCACCCAACATCATAACCTTCAGGCTAAGACACCAAATATCCTACCATTGGCTTGGAATTGTTATCCTAACCAATCAACAAAAAGACCCCTTGGTTCCACGCCAGCCCTTGGTCCCTCTAGGGATTCGTCACAACATGTGACAACTTCTCCCTATCACCATGGCATCGGTCGTCCACTTATAAGAGAGTCGACTTAAGGATGTATTCACTGAGTTCTAAAGATAAAAAAAAGAAAAAGAGAAAAAAAGAAGAAGAAGATGAGAAAAGAAAAAAAAAGAGATGAGAAAAGAAAAAAAAAGAAAGAAGAAGAGAAAAGAAGAAGAAAGAAAAAAAAGAGGAAAGAAAGAGAAAAAAAAGAAAGAAGAAAGAAGAAGAAGAAACAAAAAAAAGAAAGGAAAACAAAACACAAAAAAATAAAAAAAATAATAAACAAAAGAAAAAAAAGAGAAAAAAATAATAATAACATGGTTTGCTTGCTTGCATGTTTTACGTGCATGTCTGCTTGAAGTATAGTATTAATACACCTTCCTTCAAATTTCTATGACCGCATTCCCTTGCTAAAATAACGCTATCCAGATTCTACGACTGTGTGCGCCACGTCACATACTAAGAGTTGAAAAGCCAATTCTCGGTGAGTGCATGCGGCCAGGGGAAAGAGTCGTGGCCACGTTGCGTGCGCAATTCACAGAATACACCCTAGACGAAACTCCCACACTTCACACACGATATGGGCTATGGTCCTTAGTCATAGGGACATCTTAAATTCTTCTTAACACTTCTTGGAGGCTTAAATCTCTATACTCGCATAAAGGTTGATCGTGAGGAAAAAGCCACCTACCCTAAAGAAACGAAAGAAGAAGAAAAAAAAAGAAAAATATATGAACAAAAGGGCAAATCCTAGTAGCTGGGAATCCCCATTGAGACACATGAGGAGACTCGCGTCGAACGGCGAAGCCCATGATAATACTCTGAATAATACTAGGATGAATCCAAGTAACCGGGAATCCCCATTGAGACATATGAGGAGACTCGCGCCGAACGGTGAAATCTATTATGTCACTGTGAATAATACTAGGACGAATCCTAGTAGCCGGGAATCTCCATTGAGACATATGAGGAGACTCGCGCCGAACGGTGAAATCCATTATGCCACTATGAACAAAAGGACTAATCCTAGTAGCCGGGAATCCCCATTGAGACACATGAGGAGACTCGTGCCGAATGGTGAAGTCTATAAAAAATACTGCCAATAAAGGGATGAATCTTAGTAGCCGGGAATCCCCATTGAGACACATGAGGAAACTCGCGTCGAACAGTGAAATCTCAAATTAAGAATAAACAAGGGGGGTGTGCAAAACTACCAAAAATCGAGATCCCTGAATGTGTGCGTAGGCGATAAAGCAATCCTCTAGTGTTACTTAGAGCGTCTGCACGTCCCTATGACTAGGGTTCACTACCTATATGATTGCACTTTCACGCTATGGAGGAATAGTCATGGGTGTGGATTGTGATTTATGCTATGCATACGTTCTACGCGGCGTCCCCTTTACGTATGCACATCTCCCTTAGTTGTGCTTCGTGAGCTGCACTCCGTCCATGAATCATGGATGCCATCCTTATCCTATCCCTAAAACAAGGGAGCTATCCTATATACATCTAGATATGCGTGCGATCAATAAGTGCCTGCATGTTCGCATGAATGAAGAATAAAAGACGCGTTCTCAGATGGGGGTTGCACCCGCAGGTCCCGCTCACTTGTCCCTCATTCGCGCCACCTACGGGTGGGGGGCATTTGTTGACGCCTAAAATAAAGATAATAATAATAGCAGCGATGAAATAATAATAATAACCCTAAAATACCTTTATAAAATGTCTTATTTTTGTTATCTTGTTTTCAGGAATAAAAGAAGAAAAGAAGAGACGGACGGCTCTAATAGAGAACCACTAAAACGAGACATAATGGAAGATTGAGTGAAAGATAAAGATCCCGGAAGTCCCTGCAAGACCAGGATTACGGAAGATTCGTCACTGAAGCTATCACCCGGCTGAAGTCCTCCCCGACCAAGCTGATGTCCGGACTGACGAATGAAAGGACGGATTAAGCGGCTTTAACAGCTCAAGCTTACTAATGAGGAAGCATAAAAATACTAAAAGCTCTAAGCGGACCCATCTGTGCGATGCCGAGAGCCCAACAAGGCCCATATGGGGAAGGGGCGCCGGGAAGCTGTGGCGCCGGGAAGCCTACTGCTTCCGCCTGAGGCGCGCCAGGAGCTCATCGAAGGCAGGCCGAGATGACCATGCCGATAGGGGGAGAGGGCTGTGCTATAAAAGCCCCCTTTTTCTCTCGAGAAAAAGAGAGGAGGATAGAAGAAAAAAAAAGAGAGAAGAGAAAGAAGAGGCATCGAAGAAACCCACAAAAAGAAAGCAGAAGAGAAGAAGAAGAAGAGGCTCCAGGTGGGCTGCTCAGGGGAGGGAGAGGAGTCAATGCTCCGCCCTCCCCCATCCTTTCTTTCTCTGTTTTCGTTCGATGTATACCATCTTGGTCTGTATTTTTTTTGGGGCATGTTATCCCCCTCTTTAATGCTTCCGATCCAGTTTCACCGGATGATGTATTAAGCAGTTTGAGTGAATAAACAAAGCTCCATTTCTCTGTTCTAGTTACATGTATGAACGACCTCTCCCCCAATGTTCTGATGCTTGCTGTATCTCCTTTCTTTCGTCGGTGCACTGGTTGAAGATGAGGGATGGTGTGAATCCCATCTGTGCATCTTTCATGATGTCTGTGTCTTCCGTCCTCCTGGAAACGGCAGCGAATCCCCTTATCCAAATCTATGGAGGGTTGGGGTCTGAAGCTTCCTAAAGACTCTGACCCGTATGTTTTCTTACTGCTTGCATAGTTCCTGAAGTCAGACGATCACACCGGAGTCCGAGACAGACTATCTCGTGATTTCCTGTTGAGATCGGTGGCATATATCGTCGAAATTAGTTTATCAAATTTGATACCCCGTCAGTCTTAGATGCTGTTTAATGCGGGAAGATTTCAATCCCCCTTGAGGTGGTCCTTCGAGCAGTGTCCCCCGGGCAAAGAACCTTGGCACCCCGTCCTGAAACCTCTCTGAAACCCCCCAAAATTCCCTCTAAGCAGGGCTGAAATCCAAGAGAACCCAAAACAGAGCCTCCGGAACCCTCTTCGGGTCTTCTCGGCGCCTCTATGGGGTTCCCGGCGCCAAATGGCCCGGGAACAGTGTTCTCATCTCGGCGCGGTCACCACCGCACCGAGAGCCCTGGGGCGCGCCGAGAAGCCCTCGCGCCGGGAGCCCCCTTTACCTCCCAGCTGCGCCGATAACCAAGTTTCTACCCTTTGCTTACCCCTTGATCGCTTCGCCCACGTACCCTGAGACATTCTTGAGTCGTCACATACACCCCCGGGGATAAATTAACAAGGGATTAACCTCCCCTACATTATCTCAGATCAGATTCATCCGTAACCCCATAAACCCAAGGGGCCATACCATTGTATAAGCCCTGACGGTTCCTGAGGGGATAGTAAGCATCGACATGGACACCCACATCACCAGCGAGCCTAGGGCCTTCTTTTTTTGGCTATCATCCCGGCACCCGTGGATGACGGCCTATTTTCTTTGGCATGACCCGAAAGAGGGGGAGACGCTGCCGGAATTCTATCCGACAGAGATGACCCTGGAAGGCCAAGGGAGTGTGATCGATACACACCCCACTTGACTCTATCCATCGGGAGAGTGAATATCATGGAGCCTCCAACCGAGCAGGGAGTTCAAAGGGGAAGATTCCCCGTTGTTTACCCGGATTCCATCCCGCCACTGCGTGGATGGTCTCCTATCCCTACTTGGCATGTCTGCAAGCCCAAGGGATATGCTGTCAGATTCGACTCATCCAGGCTCGACGTGTTAATCGTCTGCTGGCTTCCCGTTATATGTATGCCTGTGTAGGATGGGACGGAGCCAACAACGCCCCAATCCTCACTGTGGATTTTTGGGCTTTGTTCTCTCCCTTCTCCCTCAATGTCATCGATGATTTAAACGTCGCGGAGTCCGTGGTTCTCTCCAAATTTCTCATGCCACTAGGGCCATTGCAGGGATCAGAGACTGTTATCTCTCGATTTCTCGGATGGTTGGCAATATGAATGGCATGAAGCCTGTTCCTGAGAGTTCGAAGGCCCTGTGACTCTGATCTCTCGGACCCCTTTCATCCGTAATTCCTTACTGTCAACTTGGTAGACCCCTGGCTCTTTCCTTACTTGCCTCCTGAATCCATCCCCCAGCCACTGTCTGAATCCTGAGAAAAATCCCTAGAACAGAGCACCAAAAAAAAAACCATAAGTCTTCCCGGCGCTTAGGCCTAGCACCTTCCCAGCGCCAACCCTTCTCGGCGCCGGGAATAGTTCCCGGCGCGGCCCTCGGCGCGCCGGGAACCCTCACGCCGAGAGCCTCATCCTCCTCCCTTCACCTCATGCCGAGAGCTCCCTTCTCCTTCTTTAAAGTCATGCCGAGAACCCTCTTTAAAGCCATGCCGGGAACCTCATGCCGAGGGCTCCCTTCTCCTTCTTTAAAACCATGCCGAGAACCCTCTTTAAAGCCATGCCGGGAACCTCATGCCGAGAGCTCCCTTCTCCTTCTTTAAAGCCATGCCGGGAAGCTCTCTTCATCTTTTTCTTAGCGCGCCGGGAACCTCATGCCGAGAGCTCCCTTCTCCTTCTTTAAAGCCATGCCGGGAAGCTCTCTTCATCTTCTTCTTAGCGCGCCGGGAACCTCGTGCCGGGAAGCTCTCTTCATCTTCTTCTTAGCGCGCCGGGAACCTCGTGCCGGGAAGCTTTCTTTATCTTTTTCTTAGCGTGCCGAGAACCCCTCCCTTTTATGTGGAAACTGTGCCGAGAAGGTCCCACAGGAGCCCTGCACCAAGAATTTGCATTTCCACCTCAGTCCAACTCTTGGTCACTCCACTATACCTGTCTGAGGGATATCCAGAGGTCACGAGGTATGCCTCCGGAGATAAATTAACGGGGAATGGCCTCCCCTACATTATCCGGTCCCGATCCGGATTCCTCTGTAACCCTATGAACCTAGGGAGCTCTACCACTGCATACGCTCCGATGGTTTCCAAGGGGATATCAACCGGTGCTATGAATGCAGACAGTGTTCCCGGGCCTAGTGCCCTTCTCTTTCGGCCTTCGTCCCGGCATCCCGTGGATGAGGGTCTATCTCTCCTTGGCATGATCCAAGATATGGGGATATGCTGCCGGATTTGCTCCGCACCTGATATACCCTCGCTTTATCCAGTCTCCTCAATGTCTTGCAGATAAATTAGCATGCTCTCATTTAGGTTTTTGCCGCCGGTCTCCTCTTACTTTGGCGTTTAATCAAGGGTTGTCCTTCTTAGGGAGGACGTAATTAACGTCATAACCTTTATGGTATGACGGACTGTTGGTCCAGACACGATCACTCACAATCGACTGATTAGAAGTCAAATCGAGCGCACAATGAAATCGTCACACATGTGACTGGCACGCCAATAAATAAACAACAGAAATAAAAGAATAAAAATCCAACGGAAAAAGCGCGTCCACAAATGCCAAGGATTCAAAATTTGGCAATGACTCAAAGTAGGTTGGAAGTGAAACGTCTCGGGGGAAATGGGAATTTTGGAGCACCGTTCTTTGTAGAAAGTAGGTAATTTGTCGTGTAAATACGAAGAGGATCTTATATCTTCATCTTGAGAAAGAGGGGGGAATTGTAGCCTTTTCGAACTCTATAACGATTTTGTGTGACATATGTCAACGGATATGGTAAATTCTACTCTTGTTGGTCCACGTCTTCTCAATTTTGCTTCTTGAAAAAATTGATGTACATATTAAGATCTACATTTTTTTATCCGACAATCATGTCGTAAAGGCGTGTGAACCGGTGGCTAGGAAATTTGCAGAGGACATGACACTGGCTGCAATCTTATAAGCTTGAGACAGATGAGGGTTTATCGTTCTGTTGCAAACTCTGGCATAATCGGCGCAGCCAAGGGCTACAGGAGGGGACAGTGTAGCGTTCTAGCATTGGCCCTATCTGATATTAGTGTGCCATCTTATCTGATCTCTCAGGGGCCGTTTGATAACCGAGTCTAGTTAGCGCAAGCGACCCCCGGCCAAAGGTTACAGGAGAGCATAGTGTAGCGTTCTAGCATTGGCCCTATCTGATATTAGTGTGCCATCTTACCTAATCTCTCAGGGGTCGTTTGATAACCGAGCCCGATTAACGCAAGCGACTCTCGGGGGTCGCTTGCACTAACTGACCCCGGTTAACGCCCTTGTATGTGAGGAGAGAGGTGAGGCTCATTGCTCTCTCTCTCTCTCATCTACTCTCCCATCCTAACCCATTCTCAAATTGGCCCTCACATCTTCAATTATCTATGTACAACAGATAATGTAAAGTGCAATCTCAAGAGGGCAGCAAACATTTCTCCCATGAGAATGGCTTGCTGCCCACTACTTTGAACCTTATTTTGATGGTCCATGTGGTTGTATCTTCAATGCACTGATTGCATGTAACTTTAAGTTGATAGTCTTCGTGGAGACTCGAGATAGTGAAAATACTATGAATTATTGAAAAAAAAATACTAGCCTATTTTTCAAACGTATGGATTTATGGATCATTTTACATTTTTATGCATTATTTTTTACTCCTACGAGTTTTTGTTTCACTTTTTAAAAAATATTTTTTTTACTAATGCAAAATATTTTTCACTTGACCACGGGCCTTTTACAAAGTGTGGTATATATCGAGCTACGTGGAGTTAGCGCATTGAAGTCACACGGCATACATTTAATGACGTTGATCAATCAAATATCAAAATAAGGGGTATGCGAGCTCGGTGCAATTCATTCTCTTCTCTTTTACACCCAAAGTTATTTGGTTACTACGCAGGCTTCAATTCGGGCCCATCCGGGCGATGCTCACCGCGTCGAGTTTTTATTTAATAGAATTTTTTAATAAAAATTATTATTAAAGGTGAATTTATAAAAAATATTTTAAAAATATATTAACAAATATATCATTATGTTAATTCAAATAGTGTATCCATGTCACTCAAATATAACTTTTTTACAAATTTTTGACAAATAAAGTGATATGTGTGTAAATAAGAATAATATTTTGACACAAATTATATTTACACAGTGATGTCTGTTAATATATTTCTAAACATTGTTTTTTATAAATTCTCATTTAATATAAATTTATATATAAAAGGATATTTTACATATATATCCCTGTAAAATTCAATTTTATAAAATATATTTCTTGTCTGAACGTATTACCACGAATATCCTGAAAATATGAGTAATGTCGTGATCATGCCCTCGGAGTAACTCCCTTGTGTTTAACCCGAGTTAAATGTGAGTTAAAAAGTAAGATTTTATCATATATATTTCTATAAAATTTGATTTTGTCAAATATACTCTAGATCTAACGATCGTAGATGATATATTTTACGGAATATTCTCGCCCCCTCGACAATAGTAAATTAATCGTAATATTTCTCTAAAAAAAGATATTCATGATAATGTGATATATTTGATAAAATTAAATTTTATGAAGATATATATTAAAAAATTCAATAAAAAAACTCTTATTTAATTCCTGATCTATCAAAGACCACCTGCTGAGCCAAATCATGTGTCGTGGCCAATGGCCGGCGTGCTCAGTCCGGAGAAACAAGACGAAATTTTTTTTGTCAATTACAATATTAAAGACGGAAACATGAACTGGTACTCTAAAAATGCATCCCACCACCTCTCGAGAAATGTTGGGAGATGACTTTACGTACGCATACCCGGTTAAAGGTCCGAGAAACACGAGGCAGTGCACTGCACCAACTAACGGGCAACCGGACAATGTGACACGAATATTTGTCTCGTCGCGAAATAAGTGTGACCTGATAACGATGTACGGGGGCCTCCTTCTTGTACGTCTAATTAGTGATTTCAATTATTTATGGAGGGATATATTTTTAAAATAATTTTTATATCATGTCATCGGATGATGATGATGCGGTCGATATATCATATTAATTTAATATAAAAAATATTTAAAAATTAAAAATTAAACAATAATATTATAATATTTCGGAACGTAATTAACGGGAGTGCTGCTGCATAAAATCTTTACACTACGGATACCCCGACCAGGCCCCACTACCCACGCAATAAATGGCCTGATAAGGATGGGTGGGGCCTCCTCCTTGTACGTCGTCCCGATGCGTGACACACGTGCTGGCCCCCCAGTTCTTGATATACTTCACATTATGAGCTTTGAAAGTTCTTCCACGCTCGTCGTGGAGATTTCAAGGAGAGTTTAAAAAGTAAGATTTTATCATATATATAAGAGATTGAGATGAGATGCATCCAGACCTCAAAAAATTATGTGCAAAGATATATATAATCAGTCTATTTTTTTATGTTTGAACGAAGGTGGACGTTTCCTTGGATATTCTCCACATTGTTATTAGTTTGACATCGACGAGCAAAAGCCGTTGCATCAACCACGTACTATATTTTGTTCGAGAACGAGGAGAATGACTTGAATGCCGAAACGTGAAAATCCCACATCAGATACAGTGAAATTGCAAATTAATCTGATGTGCGGTAGGTGCAGTACTACGTGTCTGTTTTTGATTAGTCGTCCTTGACATGATGCCTCACATTTTCCATGTGTTGATTGCACACAATTCATAATAATTAAAAAGGAGCACGTCAACTCAAAAGTACTTTTTTTTTACTCTTACCAGTTATTTTTCTTCATTGATCTACATTGTTTTTCACTCCCGTGAGTGTACGTAAGCAGTGCATCGTCAAATTAACTTCATTCATTAATAGTAATAATAGCGACGGCTCGAAAAGACAACTCCAAGAGTAGTTGTTTCAGACACCCTAAGCCATCGCACGATACTCGGTCTCGACACTAGAATGGACAACAACTATATCTTGTTTCTTGACGTGCCAAGTCCCGAGATTATCACTAATAAATTATTATTTGAAAAATAATAATATAAGATAATTTTTTTTACCTTTTAAATTATCAAAATTCGCTATCTATTCTATTAGAAGGTGAAAAAAAAAGGTGAATTATATTATGCCTTCTATTAGACTGTATTCTATATAAATAGAAAGTAGAAAGTGAATTTTAGAAAGTAAAAACTTTAAAAGGTAAAAAGAACAATTATAAAAAGTAATTTTTTTGTCATATAAACTCATGATTGAAGATATTTATACGTGCCCTCTATTATTTTTTAAAAGATGATGATTTTTGTCTTCATAGATCTATATAGAAGATAAATATTTTTACTTTCTATTCCTTTTAGACGGTAACTTTTTTTGCTCTATAAGTTGTCAAAATAAATCACTAGAAGATAAATTTTTCTGCCTTCTATACTAACTTCATAATATAAACTATTATCTTTTAAAAGGAGTCTTGTTCTCCATATAATCTGTTATATTTAATGATAGTTCTTCTAAAAAATTTTCTCACGAATAAAATTGAATGACAAATATAAATTTCTTCTAAATATAGAATGAAACTATTTTCTCACGAAAGAAGATTGTAAAATTTAAAATATAGTATTAGATTACAAAAAGATACAAAGTCATAAGTCACGTACAATATGACATCTATAATATGGCATCCACAATATGATATCCATATGATTCTGATAATATGCACACAAAGTGCATTTGACATATAGAACTCTATTTATATATCTTCAAAAAAATGTCTACAACTGTTCAAATATAACAACCATATAATCTTCATAACTTTATAAGTATTCTTCATCATCTTCTCTTGAAAGTACCTATAAAAAGATCAACAACTATTTTTAAAAAGACATTGTAAAAATTACAATGAAATAGACACTGTAGGGGTTGGAATCTGGTTCCTACGTCACATACCACATTCTCTATTTATTAAAGGGGGAAGTCGTCCCGCACCTGTGGAAGTCTGCAAGCACCAGAAGTAGAAGGGCGTCAGAAGGAGTCCCGGGTGTTACCCGAGGGGACAACCTGTTGTGCCCCTTGTGCTTTGTTGATGATGTGGTGTTTTAATGATAGCAACATAATTGAGTCAGATGATGTGGTGTTTTAATGATAGCAACATAATTGAGTCACCACTTTGTCTTGAATATGTCTGATCTATTCTGTGGGAGATTGCATGAGTGTGCCTTGTCTGAATTGTGAAGAATGCATGTGTATGCTTGAGTCATGCTGTGATAAATTGGTTTGTGCTTGATTTCTGTTCTGTGCATTGCTTCTCTGCTGATAATGTTCATGTTGTAGTTCATCAAGTCTATACATCCGTCTCACTGTTCACATGCATCAAGTATGTACAGCGTCCATCTCATGTCAAGTATGTACAACGTCCATCTCATGTCATATGTGTTTACTTCATTCAGAACTTGGTACACAAAATAGTTTAACTGTGAGCATGGCATAGATTATACACTCACCATGTCTGCATGTCTGTCTTTCATTAATATGGGTTCTGTGCAATGTGTGCGTTGACGAAGTTGGAGATTGGGTTGACGCATTGGCTGTCTGTTCACTAGCTGTGTTGACGCAGTGGATCAGCTGGGTTGACGCCATGCTGCTTTGTCTACTTTTTATTGCTCATTAAGTCTTAAAGTCTGTACAGGGTAGTTCATACATCACTCTCTTTGCCAAGTGTATACATCGGTCAGCATTGCATCTTGTTCGCGAAGTCCATACATTGGGCCATTCATCAAAGTCCATACATTGCATAATGTCTGTCAAACCAATACATTGCACTGTAGATGCATCGAAGGAAAGTATGCACATTGGTCTGTTCATATGAAGTCTGTACATTGGAAGTGTGTACAGTGTTCAGTTGCCTTCTCATAAAGTCTGTACATCGCCTTTAGACTTTCAATTGTTGAGTCTTTACATGTTTTGAGGTTGACAACACTATGAGCTTTAGTGTCGTTATTTGTTCCATCGCGTGCTGAACACTGCAGCACCTCGTGCTGCTTTCTGTGCCACCTCGTGTCGCTCCATCTGTGTCACCCCTATGTCTTCGAGTCTTCTGTATTCGTGTTGTTTCTTCCAAGACCCCGTGTCTTTCTTGCTTTGTGATTACACTTCGTGCTGTGTTTATGTCTTCGTGTTATTTTTGTATTTGAGTCTTCATGTTATTTCTGTATTCATGTCTTCGTGTTATCTTTATGTTTTCATGTTATTTTTGTGTTTGAGTCTACATGTTAATTCTGTGTTTGTGTCTTAGTGTTGTTTTTATGTCTTCGTGTTACTTATTTCTATCTTTGTCCAGGTTTCCTCTGATCGCGTGTTTTACTACCGTTTTACCTCGTGTCGTTCCCTCTTACCTCGTGCTGGTCTCATCTGACCTCGTGTCGTTATCTTTGTAGTGTTAGCTTTGATACTGTATGTACCTCGTGTCGTTCTCTGTTTATCTCGTGCTGTAGTCATCTTATGTACCTCGTGTCGTTCTCTGTTTATCTCGTGCTGTAGTCATCTTATGTACCTCGTGTCGTTTTCAGTATAGTGCACCTTTTACTGTTCTAATGTCTATACATTCATTTCTAAGTTCAAGTCTACACACTTGTTATCACATCTTAAGTCTATACACTCGTGGCTAGTTGTTCAAGTCAATACACTCGTTGGCTAAGTCTTCAAAGTCTATACATTTTATCCTTCTGATTAATCTCCTATGACTGTGTGACAGGTACTATTCGTGGAGCCTATGCAAAGTGGGGCACGTGATACGAGGCTGGCATCTGGCACGTGATCCGAGATGCAGAGGAGCCTCCACGTGGACTGAAGCATTTGGGCGGGAATCGTGGAGAGCACACGCTGCCCTAATCTGCTGCTGCTATAAATATGTGTCTTCTTCCTCTGAAGAGCAGGTGAGTGTAGAGAGTGACTGAAGTAGAAGTAGCCAGAGCTAAGAGAAGAAGTGCAGAAGAGAAAGAAGAGATAGAGAAAGCTGAGAGCTAGATCGAGAGAGCAGAAGAAGAAAAAGAAAGAGAGACAGTGAGATAGAGAGAGTGAGAAGAAGGAGAAGGCAGAAGCAGTAAGAAGAAGAAGAAGTAAGAAAGAAGAAGAAGAAGAAGAAAAGAGAGTTCGTGCTAGGAGAAAGAAAGAAGCAGTAGAAGAAGTTCCTGCTGGACCGTGGATCAAATCCAGGCCAGCCAGCTCCTGCGAGAGCCACATTAGTTTTTATCTTTTCAGCTTTCTGTTGCTGGGTTTTATTTTTCTTTTGAACTATTCACCTGCTGTATTTCCGATTCTCTGTAGAGAGGTCGGGGTCTCTCCTGTTGGTTCAAGAGAAAGGAGATTGCTATCTCCGGTTGCAAGTAGCTGGGTGCTACTTGTGGGTTCCCTCTGGTTAGAGGAAGGGAGGCTCGTCCTCCGGTTCTGGGTTTGTACGTTTCAAGTCCAGGGGTCCCTCCGGTTGGGAGGAAGAGAGGTCCGAGACCTCTGGTTTGCAGGTGACTTAAAGTCACTTGTGCTTCCCTCTGGGGTTCAGAGGAAGAGAGACTTGGGTCTCTAGGTTCCCCTCCGGTTTGGAGGAAGGGAGGTTTGGTCCTCCGGTTCTGGGCTTGTGGGTAGCAAGTCCAGGGGTTCCCTCCGGGTCTGGAGGAAGAGAGACCGTGTGTCTCTGTTTTCCAAGTGGCTGGGAGTCACTTGGGGTGTCCCTTCGGCTGGGAGGAAGAGGGGAGGTTGTTTCCCTGGTCAAGCTGTGTGGCAGCATTTGTTGCAGACTGAGTCTGCTGTGCTAGTGTTACTAGTGGAAGCCTCACTCCGGTTGGGAGTGAGGGGTGGATGTAGGTCTGTTGATCGAACCACCTAAAATCATCGTGCAGTGGTTTGTTTGATCGCCTGCTTCCGCTAGATGCATGCTAGGACCGTGATTTAATTGATTATCTATATCCTAGAATTTAATTGAGTTTGCATATCTTGTTTGATCAATTGTCCTCTGATCTAGTTGTTATCATCTCATGCGAATTTTAAATTGGGTAGAATTCTTTGAACGATCCATTCACCCCCCCTCTGGATCAGTGTTTATCAATCGTACCTAGCTATCAGTTGGTATCAGAGCAGTGTCTGCATACAAGGTCCAGCGACCTGCAGATTCGATCTTGCTGTCTTAGGGGCTAATTTATTTTTAGTGCATAATTATTCCTATTGCCTTGAACTTACTCGCTATTTGTTTTTCAATGGCTTTACCACCCGTCTTTAGTGGTTCTGGTTTCAATCAGTAGTACACTGCTTTACATGCTTATGTAAATTCTGCTAATCCTGATTTGTGAAAATTAATTTCACAAGGTCCTCACACCTTACCAACGAAAGTGTCCAAATGGACCGACAGACACAGATCAAAGGATGGAGAAAATCAGAAAGCCTTTAACCTGTTGAAATCAGCTACTGACAGAGCCTTATGGTCTTGTCTTCATAATTGCAGCTCAGCAAAGGACATCCTGGATAGGCTGAAGCAATTTCACAGGGTAAACGAGGACAACTGCATGATGGCTAACAGAAGTAATCCAATTGGCAGCAATCAAGGCAGCAGTCAGACTGAAGATGATGATGATGAGGTAAATCTCTTCGAGAATTTCTCTCTAGAAGATTGGGAGAATGCATATGCTGAATTATTTGAATCTCATGAACTGTTAAGAAAACAGTATAAAAAATTGAAGAAGGGTACTGGTTTAGATAGTTCAAGTTCTCCTTGTAGAAAGTGTGTTGAATTGAAAAATATTCATGATGCCTGTATGTCTGATTCTCTAATGTTGAAGAAATAAATTTCCTTATTGAAAATTGAGAATCAAGATCATGTGAAAGAAATCTCTGAACTTGAAAAGAAGCTTAGTCTAGCTAATCATGATTCTGTTCAGAGCAAGGATTTGCTGAAAGAAATTGAATGTGTTAAGTCTGAATTAAACAAGCTGAAATCTGAAAATGATTCTCTTAAAGAGTTCTCCAATAAAAACGATGAAAAATCAGAAAAACTTAGATAGGAGAACAAATTGCTGATTGAAAAGCTTAATGCCATAAAATCTGTAAACATAGAATTACAGAAAGATTCTGAAAAACAACAGGAAATGTTTCATGAATGTCAGTCTCTCTCAGATGAATGGGTGGTTGATGCTGACCTCCTAGAGCAGAATGGTAAACTGCAAGAGGAAATCAATGAGTTGAAACATCTAAACACCCAGTTGACAGATAGGCTAATAACAATGGAAAAAGGAAAGTGTGTGAGTGTGGATAATTCTGATAGGTTGATGAATGCTGAACAAGAAATTGAGAGTCTGAAAACCATCAACTTAATGTTAAATGGAAATGTCAGTTGTAGTGAACGGAAAATAGCTGGATATGAGCTTACTATCACATCCCTTCAACAAGAAGTTGATGATCTTTATAAGTCCCTATCTGAAGCCGACAATGAAACAAAACCAAGATAGGAAGTTGAAAAACTCAAGAGTCTGAATGATGCCTTGTATCAACAAGTCATTTTTTGTGAAACAAATCTGTCCAAATATGAAGTTAAAATTGCTGATTTGAATTTTGAGATTAAAGATTTGAAAAATTCTCTATCAAAATTTGTCAAAGGTAAGGACAATCTGAATAAGCTTCTTGGAAAGAGTGACAACTTTGAGAGAAAGGGACTGGGCTATAGTCCGACAAATAAAAGGAGTAATGGGAATGAAACATCTACTATTTTTGTCAAAGCCACCAATCAGAACACAACCTCTGCTCCTTCTGTCTTCAAATTCACTGCACAAAAAATCCACTGTGAAACCCAAAACTGTGGAACAAAATCAAAAATTGAAAAAGGGTGAAACTTCACAGAAGAAGGATAAAGACACTCCTGCTACTATAAAGAAGGCTACACACAATTCACATGATCTCTCACACACTCACATTAAAAAGGGTTCATATTATTATTGTGGGAAGCATGGTCATCTCATGAGTGAATGTTTTATCATGAAAGAAGACAATAAACAGCATGCCAAGTTCCCCATTCATGTTCATGGTCCATATGGATCTAACCACAATCCTAGTCAGCACATTGTGTGCTTCAACTGCAATAAGCCTGGGCACAAGGCTGTTGAGTGCTGGTTTAGATCTACTTGGGGTAAAAATATTTTTCATAGAAGAAATTCTTTTGCTTTTTCCCACTGTGGGGAAAAGGGGCACACAGTCAAGGATTGTTGGTATGTTCAAAAGAACTATGTTAAACCCCATTTTGTCAAATTCCCTGCAAAACCTTTTGTGAAAATTTCATGCTATAACTGTGGGAAGCCAGGTCATAAATCTGCCGAATGTTGGATGGTTAAGAACAAGCATCAAACTGCTCATGCATATAACAGAAAATCTTATGAACATGTTTATAAACATCACCCTGCTGTTAATATGCATCATAAGAATCAAACACCAGTCATTTCATGTAGATACTGTGAAAAATTTGGACATTCTATGGATGACTGCTCACTGATGAAATTTGATGATAATGTTGCTATGAAAATGTTTAGAAAACCTGTCAGGGCTAACGTAGGACCCAAAGTTGCTTGGGTCCCTGCAGGATCAAGATGATCAATTACTTTGCAGGTGTGCCTTGGAGGGAGAAATAAAAGGGGTTAACCAAGGCACTCAAAAAGGAAAAACCCCAGGACTCAATTCAGGTCAGTTCTGAAATCTGTTTCAATTTCATTATCTGAAATTGTTGTTTTGCTTGGTTGATTTTTGATGTTCTTCTCATGCTGTTGTTTGCACTAAATAAATGAGATTGCTTTACACTGCATATGTCATTTGCATGACCATCATGGTATATGAAATGAAACATTACTGGAGGGCAGTTGGAGTATGTTTGGATGCTACTGACATGTGTGAGGTGGTCCTTGGACCAAGTCCTCTGCTCAGTACCATGGGTCAAGTCATATAGAGCAGTGTATTGCATATCATGTTGATCTGTTGGTGCTAAACTGAAGTTTTCTGAAATATGAATTGAACAATCATGCTTATAGTAATTCTCTTCTGTCTAACTTGCATAAACTGCATCAATTCAGGGGGAGCTTGTTGAGTCTTATGTGAGTCACTGCATATAGTCAAGGGGGAGCTTTATTATATTGTTGTCACTATTTGAAATTCACATTCTACATTCTTTCAAATCATCAATTGACTATTTTGAGTTCATACCTTCTTAAATCTGAAAATTTGGCTGCTACTCCTCTATCTATTGAAGAAGGAGTGTCCTATTTTGTCTGACTGAAATGACTTTAAACCTGTATTGAGTGATTGTCTCTGCTAGTGGTTTTAAACCTTATTCTCTCTTGCTGATTGACTCTTCCACCAGCCTATACTCTTCCTTCCTATACCTCTTAGCTGGTGTGACTATGTTGACTGTATTATTGAGTTGTTGGTCAGCTAATTTTATTGTTCTGATCTGAGGAACTTAAGCTGCATCTCATGCAATTCAGTCTGAGATTTTGGTAGAAACTCCTGTCATATGGGTTTAAGAATTATCACTGAATCAGACTGATCTAAGATTAATGTATTCTCTGCCTTGTAATTAAACGAATTGAATATATCTGTTGATAAGGTTTAATAAACTTTAACCTCTTGTGTCATGTAATCCTTAAAGTCTCTCATCTGATATCTGAATATTTGAAATCTAGGCTACTGTGGTAGAGATACATAGAGTGAGTGTTGTGGTTAAACATTAACTTGAAAAAGTTGACTAAATGAAAAAATTATGAATTCAGAGCAATGACTCGGTCACTGAGAAACTGAGTTCCTCATCAATGAAATAAAGTAACTCATGTCATGAGGTGCCACAGTTATCTCTGATAAAAATTTAGTGAAACAAAACCTGACAGAGTAATAGCTTATTTGTGTTGAGTAGCTGGGGAGTCTGGCCTCTGATAAAGGTGTCTTCTCATGTAAAAAGACACTCATATTGCTAACTCTGCTCTCAAAGTGAGAGGCAATGCCAGTTATCACACTGAGTAACTGGGTCACTTCAACTAAGACTTGTTGTGCCTCATGTAAAAAGGTGTTGATCAACTTAAATTGCTCAGAAAAAATATAATGTGCTTCAAATAAAATTATCTTGAAAAAATCTGTCAACTCATGTTCTTGAAAAAGTGTTCAACTTCAGTACTAACCTGTGTATCTTTCAAAGGTGCAATTGAGATCATATGTGTAAGATAAAAGATGATTATTTTTGAGTGTTTTTCTGACTATTTGGTTCACTTTTATTAAAACTTGGATTCAGATATGAGCATTGAGTTTAATTTGGCAAAGTTGGTATACATCAAAATTAAATCAGATTGGTTAAGTTGCCACTTCATAACTCCTTATGATAGAAGAGTCTACATCTTTAAGACTTATTGAAGTGATGTATGCATTCAAATCCCTCATGATCAGATTCTTGCATGATCAACAAAGTGAGCTTCTCTCTTATCAGTTGACTGATTCCATCTGCATTTTTCTGACCATACAAATGTGAGGTGCCACTCCCATTATTACCTTGTTCACTTGCAGCCCTCTGAACTTCAGAATCCTTATGGTGGTGGATTTCAGATTGATTCCTGAGATGCATTTCTCTCCACACTGTTGGAATCTTCCATCTTGTTCTGCAATAAGTTCTGATTCTGTGGTATTTTCACCAGAATTCAGATTCTTTGAAATGGCTGATTTCAGATTGATTTATTGGATAACCAGAGTCCATTCTTGTGCTTCAGGGGGAGTTATGGTTTATTTACATCTAAGGGGAGAGTAGTCAATCATGCATGTTGATAAGGGAAGAGCTGTTTCATTGTCATAAGGGAGATCTTCATTTTTAAGAACCATGACTCATTCTCTACATTTATGTGCCGTCTTTGTGTGCTGCATTTATGTGCTACATTTGACTATCAAACCATTTCCCTTCTTTTTGATTATGTCAAAGGGGGAGAATAGTTTGAAGAGTCAGTGTGACTCAGAGTCAGTGTGACTCATTATGTTGCCATCATCAAAAAGGGGGAGATTGTTGTGCCCCTTGTGTTTTGTTGATGATGTGGTGTTTTAATGATAGCAACATAATTGAGTCAGATGATGTGGTGTTTTAATGATAGCAACATAATTGAGTCACCACTTTGTCTTGAATATGTCTGATCTATTCTGTGGGAGATTGCATGAGTGTGCCTTGTCTGAATTGTGAAGAATGCATGTGTATGCTTGAGTCATGCTGTGATAAATTGGTTTGTGCTTGATTTCTGTTCTGTGCATTGCTTCTCTGCTGATAATGTTCATGTTCTAGTTCATCAAGTCTATACATCCGTCTCACTGTTCACATGCATCAAGTATGTACAGCGTCCATCTCATGTCAAGTATGTACAGCGTCCATCTCATGTCATATGTGTTTACTTCATTCAGAACTTGGTACACAAAACAGTTTAACTGTGATACACTCACCATGTCTGCATGTCTGCATGTCTGTCTTTCATTAATATGGGTTCTGTGCAATGTGTGCGTTGATGAAGTTGGAGATTGGGTTGACGCATTGGCTGTCTGTTCACTAGCTGTTTTGACGCAATGGATCAGCTGGGTTGACGCCATGCTGCTTTGTCTACTTTTTGCTGCTCATTAAGTCTTAAAGTCTGTACAGGGTAGTTCATGCATCACTCTCTTTGCCAAGTGTATACATCGGTCAGCATTGCATCTTGTTCGCGAAGTCCATACATTGGGCCATTCATCAAAGTCCATACATTGCATAATGTCTGTCAAACCAATACATTGCACTGTAGATGCATCGAAGGAAAGTATGCACATTGGTCTGTTCATATGAAGTCTGTACATTGGAAGTGTGTACAGTGTTCAGTTGCCTTCTCATAAAGTCTGTACATCGCCTTCAGACTTTCAATTGTTGAGTCTTTACATGTTTTGAGGTTGACAACACTATGAGCTTTAGTGTCGTTATTTGTTCCATCGTGTGCTGAACACTACAGCACCTCGTGCTGCTTTCTGTGCCACCTCGTGTCGCTCCATCTGTGTCACCCCTATGTCTTCGAGTCTTCTGTATTCGTGTTGTTTCTTCCAAGACCCCGTGTCTTTCTTGCTTTGTGATTACACTTTGTGCTGTGTTTATGTCTTCGTGTTATTTTTGTATTTGAGTCTTCATGTTATTTCTGTATTCGTGTCTTCGTGTTGTTTTTATATTTTCATGTTATTTTTGTGTTTGAGTCCACATGTTAATTCTGTGTTTGTGTCTTAGTGTTGTTTTTATGTCTTCGTGTTACTTATTTCTATCTTCGTCCAGGTTTCCTCTGATCGCGTGTTTTACTACCGTTTTACCTCGTGTCGTTCCCTCTTACCTCGTGCTGGTCGCATCTGACTTCGTGTCGTTATCTTTGTAGTGTTAGCTTTGATACTGTATGTACCTCGTGTCGTTCTCTGTTTATCTCGTGATGTAGTCATCTTATGTACCTCGTGTCGTTCTCTGTTTATCTCGTGCTATAGTCATCTTATGTACCTCGTGTCGTTCTCTGTTTATCTCGTGCTGTAGTCATCTTATGTACCTCGTGTCGTTTTCAGTATAGTGAACCTTTTGCTGTTCTAATGTCTATACATTCATTTCTAAGTTCAAGTCTACACACTTGTTATCACATCTTAAGTCTATACACTCGTGGCTAGCTGTTCAAGTCAATACACTCGTTGGCTAAGTCTTCAAAGTCTATACATTTTATCCTTCTGATTAATCTCCTATGACTGTGTGACAGGTACTGTTCGTGGAGCCTATGCAGAGTGGGGCACGTGATACGAGGTTGGCATCTGGCACGTGATCCGAGATGCAGAGGAGCCTCCACGTGGACTGAAGCATTTGGGCGGGAATCGTGGAGAGCACACGCTGCCCTAATCTGCTGCTGCTATAAATATGTGTCTTCTTCCTCTGAAGAGCAGGTGAGTGTAGAGAGTGACTGAAGTAGAAGCAGCCAGAGCTAAGAGAAGAAGTGCAGAAGAGAAAGAAGAGATAGAGAAAGCTGAGAGCTAGATCGAGAGAGCAGAAGAAGAAAAAGAAAGAGAGACAGTGAGATAGAGAGAGTGAGAAGAAGGAGAAGGCAGAAGCAGTAAGAAGAAGAAGAAGTAAGAAAGAAGAAGAAGAAGAAGAAGAAGAAAAGAGAGTTCGTGCTGGGAGAAAGAAAGAAGCAGTAGAAGAAGTTCCTGCTGGACCGTGGATCAAATCCAGGCCAGCCAGCTCCTGCGAGAGCCACATTTGTTTTTATCTTTTCAGCTTTCTGTTGCTGGGTTTTGTTTTTCTTTTGAACTATTCACCTGCTGTATTTCCGATTCTCTGTAGAGAGGTCGGGGTCTCTCCTGTTGGTTCAGGAGAAGGGAGATTGCTATCTCCGGTTGCAAGTAGCTGGGTGCTACTTGTGGGTTCCCTCTGGCTAGAGGAAGGGAGGCTCGTCCTCCGGTTCTGGGTTTGTACGTTTCAAGTCCAGGGGTCCCTCCGGTTGGGAGGAAGAGAGGTCCGAGACCTCTGGTTTACAGGTGACTTAAAGTCACTTGTGCTTCCCTCTGGGGTTCAGAGGAAGAGAGACTTGGGTCTCTAGGTTCCCCTCCGGTTTGGAGGAAGGGAGGTTTGGTCCTCCGGTTCTGGGCTTGTGGGTAGCAAGTCCAGGGGTTCCCTCCGGGTCTGGAGGAAGAGAGACCGTGTGTCTCTGTTTTCCAAGTGGCTGGGAGTCACTTGGGGTGTCCCTCCGGCTGGGAGGAAGAGGGGAGATTGTTTCCCTGGTCAAGCTGTGTGGCAGCATTTGTTGCAGACTGAGTCTGCTGTGCTAGTGTTACTAGTGGAAGCCTCACTCCGGTTGGGAGTGAGGGGTGGATGTAGGTCTGTTGACCGAACCACCTAAAATCATCGTGCAATGGTTTGTTTGATTGCCTACTTCCGCTAGATGCATGCTAGGACCATGATTTAATTGATTATCTATATCCTAGAATTTAATTGAGTTTGCATATCTTGTTTGATCAATTGTCCACTGATCTAGTTGTTATCATCTCATGCGAATTTTAAATTGGGTAGAATTCTTTGAACGATCCATTCACCCCCCCTCTGGATCAGTGTTTATCAATCGTACCTAGCTATCACAACCCTCCGATGCTTAAGTTAGCAACGGATTAAATAGGAGTAGAGAAGAGCTAGCGAGAGAGTGAAATAGAGGTCGTAGTAGAAGATCGGGGAGCCGTGTAGATCCTCCATACGAGTGCTCGCCGATCCCAGTGCTCACTCGGAGAGTGCTCGCTGGGCGGTAAGGTTGTACAGGAGGAATACTTTGGGAGTGAACTGTCATAATATCTCTCTTTCTGCAACAAGGCTAGTAGCTCGGTTCTCTTGTGCAGTGATTTGGCAGAATGATCCACCGTGTCTTTCTTCTCCGTCGGGGTCCCTCTTATACGGGGTTGTCCTGGTGTAAGCTGCCTATCTCTTAACAGGGAAGGACGTAGGTAGTGGAGTAACGTCTCCCGCGATGGTCGGAGTTTCCCATTGAGGGATGATTACCCCGGCGTCGAAAGATCCCTGGGCGAGTCTCACAGCACTCGTTGGGCGTGCTCGCCCGTTACGGGGTCAAGGCCGACATTGTGGGGGGTAACGGAAGGTCGTCGGAGGGTCTTCAGGTGATCGTTGGAGATTACCACCAATGAAGGTGCAATATCAGGAAGTGGACCTTCGATCCTCTAATAAGCCCAATCTGCATCAGTGTAAGCCTCTACAAAGGTGATAGCAGGCTACTATGAGACAAATCAATCAACCGATCAACCAAACACTGATAACGCTCATGATCAGTTAGAGCGCCACTGTCAGCAACAAGATCATGGTTTTGTTCAGTCGGAGTAGTGTAGGACGGCAACCCAACATACTTGTCTTAGTGAGTAGGTGAAAAATATACTTCCAATGCGAAAGAAAATTTCCATGAGAAGGCTAGGTGTGGACGCACTTTTATTCTATTCATCTGGTGATTCGTTTGTTGAATTCTTAGGTTTGTTAAGTGCGTGGGCATGTCAGTCACAAAGTGACAATTTATTTGGGCTCCGAAGAGCCATGGGTGCATTCGATCTGACTCCGTCAGACGATTGTGTGGTTCGGGTCGGGACCGAATCCCGCCGTGCCATAAAGGTCACGACGTTATTTACATCTCCCATATGAGGGAACACCCTTGATTAATTGCCGAGATTAGGGGCACTGCAGCCTAAAAGAATTAATACTAACTGCGCAATGGTAAGGAGGGATGAATCACACTAAGGACCCGCATCGGGATACGAGCCATCGGCCATGTCGGTCACTAACGGGCCGTTTCATGTTCGGACGAAAGTCCACAACGGAAATGCGATGGAAACTGAGGTGAATCCGTTCGAATGTTTGCCGAATGTACGGTAATTTTAATAATGGCTCGGAAGGGATTCGGCCTGAGAAAAGGGTCCGGTTTGACTGGAATGTCGGCCCAAGGCGAGATCGGGTCACGGTCACGTTGGGATAATTCCCAAGACTCAGGCCCGGCCTGTGAGAGCAACATTATTATTCCTTCAGCACCGGGTCACGGGGAGAGACGGGGCTGCAATGTGGACCCTAGGATTTTTTTTACTATATGGGATTTTAATTAAATAATTTTATTTCCTTTTGTGCATCCTTTTTGGGTGGTTTTTCCTATTTATTTGTCATTATTGTTATTATTATTATTTTTTGATTACACATCTTTCCCATTTTGTTTATTTATTATATGTTTAGATTTATTTATTCATTATGGCCCCCTTTTTTATTATTATTATTATCATTATCATTATATCTTTTTTATTATTGTTTTTTGTTGTTGTTGTTTTGATCATTGTGGTTATCATATTTCCCTTTTTTGTTTACACTTTTTTTTTTATATGGAGGAGTGGGCCGCTAGAGGCCGAGGAGAGATGTATCGGCGAAGGCATGGAGAGCGTGCCGGAGAGGGGTGAAGGCTACACCGGTGAAAGGGGCTGGGGAGTGTGTCGGCGGAGGCCTGGAAGGGTGTACCGGGCTAGGGTTTGAACAGGGGTTGCACCGGGTCAGGAATGTGCCGGGGAAAGGGGTAGGAGGCGTGCCGGGCTAGGGGCGCAGAGTGTGTCGGCCAGGGCTCATGTGGAGTGTGCCGGGTTAGGAGCATGCCGGGGAGGCCGAGCTGGGGGCTGTGCCAGCCAAGGTCCATGGGCAGAGGGTGTACCAGGCTGAGGATGCTGAAGGTGTGTGCCAGTGAGGGCAAGGGCAGACTGCACTGACGAAGACCCAGGGGAAAGCGTGCCAGACGGGGTCTGAAAGGGGACCACTCCTCCACCACTCTCTTATGCCCTTCTTTTCTTTTCTTCCTCGACTCCATGCAGTTTGCATACGTTTTCTTCTCCTCCCCCCTTTTTTTACAGGACGAGTATTCAAGTTGCTTAGTTGTTGTTGAGTCCGGTTCTCTTTGTGTTGATTGCTATTCCCTTACCTTAGTTGAAGCGTTTTACCATTGTTCATTTCATTGATTTGTTGCTTCCTTTTATCTTTTAACTTGTTGTTGTTTCATTGGTTTGTTGCTTCCTTTTGTCTTTTAACATGTTGTTATTTTTAACGAAAATTCGGCAGCATCTCCCCTTGACCCGAGTGGTAAGGGAGATAAAGGGAACGCGCTCACATGGAGTGGCGGAACAAGGGCGATAACACCTTTCATAAAACCTCGGAAAACCCGGAAGAAACGACGGATCGGAGACCTCTCTAGGACTGGCTAGGGGCGTACCGGGCAAGAGGGAGGGACTAGTGACTAGTGCACCGGTCAGGGAGCCAGCAGGGGCTGGGGAGGTGTACCGGGCTAAGAGAGGCCAGGGTGTGCTGGGCTGAAGGGCACAAGGTGTGCTGGGCAAAGAAGGCACGGGTGTGCCGGGTAAGGGTAGAAAGGGTGTACCGGTCAGGGAAACTGTGCCGGTGAAGGGTTGATCTAGGGGTGCTAGGTAGAGGTCAAGGTGTGCCGCTGAAGAAGTGTACCAGTGGGGGGTTGGCTTAGGGGCGTACCGGTCAAGGGCTAGGAGACTGCACTGGGCAAGAGAGGCGGTGGCTGGATGGGTTGGAACTGGAGAGGGGAAGGAGGCCATGGCTCTTGGCTCAATCAGTGCAAGTGGGAGGCTTTAGCTAGGCCAAGGGGGAGGTGAAACAGAGGGGCCACTAGCCGCACTCAAGGGGCACGACAGTGAACCCCATGGGAAGGCCGGCAACATTGAAGACAAAGCATGATCGGCACGAGAAGGGAAAAGCCACCGGAGGAAGGAGGAAGAAGTACCCAAGCAAACGGAGACAGTAAAAAAAAACTCAAGAAAAGGTTTTCATTCATGAAGAATAGGGACCAAAACAGCCCATGTACATTTCAGAACACCGGGGTAGAAGATACAACCATGGGAGGAAGAAGAGAGGTGAGGGGAAGAAGGAATGGGGGAGAGTGTTGGGGTGGAGCAGGGGCGACGGCTCCCTGCTCCCCCAACACTCTCTACTATATGCTCTCTCTCACTAAGTTCTCTCTCTTACTCTCTTCCTCTTTCGGTGGCCGCCGGGAGCTCTCTTTCTTCCTCTCTTCTTCTTCTTCTCTTCTCTTTCACCTGGAAGCACTACAGTGGCTGTGCGATCTGCTCTCTGTTATCTGTCTGTGTGTCTTGTTCACCGGAGAAGAGGGGTTTTTATACCCCACACGGCGGGAACGCTCGAACGCGACCAGCGGAGGCAGGAAGCGACCGACATTAATGGGGATTTGACTTCCCCGTCCTCGATGGCAGGAGGAGTAGGCAGCGTGTCCCCCTCCCCGGTCGACACCTCAACTAACCCATTGCGCGCCAAGGATTTATAGGGCGTGGGCATTAGATTGCGTCTGTCGGATGTATCGGGTAGCGTAGTTCAGGGCGTGCCGCTGGAGGGTAGGAACACTGTGCCACTGGAAGACACAGCAAGCGTGTCGCTGAGGATGGGGGCCGCCAAGGTGTACCGTTGAAGCGCCATAGAGGCGTGTCGCTGAGAGACCCCTTCAGGGTGTGCCATTGGGCGATGGCTGCCCTGGGCGTGCCGGGGAAGGGCACCTCAGGTGTGCCATTGAGGAGCCCAGAAGGGGTGTGCCGGCGTAGGGGCACGCATGGGGTCTGCCGGCGAGGGGGCACACAGGGAGTGTGCCGCTGAAAGCTTCACGGGGGTGTGCCGCTGAGGGCACCCAGGGGGTGTGCCAGTGAAGCTTCATGGCGGGTGTGCCGGTGGGGGGCGTCCACCGGTGTGCCGCTGAAGAGGCTGCACGGTGTGCCGCTGAGGGGCGGCAGGGTGTGCCACTGGAAGGCCACATTGAGCGTGCCGCTGAAGAGGCACGGGTGTGTGCCGTTGAAGGCAGTAGGAGTGTGCCGTTGAGGTAGACTTGAGCCCGTTTCGAGCCTGATTAACGATCTACTTAGTTCTCTTCGAGGCCTACGGGTTGTGAGCTTCCTGGGGGTTGATTTCTCTTCACTGTCGTGACTCCGGAGACGGCTTCACAGCAGTGTGTGTTTGTTCGGAGAGTCCGGATGGCCCATCTTCTCCGCAGCTTCTTCAGTTGAGGTTGTTGTTGATGTGAGACTGGACGGGACATATGGGTGTGAAATTTTACACGTCCACAAATGCCCCCCACCCACGAGTAGCGTGGGCAAAGGATAAGCTGGGCGGTGCCCATGGGTGTGTTGATTCTTCAGGGTTGTACTCGAGACCTTGACGCCCGGGGAAGACGACGATCTCGGCCTGTGGTCGCTGTCCGTACTTGCGTACACATACAGGGACGCTCATCGGCACATGGGAATGTGCGGATGGAACGCTCTCGTGGGTATATACTCATTACCACATGTTATCATCATACGCACGTAAGCGTTATATTTTTTTATCATATATATATATATATATGTATATATATATATATTATTATTACTTTTTTGCTCTTCTTTATTTTCTCTTCTATCCTTTTCCCTCTTTTTTGTTTCTTTTTTTATTCATTCTCTCCCTTTTTTCCTCCTTTTTTTCTTTTCTTTCTTTTTTTTCTTTTCTTTTCTTCTTCTCTCCTTTTTCCCTTCTCTTCCTTTTCTTTTTTCTTTTCTCTTCTTTCCCCCTTTTCTCTTTTCTTCTCCTTTTTTAAGACCCCAATAAAAGGGGCGGGGGTGGCACGCTCGAGCCACCCCCTCTCATTTTCAAACTCTCTCCCTCTCTCTTCTTTTCTCGCGACCGACGAGCACCTACGTCCCCTCTCTCTCTTCTTCATCTTCCCCGTCGCCGAGCGCCGCGACTGCCGCCACCATCGTCTTCATCGCCGTGGTGAGGGCACCGCCGCGGCGGCCCTCCCCTTCTCCTTCTTCCCTCTTCTTCCTCTCCTCCCCCTCCTATTCTTCTCTTCTCCCGTTCTTCCTCTCATCCCTCCCCTTCTTCTTCCTTCTTTGCTCGGAGGACGACGGAGCCCTAGGCTGCCGCGTCTTCCTCTCCCATCTCCTCCTTTCCCTCATCTTCTCTTCCCCTCCTTTTCTTCTCCTTCTTCTCTTCCTCCTCTTCTTCTCCGGCGGCATGGAAGGCCGCTGCGCGTCGGTCATGCCGGTGTGGGGGGCGTCGGCTGTGCCATTGGGAGCAAGCACCGGCGTGCTGGGGGACGGGCTCTGGAGGTGTGTCGGGTAGAGGAGGGGCACTGTACCGCTGGGGGAGGCATGAGTGTGCCGGGCTAGGGCGCTTCATTGTGCCGGGGAAGGACTTCACAGAGTGTGCCGGAGAGAAAGCACCAATTGTGCCGGGTAGCCCTCAGGGTGTGCCGGTGAAGCCCTCCTCTGGAGCGTGCCGGGTGAAAGCGCCAGGGGTGTACCAGTGAAGGGGCTTCAGGGAGTGTGCCGGCGAAGAGCACAGGGCCGTGCCGGAGAAGGGGCCCCGAGGTTGTGCTGGGTAGCAGTTTTAGGAGGTGTACCGGCGAAGGGAGGGGAAGACTTCTTCAACTGGAGGAACTTCTGGGGTCGCCCCTGAGGCACACCGTGACTTTGTTGGGGCCATCACTCCTTGTGGACGCGCACCCGTTTTTTTCCCCTTATGCCTCTGGCCTAGGGGAAACTCTGCCGAAATTTCGTCAGAAATTTGCGAGGTCTTGTTCATTTCAATTGTAGTAGAGCCCCCTTATAGTTTTCGTCTCTTTTTGCTTATGGCTTGTTCTGACTTTGGATTTATTGCACCTTGCAGATAGATGGCTGCTCCCAGTGGTTCCGCCGCTCCCGCTGCTGCTTGTGTCGAGACTGTTCCCTTACCCATGGTGCCAGCTGTCACATGGCTTACCGTCGAAGACCTAGACAGAGAACATGCCGAAATAGCGGCGCTGGCTGAATCATCGGGCTCCGACACTGAGACAATGGACTTCCATCGGCTTTCTCAGGTCGAGAACCGCTTCTCCTTTGACCGGACTGGCGAGTATCGGAAAGACTTCCCAAAGGACAAGCACCTTGTCTGCTTCCTGAAATACTTCTGCTCCCGGGAGAGGCGTGAGCTACGGGCCGTGAGGGATGTCGAGCAAGCTATTTTGCAGTCCCGAGACAGTCTGCTATACAGCGTCCCCAGAAGCCTTCCAATATACTTGGTGGGAGAAGCCCGGGAATGGAAGCCTATGCTGGGGCTTGAAGCAGTGCTGTCGACAGAAGACAAATTAGTGCGAGCACCTCAATTCACCTCGGCTCGGTGGGATATGACTGCCGGGCGGGTCCAGGGCAAGCAACCCCACTTTGGTTTGTTCTTGGCCCCGCTAAAGTGGGGGTACAGAGAAGAGCCGTTTCTGCTAGACTGTCTGGCCGTCCACTTCAAACACGAGCTGGCTTTGGGTTGGTTTGCAGAGTTGAAGCTCCAGGACGCACACAGCTTCTAGGAGGGAGCGGTGGAGTTTACGGAGTATGTGTTGTTCAACTATGCTCCGATATTGATCCGGGCCGGCATCTACCATAGTGTCTATGCCTCTCGGTATAGCTACCCCATCTCAAAGGGCCTCTGCTGCGGGATGATTGAAGTCTTCAGTGCGGAGACTAACACTTTCTACACAGCAGAAGGTGAGACTTCACTGGATTTTTGGAGCCTCAGTCAGCTGAGCAGCTTACCCATTGACGGGGAGCCCTATGAAGAGGTGTGCCTCCTCGATCTCATCAAGGACGAAACCAACGGGGATGGCTTCTATTCTCTTGGATACTCCTACCGGTGCCTCATGAAGGCGTACCGAGAGTTATATCAGCTAGCCCACGGCGGGAAGCAGCCTCCCCGCGGAGATCAGAAGAGGGTCCGCATGACCCTGTGGCTGCAGTATTTTTGTGACGGGCTGAAGTAGTACGAAGACTTTCCGTGTATCGGTACCGCCGTCGCCCGCAAGAAGCGCAGCAAGGCCAAGTCTGACGTGAAGATCCCCTACAGAGGACGCCAGAGCGGTGCAAATTGTTGAGTTATGATTTTGATGATTGTTGTGATTGTTAAGTTATAGTTTTGATGATAACTAAACTTAATGTGTGATTAAGTGATGATAACTAAACTTGTGGTTGATTGCTCATGCTCCTATTATCTATGTATGGCTGAGATGTCAAATGGCAATGGTTACATGGTCTTGATCCTTGGTTTGCATATGTTGGTTTTACAAGAGGCAAGAGGTTTCATAACCTCTTTAATGTGAACAAGCATGGTATTAACCCGGACTATCTTGCTTGCAGGACTAAACTCATGGCAGTCACCTGGTGAACCATACGTGTGGATACTCACCCTGCTCCTCTACAATCTAAAACATGTGGTATATGTCATGTACTGTCAAAGAACTATTGGTGAGACTCTTACCTTGTCTTAGCATCGATCTCACCATGTGTATCTCATATACCTCTCCTTAATACACCTCATTCATGCATATTAAACATTAAACCCTTCTGGCCATCGTGCGCCCTCGCCCGCGGATCGACCTACGCGGTCAGGTCGCGGGGGGTCAATGGGGCAGCGCCCCTTGCGGGAGTTTCCGGGGGCGGAGCCCCCGGAACAAAATTTAGAATTGCTCAAATGGTTTAGATGTTTCAAATGCATAAACCAAGTGAATCCAATCCCAAAATGCATGGATTTGATATGGACATGAAGCCCTTGAATTATGGACATGTTTCTTTGAGCTAACACTTCAATTTTGCAGGTATAGGTCTTTTCGGTCGACCTACACGCCTTGGCCAGTCGACCAGAATTGTCAGAGCCTAAAAATTCCAGATTCTACAGGTAGCAGTCGACCGCTCCTAGGCGTCCGGTCGACCGGTTTTCCCAGCAACCAAAACTTCGAAACCTGTAAAATTTCGGTCGACCGCCCCATGACCGCCGGTCGACCGCCAGCCTCGAACTGCCCATTTTGTTGACTTTTTGTCACTTCGAGGAAAGCCCTTCCTCTTGCTATTGTTTAATCCCAAAGCCACCAAACCCTCCATATTTAGTGGATCTGGTCTGGGGATTGTCCATAGACCTTCCAAGGGTTATAAAACCTCTCCTTGAGGTCATAAACCCTAAGAGACTCCAAGAGTAGAAATCGACAAAGAGAGAGAGATCAAGGTGGCTCAAGGAAGAGGTGAATCACTGTAGCCGTGAGCAGTGATCTGTGGGCAAAGCTTCATCCATAGCTGAGGGTTCAAGATCCATTTCGAAGCCTTCATCCTCCCAAGAACTGAAGAAGCAAGAAATCAACAAGGAGAGATCGAGAGGAAAGCTATCAAATGAAGATTGCTGCAATGTTCATGAACAACATTCCTCTCAACAAGTTCATCATCCGATCGAAGCCGTTCTAGCATCAACTGAAGCCATTCAAGCATCTTCTCAAGCCAAGGAGTTCCAATCAAGCAATGGTCTTAAGAAAAGCTTAAGAGAAGGCTGTCCAAGTGAAAGAAGAAAGAAGTACTGTAGCAATGAACAGTACTCCGTGCAAGAAGATCTACATCAAATACAAGGCCATTCAAGCTGAGTCTCAAGCCATTCAAGTAAAGAAGGAATCAACGCAAACATCCGGAGCATACACTCAGGGGGAGCCTAAATCAGGAGCATTCTAAACTGTGCCTTATTGTGTTTCAAGTTCATATTCGTGTTTTGTATAAACTGTGAACTTATGTGTGTGTGGATCATTGTTGGATCCGTGGTCGTGTGTATGCGTGTCGTTTTTGATTCGTGTGTGCGTAGGTCTTTTTAGATCTGCGTGTGTGTGTGGTTTTATCTAGATCTTAGTGTTTGTGTGTGTGGAGTGCTGCACTTGTCGCAGCGTGTGTGTGTCTTGTTGATCCGCTTATTGGATTGTGTTGGAGACCTCGTCTCCGTGTATGTGTGTGTGTTGGGGTGCGTCCCCGTGTGTGTGGGTAGGTGTCGTCCTACATGTGTGTTTGGAGCGTCGTCTCCGTTTGGGGTTTTATCCCGAGTGAAGCCTCACCGAGTTTGGTGAGGGGTGGACGTAGGATTGCCGCTGTTGCATCCGAACCACCTTAAAATCGCTATGCATTGTGGTTTGGGTTGTGCATGTGTGTGGTTTGATTGTTTTATTTCGTTACATGCTCGTGTGGGAACAGAGAGTTTGAGAGAATCTGTTTAACCATTTTCAACCTCCTAATTAGTGTTTATCTCATATTTGAAAAAGCCAAAAGTTTCCTTAAAATTTGTAAACACCCAATTCACCCCCCTTCTTGGGTGTCATTGATCGCGGGACTTCAATTGGTATCAGAGCAAGGGCTCTAATTCTTATAGATCTAACGATCTAGAGTGATCCAGATCAATGACTACCATGATGTATACCTTAAACTCTCCACCCGTGTTTGATGGTTGTAATTTCGATGTGTGGTTAGGAAGGATGTGTAGTCTAGTAATTCATACGACCCTAAGCTATGGAAGCTTATCTCACATGGTCCTTATGAATTGCCTAAAGATAAAAATGTCTGGACTGCAAATCAAAAGTTTAAACATGATCAAAATTGTTTAGTCTTGAAGTTATTTATGACTGCAGTCAATACTAATCACTTTCCCTTTGTCTCTCATTGCAGGTCCGCGAAGGATATCTTGGATGGTTTAACCAAAGTCTGGGAAGAGCATGAAGACCAATGCCTTGTGGCAGGCTCGAGCGAACAAGGGAGTGATCAGCCAAGTGGATCGAGCTCAAAGGTAAATCCTGATTCTGATGATGAAGATAAAGTTAGCTATGAAGATTTGTTGATTGCATATGATGATCTTGCTGAAAGATACAAGAAGTTAAAATATGAAAATAAGAAATTGAGAAAAAGTGTTGAACAAAACTGTGTTTCCTCATGTAAGAAATGCTCTCGTTTAGAGGAAATGATTGAGACTCATGTGTTCGACATTGAACTTCATAAAGATCAAATCAGCTCCTTAAGAAGTGAGAATAAAGATTTGAAGGGCAAGCTAAATTCAATGGCCGATGATCAAACCTTGATAAATGAACTGATTCATGATGAAAAGCTTGTTAAAAAAATGAGAAACTGAAGGGATTGAACATAGCCATTTCTGAAAGATTGTTGACCCTTGAAAAAGGAAAATCTATGATTGTTAGAGAATGTGAAAATGTGGATGACCTTAGGCAAGAAGTAGAATGCCTTAAGACTACCAATGTCATGTTGAATATTAGTCTTTCTACTTGTGAAGAAGAACTTACCAATTCTGAATTACAAATTTCATCTCTTGAATCTGAAATTCTTGACTTGAATGATTCATTGTCTAGATTTGTAAATGGTCAAGAAAACTTGGACAAATTGTTAGGGATGAAAGTGAATTTTCAAAGGGAAGGGCTGGGCTTTAATCCTGTGAACAAAAAGAGATTTGAAAACAAAGTTTATACATCTTTTGTGCATAGTTCAAATATAGCTAGCACATCTAATGAAAATCTGAAAAAGAAAAATCATGTTGCACACACACATGCATCCACAAAGAAAATCAATTTACATCAAAAATCCAAAAATACTGCTAGCACACCCATGCATATTAAACATACTTCTGCCACACACACACAACCACCTAGAAAGAAACTCTCATGTTTTTACTGTGGTAAATCTGGACATGTCATGCAGGATTATTTCATTATGAAGAATGATGACTTGAAAGCATGTGGAAACCAAGCTGTTTTGAAAAATGCAAAGAAAGCTTTCACCACAAAATCTTATATACATTGCAATCACTGTGGTAAAAGGGGTCATACAACTTCACATTGCTGGTTACTGTTGAAGAGAAAGAACTCCCACTCAACACATCATGCTCACACACACAAATCAGTAGAACCAATGAGAAGGAAAAATGTGATGCCACGTGCTTCCCTCCATCACTTTGGAAAATTTGGGATTTGTTGAATACATGTGCACCATGATTACTGTTATGGTTTTGATGATAGCAACTACTATAAGTCACACTGTGGTGCATCTGTTTAAACAATCAGTCATTTCATTGAACATGTTGTGTGCATGAGCAGTGCATGGTTTTGATAGCAAATACTAAGTCACACTGTGTTTGCATATGACGTCATTGTGCATCTGTTTAAACAGTTAGTCATTTCATCGAACAGGTTGTGTGCATGAGCAATGCATCAGTGCATACCATTATTCATATCTTGCATCGGTTCATTCATATAGTCGGTGCATTTCTTATGCTGCTACACATAAAGTCTATACATTCTCATGCATCTTCATTAAGAAGTCTATACATTGGATTGCATAGCTTGCCATGCAAAGTCTATACATTCTCCATGCATCTTCATTACTAAGTCTATACATCCTGCAACTCAAAGTCTATACATCTTCATTAACAAGTCTATACATTGGTTGCATAGCTTGCCATGCAAAGTCTATACATTCTGCATGCATCTTCATTACTAAGTCTATACATCCTGCAACTCAAAGTCTATACATCATCCTGTTGTAGGCACATCAAGTCTATACATCCTTCAGCAGCAAGTCTATACATCAGCAAGTCTATACATCAGAAAGTCTATACAGCCAACAAGTCTATATATCAGCAAGTCTATACAGCCAGCAAGTCTATACATCAACAAGTCTGTACATTGGACAAAGTCTATACGTTGGACAAAGTCTATGCGTTGGATAAAGTCTGTACATTGTTCGAAGTCTATACGTTGGACAAAGTCTGTACGTTGCTGAACATGAAGTCTGTACGTTGGCTGCCTAGTACAACTCAAAGTCTATACGTTGCTGCACACAAAGTCTATACGTTGCTGCAGATGAAGTCTGTACGTTGGCTGCATGCACAACTCAAAGTCTGTACGTTGCACAACACGAAGTCTATACGTTGCGGCAGATGAAGTCTGTACGTTATTGCAGATGAAGTCTATACGTTGGCTGCATGCACAAAACAAAATCTATATGTTGCACAAGACAAAGTCTGTACGTTGGCTGCTGGCACAACTCCAAGTCTGTACGTTGGTTGATGGCTGCAACACAAGTCTATACATTGGCCGACTACTTCACACGCAAAGTCTATACATTGCATTCTGTTGTGTTCGTGCATCAAGTTACCAAGTCTGTACGTTCATGAAGCAAGTCTGTACAGGCTCATGCATGCTCAAGGTGCAAAGTCTGTACAGAGTTCATACATGCACACAAAGTCTACACGTCCAAGCCTTGATGCAAAGTCTATACAACAACTACAAGCTTCATTCAAATAGCCAAGGCCACTGCACAAGATGAGAGTCAAAAGACAAAGATTCAGTAGGTACTTTCTAGACCAACAAGGATCAAGTTACAGACATGAACATGCTGCTAATGGACACAAGCGACGGAGCTGAAGTGGCTAACGGACCGACCCGGGCTGGACCGGGGTCTGCCCAGCTGGCGGTTGACCGCCAGCACAGGCACGGTCGGCCGCCCCAGCCAGGGACCCCCCGACTACAGATCTGTCAGCTGCAGGTCGACCGCCAGCCAGTAGCGGTCGACCGAAAATCCCGAGGACCATCCGTCTATAGCATGTTTCAGTAGAGGTCGACCGCCAGAAGCTGTAGGTCGACTGCCAGCCCCGAGCCATCAATTGTTAACTTTTGTTTCCACTTCAAAAAGGGCCATTCAACATGGATTTGTTTAATCCAAAAGTCACCTAATCACCCATGATTTGTGGATCTGGTCTGGGGCTTGTCTATAGACCATTCAAAGTCTATAAAACCAATACAAGAGGGTTAGAAACCCTAGTTGATGAAGTTGATGAAGTGAATCAAAGAGAGCTCAAGGGAGGCCATTTCGAGGGTACTGTAGCACCTGCGTGAACAGTACTTCGGGCTGGAGTTCTTCATCCTTCCAAGGTGATTCAAGCTCAGATCTGAAGCCAAGCAACCTCCAAGCAAGCAAGAAGCATTCAAGGCTCTCAAAGGTGATCAAAGCTACATCCATACACCTCTTCATCAACTCAAGGAGATTCAAGAAAAGATCAAGCTACATCCAATATTCTTCTTCATCAAGTCAAGGAGATTCAAAGGAAAGATCAAGCTACATCCTATATCTACTCCATCAACTCAAAAGGATCAAAGGAACATCAAATCCTCAACAGATTCAAGATCCAAAAATCTCAGACAAGATCTAGTTCATTCTAGCATATCTTCATATCTTGTTTGAGCATTTTCATCTTGTTTCTTTCTTCATTTCATTTAATCTATTAAAACTGAAGATCGTCCCTACCGGTGGTTAGTAGGAAGGCAATCGGGAGTTCTCCAATCTGTGGTGTAGCCGTCCTTGCCGGCTTTGTGTGTAGGAAGACAGAAAGAGGGTTTTCTCTATTCTGTGGTTTGGGGCGTGTCCCCGGTCAAGCTGTGAGTCAGCAAGGAAGCCTCACCGGGTTTTGGTGAGGGGTGGACGTAGGTTGCAGGGTTGCAACCGAACCACCTTAAAAATCCCTGTGTTGTGGGTTGTTCTTCGTGTGTGGTTGCTCTATATCTTCTACCCCCATTCACAGGTTCGTGATTTCATACTTGGTAATCTTGTTTACACACTCAAGCACTCAGATTTGCACCTTCGGTTTTATCTACGGTTTAATTGAGCTTAGCACTTTGACTGCATCACTTGGGCGGCCTGCTGCACCCTTGCACACAGGCGCCAAGGTGAAAGTATTGCTAAGTGTTTCCCTTGCTTAGACTCGCATGCACCTTAGTTGATCACCAATGCATTCACACACATATGAACTTTGAGTGATCAACATAGCACACACACACGTACGGTTGTTGCAAGCTATTGCATGCTCTGTGCCACTCTACTTAATTCCACTGTGCATTGTGTCTAAGTGATTCATTCACTTTATAGGAGTGGTTCATGCTTCCGATAGCTAAGAGTTTTAAATAGGCCAAATGTTTTGATAGGATCTATTCAACCCCCCCTTCTAGATCCGTTTACACCTCGCGGGACCCAACAAGTGGTATCAGAGCGAGGCTCTGTCATTTCCAGATCCAACGATCTGCAGGGAAAGATCCCGGTGTTTGTTATTTAGATGGATTCACATGCTACACTTGCTTCGATGGCTTCTCCGCCCATTTATGATGGTTCAGATTTTTCTACATGGGTTGGAAGAATGTTCATCTATGTTAGCTCCATAGATCCACAATTGTGGACTCTTATATACAATGGTCCTCATGAGCTGTCATCAAATTCAATTGATTGGTTAGCCGAACATGAGACCAAACACAATGATAATCGTCTTGCATATAACTTAATTACAGCTGCAGTTGATCTAAGACTAACTCATCTTGTGTCCTCTTGCAGCACTGCCAAGCAAGTATTGGACAAGTTGGTGAAAATCCATGAAGGGAAGGAACAAGAACAAGAATACTTCATGGCCGACCGTGCAGAACAGTCCAGCAATACATCCTCATCACAGGTAAACTCTGACTCCGAGGAATTCACTTTTGAAGAGCTTATGGAAGCCTATGATGAATTGATCACACAATACAAAAATGTAAAAATGGAAAACAAAAATTTGAAAAAGGATCTCAAGAAAATTAACCAAAATGAAAGCTCGATTTGTAAAAAGTGTTCTATTTTTAAAGAGCTTAACAACACTCTCTCAATTGATCTAGATACGCATAAACAAAGCATTGCATGTCTAAGGGAAGAAAATGAAAATCTTCATGATGAAATCACTAGGTTGGAAGAAATTGTAATAAAACTTCAAAACCAACCTAAGTCAATCTCTAATGATCAAACTATGGCCGATGGGCTAATCCATGATGAGAGGTTGATTGAAGAAAATAAAAATTCTGTTTCATGCTCTGCTAACTTTGTATGTGAAAAATGTTCATTCTTGAGAAACATAAATGTTGGTCTTCATGATGATCTTGAATGGCAACAAAAACTGATTGATTCTCTGAAAGAAGAGAATAGAGAGTTGTTGGAAAAGAAAATTGAACTTGAACAAGCTGAAGAAAAATTACATGAAAAATTGGCTGCACATGAAAAAGGCAAATCTGTCATTGAAGATCACTCTAAAACTTTGCATGCTTTAGAGCAAAAAAATCAAAATCTTAAAGCAGTAAACGCCATGCTCAATGAGCAATTGGCAGCATGCGAAGAGGGCCTTGTTGAATCTAAACAGCACATTTCCTCACTTGAAAATGAAATTCAAGGTTTGAATGATTTTCTGTCAATGTTTGCCCAAATCCAAGATTCTGGCTCACCGGAAGCCACCACTTCCTGTGGTCACCAAAAAGGGCACACTGCTCGAAAGAAAAGTGAAACTCAGCATGCTCATCAAAACATGCACCATAACATGTCCAATGCTAAATATCATGCTTTCCACAAAATGAATGTCCATTGTTATTATTGTGATAAATATGGTCACACTATGCATGATTGTTTTATCTTGAGAAATGATGAGCTTAGAGCAGGAGATCAAGTGAAAGAGCAAGGAAAGAAACAGGTCAATCCTGGCAGAGGACCTACTCAGCAGATATCTGCACAGAATTGCACGGGGAGTCAGAAGAGTCGACACTCCTATACAAGCAGGTCAACACTCTCCATGGCTTTAAACAAAAATCTTCCTCCTTGCTGCTCTCATTGTGGTAAGTCTGGCCACACTGTCCAAGAGTGCTGGCACTTGAAGGGAAAGCATCACCTTCATGCCATGAAAGGTAAATCCCATGCTTATCCACAAAAATAAAATGTATATGCACACGCACATGAACATAAAAAGAATGCTCAATCTTTTGTGCGCTGTTTTTACTGTGGGAAAAATGGTCATGACATGTATGATTGTCATACAATGAGAAAGGATGATCTAATTTCCCTGAAACAGATGAGCTACATTGGTGAATATGATAAAGCTGCTAACCTACAAGGACCCAAGCAAACTTGGGTACCTAAAAATTCCAAATGAGAATTTTGGGTGCAGGATGCCTTGGAGCTGAACAAAGGATCATAAGGTAAATAAAAGCTCAAGGCACAGGTATGTACATAAACCTTTAAGTTCAGTCATCTTGCATGTTTAGTCTTGACATGTAAATAGTGCATCATACGTCTGCCCAATGTCATGTTGATGTAATGATGAGTTGTTTGCTACCTGATATCAGCAACTTGAAATTCTTGGAATTTGGTTTTGATGATGCATGTCATGGCTGCATTTTCAACTCGTTATTCATGTTAGCATTATTCAAAAGGGGGAGTCAAGCAATTGACATCATCATGTTGCATTCAGTTCAAATTCAATTGTGAATGATTTGTGTTTGCATCATATTGTGATCACACATACCTTAATACACATCATGCCTAGTAGAGACAAAAATGCACAATTATTTTGCAGCATCTTCATTGCATTGTGTATTCACATAAGTCTTAGGCTGCATAATTCATTGCCAACCCATGCATGTATTCATGGGGAGTCAACATCAATCTAGCTTAAATCATTTTACATCATTTCACTCTTGCACGGCCATGGTATATCAAATGTTGATGTATAGAAAGGCAGGCTATGGTTGTCTGGAAGCACTCAATATGCGTGAGGACCAACCTCCGCCAAGTATCATGTGCCACTGTCGCATATAGGCCATATAGCTAGGGGGAGTTGTCTTCTTGAGGCATTCGTGCATATGTTTCATATTCATTATGTTGCATTTCATAAGTGTAAAATCATTATGTTGGTTCATGCATTTCATGTTTGATCAGGTCAACCCCTGCATGGTTCAAGTAAACCTCTCCTTGACATTCGTCATTCTATTTGACTGCCTACATAACTCCTTGAGTGCATTCATTGCATATCCTTAGGGGGAGTCGTGTTATTTTTCTTGGTTCATTCGTCCTTTTTGCATCTGAACCTCAATGGCCTCCAGTGTGTTAATAAGTTCAAGAGACAGACATCACTACGGTGTAAGAGCTTTCTATTATATGAACTGATGATTGTCCATTCAATGAGAATGGTTCAGATTTAATGATTTCCTTGAAGTTCTGATATATCTTTTGAAATCATCTATATTTTGTGGTTTTAATAGACCTTAACTAGAGATTACATGTTGTGCCTTGAATAACTATCCTGAAATCTGAAAATCCAAACGTCTTGACAACTTTGGTGATACTCTAGAGCTTCATATTGTTTCTAAACATCTTGATGAGCTGGAATTCTTGAAAAATTAATTTGACAGAGTAATGGTATTGTTGCACGGAGAAATATGTCACGTCATCAAATCAAATGACGGATGATATGTTATGATGTGCCCCTGTTATCTCTATCTTAATTCATTTGGACTCTAGGTAGAGCAATGGCATAATTGTTGAGAAATATATCTTCTCATCAAAGAAATGAGTTTGGATATGTCATGACGTGATGTTTCTATCTCTGTTTATTTTGAAGCATAACAGTCAGTCTTACCAAATATCTAGGAATACTAGCGTCTAAACAACGTGTATTCCTATAGTTAGGAGGCATGTACTAGACTAGACTGCTCGTAAAATATGAGTCTTGTGCCTTCAAATGCAAAAAATACTGAAAATCACATTTGTTGTGATCATAAAATTCCATGATCTAATCATGATTGTTTAGCTTCAATACTAGTTTTTGTGCTATTTCCTTTGTAGTTCTTGAATATGGATGTATAAGACAAGGGAAGGTTAAACACTGTCATGATATGCGCTTCTGGTTCATTTCTATTAAACCATGGATATCGATGCCTTTTGAACTCTATTGATGATCTTCGTTTTCATTAGCTTTGAACCATATATATTGCTCCCGGCATGTTTCCAATTTCCATATACTGGCTTACTCTTCCACTACCATTCCACTCTGATCTCTAGGACTTGTGTCCACCACTGTGCCGTATCCCTCCTTTTTGCTGTTGGCAAAGGGGGAGAATGTCTTGTTGTGAGTCCTTGCTGTGGACTTGGGAGAAAGGGAGAGATGTTGCCTTTGTGCATTGTCAAAGGGGGAGAGTGCATTGTGGATATGGGATAATCCAAGGGGGAGAGAACCTTCATTTATGATGAGGGTTTATGCATAGCATTCATACACTTTACTTCACCATGCATACGTATATCCATGCATACATATCTGCATTCACATGCTTCACTATCATGGATCTTGAGCTGCACATGTTACATATGTCATAAACTTTGCTGTCTTGGCTATTTCTGCCATATAATGACTCACAGTGTTGCCATCATCAAAAAGGGGGAGAATGTTGAATACATGTGCACCATGATTACTGTTATGGTTTTGATGATAGCAACTATTATAAGTCACACTGTGGTGCATCTGTTTAAACAATCAGTCATTTCATCGAACATGTTGTGTGCATGAGCAGTGCATGGTTTTGATAGCAAATACTAAGTCACACTGTGTTTGCATATGACGTCATTGTGCATCTGTTTAAATAGTTAGTCATTTCATCGAACATGCTGTGTGCATAAGCAATGCATCAGTGCATACCATTGTTCATATCTTGCATCGGTTCATTCATATAGTCGGTGCATTTCTTATACTGCTACACATAAAGTCTATACATTCTCCATGCATCTTCATTAACAAGTCTATACATTGGATTGCATAGCTTTCCATGCAAAGTCTATACATTCTCCATGCATCTTCATTACTAAGTCTATACATCCTACAACTCAAAGTCTATACATCTTCATTAACAAGTCTATACATTGGTTGTATAGCTTGCCATGCAAAGTCTATACATTCTCCATGCATCTTTATTACTAAGTCTATACATCCTACAACTCAAAGTCTATACATCATCCTGTTGTAGGCACATCAAGTCTATACATCCTTCAACAGCAAGTCTATACATCAGCAAGTCTATACATCAGAAAGTCTATACAGCCAGCAAGTCTATACATGAGCAAGTCTATACAGCCAGCAAGTCTATACAGTCAGCAAGTCTATACATCAGCAAGTCTGTACATTGGACAAGGTCTATACGTTGGACTAAGTCTGTACGTTGGACAAAGTCTATGCATTGGACAAAGTCTGTACATTGGACGAAGTCTATACATTGGATAAAGTCTGTACGTTGCTGAACATGAAGTCTGTACGTTGGCTGCCTAGCACAACTCAAAGTCTATACGTTGCTGCACACAAAGTCTATATGTTGCTACAGATGAAGTCTGTACGTTGGCTGCATGCACAACTCAAAGTCTGTACGTTGCACAACACGAAGTCTGTATGTTGTGGCAGATGCAGTCTGTACGTTGCTGCAGATGAAGTCTATACGTTGGTTGCATGCACAAAACAAAGTCTGTACGTTGCACAAGACAAAGTCTGTACGTTGGCTGCTAGCACAACTCCAAGTCTGTACGTTGGTTGATGGCTGCAACACAAGTCTATACATTGGCCGGCTACTTCACACGCAAAGTCTATACATTGCGTTCTGTTGTGTTCGTGCATCAAGTTACCAAGTCTATACGTTCATGAAGCAAGTCTGTACAGGCTCATGCATGCTCAAGGTGCAAAGTTTGTACAGAGTTCATACATGCACACAAAGTCTACACGTCCAAGCCTTGATGCAAAGTCTATACAACAACTACAAGCTTCATTCAAATAGCCAAGGCCACTGCACAAGATGAGAGTCAAAAGATAAAGATTCAGTTGGTACTTTCTAGACCAACAAGGATGAAGTTACAGACATGAACAGGCTGCTAATGGACACAAGCGACGGAGCTGAAGCGGCTAACGGACCGACCCGGGCTGGACCGGGGTCTGCCCAGCTGGCGGTCGACTGCCAGCATAGGTGCGGTCGACCGCCCTAGCCAGGGACCCCCCGACTGCAGATCTGTCAGCTGCAGGTCGACCGCCAGCGAGTAGCGGTCGACCGGAAATCCCAGGGACCATCCGTCTACAGCGTGTTTCAGTAGAGGTCGACCGCCAGAAGCTGTAGGTCGACCGCCAGCCCCGAGCCATCAATTGTTGACTTTTGTTTCCACTTCGAAAAGGGCCATTCAACATGGATTTGTTTAATCCAAAAGTCACCTAATCACCCATGATTTGCGGATCTGGTCTGGGGCTTGTCTATAGACCATTCAAAGTCTATAAAACCAATACAAGAGGGTTAGAAATCCTAGTTGATGAAGTTGATGAAGTGAATCAAAGAGAGCTCAAGGGAGGCCATTTCGAGGGTACTGTAGCACCTGCGTGAACAGTACTTCGGGCTGGAGTTCTTCATCCTTCCAAGGTGATTCAAGCTCAGATCTGAAGCCAAGCAACCTCCAAGCAAGCAAGAAGCATTCAAGGCTCTCAAAGGTGATCAAAGCTACATCCATACACCTCTTCATCAACTCAAGGAGATTCAAGAAAAGATCAAGCTACATCCAATATTCTTCTTCATCAAGTCAAGGAGATTCAAAGGAAAGATCAAGCTACATCCTATATCTGCTCCATCAACTCAAAAGGATCAAAGGAACATCAAATCCTCAACAGATTCAAGATCCAACAATCTCAGACAAGATCTAGTTCATTCTAGCATATCTTCATATCTTGTTTGAGCATTTTCATCTTGTTTCTTTCTTCATTTCATTCAATCTATTGAAACTGAAGATCGTCTCTACCGGTGGTTAGTAGGAAGGCAATCGGGAGTTCTCCGATCTACGGTGTAGCCGTCCCTGTCGGCTTTGTGTGTAGGAAGACAGAAAGAGGGTTTCCTATGTTCTGTGGTTTGGGGCGTGTCCCCGGTCAAGCTGTGAGTCAGCAAGGAAGCCTCACTGGGTTTTGGTGAGGGGTGGACGTAGGTTGCAGGGTTGCAACCGAACCACCTTAAAAATCCCTGTGTTGTGGGTTGTTCTTCGTGTGTGATTGGTCTATATCTTCTACCCCCATTCACAGGTTAGTGTGGTTCCATACTTAGTAATCTTGTTTACACACTCAAGCACTCAGATTTGCACCTTCGATTTTATCTACGGTTTAATTGAGCTTAGCACTTTGACTGCATCCCTTGGGCGGCCTGCTGCACCCTTGCACATAGGCGCCAAGGTGAAAGTATTGCTAAGTGTTTCCCTTGCTTAGACTCGCATACACCTTAGTTGATCACCACTGCATTCACACACATATGAACTTTGAGTGATCAACATAGCACACACACACGTACGGTTGTTGCAAGCTATTGCATGCTCTGTGCCACTCTACTTAATTACGCTGTGCATTCTGTCTAAGTGATTCATTCACTTTATAGGAGTGATTCATGCTTCCGATAGCTAAGAGTTTTAAATAGGCCAAAGCTTTTGATAGGATCTATTCAACCCCCCCTTCTAGATCCGTTTACACCTCGCGGGACCCAACAGGATTGTTAAGCATGATTATTTTCTAAAGAAAAATGATGATTTGAATGCTGTCAATAGTTGGAAACCACATGCCCATGTTGCTGCTAATCCACAAGGACCCAAGATGATTTGGGTACCTAAGAATGCCAAATGAGAAATTTATTTTGCAGGTGTGTCTTGGGAATGTAAAGCATGAAATCTTCTTTCATCAAGAAGGTAAGGCACACAAGTGGCATAAATCAGGTTAAAAGAAAAACTAAAACTGAAATTTGGAAACTCAGGTGATATCCCTCTCACTCTCTTCAGTAATTGTGTCATGGTTTGATTTATATTGTGCTGAATTATCTTGTGATAATGTACATGTCTGTACATGCATTCCATCCATAGATAGTTGCATACACTTGTGCATATCATCCTCATATAGCATCTTGTTGAAGTGGAGCTTTGAAACCGTCAATAAATTTCACTACATAAGTTGAGTTTGCATACACCCTTTCACGTACTGTCTTGCATAAGTTGAACATTGTGAATTCATGTCATAATGCATAGCAATCCTCCTACCTTCATCATCCTCGACTACATAGTATATCAAATGGTGACATGTGGAAGGGTAGGTTACGCCTGTCTGAAAGCTATCACTACGCGTGAGGTGATCTTCAGATCTAAATTCTCTGCCTGGTATTATGAGTCAGTTACTCAAAAGGCTGCATATGGCATTGGATCTTTACTGAGCATATCACATTCATGCACACACTAAGGAGGAGCAACCACTTTCATCATATGGGCTTGATATTTAGGTTCATGCATGAGTCATGCATTGCATCTAGAGTTGTCTAGGGGATGTTGGTTGTTAAAATAATTTGTCATGCCATTGTCAATAAATTTGAATTGAAATTGACAACTTAAGTCCTCTTGTCCTTGGATGCAGATTACACTCCCCAAGTCCAAATGATGCTGGCCATCCATAGTCAGGCTTGAATCAGCTAAAGATATACCTTGCAAGGATGAAAAATGATGAGAACATTCTCAATTGCCACCATGAGATGGGATACCAGAACTTGAACAACCTCCAGGATCGACTCAAGCACAAGTTGGTGAAAGTCCTTGCTCGTGCTAAAGCAAGTACCCAAGGCATGGTATGAAAGGCTCGCATCTTTTTGATTGAGAATGGTTAAATAGGTGAAAGGCTTGGAAGAAAATTGATTCTTAAGACAAAGGTAAGAAAGCAAAAGCTGAAATATCAACCTTCGTGAGGTTGGTGATTTTAGTGATTGAAGGCTTCCAACTTGTCTCCTGAACTAAGGTAACTCAACCTTATCAATTCATGCAATGACCATCTTTATCACTTGGTGACACACTCAAGTGACAAGGTATTGACTCTAAAAATTTGAATTGTCATTAAGGTAACTCAACCTTGTCATTCTAGCATGTTGTGATGAATTGGTTGAATCAAATTGAAAATCTTGAACTTTATGTTGACCTTTGAACATCCTTTAATCTGATTGCTTGAGCTCATTTAAGCTTAATTGAGTATCTAGTATATCAAATACTGAGTAGTGAAAAGGTGGATTATCTTCACCTGGAAACTCTCACAATGCGTGAGTTGGTCTTTAGACCAAAGTTCTCCGCCTTGTACCAGAATTGGAAGAAATCGATTATTTGGCCTTGAAAGAATTTTCTGATGCTATTATTTGCTCCTTGTTAGCTTGCCCCATGTCATAAGAGAAACATTGCACTTTCACTGAATTTTTCTGAGATTCATGTTTTTGTCAAAGGGGGTCTTACAAGCTAAACAAGTTGAAATGAATGTTATTTCATTCTTTATTGGCTGAGTGAAATCCAATTGAAACATGCAACATGCTCATGATGAACTGTTTCAAAAATTCTAAAATTGATCCTTGTTGAAGTGAAGAGTTCTAAAATAGAAATGTCAACTCCTGAATGACTTGTGATTGATTTCAAAACCTTTGAAAATATGATATTAACAATTTCTGACAATAAATGATTTCCACTGCATGCCAAATAATCTCTGCACCTGTGTATATGAACCACTTGTGATGAATAATGTCCCATGCTCATCTTTCAAAACTGAACTGCTCTCTTGTATATAGTGTCATTTTTCATCTTGCATTCCATTCTCACATAGTTATAGGTTGCATGCATCATAAATTCAATGCATAAGGTGTTTTTAGATCATGCAAATGAAAATCAAAAGTCTGAATCACTTTGCACATTGCTTCGCATTCTTACATGCTTATACATTGCATTGCATTAGAACTCATGTATTAGTAGCACTTAGTTCATTCAATTGGTATCAAATTATCCATTCAATTGGTATCAAATTGACATCACATTGCTTGCATGCATGTCATAGTGCATTTGTATAAACTCCCAATGTGTGCTTGTGTGCTATTATATGCTATTCAACCCCATCCTTTGGCACTTCTATAGCCTTATCCCTTCTTGCTAAATAATGCTGCATTTGAGTCATTATTGGAGTGTCTTATGTCATACACTCAGGGGGAGTTCTTATTTCATAAGTGCATCTATTTAGGGGGAGTTACACTGTTATGTATTCATGATATTTTCGTATACATGCTGAATCAAATTCGCACACTTCTTGCACAAAATGTGAAAATCAGTGTTAATGATAAGGATATATGAATTTTTTTTCAACACTCTTGAGATGTTAAACTTACTGCATGTATGTTGAAGAGACAGTTGAGGAAAAAGCTGCCTACCCATCCTTGTTGAAAAATCTGAAATAGAAATGAAAGATAGAGCAATGCTCGGTCTCACTGAATAAACTAGACACATGTCACCTGAGACGTGATGTGGTTCATATATGAAAAGTGTTGACTAGTATCTCTATTCAAAATGAGGTGAAATGGTTCAGTATTCTGAGTAACCGGAGATTCTCGCATGAGCTCCATGCGTCTACTCGTGTAAAAAGGAATTATTTGAACTTAATCATTCTTTGAAAAATTATGATTACCTATCTAAAATTACTGAGGTAGAGCGAAGCCTCCAATACGCTGTTCTCAAAATTGAAGTGCAGTCTGTAAAATATCTCCTTGTGTTAATCTGAAAATCTGAATATCCATATTGTAACTATCATTTTTCATGTTACTCACATACACATCTGGAAATTTGATTTATTATGTATTCAGAAAATTGATTGACTGCATTAGCAATTGCATGAATCTTCTATATGATTGCACAATCTCCCATGTGCTACACATATGCATTCCGATTGTCATGACCCTCATGCACCCTTCCTATACCTATCCTCTCTTAAATACGCACGGGGGAGCTGAGTTGCATGTACATATACGTATTTGTTTGATTGTACATCTCATATGACATCACTTGCATGTGTTGCATTTCATGCATTTCAAACCAAAATATAAAAATTAGAAAATTTGAAAATCAACGAAAATCTTTTTGATATGCCCTCCTTTGCATGTTGTGAAAATCTGACATAAGATTTAGATATCGAATGCTATAATGCTGAAGACCTCATCTTATGAACATCTTCCTCTTCTGGTTCCCATCATTACATTCCATTGGTATCAATACATGCTTGATTGAATTTGCCTTGGATGGTATCATATTGACTTGTGAGACTAATCACCACTTGATCTCATCTGATTGGAATCATGTTGATTTGTTCATCCATGATTTGCCCTTGCTTCTTCTGATTTGATAAGATGGGCTATTACTGTTTCAAAGGGAGATACGCTTGTTCTTCCTAATTTGGCTTCTTCTAGCTTGTTGATATCGTTGATCATGTCACAGGGGGCGAAAAATCTGCATTATCCCGTTTTTTGATTATGTCAAAGGGGGAGAAGAATTGATGATTGTGTGTGACAAGGGGAGAAGAATATCTGTGCCATTCTGTTGTATCATCATTAAGCTTGTCATCATCACTAAGTTTGTTATCATCAAAAAGGGGGAGATTGTTGAGTTATGATTTTGATGATTGTTTTGATTGTTAAGTTATGGTTTTGATGATAACTAAATTTAATATGTGATTAAGTGATGATAACTAAACTTGTGGTTGATTGCTCATGCTCCTGTTATCTATGTATGGCTGAGATGTCAAATGGCAACGGTTACATGGTCTTGATCCTTGGTTTGCATATGTTGGTTTTACAAGAGGCAAGAGGTTTCATAACCTCTTTAATGTGAACAAGCATGGTATTAACCCGGACTATCTTGCTTGTAGGACTAAACTCATGGCAGTCACCTGGTGAACCATACGTGTGGATACTCACCCTGCTCCTCTACAATCTAAAACATGTGGTATATGTCATGTACTGTCAAAGAACTATTGGTGAGACTCTTACCTTGTCTTAGCATCGATCTCACCATGTGTATCTCATATACCTCTCCTTAATACACCTCATTCATGCATATTAAACATTAAACCCTTCTGGCCATCGTACGCCCTCGCCCGCGGATCGACCTGCGCGGTCAGGTCACGGGGATCGACCTGCCCGGTCAGGTCGCGGGGGTCAAGGGGGCAGCACCCCTTGCCGGAGTTTTCGGGGGCGGAGCCCCCGGAACAAAATTTAGAATTACTCAAAAGGTTTAGACATTTCAAATGCATAAACCAAGTGAATCCAATCCCAAAATTCATGGATTTGATATGGACATGAAGCCCTTGAATTATGGACATGTTTCTTTGAGCTAACACTTCAATTTTGCAGGTATAGGTCTTTTCGGTCGACCTACACGCCTTGGCCGGTCGACCAGAATTGCCAGAGCCTAAAAATTCCAGATTCTACAGGTAGCGGTCGACCGCCCCTAGGCGTCCGGTCGACCGGTTTTCCCAGCAACCAAAACTTCGAAACCTGTAAAATTCCGGTCGACCGCCCCATGACTGCCGGTCGACCGCCAGCCTCGAACTGCCCATTTTGTTGACTTTTTGTCACTTCGAGGAAAGCCCTTCCTCTTGCTATTGTTTAATCCCAAAGCCACCAAACCCTCCAGATTTAGTGGATCTGGTCTGGGGATTGTCCATAGACCTTCCAAGGGTTATAAAACCTCTCCTTGAGGTCATAAACCCTAAGAGACTCCAAGAGTAGAAATCGACAAAGAGAGAGAGATCAAGGTGGCTCAAGGAAGAGGTGAATCACTGTAGCCGTGAACAGTGATCTGTGGGCAAAGCTTCATCCATAGCTGAGGGTTCAAGATCCATTTCGAAGCCTTCATCCTCCCAAGAACTGAAGAAGCGAGAAATCAACAAGGAGAGATCGAGAGGAAAGCTATCAAATGAAGATTGTTGCAACGTTCGTGAACAACATTCCTCTCAACAAGTTCAACATCCGATCGAAGCCATTCTAGCATCAACTGAAGCCATTCAAGCATCTTCTCAAGCCAAGGAGTTCCAATCAAGCAATGGTCTTAAGAAAAGTTTAAGAGAAGGCTGTCCAAGTGAAAGAAGAAAGAAGTACTGTAGCAGTGAACAGTACTCCGTGCAAGAAGATCTACATCAAATACAAGGCCATTCAAGCTGAGTCTCAAGCCATTCAAGTAAAGAAGGAATCAACGCAAACATCCGGAGCATACACTTAGGGGGAGCCTAAATCAGGAGCATTCTAAATTGTGCCTTATTGTGTTTCAAATTCATATTCGTGTTTTGTATATATTGCTAACTTGTGTGTGTGTGGATCGTTGTTGGATCTGTGGTCGTGTGTGTGCATGTCGTTTTTGATTCGTGTGTGCGTAGGTCATTTTAGATCTGCGTGTGTGTGTGGTTTTATCTAGATCTTAGTGTTTATGTGTGTGGAGTGCTGCACTTGTCGCAGCGTGTGTGTGTCTTGTTGATATGCTTGTTGAATCATGTTGGAGACCTCGTCTCCGTGTATGTGTGTGTGTTGGGGTGCATCCCCGTGTGTGTGGGCAGGCGTCGTCCTGCGTGTGTGTTTGGAGCGTCATCTCCGTTTGGGGTTTTATCCCGAGTGAAGCCTCACCGAGTTTGGTGAGGGGTGGACGTAGGATTGCCACTGTTGCATCCGAACCACCTTAAAATCGCTTTGCATTGTGGTTTGGGTTGTGCATGTGTGTGGTTTGATTATTTTATTTTGTTACATACTCGTGTGGAATCAGAGAGTTTGAGAGAATCTGTTTAATCACTTTCAACCTCCTAATTAGTGTTTATCACATATTTGAAAAAGCCAAAAGTTTCCTTAAAATTTGTAAACACCCAATTCAACCCCCTCTTGGGTGTTATTGATCGCGGGCCTTCACAAATCCGGTAGGGGTTGATCCGCTGACGTATTGGATGTGCTCCTTTGCCATGCCATACGGAGATGAGACAGTCATCCGGCCCGATGCAATCTACCCAGCCTGCCAGATGCCCTGGGGAATTAAATTGTCTTTGTGCCCGGCGGCTCTTTGTCTGATCTACAAGGCGATGGGGGACGTGAGCGTTCATCAATTCCCGAGGCAAGCTCGGTATGTCTACCCACTGCACTTCTTCAATGCATGGGTCTGCTCATTGTTCCCCAAGTTTGCTCCACGCACCCTTCAGGGCTGAGGGTTGGTCCCGCGGATGTTGGAGTTTGCTAGTGCAGAGCCGTGCTCCATGTCCCAGCGACTGTATGACATCCGGGGCCGGTTGACGACGGTGCCCCATGATGCGGCTGGCACAATTCATTTCTAGGCGTTGGCTGCCCATTCAAGTCCCCTGGTGAACAATAAGAGGGAATGCAAGGATGACCAGGTGGAGAAGTATATTCATCCTATCAGCCAGCAGACCGTCATCCGCCCACTGCTGGAACCGAAGCTTCGTGATTGGGCCCTATCAATCCGCCCATGCGTGCTGGTTTTCAGAAAGGGGGACACTTTGTTGCTGGAGCCATACTATCCCTTCCGCTTCGGTCGAAACTTTGGATATGATCAGCATATCCCTGTTTACAGTACACAGTTTGGCCTACCCACGTTAAGCCTTCGAGGGAGTCTGACCGCCGAGCATGCCAGAACCTGGTGGGACTTCTTCCATCGGGCGGATTCCGCCACTTTCAGGGTGCCAGCCCCTGGCCGTATTACCCGGGTGACCCCAGAATTTGTAAAATGGTGGAACGCGCGGACAGCCTTCTATCGGTTATGCAAGACCGATTGCTGGGATGGGGCAGAGAGGAGGTTTCTGAGCAGGCAGCCAGTGCCGATGCTTGACATTGATCCGGAGCACCTCCTCCGGCTCAAGAATAAGAAGGATAAGGAGGTGGCGGCCTATTTGGCCACCTGTCGGGAGGCTCGAGAAGCAAAGCCAGCACCGCAGGCCAAACTACCTCCAGTGGCAAAAGATGATTTCAAGAAGACCCTAAGGGACCTCTGTCGGATCGGGGGTGACCGTCTGGAGCTTGTCAATTACCCGCTCCCCATGGAAGAAGAAGGCACCGCCGCAAAGAGCTGACGTCGGGAGAGGGACCCGATCTGCCCACACCGCACATTCATGAGGCGGGAGGAGAGAAAGCCCGAAAATTATAAGGACACGACATGGTTATACGCCCTTCTCCGGGTAAATGGGCTGAAGATCGATGATCAGACTGCTACCATCCTGGGCAAGCATTTGTAGATCTCATATTATTACGCCGACGGGTGGGGTATGGACCACTTTAACCTCTTCTGCCACCTTGCGTCCAAGAAGCATGCGGACCTGGCTGCCCTAGTCGACCGCTGCCAGATGATCGAGGACGTGTGCTGGTTAGTCCGGGAGGCAGCACGTTGGGACAAGGAGCCATCCCTGAGCTACTGGCCGATAACACTTTGGCTGTATACCGGTCCTCATGGTATTTGATATATCCCTTCCCTTTTATTTTCATCCCTTATGATCGCGACCTTTGCAGGGTACCGGATGCTGATCAGATTTTTTTTGACAGACCATCCCGATAGCATCCAAATGGCGACATACCGGAATCTTCTTCGGCACCTCCAGAAGCCCCCCTACTTTGACGCAGCGCCGCCAGCCCCGACCACGACTCCTCTACCCAAGGTTGCAAAGCGGTCCCGGGCAAAATCGCCTGTGAAGAAGGCGGTGGACACTGCCAAGGCGGTTGGGCAGCGGGAGGTGAAGCGGAGAAAGACGGAGGCTGCCAAGGCTTCATCGACCATTCCCCGGTGCCTTCAATCTCATCTTTTGAGGAGTTCGAAGCCGCTCGAGCTGAGCCGAGCCAACCTGCAGGTTGGGTTTCTTTGCCATTGGTGCTCCTCAGGCCTTGTTTTCATCTCGGGACAAGACCCTTATGTATGTACGCTTCTTTTTTATTTCCCAGCTATCGTGGAGGAGTCGACACCCGTAGTTATTCCTGACGTGGGTGAGGCCGCGATCGTAGTAGAGTCGACTCCTGCTCCGACTCCCCTGCCCAAGGCCAAAGAAAAATCTCGGGCTAGATCGCCTGTAAAGAAGGCGTTGGCTACAGCCAAGATAGCCCGCGGCAGGCGACCGAGCGAAGAAAGGCGGAGGCCACCTCGGCTTCAACAACCGCCTCTCCGATGCCTTCAATTCCTTCTGTTGAAAAAATTGCCGCTGCTCGGGCAGAGCCGGGCCAGCCCGCAGGTCAGATTGTTCAGCCACTGGAACTCTTCGCCATTTATTTGCAACTCGTGCAAGGCACCTTACGCCATGATAATTTTTAATTTCAGCCACCGTGGAGGGGCCATCACCTGTCCTTGTTCCTGACGCGGGTGAAGCTACGGCCTTTGGGATAGTGCAGTCTGCCGAGGAGACTGTCCATGAGCCACTCCCTGCTATAGGAGTCGAAGGACGTAGTCATCCTTGCCAGCTCAACTGATCTCTTTCAACTTTCAGGAACTCAGCGGTTCTAACATGATCCACCTTTTCTTCTATATGGCAGATGTCGGCGTAACGGTTATCGGACCGTTGGGGGCCCGTCTGCACCTCCCGGCGACGCGTACATACGCCAGGAGGAAGTCAAGATCCGGCATACCCCAGTTGTCGAGCCTGCGTGAGGATGCGCCGGTCGTTGACCTCGAGGCGGAGGCTTCCCTGCTGGTGAAAGAGGTGCTTGTCCCAACCAAGTCCTCGTCGAGTGAGAGGGTAGATTATGACTACTCTTCCGACGTGGTAGCTTCAGAAGAGGGCTTCTCCCGGGGGCCCGAGCTTGCTGAGCCAGTGTTGAAGGCTCCCCTGTTGACCGCCTCTCTAAGTCTTGTGGAGAGGCCCTTTGTAAGTATATGTCTATTCATGCGGGGCTTCCCCCGTGACTATTCACTGCTCTTACTTCTTTGGTTCTTTTGTTTTAAAAACCAGGAGCAGTCTTCATCTGAGGTCACAGAGACGCATACCCTGGGTGTGCCGACCACTCCACCAGAAACAGCCACTACAGGCTTGGAGAAGCTGGCCTCCTTGGTCGAGGTTCTGCGACAGGAGGCGGCCGCAGTGACTCCTGGTATTCATGTACCGGAGACCGTAGTGCCGCCACAGGTGGGGGTAGAAATAATTGTGAACACCAACTCTTCCCCCTTGGATCTTCCTGGGGAATGCTAATTTGCCTTTGAATTGACCAGGGCGATGCTCCCCAAGTGGCTGCGAGAGCTTCGGTGCCGGCGGACGAGCCTCTAGAGGAAGGAGAGATAGCACCAGAGAGCATCATAGTTTCAGTGGCCAAGGTAAGCATGGGGACCTTTCAACTTTCCTTTGCCTCTCCATAATTTGACAATTCACCTCAGGTGGTGAGTGGCTAACCCTGCCCTGTATGGTCAGGTGACGCCGGTGCCCCAGGAAGCATCTGTCGGTCGGACTCGCAAGGCCGTTGCCAAGCGGAGGTCATCTTTCGGGCAGCTGGCGGAGGAGAGGCTGACTTCACTCTGGGGATCAGACGCGACGCCCCTCGCCTTGCTCGTGCAATCGGGAGCCACGTGATAGGATCGGTGCAAGGATTCAGAAGGGGGGGGGTGAATGAATCCCACCCTTAAAGACTTTTCGCTCAATAAAATCTAGAATGCTATCAAGGCAAATAGACAATCTGAATATCTAATCAACAACTCTTTTGAACCAAAGAACAAACATGTAGTGCGAGCCTAAACAATTAACATGCGGAAGCAGAAGAAGGTAATCAACCTACAGCACTGATAGCAATATGAAAGCTTAGACAACCTGTGAAGGGTGGTAGAAGATATGGAACAAGCGCACAAGCCCAATCACACAGCACAGAAGATTTTTAGGTGGTTCGGTCACCAAGACCTACATCCACCCCTCACTCCCAACCGGAGTGAGGATTCCACTAGCAACGCTAGCACAGCAGACTCAGTCTGCAAACACTTGCTGCCAAACAGCTTGACTAGGGGAACAGCCTCCCCTCTTCCTCCAGACCGGAGGGACACCCCAAGTGACTCCCAGCCACATGGAAACCAGAGACCGAAGTCTCTCTTCCTCCAGACCAGGAGGGAACCCACCAGTGACTCCCCGTCACCAGCAAACTAGAGGTCACAGACCTCTCTTCCTCCAGACCAGGAGGGACCCCTAGACTTGCAACCCACAAGCCCAGAACCGGAGATCAGATCTCCCTTCTCCTGAGTCCACAGGAGGAACCCAATCCCAAATAGGGCAATCGAAAGAACAAGGATTAACCAAATGAAAAAGGAAAAATAAGAAAGAAAAAATCCACAGCGATCAGAAAGCTGTAAAGAAAGATAACATGGATGTGGCTCGCATGGAGCTGACTGGCCTGGATTTGATCCACGGTCCAGTAGACAGATCTTCAGGTAAGCTTCTCTTCCCTCTCACTTTCTTTTTCTTCTTTGCTGCACTTTTCTTCTTCTCTCGATCTCTGCTCTCCTTTTCTCTCTTTCTCTTTTTCTTCTCTTCTCTTCTTCTCGGTGGCTCTCTGTCTCTCTCTTTCTTTTCTTCACTCTTTTCTTCTTTGCTTCTTTCTTCTTTCACTCTCTGCTGCTCTCCGCCTCACTTCTTCTTCACTCACAGTCTCGCTCAGCCCTCTTCGGTTCTTATCAGTCACTTTCTGAGGAAGATATCTTCTATATATATAGCAGCAGCTTAGGGCGTGTGCTTCCTACATCTCCCGCCAAGAGGCCTCTATCCACGTGGCAGTATTTCAGCACAGTGCTTCCACGTGTCACGATCAGGGTACCTTATCCTCCTTGGATCACGTGCCTTCATTAGCCTCTGCGAAGAGTGCCTGTCAGACAGATAAGAACTTATCAGGTTAAGTGTAAACTCTGTACAGACTTGTTAATATGAAATGCATTGTATAGACTTGTTAGGTCGAATACAATGTACAGACTTTGTTCATCAAGTAAACGGATGTACAGACTTCATTCATTATGCATGCAAGCAACCAATGTACAGACTTTACTCTGATGCGTTGAATAGACAAGGTGAGACGCACAATGAGACTTTGCCTAAGACGGTCAACTGTACAGACTCTGCCAAAAGAAGTGCTTCGTGAGACACAACAAGAGACGGTCAACGAGACGCTGACTCTGTACAGACTTTAGCTAATGCAAGACACTGGAAAGACGATCGGCTGTTCAGACTTGTTCTTCTTGAAACAAGCTGTACAGACTTGAGCATGAGATGCTTGATTAGACGATCCGCTGTACAAACATGACGTCCAAGGGCAATGTATAGAGTTTTGAAAGCTTGAACAACGAAGCATGCTGTACAGACTTTGAGTGAAGGCATGAACAGTGAATCAATGTGTAGACTTCACTTCAAGCAAGCTACAGCCCAATGTATAGACTTGCCACCAACGCAATGTGTAGACTTGACTACAGCGAGCACATGCTGTACATACTTGGTGTGAAGAACACAAGCCAAGTGCAGTGTATGGACTTTAGGCAAGAAAACAAGTGTGCATTGTATAGACTTGAGTGATGAGTGGACTTTCAATGAAGAGGCTGTACAGACATGATGAAATCACGATGTGTAGACTTGCCAAATATAGCTGGTCGATGTACAGACTAGAACAAGGTTAAGTCTGTACAGACTTGAACAAACACAATGTATAGACTTTGGCAAGGCACCGTCGGTAAAACTACAAATGTGCAGACTTTCAAAGCTGAACGTAGGTAAAGAACCCAATGTGCAGACTTGGAAGTGCAACGTAGGAACATATGCCAATGTACAGACTTTGGCAAGCAACGATGTACGGACTTGCACAGTTCCAGCTGAAGGATGTATAGACTTTACCTATAAGTCCATTGTACAGACTTGAACTGAAGACCAATGTATGGACTTCAAAACAGATGCTAAGGCCAAGAGGAGTGTATAGACTTTCACGATGTATAGACTTGGTGATCTTCAAAGCACAATGTCCAGACTTTGCCACTGTATGGACTTGAAGAAACAGTGCAACGTATGGACTTGATCTCAAGAAATGTAAGCGATGTACACACTTAGCCAATGTATAGACTTTGAAGTGAAGTCTAGTGAATAGACTTTGTGAACAGTCGATGTACATACTTGGCCAATGTACAGACTTGAGCTATGCACGCTATAGTGCCGATGTGCAGACTTTGGCTAGACAATGCTACAGGGCCGTTGTATGGACTTTGTGAATGTTCAGACTTAAAAGCTCGACCAGTGTACAGGCTTGCCACCGACTAATGTATAGACTTGCTCATATGAGTGAACAATGTATAGACATTAATGACTCATGCAACCAGACACGTGAAAGCACAGACAGTGTACAGACTTAGTGCAAACTGGATGTGCAGACTTTAGCATGCAATGTCTAGAGTTGATATGAAGGAATGCAGGAGACTCTGTACAGACTTGATGCAAACAGGATGCTTGTGTATGCATGAGGGCAATGCACATACTTGTGAACTGGGGGGTCGACCCGAAGAGTGCAGACTGTATGACTGATGCAGTGAAACACAATGCATATAGCAGATATGAACTGAATGTATGCAGGAGAACTTAACAGAGCATTACCTGATCTGAGCATTCACCTTACCTGTCATGATTTAACTTTGACTCTTTGACTTGGGTTAACTTCATGACCTGTGAGACATCCTCAACCCTGTTCTGACAGTTTCTCATAATGCAACAGGATTATATCATCAAGGATGTAAACATAATGAGACATAATATCTGTCATCATCAAAACTCCAGAACCACAGGGGACACAACAATCTCCCCCTTTTTGATGATGGCAATATTAATATTATGAGTCATTGCAATAGGTCCATCCATCATGATGATTATGAAATACCATGTGACAGTTCATAAACATGCACCCATAATGACTAATGCATGCACCAATAAAGACTAATGACTCACACCAAAAATTCTCCCCCTTTGTCAACATCAAAAAGAATGGAGTGGTCATTGACTGTTTAAGAATTTGAAATAGGAGCTATTATGCAAACAGAGCTACTATCATCTAAAACTCCCTGAATGAACATTGAACCACAGGGACATGCAAAAGTTCTCCCCCTTAGATGGACAGTGATTGGAATGAAGCACAGGAGATAAAGAAGTCAACAGTTAGGTCTGAAATAATGGAGTCCATTGTGAGAAAGAAGGCACTCAGAATAAATGAGAGGTTTTCAATGGGATATCAATTTCATAAATCTGATTAAATAGGTATTTCAGACTCTTCTATTATAGAGATTTATGAATGATCTTCATTGACAAGTCAGATCAGAATATGATGTATGCAAGGCTTGTTCATAAGCTTTCTGTACTCATATCTGAAATCAGTTTTAATAAAGGTGAACCTTGCTTTCATATTGACAGTCTTGTTTAACCTTCTTCTTCCTTACTCACTTAATTTAAAAGATTCCTTTAGGAGATGCAATCAATAGTAATGAAGTTAAACACATAAGAAAACTTTTGTTTCTGTCAAGGGTTCCAATAGAATATTTCTTTTGCACACATTTTCAAATGATATACTAGATTAGCAGTAATATTTTTTCATAACATTCTTCATGAGCACTTGAGTTTAGTACACCCTTGTAACTAGAGGATACACGTTGTTTAGACGCCAGTATCCCTAAGCACTTGGAAGGACTAACTGTCATGCTTCATAGGAGCAGAGATTGCTTTTACACTTCATGACACACTACAAATCATTTCTTTGATGAGTGAGATGTATTTCTCAGTGTGCATGCCATTGCTCTGCCAGATTATCAATCATTTTTAAGCAGAGTTAACTATGGCACCTCATGACACAGTCCTTTGGACATGGTTTCTCAGTGACCAAAGTCATTGCTCTGATAGGATTTACCCTTAGACATAATCCATATTCTCAGATGTTTAAAAATCAATACTAACTTCATACATATCAATCAAGGAATATCATGATATCAGAATTTTCAGAATTCAGAAGAGTTTAAAAAGGACACAACATGAAAATGTTGGTTAAAGTTTATTAAGCCTAACTCAGATATTTTCAAGATATGTTCATAAGCAAACACAAGACATACATGAAACTTCAACCGGCTGGAAATATCAGACTTTCATTGTCCTATATAATAGAAGATTCCTCTTTAAGTTGTTTTCAGATTTATGATCAGGATATGCACAGAGAAATCTTTCTGAATTTTCAGGGAAGGCCGAAACATTTTAAAGAACAGCCAATTCAACAGATACCAATGGATAGGTTGAGTGAAAGTGGCTGAAAACAGTTGAAGCAGGAATCTGAAATGTGTTACATTACACATTCATCACAGGGATTTGAGCAAGATAGCAGTTCAATCTGAAGATGGGAAGTTCAGTTGATAGAATATGAATGATGCTCTCCCTAAATGTATGCATGAGCTAGCATTCCTACATGTATGCAATTCTGACCTATGGTACCAGGCGGAGGACTTGGTCTAATGACCACCTCACACACAGCAAGCACTTCCAGACAGAATTCATCAGCCCTTTAGTATCTCACTATTTATATACCAAGAGTCATGCATGACAATCCAATGCATATGCAGTCCTACATGCATCTTAAGCTGACAGAATGCTATTTATTTGCAATTGTGAATGCATGTGCATGTCAAATGTGTAGATGAACATTTTTTGAGCATGAGACATCATCCAAGCAACAGATTTATTCAATTCAGCTTTTCAGATTTTTCAGAATGTAATTTGTTTTCAGTGATTGTGCATTTTAACAAATATCAAACAACTGCAATTGTCATATGTATGCATCAAATGCAGACAACCTTTAAATCTCATGTATGCACCAGTGCATGATCAGACAAAAAGAAATTTCAAATGGCAGATGCAGTTATGGACATGTATGCATGAGATCTTAATTGACATATTAAGCATGATGTTCAGCTAGAACAAAAATTCAGGTGAACAAGCATTTAATCAGCAGAGTTGGGGTTTACCAAACTTTGGATGCCTTGGTTTATTTGACCCCCTTTTATTCCTCATCCTCAAGGCATACCTGCAAAGCACATATCTCATTTTGTGTTTCTAGGTACCCAAGACTTCTTGGGTCCTACTTTGTTAGTAACACCTCTGATAGGTGCTTTCCATAATCTTTGGGCATGTAAGTCATCAGACTTCATTAAATTACACTCCCTCATGGAGTGCCCAAACTGCCCACAATAATGACAGGAAACATCAGATCTTGAATTCTTTTTATGCACAACATTGTTAGCATAGAATCTGTGTGCATTATCATGAAAGTTTATGTTATTTGCATGCATATACTGTTTTCCATCTCGTGCCAGCCAGCATTCAGAAGCTCGGTGGCCAGGTTTTCCACATTCAAAGCATGTAGAAATCTTTCTCTTAAAGGCAGATTTATTCCTAACAAAAATATTTCTATTTGCAGGGAATTTTATATTTTGAGAAAATGTTTTTCCCTGAGCATGCCAGCAGTTCTTGACTGTATGGCCATGTTTTCCACAATGAGAACAGTTAGAGAGGGTTTTTATATGAGAATCTAACCAGCATTGTACAGCAACATGTCTTATTCTTCCACAATTATAACAATGAATTTTCCTTTCCCTAAAGACATGCTTTCTACCCTGATTGTTGTGTGCAGTTGCTAGGTCATCCTTTTCCATCAAATTACACTCATGCATCAGATGTCCATATTTGTGACAGTAGTGACAGATTATTTTCTTTCTAGATGCATGTGAGTGTGTGGGTGAAACATGCAGAGTGGGAAGAGGAACATGTTGATGCTTTTCTTTCTATTTTTCTGTTGTTTTCTTTTGAGCAGTTGACTGATAACCTGGAAGGTTCTGAGGGCTGTGAGAGGTTGAGCTGGAAACAAAGGAAGTTTGAACTTTGTTTTGAAAACTCTTCTTGTTTGAAGGGTTATAGCCCAACCCTTCTTTCTGAAAATTAACCTTTGTTCCTAGTATCTTGTCCAGATTATCTTTTCCGTTCACAAATTTTGACAAGGAATAATTCAAATCTTCAATTTTATTTTCCAGAGCAACGATGTGTATTTCATAACTGGCAATCTCTTGTTCATTGCAATTTACACATTCGCTTAGTACCTTGTTTGCAATTTTACATTCCTCAACTTCTTGTTCCAGATTTCTCAATTTTTCAGATTCTTCAATGTAAACCGATTTTCCTTTTTCTAAGAGAAGAAGTTTCTCTGACATAGCAGTGTTCAACTGCTTCAATCCTTCAACCTCTTTGATTAGTTTGTCATTTTTTGATTTCGGATTTTCAATTTCTTCAACAGAGCCTTTATCAGTTTTCATTGAGCTCATTTTAGCATTCAACTCTTCCTCTATCTGTTCAAGCTCCAGAATCTTATTTAACAGATCTTTGTTTTCTTCCTTTAGGGAAACAATAAACTCCTTCTGCCATTCTAAATTTGAGTGAAGATTTTCATTTACTTCTTTGAGAAATGGACACTCATTGCATGCAGATTTAACAGAACATATTGTTTGAACCTGAAGTTTTTCACATTGTTTCCTAAGACATTCATTTTCATATTTTAGAGCATCCAATTCAGCGCTAACAAAATCAAATTCTTTCAACAATTTTTCATTCTGAACTAAATCATTAACATGAACCTGATCATCCTCAATTAAGCCAAGTTTTTCTTTTAGTTCAGAGATTTCACATACAAGTTTTTGATTTTCTTCTTTAAATAGGCCAATTTGTTTCCTTGAACTTTCTAACCCAGCTTCAAACTCTTTTAATTCTTTTTGCTATTTTTCAAGATCTTTCTGCAATTCCATGTTTACAGATTTGATGGCTTCAAATTTCTCGGTCAGCAGAGTGTTCTCCTTTTTAAGTTTCTCTAAACTTTCTTCATTTTCTTTGACAGATTTTCTAAGAGAGTCATTTTCAGATTTCAGCCTACTTAGTTCAGAGCAAACACATTTAAGTTCATTCATCAATTTTTCATTCTGGTTTTTATGCATATGGATATCTGACAAATAGGCATCATGAGATTGCTTCATATTTGAACAATTTTTACATGGTGAACTTGAACTACCCCGATCATTTTTTTTCAAGTTCTTGTATTGTTTTCTTAATCGTTCATGAGATTCAAGCAACTCAGAATAAGCATTCTCCCAATCATCTAAATAAAAATTATCGAAGGGATTTACCTCCTCATCATCATCCTCTTCTTCATTTTGGCTGCCACTTTGATTGCTTCTGTCAGCCATCATGCAGCTGACCTCATTTCTTATCTGAGTTCGCTTCAGCATATCCAGGATGTATTTAGAGGACCTGCAATCATGAAGGCAAGACCATAAGGCTCTGTCAGTAGCTGCTTTCATCAGATTAAAGGCTTTCTGATTTTCTCCATCCTTTGATCTGTGTCTGTCGGTCGATTTGGACACTTTCATTGGTAATGTGTGAGGACCTTGTGAAATTAATTTCCCCAGATCTGGATCAACGGATTTAACATACGCACGTAAAGCACTGTGCCACTGACTGAAATCAGAACCACTAAAGACGGGTGGATGAGCCATTGAAAACAGATAGCAAGTAGATTCAAAGCAACAGGAATATTGATGCACTAAAAACAAATTAGCACCGAAGACTGCAAGATTGGATCTGCAGGTCGCTAGACCTTCTAAGCAGACACCGCTCTGATACCAATTGATAGGATCGGTGCAAGGATTCAGAGGGGGGGGTGAATGAATCCCACCCTTAAAGACTTTTCGCTCAATAAAATCTATAATGCTATCAAGGCAAATAGACAATCTGAATATCTAATCAACTACTCTTTTGAACCAAAGAACAAACATGTAGTGCGAGCCTAAACAATTAACATGCGGAAGCAGAAGAAGGTAATCAACCTACAGCACTGATAGCAATATGAAAGCTTAGACAACCTGTGAAGGGTGGTAGAAGATATGGAACAAGCGCACAAGCCCAATCACACAGCACAGAAGATTTTTAGGTGGTTCGGTCACCAAGACCTACATCCACCCCTCACTCCCAACCGGAGTGAGGATTCCACTAGCAACGCTAGCACAGCAGACTCAGTCTGCAAACACTTGCTGCCAAACAGCTTGACTAGGGGAACAGCCTCCCCTCTTCCTCCAGACCGGAGGGACACCCCAAGTGACTCCCAGCCACTTGGAAACCAGAGACCGAAGTCTCTCTTCCTCCAGACCAGAAGGGAACCCACCAGTGACTCCCCGTCACCAGCAAACCAGAGGTCGCAGACCTCTCTTCCTCCAGACCAGGAGGGACCCCTGGACTTGCAACCCACAAGCCCAGAACCGGAGATCAGATCTCCCTTCTCCTGAGTCCACAGGAGGAACCCGATCCCCAACAGGGCAATCGGAAGAACAAGGATTAACCAAATGAAAAAGGAAAAATAAGAAAGGAAAAATACACAGCGATCAGAAAGCTGTAAAGAAAGATAACATAGATGTGGCTCGCATGGAGCTGACTGGCCTGGATTTGATCCACGGTCCAGTAGATAGATCTTCAGGTAAGCTTCTCTTCCCTCTCACTTTCTTTTTCTTCTCTGCTGCACTTTTCTTCTTCTCTCGATCTCTGCTCTCCTTTTCTCTCTTTCTCTTTTTCTTCTCTTCTCTTCTTCTCGGTGGCTCTCTGTCTCTCTCTTTCTTTTCTTCACTCTTTTCTTCTTTGCTTCTTTCTTCTTTCACTCTCTGCTGCTCTCCGCCTCACTTCTTCTTCACTCACAGTCTCGCTCAGCCCTCTTCGGTTCTTATCAGTCACTTTCTGAGGAAGATATCTTCTATATATATAGCAGCAGCTTAGGGCGTGTGCTTCCTACATCTCCCGCCAAGAGGCCTCTGTCCACGTGGCAGTATTTCAGCACAGTGCTTCCACGTGTCACGATCAGGGTACCTTATCCTCCTTGGATCACGTGCCTTCATTAGCCTCTGCGAAGAGTGCCTGTCAGACAGATAAGAACTTATCAGGTTAAGTGTAAACTCTGTACAGACTTGTTAATATGAAATGCATTGTATAGACTTGTTAGGTCGAATGCAATGTACAGACTTTGTTCATCAAGTAAACGGATGTACAGACTTCATTCATTATGCATGCAAGCAACCCAATGTACAGACTTTACTCTGATGCGTTGAATAGACAAGGTGAGACGCACAATGAGACTCTGCCTAAGACGGTCAACTGTACAGACTCTGCCAAAAGAAGTGCTTCGTGAGACACAACAAGAGACGGTCAACGAGACGCTGACTCTGTACAGACTTTAGCTAATGCAAGACACTAGAAAGACGATCGGCTGTACAGACTTGTTCTTCTTGAAACAAGCTGTACAGACTTGAGCATGAGATGCTTGATTAGACGATCCGCTGTACAGACATGACGTCCAAGGGCAATGTATAGAGTTTTGAAAGCTTGAACAACGAAGCATGCTGTACAGACTTTGAGTGAAGGCATGAACAGTGAATCAATGTGTAGACTTCACTTCAAGCAAGCTACAGCCCAATGTATAGACTTGCCACCAACGCAATGTGTAGACTTGACTGCAGCGAGCACAGGCTGTACATACTTGGTGTGAAGAACACAAGCCAAGTGCAGTGTATGGACTTTAGGCAAGAAAACAAGTGTGCATTGTATAGACTTGAGTGATGAGTGGACTTTCAATGAAGAGGCTGTACAGACATGATGAAATCACGATGTGTAGACTTGCCAAATATAGCTGGTCGATGTACAGACTAGAACAAGGCTAAGTCTGTACAGACTTGAACAAACACAGTGTATAGACTTTGGCAAGGCACCGTCGGTAAAACTACCAATGTGCAGACTTTCAAAGCTGAACGTAGGTAAAGAACCCAATGTGCAGACTTGGAAGTGCAACGTAGGAACAGATGCCAATGTACAGACTTTGGCAAGCAACGATGTACGGACTTGCACAGTTCCAGCTGAAGGATGTATAGACTTTACCTATAAGTCCATTGTACAGACTTGAACTGAAGACCAATGTATGGACTTCAAAACAGATGCTAAGGCCAAGAGGAGTGTATAGACTTTCACGATGTATAGACTTGGTGATCTTCAAAGCACAATGTCCAGACTTTGCCACTGTATGGACTTGAAGAAACAGTGCAACGTATGGACTTGATCTCAAGAAATGTAAGCGATGTACACACTTAGCCAATGTATAGACTTTGAAGTGAAGTCCAGTGAATAGACTTTGTGAACAGTCGATGTACATACTTGGCCAATGTACAGACTTGAGCTATGCACGCTATAGTGCCGATGTGCAGACTTTGGCTAGACAATGCTACAGGGCCGTTGTATGGACTTTGTGAATGTTCAGACTTAAAAGCTCGACCAGTGTACAGGCTTGCCACCGACCAATGTCTAGACTTGCTCATATGAGTGAACAATGTATAGACATTAATGACTCATGCAACCAGACACGTGAAAGCACAGACAGTGTACAGACTTAGTGCAAACTGGATGTGCAGACTTTAGCATGCAATGTCTAGAGTTGATATGAAGGAATGCAGGAGACTCTGTATAGACTTGATGCAAACAGGATGCTTGTGTATGCATGAGGGCAATGTACATACTTGCGAACTGGGGGGTCGACCCGAAGAGTGCAGACTGTATGACTGATGCAGTGAAACACAATGCATATAGCAGATATGAATTGAATGTATGCAGGAGAACTTAACAGAGCATTACCTGATCTAAGCATTCACCTTACCTGTCATGATTTAACTTTGACTCTTTGACTTGGGTTAACTTCATGACCTGTGAGACATCCTCAACCCTGTTCTGACAGTTTCTCATAATGCAACAGGATTATATCATCAAGGATGTAAACATAATGAGACATAATATCTGTCATCATCAAAACTCCAGAACCACAGGGGACACAACACCACGCCACAGCCTGTGGTCCTGCTTTCGCCCATCCAGAAATTCTTTGCGCCTGGGGAGGACCCGTCTCTGAAGAAGATAATAGCGGGCCTCATTGTGCTCTCACAACAGTCCCGGGCACAAGGGGTAGAGGGTCCTTCGAAAATGATGGGCGCGGCTTTGGCAACGCTGGTGGCAGCGGCAAGCCCTGATCCCGTCCCGACGGTGGGGTGGAGCAACCCCTCCTGATAACGATGTCGGATGATTCGGCCATAGTCTCGCCTACTCCTCTGGCGGTGGTCGGCCATGAGTTATCCGTTGAAGTCAGGCGGCCGATTGACTTAGCTTCTACCCTTCCGTCCTCCTCAGCTGTGGTAGATGCAGATCTGTGGGCGGCGGTGGATAGCGCAGTAGAGTTCAACCTTCTGGCTATTGCCTCAATGGGTCATGCAACCTCGGATGCGCCGATTCGGCAGACATTGCTGGCACTGAGGTTGATGATCTTCGCCGATCCCTCCCTCACGTACCGCGGGGTACACACCGTGGTCATGTAGCTGACCAGGGCGCTGCAGGTCATGGGTTGCCCACTAGAGGAATGGTCGCGGCGGGCTCTGCTATTGCTAAAGTATGTCAATCGCCATGAGTTTCTTGAGACGCAGGCTCCCGAGGAACTTGCCGCCATTAGCGCCTAGGAGGATGAGAATATGCAAGTCCTGGAGGCGTGGACGGGCAGCGAGGAGCAGCATGCAAAGGCCCTGGATGAAGGCCACCACCGTGTCCACGCCCTCACGAGCAGAATTGAGAAGTTGAAGGGCTATCTCGCCACGGCTGAGTCCGATCTCGTCGAGGTCGAGGTGACCGTGGCAAGGGAGGCCCAGGAGCTAGCTATCGCCAAGGTTGAGACGGCGTCCATGGGGACCGAGCTAGGACCCCTCGAGGAACAACGGAACCGGCTATGGGACATGACGGCTTTTCCCTGTGTCGAGATCCTCCCACTCAAGGAGATCTTCCGGGGCATAGATTGAGCACCTCCTGGTCTGCTCTTTTCTTTCCTTCCTCCCCTTTTTTGGAGTTGTAACACAGGGGTATTCCCCAAAGCACATGTAACTTAATCTCCTTTGAATGGAATAGAACACAATCATTTTACATGTCTTTTCAGTGTGCGTGGCATTCGCCCCAAGGGACTCCCTTTTTTTTTCTTTAATATATATATATATATATATTTATGTAGTGCCGGAACATGTCGACAGAATGTAAGTCTTCGCGGTAGCCCGCTCAGGGAGAACCAGGTAGGGATCCGCGTTAGTGCATGGGAGAGTGCTCACCCTTCCAGAGGAAGGACGAGGGGACCACTCCACCATGCCAAACGGCGAATTACCGGTCTCGCCATGGCATCGGAACTGCGCACTGGCCTTAGACGGGAAGTCTCGATCAGAAGGTTATTCACCGCCCGAAGGGACGAAGAGAAGAGTTTGTTTAATCAATGATATGGACGGGAGGTCCAAGTCAAAGGGGATATTCACCGCCCGAAGGGACGGAGAGAAGAGTTTACTTAATCAATGACCCGGACAGGAGGTCCAAGTCAAAGGGGATATTCACCGCCCGAAGGGATGGAGAGAAAAGTTTGTTTAATCAATGGCCTGGACAGGAGGTCCAAGTCAAAGGGGATATTCAACGCCCGAAGGGACGGAGAGAAGAGTTTGTTTAATCAGTGACCTGGATGGGAGGTCCAAGTCAAAGGGGATATTCACCGCCCGAAGGGACGGAGAGAAGAGTTTGTTCAATCAATGACCCGGACAGGAGGTCCAAGTCAAAGGGGATATTCACCGTCCCGACAGGAGTTCCAAGTCAAAGGGGATATTCACCACCCGAAGGGACGGAGAGAAGAGTTTGCTTAATCAATGGCCCGGACAGGAGGTCCAAGTCAAAGGGGATATTCACCGCCCGAAGGGACGGAGAGAAGTGTTTGTTTAATCAATGGCCTGGACAGGAGGTCCAAGTCAAAGGGGATATTCACTGCCCGAAGGGACGGAGAGAAGAGTTTGTTTAATCAATGGCCTGGACAGGTGGTCCAAGTCAAAGGGGTGTTCGCCAGTGCCAACAGGGTGGCGGCTCCGACGTGGTCTGTTCGTTTCTTGGTATCCCCACCGACACGGGGCAATGGTTCGAAATGGGGGACCGTCTCCCCTTTTCCCTTCTCTTTTCTTCTTCCCCTTTCTTTTTCTTTTACCATCTTTTTATCATCAACATTTTTCTCTTTCCTCGTTCTTTTTCTCTTTTTTTTTCTTCTCTTTTACCATCTTTTTATCATTAGCATTTTTCTCTTTCTTCATTCTTTTCCTTTCTCTCTTCTTTTCTTTTCCTTCTCTTCTCTCTTCTTTTCTTTCCCCCTTTTCTTTTCTCTCTTCTTTCTTTTCTCTCCCTTTCTTTTCTTCCTTCTTTTTTTTAGAAAACATGAATAGTGATCAAACCATTCGAACAACAATCGTGCAAATCCACCCAAAATAGGGTGAAGGATAATATTATTCATCGAATGGAGGCACTGGAGCGTGATACAATCTCAAGTGTCTTCCATTAAGAGGCGGGATATGAACTTCCCTGCGGTGGTTGACAATTACATAGGCTCCGCCCTCGTAGACTTTTTGGACTACGTAGGGTCCGAGCCAGTTTTCATTCAGCTTGCCCTTGGGGTTGGCGGCCATGACGTCTCTTCTCTTGACCATGACGAGGTCGCCTTTCTTGAATTCGCGTTCCTTGACGAGCTTGTCGAAGGCACGCGCTATTTGGGCCTGATAGACCTGAATGTTCTGTTAGGCCTGAAGCCGTTTTTCTTCAAAACTGGAGAGCTCTTCGAGTCTTCGCTCGACATTGGTCTGCCCTTCGTGGACTAGCTCGTGATGGATGGCGACCCTGAGGGAGGGTATCTCCAATTCGATGGGGACAATCGCCTCCGAGCCGTATACTAGGGAGAAGGGCGAGCAGCCCATTGGGGTCTTGTATACGGTCCGATATGCCCATAGCGCTTCGTACATATTCTCTTCCCAGTCCCTTTTGTTGGAACTAACAATTTTGGCTAGGAGAGTGCACAAGATTTTGTTGAAAGCTTCAGCCAGGCCATTGGCCTGTGGATTGTAGGGAGTTGACGTTCTCCAGTCAATTTTGTATTTTTTCACCAGCCGGTAGACTTTCTGGTTGCGGAAGTGTGCTGCCATTATCTGAGATAATTCGGCCGGGCGTGCCAAATTGGAATATGATGTTGCGGCGGACAAATCTGACCACGATCTCTCTAGTGACCTCCCTTAGGGCGACAGCTTCTGCCCAGCGGGAGAAATAATCAGTGGCCACCAAAATATACTTGCAGCCAGCGGATGACGCGGGCAAGGGACCCACGATGTCTGTTCCCCATTGGGCAAATGGCCAACTGGGCACTGTTTCATGTAACGGCATGGGCGGCCTTCTGGGTATAGTGGCATGCTCCTGGCACTTTTGACACGACTTTGCGTATTTGCAACAGTCGTCAAACATTGCCGACCAGTAGTAGCCGAGCTTTTTTATTTCAATCTTCATTTTCGATCCCGCCTGGTGTGCACCAGCTGTCTCGGCATGTACTTCCTTCATAACCCTCCAGGCCTCTTCAAGAGACAGGCATCGGAGGAGTAGCTTCTGTTTGGCGTCAGCCACAATTCGGAACAATATTTCGTTTTGGAGCTCGTAAGAGTCCTTGGTTCTGATTAGCTTAATCTTCTCTTCTCTCTGCTTGGGCAAGTGCTGGTATTTGAACCACTGCATAAGAGGGTATCTCCAGTCAGGTAGGCCGACGGCCTCTACTGTAGCGACCTCCAACTCCTCTTCTTCTAATTCTTCTTCTATCATGCTGGGCACCTGGCGCTGATTTATCACTTGGATATTGAGCAATCCATCTGGCGGCACTGCCAACGAGCTCACTAACTTTTCTAGGGCGTCGACTTGTGCATTGTCTCCTCTGGCGACATGGCTTATTTCAAGGAGGTAGAACCGATCCATGAGCCCTTTTGCCTTAGTATGATAAGGGAGCAGCTAAGGTTTCTGGACATCAAACTATCCCTAGACCTGCTTGACGACTAGTAGTGAATCGCCAAATACTTGCAATATTTTAATCTCCATTTGGAGGGCCACTTGGAGGCCAATGATCAAAGCTTCATACTCTGCTTCATTATTTGTGCAGTGCTTGTTGATGCAGCAGGAAGTGTGTACTACTTCCCCATCTGGAGATTTGAGGACGATGCCGGCTCCGGCCCGTACCTTGGTACGTCCGGACGAGGTCACTTCTATTCTTGAGGCCCCGTCAAAGTACAGCTGCCAGATGGCCTACTGGACCTGGTCCACTTCCAGTGTTTCATCTTCAGGCAGCTCTGTGGCCAACGGGGAGTCTTCGGGCATAGGGTGTGCAGCGAAGAAGTCCGCGATGGCTTGCCCTTTAATGGCCTTCTACAGCACGTAGGTGATGTCAAACTCCATCAGCAGCATGGCCCACTTGTTGAGAGGCCCCTTCGGGACTGGCTGGGAGAGAATGTACTTGATAGGATCAGCTCTAGATATCAGACTCACTTCATGGGATAGCATGTAGTGCCTCAGCTTCTTGACTGCGAAGACCAAGGCAAGGCATACCTTCTCGATTGGGGTGTACTTGGCCTCCGCTCCCACAAATCTTCGTCTGAGGTAGTATAGAGCCTGTTCCTTCCCCTCGTCATTATTCTGGGCAAACATTGCCCCTAGTGAATGTTCGGTAGCCGCTATATAAAGAATGAGCAGTCTGCCTTTGACAAGTGCCCCTAAAACTGGCGGGGTCTTAAAGTAATCTTTCAACTGGTCGGACGTGTGCTGGCATTTGTGACCCCAGTTAAAGGGTGCATTCTTCATCATCAGTCTGTGAAAGGGTTGGCAGCATCCCGATAGGTTGGAGATGAGCCTGTGGATGTAAGCTAGCCAACCCTGCAAAGACCTTAACTCCCCCAGGCTCTTCGAAGGAGGCAGCACCTAGATGGCACTTATTTTGAAAGGGTCAATCTCGATCCCTCTATGCCGGACAATAAAGCCGAGGAACTTCTCGCTGGAGACGTCGAAGGCGCACTTCATAGGATTCATTTTCAGCCTATACTGCTGGAGCCTCTGGAAGATGACCCTGAGGTCACTCATATGATCGCCCCTTTTCTTGGTCTTGACGACCAGATCGTCGATGTAGCATTCGACCTTGCTATACAGCAGCTCATCGAATATCTTGGTCATCGCCCGCTGGTATGTGGCGTCGGCATTCTTGAGGTCAAAGGGCATCCTCTTGTAGTGGAATATCTCTTTAGGCGACCTGAAGGCTGTGTGGATCCGGTCATGGTCGGCTATCCAGATTTGGTTATAGCCGGATGATCCATCCATAAAAGACAGGGCCTCGTGGCCAGTGGTTGCATCAATCATTACTTCGGTGATGGGCACCGGGAAGTCATCCTTTAGGTAGGCTTTATTCAGGTCGCGGAAGTCCACACAAATCCTGATCTGTCCATTCTTCTTCTTTATCGACACGGTGTTGGCCAGCCAATTAGTGTATTGGTTCTCTGCTACAAAATCGACATCTATGAGTTTGTCGACTTCCTTGTAGATCTGATTTATCAGTTCCGGCCTCATGCACCGAGGAGACTGCTTTACCGGCTCCATCTTGGGATCAATAGCCAAAATGTGCTGGGTTACGTTGGGGCTGAGGCCAGGCATTTCTTTGTAATTCCAGGCAAAGCAGTCCCGGAATTCTTGCAGTAGCTTCACATATTGCTCTCTTATCTGAAGGGGTACAAGGGCGCTCAGGAAGGTTGGCTTGGGGTCACCTTCCGTGCCGAGGTTGATTTCGACGAGTTCGTCGACGGTGGCCTGGCCACCATCTTCAATTTTTGGCGATGCCGGCAGCAGGTCGACAAAGTCTTGATCTTCACCATCTTCAACTTCGAGGACGCCATACGCCTTCTCTTGTTCCGCCTTGCTGGGTGCGGATGCCGCATTCACTTCACAACCTTCTTGTGTTGGAGTTGATGGGCCCGAGGGGCTCCCTAGTACGGAGGGGCACGGGGCCATTCTGGGATCTTCTGAATATTCATCATAGATAGCTTCGATGGGGGTCGAGGTGGTCGCTGACCATGCTTGGGGCCGCTCCGCCATTGGTGACTGGGGTTGTTCATCTTCTGCTGCATTTTCAGACTCCTGGTGCTGGATTGATATTGTGTAGATTCCCCTCCTGGGACTGCTTATCACATGAGGGCGCGGCGGGGCCACCACGTAATCTCCCATCCTGAGCTCGTCCCTGTTGATCAGGTCCTGAGCAATATCTTTGAAGACATAACAATCTTCAATTGGGTGACCCAATATCCGGTGGTAGGGACAGAACAGAGGGTCGCCGCTTCTTCGGGTATCTTGCGGCCTCTTGGACTTCGGGAGGGAGACTTTGCCGTAGTGACAAGCCCAGTCGAAGATCCCTCGAGTCTTCTCCTTTAGGAAGGAGTAGGGCTTCTACAGCTTCTCTTGTAGTGTAAAGCCTTGCTTGACCGGTCGCCTGGCTGGAGAACCGGCTATATTCCCCGACTCCCTCCTTGAATGAATGGAGGTGCCAGGACTGGTGTTCCGGGACCGGGATATGCCTTCATCTCGCGGGCGGAAAGAGCCTTTGAGTAGCTCGGACACGAGTGCCGTTAATTCGGCTAGTCGAGCCTTCAGCATCTCGATCTCCCGTTGCTACCTGTGATACATAGCGAACAAGACAGGGTCGTATCGGGGAGGACCTGAGGCATGGCCCACACTACCGCTCCTTGCTTCGTCAACAGGCTGGGGTGAGGACGCCCTGGTGGTGTGATCCCTTGAGGTCGACCCTTTGGAAAAGGAGGAAGTCTTCCCCGTGCAGCCGTGGCGGAGAGGGTTCCAAAGGATCACTTCTTCATCTTGCACCTCCTCAGCCGGAGGCGTGGGATACATACTGCGGCGGGCCTCCCGCGGGCCTGCAGCTTCGGCGGGGTCATCGCCGGATAGGGCCGAAACCGATATAGCATCAGTTTCGTTATAATCTTCTATTGAAAAGCCCAGACCGGGGTGCTTGGTAATTTACAGCAGTCTCTGATCCAAGTTCGGCGGGTTCCACATCCTTTCAAACATTTCCTTCCGGCTGGAGGGTTGATAAAGGGGGATCCTTTGTTTTCTAACCACTCCGATTGCCCGGTCAGTCATGTGGGGAAGTCCCAAGATAGGGACGTGCGGGTCATGCAGTTCATCAGAGAGTCGGCAATGATCATCTCCTCTGACTGGCTTTTCCCCGGCCACATAGAAGATAGTGGGTGGCCCTTCAGTGTTAGGCACCTCAAAAATTCTCAGTTACTCGGCTACTCGGTAGTCGATTTCTGTTATGGGCTTGATGATCCCTGGAGGGACTCTAGCATCCTCCAGTAGGTCTTCGAGGCAGGGCATCCCCGGTGTAGGATAGATGGCGAGGGGAGCTACCTTGAATACCCCTCCATCTTCTGCAATGAATGGTACATGTGGGGGAGCCACATAGCGTGGGGGTGTAGACACGCCAAAAATGACGCTATGTTGATCAAATCTCATGTCACTATGTTAACACCCCAAAGTGAACTTCAATATGTTCATAATATGAAGTTTTTCTATATTTTTGTGTGGTTTTGATTTGTTCCTGCATTTTCTGATTCGCGACCTGAGGAGGGGCGTTATTTAAATAGCGACCTTACCTAGGGTGTTTTCTCAAGAACAGACGACTAAATGTGAGGGCGTCAATTCCTGGTATTATCCGGTTCCAAAATAAATTCAAAATCAATTTAAATTGTTGGTTAAACGTCCTTCCTCAGGGCGTGTTTTTAATTAACGCCTTCATCTCAGGCGTGTTCTCATATTTTTCATATAAAGAAAGTTTTATTGCCAAAATTAAATCCAAGAAGTGACGCCCTTGAACGTGGTCATGTTTTGAGTAACGTCTTTATGTAGGTCGTCAATTTGTGATTTGACGCCCTTTCGAAAGTCGTGTTTCATGTCATAGTCCTGCCTTTTTCCACCTTTACCTCACAGTTCCCTGCCTTGTTCAAACTCTTGCTCGATTTTAATCCTTTTCCTGGATATTCCTTGCCCGTTCTTATCTTCCCTTGTTTGATCACATCCGATTGAAACTTATATAAGGGAGTCTGGATCGATCGTCATAGGGTTAACACCCATATACAGCAGATAGAAAGGCTACTACAGCGTTTTTTTTTCTTCTTCCCGTGCAATCAGGTGGAGCAGTCGCTTCCTCCTCTGCATCCGTTTTCCTCCTCGGCATCCGCTTGCGTTCACTGCTTCATCTTCTTCCCATCAACATCTTCTTCCCTTGTTTTCCCTTTACTGTCATCAGGGACAGCGGGGTTCTTTTGTTGTTTATTTTGTTTGTGAGCGTCATCTTACTATCATTAATACGTCCCACTGTTAGTTTTTTTTTATTGCATTAAGTTCCATCGTCATATCATAGGGTTTAAAAAAACCAAAAAAAGAGGTGCGCATGTTGATTTCTCTCTTCAACATCATATTCTTCATTTGGGATTGATTCTACACATCGGCTGATTCACTTCTCTTCGTTCGTTTGTTTATTTGTCTTATTTTTGCAAGGATAATCAATAAAGAGAAACCCCCTTTGTCGGCCGGCCGATTGAAGGAGGAGGAGGAATTCCACATCCATCCCGCATCCAAATCTTCACCAGGTACTCGCGATCCCTTTTTCTTATTGAGGTAACCCCTCTGGCGATCACATCTCCTCTTAGCACCACGTGCTTTTCTTTGAGTTTATTACCATCTCCCCATCATATTTCCACTTTCATGCAATCTTGTTATCCATTTTATTTCTCTTATTTAACGTGTGGATTTTAATCCAATCTACAAATTGGCGATCACGGTGGGACATCCACTATTTTTCTATTGATTATCCCTTTCCCTTTGGCACCCACGTGTGCCCTTTCCCCTTAGACACCCACGTGTGCCCTTTCCCCTTTGGTACCCATGGTACCCCTCCCTTGTGCCCCACGGGCACTCTCCCTTGTGCACCCTGCACACTCCCCGGGATCAGCCAGTTTTTGATTGCTCATATTTTCTGAATTCACGCCTTAACCAGAGGCGCCTTTTAGTTTAACGCCTTCATCCAGGGCGTCTTATTGCTGTGTAACGTCTTCTGTCAAGACGTGTTCATCATTTTACTGCTTTTTATTACGCTATCTGTGAATTCACGCCCTGCCCCAGGGCGTTCTTTTATTGCGTAGCGCCTTATCTCAAGGTGCTCTTTCAGATTTAACGCCCTTACCTAGAGGCGTCCTTTTCATATTTCGCGCCTCATCCAGAGGCGTGTCTTTGTTGCTCGCTGTTGGCTCATAGCCTCTCGCAGTGATTCACGACAGTGACCCTGTCGTTGCTTTGGTTGATAGCGACCTGCCCCAGGTCGTCTCTTTCCTGCGTTTTACAGAACCTTGCTTCCTGTTGCTGTCTGTGGTAGTCTGCTTGGTTGTCATATTGCCTATACTGCTGTGATTTGATCATATTACTTTGCATATTGTGGCATTTGGTTGAGAGACCTCCTCTCTCTACACTAGGATTCCACACACCTCTCTTGGAATCGGGACGACCCTCCATTGAGCACTCCGTCTCTTTGGACCGAAAATCCCTTTTCTAAGACCTCCATAAGTCCCCGCACCCGTGGATTCTCTCACGGACGCCGGGCTGGTTGTACCCTTGAAGTACCCGAAGTATAGAGAACCTATCGTTGGTAAAGAGAGAGAAAGAATTTAGTTGACCCGGAGGTTACACTTGGATCAACTAGGTCCCACATTGCAAACAAGAGTGAACTACTCATCAACTTAATCCACTCTAATCTCAAGCATAACACTAAAACCTTGCGTTCATCTCAACTTGGTTGCATACACTTGCTTGGGTTGATTTGACTTGTTTGGATTGAGTGGTTGTTTGTTTGATAGTACCTTCGTAAAGTTGTCTCTCCTCTTAAAAATGAAACTCCGTTCAGGTAAGATCATTAACATGGCAGGCTACGGGTATTCTTATGATGATGAGGATGAGAATGTCTTTGGTCAATATGAGACCTCCCTCCAGGATTCCATCTATTATAAGGGAAATTACCCTCCTCCTCAGTCCCATCATCCTCAAATCCATGTGGTTGATGCCACTCCTCAGGAGGTTGCGCCTTCCTCCCAAACTGTGCCTTCCAACACTTCAGGGAACCCTTCCCCATCTCTCAATGTCACAGATTTAATTAATGCCTTATCTCAGTTTGACGATTCCCAGCGGCAGGCTATTCAGGCCGCTTTGAAAGGGAAGTCGGTTCCCTCTTCATCTTCTAATCCCCCTCCGGCCGAGAGTGGCCATCACCCCGTTAATGACCAGGCGGTCTTGCATAAACCTCCTTCCCGTCCACCAACGCCCAGCGCGGCCATGCCGGCCCAACAGGCGAGTCATTCTGCGGTTAGGCACCAATTTCTCCAACCTCCCCGAATTCTACGCACGCCTATACCACATTCCTTTATTCAAAATCCGGCCCCGGTCGAATCCGACACCAATGCTCTCTTGTTCCAGAAATTGGCCAACATGGAGGAGCAACTGAAGAAAGTTACTACGGCTAAGAATGCCCCTGAAATTTCGCTTCCTACATTGCCAGTTTTCCACTTACCACCATCTGAGATGCCGAACTTTCGACGATATAACGGGACTGGCAATCCTTTTATTCATTTGAAGGATTTCAGGTACGAAACCTCCTTTTGGCAAGATAACAAGGCCTCTTTGGCTTATTTATTCAGGAGGTCTCTAGAGGGGCCCGCCCTTGAATGATTTTATTCACTAGACTCCGCTGATGCCGGCGACTTCGATATTGTTCAAAGAAAGTTCTTGCAAAAATACAGAGACCGGGTCGGACCACCCTTTCGCTCACAGATCTGGTCGCAGAAAAGATGAAGCCCGAGGAGGACTTCATAATGTTTGCTGATAGATGGCGGTCTATGGCCGAAAAGTTGAAAGATACACTGTCGGAACCGGAACAAGTCAAGATGATTATCTCCAATGCCACTCCTCAGTTCCGACACATACTGGCCATGAACCGGTTAACTACCATGGAGGAGCTCTATGAGAGGGCTCGTTATATTCAGACACAGATGAAGGATTCGCCCATTATGGGCATGTTCGAGCCAAAGCCACGGCTATTCAAAAGAACCACCAATATCAACAACAGCGGGCCCACGACTGAGGGCACCATTGCAAATGAGCAGGTTGGTGTAGTTGGCCACCCACACCACCAAGCTAACCCACGACCTAACCCACCTCCACAACAAAACCCCCATTTCAACTCCACTCCACAATGCCAATTCGCACCCCAACATTCCTTTGCTTCACCGCCAAACCAAGCGCATCGTGCTAACCTTCCAGCTCTACAACAGTACCACCAGGTACCACCACCTACCAACTACGGCCAACAACAACGGAGACCACCGCTTGGCCCCAAAAGGGACCACTATCCTCCACTACCAGAAAGTCTCCCAGATATTTTCAATGCTTTAATGGCCGCCAATTTGCTCATGTTACCAAGGGAAAGGACAGCGTGGCCCGCTAATGTTGACACATCCCGTTACTGTGCTTTCCATCGTGCACCTGGTCACAACCTTGATCGTTGCTTCCACTTTAGAGATTACATTTATGATCTAAATGACCAGGGTGACATCAATTGGGATGAGATGAGACAATTCATCGCTACCATGAAAGAAAGAAGGGCTCCTCGACAACAACAAGCTCAGCAGCCACAGCAACCAGCTCCACAGCAGCAACAACAAGCTCCAGCGCCTCAGCATGATATGGGTATTGTCCACAATCCACTGCCGGAGCACCCGCCAAACCAGCACGTAAACTCTGTCACGTCTCTCTATGAGGTGGAGAGAGGGCAGGGATGGCATGAAGAAAACGCCTCTGTCGGGGCACTTCATCACAATCAAAATCAGCCTCCGCGCCTCTTGCGCACCCATTCTTCTTCTTCTACTCCTCAATTAGGCCGATCCCTTCTGCGCACCGTTAACCCACCTACCCCCGCCTATTCTCCGACCTTGCCGATTCGCCCCCTTCTTACACGTATACCACCTCCACAGCCTACGCCACCACAAAAACCATCCACCACCAACCCTTCACCATTGCCATCTAGGCCACTCCTCATCCGCCCATCACCAACACCCACTGCGCCCGCCATCACTACTCCTTTACCGGCAAGGATCCCCCCACCATCGGTTCCACCACCCTTTGTACCCAGAACCCTTCTCATTCCACCCCCCACCAATTCCCCCCGCATTCGGGTATCCCTTTCTACCTCTACGCCTCCTACCAGGGCACCAGCACCCTCTATAGGGATTCCCTCTGCGGGAACTCCCACTCCACCACTTCTTAACACCAACACACCTTCTTCTTCTTCTAATCCTCCTCCCACACTTGCCCCGACAGAGGCACTACAAGGCATGGCACCGCTCCGCAGTGGACGGATTTTCCACCGTATTTTTCCACAAAGAGAGCTAGAGCCTGTGCAGGGGCCGCAAGAGCAAGAGCAAGAACAAGGGTCCGTACCGGGCACTGAATATGATTTGTTAAAGCATTTGGACCGGACTCCAGCAAGGATTTCAATCCTGGAATTGGTCAAACGGTCCACCACTCATCAGTTAGCATTGAAAGAATATCTGCAAAAGGTGATGGTCAATGAGGACATTCCAGTTGAGCAGATAGTCACGGTTTTAACGCCTGCTAGCAGCCAGCCGGCGATTACTTTCCATGAACATGAGTTGGCACCACTCCCAGCAAGAAAATATGCTTTGTGCATCACAGTTGATATCAACAATGTGGCTGTCAAGCAATGTCTGGTGGACACTGGGGCATCCATCAATGTCTTGCCGCCTAGCACTCTGAAGTTGTGTGGTATTCCGGAAAGCCAAATCTGGCCGTCCACTATCACAGTCACTGCATATGATAACACGAAGAAGCCTCCTCTAGGCATGATTACTTTAAAGGTGAGTTTGGGTCCTACAGCCATCACAGCAGATTTCCACATTCTGGACATGGATCCAACATTTAATGGCATTCTGGGACGCCCCTACATTCAGCAACTCGATGCGGTGCCCTCCACGAATCACCAATGCCTTAAATTTCCACACAAGGGCCGCATTATTAAAGTCACTAGTATGCCAATTTTGTCAGAGGAGGATATTCATGTGGCTTCGTCAGTTCCTTCTATGTGGCCTGCCAATAAGCCACTATTATCTGTGCTGGACGTCCCTTGTCCACAGCCAACGCCATCTGAAACTGTCACAACAGTTGCTATGACACCCCTGCCTCCCAACGGGAAAAAGAAGAAAACAATGATGAATACTTCTGGCTGGAACATCTTAATGAAAATGGGGTATCAAAGTGGCAAAGGCCTGGGTATCAAACTCCAAGGCAGGACTAGGCCTATTAAACCTCAGAAGCTGATTGCACGAGGCGGCCTAGGTTATAAGGGGCCATGCAAAAATGAAGATGAACCATGGGCATTTATGACATCCACTCTGAAGACAGATCGCCAGCCGCTTACTTGGACATTGAAGACACATTTTGTCACAGGTGGCTTTCAGAATGAAGAGCAAACTACCATAATTACTTCCATATTAGACTGTCAAGATGTTCACGCTAGACAGTTTGCTCGTCATATTGCCCCGTTGGCCACATATAAAGCCCTGGAGTCTTTAAGGCCTGACAAGAGAAGGAAAATGGATGATCCAGAATGTGACTGGTACAGGTGGTTCGATATGCAGGATATCACTATTTCTTTGAGCCGCCTTTTCATGCCGACTGATCCAGAATGGCCGCCATTAATACACCAATTGATTGAAATGCCAGCTGCAATTACAGACAAGAGGTAGCTGCTGAGTGACTACACTGATACTGGAGAGCCAGATGTTCCGTTTGAAGAAGGTTTTACTGTGGACAGGCTGTGGGCCGGCCTCTTTTCTCTCACTTCCATACATCCATCTGTGCTTGCTTCTTTATACTCTCATCGGTTTGGTCGCGTGCGAAGACCGCCTCCGATTATAATCAATTTGTCTCCAGATACAATCCAAATTTCTCTCACAATTCCTTCTTCGCTCCTCGAGCGGTTTTCTAAACTCTCCATCACACCCCCGCGCGGGCCATCACTAATTCAATCTTTTTCCGATCTTGCAATTTCCACTCCTCCTGCTATTCTCCCTTCACACTGCTTCCTTCTTGAAAAAGAAAATAAAAATGAAGAAAAAAATAAAAACGAAAAAAAAATGCCAAATTCCCAAATTTTCAAATCTCCATTTCTGTTGAGGAGACCTCCTATTTCTCTTCTGAGTGCGTCCCGACCCAGGGGTCGCTCCTTCAAGATTCATTGCTAAATCTTTTCTCCCCCTCTAGTGAGGGGACTTCCTCTGTATCACCTCCTGTATCCGCTTTTTCATCTCCCACCTCTAATCAAACAAGTTGCTCCTCCTCCTCTTCCTCTGCTAACACTAAGATTCAAGGGGTAGATTCACATAAGAAGTCCAAGGGTAAGCAGATTCCCCGTAGGTTTCTGTTAGAGTTAGCCATTAGATGTCAGGCTTGTTTAGCCATCCCTGAATTTGTGGAGGATCCAATTATCCTGCCAGAGCTGGAATATGAGGATGTCATTGCTTCTTATGAGGGTTTGGGTGTCTATGAAATCATGAACGATGAAGACCCTATTGAAGAGGGGGAAGAAAGTTATGAAGAATATGAGGACGAGGCTGATGCTTTTGCTAGTGGCATAAGGCGATTTGACGAACCATCAGCCTCTGTAGAAGAGCCTACCAAAGAAATTAATTTGGGTACCGAGGAAGACCCTAGGATTGTCCTCATAAGTAAGAATTTACCGCCCTCTGAAGAAGAGGCGCTCATTTTGGTTCTTCAAGAATATAAGGACACGTTTGCTTGGAGTTATGAAGATATGCCTGGTTTAGACCCTGCGCTCGTTGAACACCGCCTTACACTGAAGCCAGGGTCTGTCCCGGTCAAACAACGGTTGAGGCGTTTCCACCCTAATATGGCTTTAAAGATGAAAGAAGAGGTCGACAAGCTCCATAAGGCTAGATTTGTTAGAGTTGTCCTCTACCCCAATTGGGTGGCTAACATCGTCCCGGTTATGAAGAAAGATGGAAAAGTTCGGATTTGTATAGACTTCCGGGTGTTGTGCATCCCTTGGTTTTGATGATGACAATAGGATATGTTTGATTAATCAAGTTCTATCTTGTTTCATAACAAATACAAGTGGTTTGATTGTTCCTTCAAAGTAATGGACTCATGACTATTTGATGATGACAAATAATGTTTTTGATTAACTCAATATAAATATGATAGTTCAAGTTACTTCTGATATGTTAAGTAATTTCAGGTCCACTGAAATCCAAGTGGAATCAACAAATCAGAAGAAGTGTCAAAGGCCGCTTGTCGACCAGGGAAGTGGTTATGGTCGACCAACGAACCCAGCCAGAAACACTTCAAGTCATCCGTCTTCTGCATGTGCCTTGGCTGTCGACCAAAGCCCCACTTCTGGTCGACCACAGAACAGACAGAGCATCAGACAGAACTGACGGCCATCTGAAATTTGCCCCTTGTCGACCAGCGACAAGGCTGTGGTCGACCACGGGACGCGAGTGTCAGCCAGAATGAAACCGCCATCAGGAGACTGCTCGTTGTCGACCAGGGACAGTGTCATGGTCGACCACGGGTGTTATAGCGTCCAGAACCGAACTCTAACCGAATTCTGTTTTGGTTCCTTAAAACCTGCAGATTGTTGTTGCAGGTTGTTGGGTAGTTCAAATGATGAGATTCCGCACGGGAATCAAGGAGAGAATCTTGCTTAGAAGCGGTCAAACTTATTGTAGTGATCGGATTTAACCTTCTCCCTGCTTTCTAGCAGATTGACGCTCGATCTGGAATTTGAGCGGGAAGAGCTTCAGGCTTGAAAAAGTATCTGCATAAAAAGTAGAAGGCAACTGATCGCGGAGGCAGGCACACAGAGAGAGCATAGAACAGAAGCTAAGAAACACACCTACATCACAGGACGAAGTGGCTCTCCATCAATCAAAAATCTGCAGAAGACTAAAGGCATTCTCATTGCTGCAGAAGGAAGACTGGGCTTGAAGCTGTGCGACCTCCAGCAGCAAAGCAGCTGAAGGCATCCGATTGGAAGCTCTACAGGGAGTCTACTCTTGTTATTTATGTGATTAAGTCCCAGGCTGAATTCTTTACTTTGTTACAAAAGTCTATATTCAGTCCTGTTGCATCATCCCACCTTCTCATCATTTCTATTCATCCTTACACCAAGTGTCAAGCTGTGAGGCAGCGGATTCAAGTTGTGTGTCAGCTGGTACAAGCTGTGTGTCAGCAGGAACAAGCTGTGTGACAGCGGTGTCTTGTGTTTTGGATTGAGATCAGAGACTCTCATAAGTGAAGCCTTGCTTGAGTTAAGCAAGGGGTGGATGTAAGTCTCGGGAAGAGACTGAACCACCTTAAAAATCCTATCTTGTGGTTTGCTTATGTGTGTGCGTGCTTCTCTATGTGTTTGTTTTCTTCATTGATATCAACATTAGTTCTGTAATTCGTCAATCACCTGCAACTCATTTAGTCAATAGATATTAAATCGAAAAAGGGGGAAAGATCTATTCACCCCCCCCTCTAGATCTATTCAGTCCGTACTCAACACGTGGTATCCGAGCCAGACTCTCCAAAAATGTGGTCTAACAACCAGGAGAGGCCTGCCGGACTGAACTATAGAAGTCTAATGGCTGAGGGACACTCAGTAACTAGACCACCATATTTCGATGGAAATGATTTCTCATACTGGAAAAATCGTATGCAGGTGTTCTTGAGAGCACAAGATCATGAGATGTGGAGAGTAGTAAGCCGAGGACCCTACGAGCTGCCCGAAGATGAGGATACCTGGACCAGAGAACAGGTCAGAAAATCAACCATCAACTGGGGAGCCATGAACGTAATGCAATGCGCACTACACCCCACGGAGTTCTCACGAGTTTCACAATGTGCAACGGCCAAGGAAATGTGGGATCGACTAGTAGTAATCTATGAAGGTACTTCAGAGGTAAGGGAGTCAAAAGCAAATATGCTAGTTTCAGAATATGAAATGTTTAGAATGAAAACTGACGAAAATATTTCTGAAATGTATGCTAGACTAGTGCAATTAATGAATAGTTTAAAGAGTCTAGGGAAAACCTACAAGGAACAGGAATTAGTGAGGAAGATCCTAAGATCCCTCACTCCCATGTGGCATACCAAGGCCACAGTAATTGAGGACTCAAAGAACCTCACCACTATGACTGTGGATGAACTAGTGGGATCCCTAATGGCCTATGAGGTCAATCTGAAAAGAAAAGAAGATGAGGGCAAGAAAAAGAACCAGCTCGCCCTAAAAACTAAAATAGGCACCTCTGAACTATCTGACACTGATAACTCATCTAGCACAGGTGAGGAAACTGGTGAGCTAGCCATGTTAACAAGAAAATTCAAAAGGTTTCTGCGGAAGGAAGGTAAGGGATTCAGGAATCCTAAGGGCATGGTAAGAAAGTCATCTCAGTTTAAGTTTGATAAAAATAAAACTTCATCTAATAAACTTGTCTGCTACAACTGCAGGAAACTAGGACACATAAAGGCTGAATGTCCAGAGACTCCTAAGAAATCAAGCTTCAAGTGGAAAGGCAAGCAACTAAAAGCAATGATAAGCACATGGAGCGAGGAGGAGGAAAGCAGTAAGGAGGAAACAACTTCCGAGGAAGAAGAAGGAAATATCTGTTTGATGGCCAAAGGAGATAGCGATGATCTTGAGGTAATCCCTCCGTTTCAAGATTTTTCTAGCTCAGATTGGGAAGAAGTCTACTCAGACTTACTTGATGCATATGAAAGAATTAGAAAGGAAAATAAGAGTTTGAAGAAAAAGCTTAATCAGGTCAATAATGACAGCAACCCATTTGCCAACAGAACTGAACTAGAATTAGAAATCACCACCTTGAAAAATAAGCTGAAACAATACGAGACAGATGAAGAAAATGTCAAATGGCTGTTAGAAGAAAATGAGTCACTGAAAAACACAATTGATGAGGTAAAATTAAAGACTCAAGAAAGTGAACAGCAAACTAAGGTAACTCAAGAAAGAAACAACTCACTCAAGGAGGAAAACTGTCAACTTCTGGAAGAAATAGAAAGAATCCAGAGTGAACTGAAAAACAAACAGGAAACCTTGGAAAAAATGACTAAAGGTCAAGAAAACTTAAATGCTGTCTTGGGAATAAAAGTAAACTTTCAAAAAGAAGGGTTAGGATACAATCCTACGGCTAAAAAGGAATTCCAAATAAAAACCGTAACTGGGATTGCTGACTCAAAAGGAAAAGGGCCCCTAATCAATCTATACCAAGACAAACAAGAGGATGTAGCTGAATGCTCCTCCAAAAGGAATAATGTCACCAAGGAAGAGAGAAACATTAAAGAGAAAACAGTCAATCAACATAAGCTTAAAAATAATAGACAAGAAACTCAAATTCACAGAAATAACCAAACAAACCAAGTACTAAATCAAGTTAAAGGACATAAATCTGGAAAACTAGGTGTCTGGAGACAGGCTGGTCGACAACCGACCCCTCCTATGTCGACCAGAGGATCTGCCAGAACAGGCGCTGGCGTCTGGAGAAGCAGTGGTCGACCACAGACATACTAGATGTCGACCAGAGGAACTGCCAGAACAAGCGCTGGCTTCTGGAAAAGCAATGGTCGACCACAGACACACCAGATGTCGACCATGACCAGACACGCAAACAGAAACCACAGATTTTCTCAGGTGAAACAAAATGAAAATTGGAAATCAAAAAGGTGGATTCAGATTAAAGAAACATTAGAACAAAAGCCACCCAATCTGAACAAGTTCAGAGACGAAAAATTAAACTGCTCTAAGAAAATCTGGGTTCCCAAAGGATTGTTACAGCAATTTCACAATTTTACAAGTTATCTTGGACCCGGGTACCATTGGGGTCCAAAAATTTCTGTGTAATTCATGATGCAGGAATGTCTGGCAGCCATGCACAATAAGTGGTACTTAGATAGTGGTTGCTCAAGACACATGACGGGAGACAAGACCAAGTTCTCCCAACTAAGCTCAAAAGATGGAGGTTATGTGACCTTTGGAGGAAATAACAAAGGTAAGATCATCGGGACAGGTAAAATAGGTAAGAACTCCTCAAACAGTATTGAAAATGTATTGCTGGTAGATGGACTGGAATATAACTTGCTGAGCATCAGTCAGCTTTGCGACAAAGGCCATAAAGTAATATTTGACTCCAAGATCTGCAAGATTATTGAACCAAATTCAGATACAGTCAAGTTTATGGGCCAGAGAGTAAACAATGTCTACATAATAGACTTGGATGATCCAACCCACTCCAACCTGTGCCTAACCGCCAAGAAAGAGGACCTGACCTGGCTGTGGCACCGAAGGCTAGGGCATGTTAGCTATAGGGTGTTGCATAAACTTGTGAAGAATAAAATGGTTCTTGGTATGCCTGAAATTTCGTTTGCTCAAAATGTCAAAGTATGTGAATCATGTACCCAAGGTAAGCATATACTAGTTGTACAAATCTATGTGGATGATATTGTGTTTGGGTCTACCGAAGCTTCTTTATGTACTGAATTTGCAAACTTAATGACCAATGAGTTTGAAATGAGTTTAATGGGTGATTTACAGTTTTTTCTTGGATTGCAGATCGTACAATGTAGAGAAGGATACTTCATAAATCAATCCAAGTACATAAAGGAGATGTTGAAGAAGTTTGGCATGGAAAGCTGCAAACCAATCGAGTCACCCATGGGTACAAATGCAACATTGGAAGCTGATGTAAAAGGTAACATGGTAGATGCCAAGAAATACAGAGGTATGATCGGGTCCCTGCTATATTTAACTGCTTCAAGGCCAGATATTCAGTTTAGTGTATGCATGTGTGCTAGATATCAGTCTAGCCCTAGAGAATCACATTTAGGGGCTGTCAAGCGTATCCTTCGATACCTTGCCGGCACCCAAGAATTGGGTTTATGGTATCCTACATACTGCAAACTAGATTTGATTTCATATTCAGATGCTGATTATGCTGGTTGCAAAATTGATAGGAAGAGTACTAGTGGTTATTGTCAAATATTAGGTGGATGTTTAATATCATGGGCTTCTAAAAAGCAGCATTCTGTGGCACTCTCCACTGCTGAGGCTGAGTATGTCGCAGTAGGGAGCTGTGGTACACAGGTTATGTGGATAAAACATCAACTCCAAGACTACAATGTAGATCTTGGATGTGCACCTATTTTCTGTGACAACACTAGTGCTATTAATTTGTCTAAAAACCCCATTCAACACTCTAGGACAAAACACATTGAGATCCGTCATCACTTTCTAAGAGATGAGGTCTCCAAAGGAAATTTCATGCTTCATTTTGTAGAAACTGAAAAACAACTGGCAGACATTTTCACAAAACCCCTTAACAATGACAGATTTTCAACTCTAAGAAGGGAGTTAGGAATTTGTAGAATTTCTCCTGAAAATTCTTGAAATAATCATATTCATGGGTTCACTGTATAGATTCTGTCATTTCTGTACTAAGTTATGTCAACTAGGTCTCTAGTACTGGTCAAGTTTTGAGTTTGGAGGTCTAGTGTCGGTTACTACTTCAGCAAGTTCTGCAGAATCCTGGTTCTACTACGGATTATCTCTTGTGGTCGACCACAGGCAAGGCGCTGGTCGACCAAGGCATCAGGACAGGAAATAGTTGGTTCTGTGACAGCACAGAGGTCGACCAAAGGCAACTCTATGGTCGACAGAGGATCTGAACAAGGGAAAATGGATCTAAAAAGGCTGCTGGCTCTGCTAGGAAATCCTCTGAACTAAGTGAACTTTTATGCTCAAATTCTTCACTCATTCATCCTTATCCATACTTCCCATCCCTTGTGTCTCTATATCTCTTCATGGCCAACATTTTTTTATCTTCAGCAAGGACTCACAAATTGAGGGGGAGAAAAAGTGTAAACTCATTCCTTGATAAAATATTGAAAAACCTAACCATATCTTTCAATAAAATCACCAAGGTAATCATTAAGAGTAGAGGTTGAGTGTCGTAATGAGAATTTGAACTGTACTACTGCAATAAATTCAAACCATAACTATGACTCTGTCACAAGATTTTGAGGACTTATGATTTTTAGTAATGAGACTGTTTCTCTACCTGTGTCTGTGTTGGACAGTAAAAATAAACTCAAATATAACATGTATGTACATGGAATACGCCATAATTCTGCCTTCTTGGTAGAGCAATGGATTGAGTTCTGAGAAACTACTGTTCTCCATCTCAAAGCAAAAAATTGGCTGAACAATAGATGGGAGACAAGTGTGTCATGAAGATCCAATCTAACTCTGCTGCTTTCAAAAATATTGATTGGGCATACTGAGTAACTGGGGATATTGGCGTCTGATAAACGTATATCCTCATGGATAAAAGGTGTGTCCCAGTCATTAGTGGAATGGTTAGGCATGCTAAGTAGCCGGGGTTTCTGGCGTGTAAAAAGCGTGTCTCCTCGTGTAGAAAAGCATGTGATAAACCTGACCACAGCTCTCAAATGATTCAAAAAGTTATCACAAAGGCAGAGAAAATGGTTGACCTAAAGCATAGCATGCAAATAAAAGTTCAAAACACTGTTCAGCTAGCATAGTTAGTCAAATTATCTCTTGAAATATATTATAAGTTCAAGGAGCCATGTGAAAGAAATTGGATATGGGGAGTCAATTTATTGGTGCAATACTTTCAAATTCATTGAACCACAATACCCACTCTATTTGGTCACAAGGTGGTCTTTGCATAAGGGTGGAAAGGTTTCATAAGTGTTCTATTAAAGAAAGGGAGTACACTTTAATATCTTCCAAAAATTTGAGTTATGCTGATTAAATCCTGACCGCTCATTTTCTGCATCGTGATGGTTCACTATCCTAGTTTTTTTTAAGACCCAGCCTTACTGCCCTACCCTATAAATTGCCACGGCTGGGTCCCTAATTTTCTCTCATCCGCCGACTTGTACCTCTTTCGAATTCTTCCTCTCCAGTTTTCTCTCGCCTCTCTCTCGCATCCCTCCACCATGTCTCCAAAGCACGCTCCGCGGTCTACCAAGAGAACAAGAGAGAAGGCCCCTGCCGAATCCTCGAAGCCGTCCAAGCGTTCCAAGCCGAGGGCCGCGCAAGGTCCGCCATCGGCCCCTCAAAAGTCGACCACGGCCGAGGCGGCTGACTCAGGCAGGAAGGTACCAGCTTCAGAAGAACCCATCGTCCATCCAGTTTCAGGAGTTATCAAGCCACGGACCGTTCTGCCACCAAGGATTGTTGATTTCTCTGATGAGAAGCTGATGGAGATGTTCCCAGAACTACTGCCAATTTTTGAAGCCCAAGAGTGGACAGCGTTTGTCTCGGCACATACTCAGTATTCGCCTCAGCTTGTGCAAGAATTCTACCACAACTTGCAAATAGTGGATGGTCAGGTCTACACCGTAGTTCAAGGCATCGTCGTCTGCCTCGACGTCAAACTGCTCCACAAAGCGTTGAAGATTCCCAGACATGGCGCCGTCTTCAATCCTGAGGATTTTGACTTCCGAGCTGCATACACCGTCGTCACTGGCCAGCCAGCTCCTGAGGTTCTCCCTAAGTATCTGAATGCCAACACCTTCCCTCCTCTTCATAGATTGCTTCATCACATTCTTACCACCATTATCCAACCAAGAGGAGGCGCCAGAGATCAAGTAAGTCGCCTCCAGCTATTTTTGCTCCATGGCCTCATCACTTGTCAACCCATTCGCCTCATAACGCTCATCCTAAACACTTTCCAAAACATCCTACATTATCCCCAGAATTCTCTTCCATTTGCTGCCCACATATCTGCCATTCTGGAAGCAGTAAAAATACCATTTCCTCACGCTCCGCGCATTGTAATTCCCAAATGGCACGTCTACAACTTTCACTTCGTGACCACATTTTTGGGGTTTAAGAAGGTAGGAGACCAAATTCAGCGCACTCTACCATCCAAGGGCAAATCCAAGGCTCCATTGCCACCCTCTTCTCCCCCACATACACCTATACAGGTTAGCCCTACTGTCACACCTCCACCTGTGGTGCCTCAAGCTACCCCTACTACCACCACTACTGCCCATCCTCCATCTTCCCTTTCTATAGTGCCCTGGCATCCAGGCACTGCTGCCACTCATGCTCAATCCACTTCTGTTCCACCTACCCAAGCTCCATCTCATTCTGTTCCACCTACCCAAGTTCCACCTACCTCCACTCCATCTACTTCTGCTCCACCACCATCCTTCACCTCCAACACTGAGTCTAACGGAGTGCTTCTCCAGATAGCATCTCAGTTGTCCTCTCTCACCACCCAATTCCATTCCTTTCAAGAGAATATGAATGCTGCCACCGGGCGCCTGGAGCAGAAAGTCCAAAGGCTGGAACAACAGATGGAGGCCAGGTTCATCAAGCAAAAGGAACACACTGACCATGCTAGTTCTCGGTTCAACAGACTAGTTGGCACCTTAGGTCAAGTGTCAGAAGAAATGGGAAACCGCATAGAGTTCACAACCAAGCAGAATGAACAGTATCACAATGCTACTATCTCCAAGATCCAGAAGCTCAGGCTCTCTTATGCCCACATTGTTGACAAGCTGGATCGCATGGAAGAGAACGTGAAGCCAGAGACTTCCTCATCCTCCTTAGAGGGATTGTTTAAATGATCTTCTTTTTGCTGTTGACAAAGGGGGAGATAGGACTTTATGTGTCATTGTGTGTCTAGTTGTGTGTCTAGATGTGTGTCTAGATGATGTCAAGTTTACTTTGTCTACGTGTCCTTAGTGTCTTTATCCTTTTTGAGTCACTCATGTAATTAGTGCTATAGTTTTCGAAAGGCACATCAAACGAATTGTCTGAATGAAATCTGTGCTATGATAGTGCTATGATAGCCTTGAATGCAATATCAAATGAATTTTATAATCTGTTGTTTGTCACAATGACTCATGGTTGTCATCATCAAAAAGGGGGAGAATGTTGTGCATCCCTTGGTTTTGATGATGACAATAGGATATGTTTGATTAATCAAGTTCTATCTTGTTTCATAACAAATACAAGTGGTTTGATTGTTCCTTCAAAGTAATGGACTCATGACTATTTGATGATGACAAACAATGTTTTTGATTAACTCAATATAAATCTGATAGTTCAAGTTACTTCTGATATGTTAAGTAATTTCAGGTCCACTGAAATCCAAGTGGAATCAACAAATCAGAAGAAGTGTCAAAGGCCGCTTGTCGACCAGGGAAGTGGTTATGGTCGACCAACGAACCCAGCCAGAAACACTTCAAGTCATCCGTCTTCTGCATGTGCCTTGGCTGTCGACCAAAGCCCCACTTCTGGTCGACCACAGAACAGACAGAGCATCAGACAGAACTGACGGCCATCTGGAATTTGCCCCTTGTCGACCAGCGACAAGGCTGTGGTCGACCACGGGACGCGAGTGTCAGCCAGAATGAAACCGCCATCAGGACACTGCTCGTTATCGACCAGGGACAGTGTCATGGTCGACCACGGGTGTTATAGCGTCCAGAACCGAACTCTAACCGAATTCTGTTTTGGTTCCTTAAAACCTGCAGATTGTTGTTGCAGGTTGTTGGGTAGTTCAAATGATGAGATTCCGCACGGGAATCAAGGAGAGAATCTTGCTTAGAAGCGGTCAAACTTATTGTAGTGATCGGATTTAACCTTCTCCCTGCTTTCTAGCAGATTGACGCTCGATCTGGAATTTGAGCGGGAAGAGCTTCAGGCTTGAAAAAGTATCTGCATAAAAAGTAGAAGGCAACTGATCGCGGAGGCAGGCACACAGAGAGAGCATAGAACAGAAGCTAAGAAACACACCTACATCACAGGACGAAGTGGCTCTCCATCAATCAGAAATCTGCAGAAGACTAAAGGCATTCTCATTGCTGCAGAAGGAAGACTGGGCTTGAAGCTGTGCGACCTCCAGCAGCAAAGCAGCTGAAGGCATCCGATTGGAAGCTCTACAGGGAGTCTACTCTTGTTATTTATGTGATTAAGTCCCAGGCTGAATTCTTTACTTTGTTACAAAAGTCTATATTCAGTCCTGTTGCATCATCCCACCTTCTCATCATTTCTATTCATCCTTACACCAAGTGTCAAGCTGTGAGGCAGCGGATTCAAGTTGTGTGTCAGCTGGTACAAGCTGTGTGTCAGCAGGAACAAGCTGTGTGACAGCGGTGTATTGTGTTTTGGATTGAGATCAGAGGCTCTCATAAGTGAAGCCTTGCTTGAGTTAAGCAAGGGGTGGATGTAAGTCTCGGGAAGAGACTGAACCACCTTAAAAATCCTATCTTGTGGTTTGCTTATGTGTGTGCGTGCTTCTCTATGTGTTTGTTTTCTTCATTGATATCAACATTAGTTCTGTAATTCGTCAATCACCTGCAACTCATTTAGTCAATAGATATTAAATCGAAAAAGGGGGAAAGATCTATTCACCCCCCCTCTAGATCTATTCAGTCCGTACTCAACACCGGGACCTCAGCCGAGCGTGTCCTAAAGATGACTTCCCCCTCCCTCATATTGATGTTCTAATTGATAACACGGCAGAATTTGAGACTCTCTCTTTTATGGATGGCTTTTCAGGTTACAATCAAATTCATCTGGCTGAGGAAGATCAAGAGAAGACCTCGTTCACTACACCATGGGGTACTTATTGCTATGTGGTCATGCCTTTCGGACTTAAGAATGCTGGAGCCACCTATCAGAGGGCTATGATGGCGATTTTTCATGACATGATTCATATTTATATTGAGGTGTATGTGGATGACCTGGTAGTGAAATCAAAGACAAGGATTGAGCATCCTGGGATTCTAGCTAAGGTCTTGCAAAGATCACGAGAGTATCAGTTGAAGATGAACCCCAAGAAGTGCGTATTTGGCGTCTCTTCAGGGAAATTGCTTGGATTTATTGTCAGCAAGAGGGGAATTGAAGTTGATCCCAATAAGGCAAAGGCCATTAGAGATATGCCTCCTCCCAAGAATTTGAAGGAAGTTCGAGGATTAATCGGGAGGTTGCAATTCATCCACCGCTTCGTCTCCCAGCACTCACAAAGATGTAGGCCGTTTTATGAGCTTACTAAGCCGGGAGTCAAGTTCAATTGGGATGACAAGTGTCAGGCAGCCTTTGACGGATTGAAGGATTATTTGGCCAATCCTCCTGTCCTGAGGCCGCCAATTCCAGGCAAACCACTCGTTCTCTATGTCTCTGTCCTGGATGACTCTGTGGGTGCTGTCCTAGCTCAAGTGGACGAAGAAGGTAAGGAGAGGGCAGCATACTATTTGTCTAAACTTCTTAACCCTTGTGAACAGAGGTACTCAGCCATGGAGAAGACTTGCGCTGCTTTAGTCTGGGTAGTGCAGAAGTTAAAACATTATTTCCTAGCTCACGAGGTTCACCTCATTGCTCGTATGAATCCGATTAAATTCCTCCTTGAAAAATCTATCCTCACTGATCGATTAGCACGCTGGCAAAGCTTCCTCTCTCAATTTGACATCACTTACATTCAACAGAAAGCTATTAAAGGTTACGCCATTGCTGAACACCTTGCTCATCACCCTCTACCTCGTTTTGATCCTGTCAATTCGGAGTTTCCAGATGAAGAACTGATGTCCATTAATCAACCCTACGATCCTATGTGGACATTATATTTTGATGGAGCTCTAAATTCCCAAGGAAGAGGGATCGGCATGGGTCTTTTGACACCAGAAGGGGTCACCATCCCATTTGCTGCTCGGCTCACTTTCCCCGTCACCAATAATATAGCTGAGTATGAAGCTCTTTTGGCCGGTCTTCAAACCGCTCATCGATATGGTGTCACCCATTTGAGGATCGTGGGCGATAGTCAGCTTATTCTGTGCCAGGTGTTGGTCAAGTGCCGCACTATCAATCCCAAGCTCAAACCTTACCAGGAACTCGCCTCAGCTTATGTCAAGCTCTTCACCAAATTGATTTTCGTCCATGTTCCTCGTAGCCAGAACATCTTGGCCGACGCCCTTGCCTCTTTGGCCTCTGCTTTAGTCTTCCCTCCTGAGCGTGATTTTCATGTTCCCCTGATTCATCAGCGTGACACGCCAGCTATCAAGGATCGCGCATTCCTCGATATTAGGGATCAAGTGCTTGAAAAGGTTAAGCAGAGGGAATCTCTTAAAGGTAAAGAGGTCATGCTTTTAGATTGGGAAGAAGAATTGGCTGACGAAGAGAAGCCTTGGTATTATGAGATTGCCAGGTATTGCAACGATCAAACCTATCCCGAGGAAGCCACTGCTGAAGAAAAGAAAGCAATTAGAAGAGTGGCTCAGCGATATGTTTTGATTGGAGGTGTGCTCTATAGAAGAGGGCTCACCGGTGTTTTATTAAGATGCCTCGACGATGATGAATCATGGAAAGTTGTGGAAGAGGCGCATTCTGGAGTGTGTGGTGGTCATGTGAATAGCCAGATGCTAGCTAAGAAGATCCTTAGGCTAGGTTTTTATTGGCCAACTCTAGAAGAGGATTGTTCCATCTATGTTCGAAGGTGTGTTAAGTGCCAACTGCACGCCGACAAGATTCATTCTCCTGCTTCTTCACTCCATCCTACGTCCTCCCCATGGCCTTTTTCCATGTGGGCTTTTGATATCATTGGACCTCTTGGTGATTCGAACCTCCTGACCAAGCAAAAATCATTCATCCTCACGGCAACGGAGTACTTCACCAAGTGGGCGGAAGCAAAAGCTTACGTGGAGATCAAAGCGTCAACCGTCTGCAAGTTTATAATGAAGAACATCATCACGAGGTTCGGCATCCCGAGCACCATCGTCACCGATAATGGACCTCAATTTATCTCTCAAGAAATCAAGGATCTCTGCAACAGGTATAACATTGCATTGCATCATTCTTCTCCCTATTATCCACAGGGCAATGGCCAAGCAGAGGCAACTAATAAAATTTTGATAAAAATTGTCAAAAAGACGTGTGAGGCTAATAAATTTTCAGATTGGCCAGATAAACTAGTTGAAGCTCTCTGGGCCTATCGCACTTCCATTCGCACACCCACTGGGCAAACCCCTTTCGCCCTTACTTATGGAATGGATGCGGTAGTCCCTTATGAGATTCTTATTCCCTCTCTGCGAGTACAATTGGATAAGGAATTTTCTATGGATGAACGTCGTGATTCACTCCTCGCCCAATTGGAGCTCCTAGACGAGAAGCGTCTGGTCGCCGCTAAGCATGCGCGCGTTTATCAAAACAGGCTCTCACGTTTTTATCAAAAGAAAGTAATTGAGAGGAAATTTAAAACCGGTGAGATGGTAATCAAGAGAATTTTTGTAAAGTCGGGTGGCCCCCGCTCAAAACTCCAACCCAATTGGGAAGGACCATTTATCATAAAAGAAGTTTATCCTGGTAATGCTTATAAACTGAGTAATGCTGAAGGGGAAGAGTTAACTCACCCTTGGAATGGTTTATATCTTAAGAAATACTACCCTTGATTCAACAAAAAATCCAAAAAAAAATATATATCTTCAAAATTCAAAAAAAAAATCGATTCAAAACCTCCAAAAATGGAAATTCTTCAAAATCAAAAAAAAAAGAGAGATTCTCCAAAATTGGTGCCATGGCATACGAAGGATCAAGGTCCGAAAGGTCAAAATTCAGAATTCATTCATCAGTCTTGCTAACTTAAAAGGGGGTTGATTCACGCACACACTACACGCTTTATTCTTGAGCTCAAGCAGTGCAAAATCCGATGGAAAGTCAAAAACCTGACTAAAAGTGAAAAGCAATACCCGTTCTTTTCTTCTTCGGCCCATAAGGGAGGAAGGGAGACCTCGAGGTAGACACACCAAGCCTATCCGCCGCCCTAGTAGGTGGAAGTCAAGGCCCAAAAGGGAGCAAATGCCACAAAAGCCCAAGTACAATTAGGTTCATTTTCATCAATGCAAATCAATTCCAAAGTGAAAGTCAAGTTATGAAAAGAAAATCATGTCAAGAGGGCAAGGTCCCCGCAAGGAAAACCTTGGGCGTATGCGTGCAATGGGCAAAAAGGCAACAAATTTCCCTACGCCAAAGACCGAACCCCAACAGGCATAGGGTAGGGGAGGTAACTTTGCCTTGAGCATCTCAGAATCCCTTATGGGCTTCCCTTATATTTTCTTCCATCCTTTCTATGCGGTAAAGTCACGAACTGGCAGGATGGTCAAGACGGACTTAAGAAATTGCATTGTGCGAAATCTCGAATACAAGTCAATTATGGTCACGTCAACCACCTTTTAACCACTCAAGAAAGGTTAATGAATTTTAGATGGTGACTATGTAAGACTCATGGTCTTGATAGCCTTGAAGCCTTTTTGCAGAATAATTTAATTAACGCCTTCGGCTAAGGCGCTTTTTATAGAATTAACGTCCTAGATTAGGTCGTATCTTTCAGAATAACATCTCTCAGCAGGTCGTTACTTTCTCAAAAAATCAGATTTCCTTTTCAAATTCACGCCGTCTCCTCGGGCGTCTTTATGCGAATCACGACCTACTCTAAGGCGCGTTTTTCAAGAAAAATAACAAAAAATATATAAATAAGTAAAAACAAAAAAAAATGCATTTCTTCATGATATATGCTTGCATGAGCATCTTTTATTTAGGGTTTGCATATGCGTACTGTGTGTCACGTCCCGAGAGCGGAAGATACCCGGAGATGCGTGACGAGTTTATATCAATCATGTCAATCAGAGTAGTAGTGTATTCGACACCAAAACAGAGATGCGCAAAATAGAAAGATAACCCAATCCTTTATTTCATAATGGATAGACTATTACAAATCCAATACTCTATTCAATTAAAAAGGAAAAGTACATAGTTGACTCAAGAAAATAGGAAAAAGACTAGATGACACTTGGAGAAGTTCTATCTCTTTCACTCTTGACCATTCCCATCCGATTGACTTCCCTCGTCGTCGGAATTACCTGAAAAGTAGGGAACACACGGAGTGAGCGAACGCTCAGTAGGAAATTATATCTCAAGCGCTAGCAAGGGGTTTAAATAATTACATCTTTCATGTATGTACTGTAGCTATGCATGCTCGTATAAAACGACAAGATAGAGAGAGAATTTATCAATAAGACAGCAAGATGAACTAGTCATGAGCTTTCAAGAAAAGATAACAAGATATTCAAGCAAGTACTTTTTAGCAAGTCATGTCAAGAACTTTGGCTATCATGTATCAAGCAAGCAAGTAATTACCCTTTTTTCGGGTCACGCAATTCATGTCATGTCAAGTACGAGTCAAGTACAAGATTTGTGTGGAATGTCCAATCAAGCTAGTCATGCACTCGGTATAATGCCAGATACCTTATCATTCAACTCCCATGGGCACAAGTACTTTCGGGTGTTCCTCCCAGGACCAGATCGGGCCCTATATGCGCAGGCATTTATCATGTATATTTTTGACATCCACTCTTGTATATATATATATAGCCAATATGGAATTTCAACAATTTAAGCTTGTAGACACGTAGGATAACTTTGAGAGAATGGAGTCCAAAAATACGACATTGGACATAGATAGGCGATAACAACAGTACAATCACGATGAACGATGAAACTAGGTGGAATTAGGTTCCCTTAACTCGGGTACCATGACAAGTATGGACATTCTTTATATAGAATTGAGGTCCACATGAACAGTATATCAAAGGCAAGATACCCTCATTCTTATTATAGAATTGAGGTCCACAAGAGCATCAACAAATGGCATGATATCATCATTCCATTAAGAATTCTCATGATATACTCTTTGCATATCATAAGGGCCGGTATACCATGTTTCTTTAGAGTGACATGGCATTCAATAGTGTAATGGATTTTTAGGGTACAACCAGCTCAGTCGGCCTTGAGAGAATCTAAGGCTCGAGGAGTCTTACGGAGGTCTCTATGACTAACTCGCTAGTCCAAAGGAACGGAATGTCCAATGGAGAGCTTGTATGTCAATGAGAATTGAGGGTGATCGATAAAACATCATGAAACGTGGGACTATACTCACGGAGTGGAGATATAGTGCCGATATACATATATATAGATATAGATATACTGAAACCATCGGTTATCAGAAACAGGTAAAAGCATTTTTACAGGAAAATAACAACTTAAGTAAAGTCACTACTCAAGTAATTAACGCCTTAGATAAGGGCGTTTATCTATTTTATATTTTTTCAAGATTTCAATATTTCAGTATTTTACCGAAAACGCGTCTTCGTGAAGGGCGTTTATTTACAATTTGACGACACAATCAGTGGTCGTCCATTCTTTCCTTCTATTTTTACAGAATATATATATTTTCAGAATTTTCTCAAAACACGCCCTGGACAGGGGCGTTACTTTTCAATTCACGTCCTGAACAGGGGCGTTAGTCAAGTGAGAGACGACCTATACAGGGTCGTGAATTCAAGAATTTACAATATTTCAGGAAATAAAATTCCAAGAGACAAGAGACATGATCATGACAAAAATTTAGCAGGGATTCACAGGTCGAGTCATGCAATATATATTAGATTAGATATTTCATATCTATTGAATTTTTAAACGTGGATCAATTATTAATTACATGTGATTTTCATGAGATTAACGCCTACAGGGCAGGGCGTCAAATCTGAAATTGACGACCTAGTGCAGGTCGTTTCTTTAAAGTAGCGCCCTGGACACGGGCGTCTCTTGCAAAAATATTACAGAAACGTGTAGAAACCATCAGGAAACTTATATACATGACATGCATGATGTGTTACTATGAATTTAATTTGTTTGGGCTACGTTGCTTGAGAAAGCCTACCTTAATAGTTGTTCTGGAGATGAACGGATGCAGGTTCTGGGAAAAACGATACTCTATTTATAAACAGAGTTTTCTGACGTACTGATAGCCAAGTAAGATATATGCTTCCCTTGGCAACAGATGAGCTTGGGAAGATGTAGAAGATGTTGGTTGACGAAGAATTCCCCGTTCTTCCCTGTCAACCATCTGCAGATCCTATAAAAGAAAAAGAAACTATATACCTTAGTTTCTTCATCGTACGTAACAGAGGAGAAAGTAGAAGAACGTACCTAGTCCTTCACCGAAGCTTCTCAACCTGTAAGCAGAGAAGAGTATGAAGAATCATTAGTTCTTCATGCGTTGTTCGAACACAATATAAGGAAGAAGGAAGAAGAAGAACCTGCTGTTCTTCACATACCTTAGAAAACTCCGAACGCCAAATAGCGTTCTCGGTTCAAGCAGTAGGTTATTTATAAGATATTGGAAATCCTAATAAGGTTAGTGTTTGATTGGAAGTAACACTTTCATGATAGAGTTATTACTACATTCGAACTCTTTCTCATAGTTATCAACTTACCCTGGATAGACTCCTGGGTCGAACGAAACTCAAACTAAATTAGCGTCCTAAGTAAGGGCGTCGAATTTTGAATTGACGCCTTGTCAAGCGTCGTTACTTGTTGAAACGTGTCCACTCAAAGGACGTTACGCTAACTTGCCCTTTTTATTTATTTTGGTCGTTTAAAATTTGACGCCTTGACGTGTGGGCGTCCTTTCTCAAAACATGCCTTAGGTGAAGGCGTTTTATTGTAAGGTAGCGCCTATAACTGAGGCGTTATTTTCATCAGGGTTTAATTATTTTTATTCCAAGCTCTTTCGTTTATTTATTAAATCTTTTAATCTATTTTGATTTATTTTATTTATCAGGGTTGCTACACCCTCCCCCACTTAAAAAGAATTTGGTCCCCAAATTCCATATCATACATTTACATATGGAGAGTGTAGAGTAAGTACCTTCTAAAATAAGTCTAGAAATCGCTTCATCATAGATTTCTCGGTCTCCCATGTAGCTTCTTGTTCTGAATTCTTATTCCATTGTACTTTTAGCATGGGAATAACCTTATTCCTTAGGGTACGTACTTCTCGATCTAAGATCTTCATAGGCTTCTGTTCATACGTGAGATCCTTCTGGATTACTAGGTCTCCATGTTCGATAATATGTGATGGATCATGCACATACTTCTTCAACATAGATATGTGGAACACATTTTGTACTTCGGACAATTGAGGAGGCAATGCAGTGCGATAAGCAACCTCGCCAACTCTTTCTAGAATTTCAAAAGGTCCGATAAATCTTGGTGTAAGCTTGCCCTTGACACCAAATCTTCGTATTCCACGTCCAGGTGATATCTTGAGAAATACATGATCTCCAACTTGGAATTCAAGATCTCTTCTTCTTGTGTCAGCATAAGCCTTTTGTCTAGACTGAGCAACTTGCAGTCTTTCTTTGATCAATTGTATCTTCTCGGTAGTGTCCCTTACCATTTCTGGACCTAACAGTTGCTTCTCTCCAACTTCGTCCCAGCATAAGGGTGATCGACAACTCCTTCCGTATAAGGCTTCAAAAGGTGCCAGTTGTATACTTGCCTGGTAGCTATTATTGTATGCAAATTCGACCAGAGGCAAGTGATCATGCCAGTTTCCATCAAAATCAGTAATGCATGCTCTAAGCATATCTTTAACTACTTGATTAGTTCTCTCGGTCTGACCATCCGTTTGAGGATGAAAAGCTGTACTAAAATTAAGTCTCGTCCCCAACGAATGTTGTAGTCCCTTCCAAAAATGAGAAGTAAAACGGGGATCTCTGTCAGACACGATCGAAACAGGAATACCATGTAATCTGACTATCTCCTTGATGTATAATGTAGCCAAAATATCAATTGACCATCGGCTTTTGATTGGCAAGAAATGCGCCGATTTAGTCAATCGGTCAATGATAACCCATATTCCATCATGTCCTCCTTTTGACTTAGATAATCCCATGATGAAATCCATACCGATGTCTTCCCACTTCCATTTGGGAATATCCAGAGGATGTAATTTTCCAGCAAGCTTTTGGTGTTCTGCCTTGACCTGTTGGCATGTGAGACAACGTGATACATAGTCTGCTATTTCCCTTTTCATGTTGGGCCACCAAAAATTTCTTTTTACATCTTGGTACATCTTGGTAGATCCAGGATGAATCGTATACCTTGACCTATGAGCTTCATCTAAGACCTTCTTCTTCAATTCTGGGCAGTCCGGTATACAAGTTCTATTCTTGAACATTAATCTTCCATCAGAAGCTAATTGGAAGTCCGATTGTCCTTCTAATCTGCCCTTGATTTCTACTAATGTAGGATCATCATTCTGAAGTGCTTGTATTTCAGACAATAAATCTGACTGTATGCTTACATGAGATAATGTGACACATCTAGGGTCCGTGTCCATACTTATATTGAGTTCAGAGAATTGTTCTAGCAATTTCCATTCTTGAATCAGACAATTGGCTAACAGTGCTCTCGGCTTTCGACTAAGGGCATCTGCTACAAGATTACCCTTTCCGGGATGATATTGTATATTGAAGTCGAAGTCTTTGAGATATTCCAGCCATCGTCTTTGCCTCATATTTAGTTCCTTCTGTGAGAAAAGATATTTGAGACTCTTGTGATCGGAGTATACAGTAAACTGTACTCCATAAAGATAATGTCTCCATATTTTGAGTGCAAATACTACCGCGGCTAATTCTAAGTCATGGACGGGGTAGTTCTCTTCATGCTTCTTTAATTGACGAGAAGAGTAGGCTATAACCTTCCCTTGTTGCATTAGAACACACCCGAGGCCAATGCCAGAAGCATCAGTGTATACCTCGAACTTTTCTTCTTCAATTGGCAATGCTAAGATAGGAGCTGTAGTAAGATGATCCTTGAGAGTTTGGAAGCTTCTTTCACATTCCTCATCCCATTCATAACGGATCTCCTTGCGAGTTAACATCATAAGCGGCACGGCGATTTTTGAGAAATCCTTGATGAATCGCCTGTAATAGCCGACAAGACCTAAGAAACTTCGGATCTCGCTAGCATTGGTCGGTCTTTCCCAGTTCCTTACAGCTTCAACCTTTGATGGGTCTACAGACAAGCCATCCTTTGATATAACATGTCCGAGAAAAGCCACTTCTTCAAGCCAGAATTCACACTTGCTAAGTTTTGCATATAATTGGTTTGTCTTCAATATTTGTAATGTAATCCTCAAATGTTCCTCATGCTCTTCCTTGGTCTTGGAATAAATCAATATATCATCAATAAAGACCACCACGAATTGATCTAAATAAGGCCTGAATATACTATTCATTAACTGCATAAAGGCAGCAGGGGCATTCGTTAGTCCGAAAGGCATAACAACAAATTCATAATGGCCATACCTGCTTCTGAATGCGGTTTTATGAATATCATCATCCTTGATTCTTAATTGATGATATCCCGACCTGAGATTAATCTTGGAAAAGTACATGGATCCTGAAATTTGATCAAACAATTCATCGATTCTCGGCAGTGGATACTTGTTCTTGATAGTGAGATGATTCAATTGTCGATAGTCGACGCATAACCTCATGGATCCGTCTTTCTTCTTTACAAATAATACAGGCGCTCCCCACGGGGAAGTACTTGGTCTAATGAATCCTTTCTTAATGAGTTCCATCAATTACTCCTTTAACTCCTTGAGTTCAGCAGGTGACATCCTATAAGGTGCCTTTGAAATCGGACCAACACCAGGGACTAAGTCAATGGTGAAGGCCACTTCTCTTTGCGGGGGTAATCCCGACAAATCTTCCGGAAACACGTCCGAAAATTCTTGCACTACTGGAATGTCTTCTAGCTTAATCTCCTTAGCTTCTTTAACTGTGACAAATGCGAGGAAAGATGCACATCCTTTCCTGATGAGCTTGCTAGCTCGGAGAGCTGAAATAATAGGGGATTTGCTCCGACTCTTGGGGCTAGTAAATATTAGTTCTGGAAATTCCTTGAATGTAACCTTACTATTGCGGTAATCAACCGTTGCCTGATACTTGGATAACCAATCTGCCCCTAGTATAACATCATACTCTTTCAGATCTAAACATATGAGATCAATAGGGAGATTTCTACCCTGAACCAATACTTCGCAGTTTTGATAATGATGTGTAATATCAGTCTCATCATCCAGAGGAGTAGACAAAACTAACTTTATCCATTCCGGTTCTAGGGGTAATGGGTCAGCAAACTTCTTAGAAACAATAGAATGCGATGCACCAGTATCAATTAAGACATATGCATTCCTGGAACAAACTTTTAATGTACCTTCCACTAAGCCGCCTTCTTCTTCTTGCTCGGTCTCCTTAATTGCATGAAGAAGAGCATTCTTGGTTACTGGGCGTTTTCCGTCATCGGCTTGATTATTTAGTAGTGGGCAATCGGGAATCCGATGCTCACGACTCCCACAACGGAGACATGCTCCTAGTTTCCTCCAGCATTCTTATGCTCTATGGCCTGCCTTATCACAATGCTTGCACACTGTATTTGAAGGGGTAGTGGTGATAGAGAAGGGCTTGGTCTTCTTAGACTTCTGATCTTGTGAGGACGTACCTCCATTGCTAGGCCTTTTCTTGAAGTTGGGTTTAAAGGAACCCGAACCTGTAACTTGTTCCTTCTTATCCTTACTACGAATCCTATCAGACAGTTCCGTGGCATCTTCTAATAGTTGAGCTCGGCGTACTATCTCCGAGTAGACTTGAATGTCCATCGGCGCCAGTTGAGTAATAGCTTGGGGCCTGAGCCCATTAAGAAACCTCCTAGCTTTCATTTTCTCGGTGCTAACTAGATGCTTAGCATACCGAGACAGTCTAGAGAATTGGGCCTCATACTCGGCCACTGACAAGGATCGTTGTTTTAATGCGGCAAATTCTGCAGCCTTCTTTTCCTGAACTCGATCTGAGAAATATTTCGCGTTGAAGTGTTCAACGAATTCCTCCCACGTAACCTGATCTTGATTTATAGTAGCCTCTATTGATTCCCACCAGCATCTAGCATCCCTTTCTAACTGAAAAGTAGCTAATAAAACTTTATCCTGATCCGTACATTGCATAACACGGAATATACGTTCTATCTCCCTAATCCAGTGTTCAGCGTCATCTGGATCAGTAGAACCCGTGAACTTTGGTGGGTTCATGTTCTTGAAAGTTTGGTGGAGACTTCCTGCTCGTTGTCCACCTCCTTGTGCTACTTGTTGCAGCACTTGAGTCATGCCTTGAAGGGTACGCTGCATGTTGCGCCATTGAGCACGTTCGGTAGCCATTATCCTACAATTACAATAACTATATTAGTATATACTCGCGTTAAGGGCCTTTAAGTTTTTATATTAACTCAACCCTTGGTTCTACCCAATCTCATTGGTTAAAGGTTTGAACATATCCTTAGACTTGGGTTTTTCCTAGGAAGTGAATACCCTAGGCTCTGATACCATAAAAACTGTCACGCCCCGAGAGCGGAAGATACCCGGAGATGCGTGACGAGTTTATATCAATCATGTCAATCAGAGTAGTAGTGTATTCGACACCAAAACAGAGATGCACAAAATAGAAAGATAACCCAATCCTTTATTTCATAATGGATAGACTATTACAAATCCAATACTCTATTCAATTAAAAAGGAAAAGTACATAGTTGACTCAAGAAAATAGGAAAAAGACTAGATGACACTTGGAGAAGTTCTATCTCTTTCACTCTTGACCATTCCCATCTGATTGACTTCCCTCGTCGTCGGAATTACCTGAAAAGTAGGGAACACACGGAGTGAGCGAACGCTCAGTAGGAAATTATATCTCAAGCGCTAGCAAGGGGTTTAAATAATTACATCTTTCATGTATGTACTGTAGCTATGCATGCTCGTATAAAACGACAAGATAGAGAGAGAATTTATCAATAAGACAGCAAGATGAACTAGTCATGAGCTTTCAAGAAAAGATAACAAGATATTCAAGCAAGTACTTTTTAGCAAGTCATGTCAAGAACTTTGGCTATCATGTATCAAGCAAGTAAGTAATTACCCTTTTTTCGGGTCACGTAATTCATGTCATGTCAAGTACGAGTCAAGTACAAGATTTATGTGGAATGTCCAATCAAGCTAGTCATGCACTCGGTATAATGTCAGATACCTTATCATTCAACTCTCATGGACACAAGTACTTTCGGGTGCTCCTCCCAAGACCAGATCGGGCCCTATATGCGCAGGCATTTATCATGTATATTTTTGACATCCACTCTTGTATATATATATATAGCCAATATGAAATTTCAACAATTTAAGCTTGTAGACACGTAGGATAACTTTGAGAGAATGGAGTCCAAAAATACGACATTGGACATAGATAGGCGATAACAACGGTACAATCACGATGAACGATGAAACTAGGTGGAATTAGGTTCCCTTAACTCGGGTACCATGACAAGTATGGACATTCTTTATATAGAATTGAGGTCCATATGAACAGTATATCAAAGGCAAGATACCCTCATTCTTATTATAGAATTGAGGTCCACAAGAACATCAACAAATGGCATGATATCATCATTCCATTAAGAATTCTCATGATATACTCTTTGCATATCATAAGGGCCGGTATACCATGTTTCTTTAGAGTGACATGGCATTCAATAGTGTAATGGGTTTTTAGGGTACAACCAGCTCAGTCGGCCTTGAGAGAATCTAAGGCTCGAGGAGTCTTACGGAGGTCTCTATGACTAACTCGCTAGTCCAAAGGAACGGAATGTCCAATGGAGAGCTTGTATGTCAATGAGAATTGAGGGTGATCGATAAAACATCATGAAACGTGGGACTATACTCACGAAGTGGAGATATAGTGCCGATATACATATATATAGATATAGATATACTGAAACCATCGGTTATCAGAAACAGGTAAAAACATTTTTACAGGAAAATAACAACTTAAGTAAAGTCACTACTCAAGTAATTAACGCCTTAGATAAGGGCGTTTATCTATTTTACATTTTTACAAGATTTCAATATTTCAGTATTTTACCGAAAACGCGCCTTCGTGAAGGGCGTTTATTTACAATTTGACGACACAATCAGTGGTCGTCCATTCTTTCCTTCTATTTTTACAGAATATATATATTTTCTGAATTTTCTCAAAACACGCCCTGGACAGGGGCGTTACTTTTCAATTCACGTCCTGAACAGGGGCGTTAGTCAAGTGAGAGACGACCTATACAGGGTCGTGAATTCAAGAATTTACAATATTTCAGGAAATAAAATTCCAAGAGACAAGAGACATGATCATGACAAAAATTTAGCAGGGATTCACAGGTCGAGTCATGCAATATATATTAGATTGGATATTTCATATCTATTGAATTTTTAAACGTGGATCAATTATTAATTACATGTGATTTTCATGAGATTAACGCCTATAGGGCAGGGCGTCAAATCTGAAATTGACGACCTAGTGCAGGTCGTTTCTTTAAAGTAGCGCCCTGGACACGGGCGTCTCTTGCAAAAATATTACAGAAACGTGTAGAAACCATCAGGAAACTTATATACATGACATGCATGATGTGTTACTATGAATTTAATTTATTTGGGCTACGTTGCTTGAGAAAACCTACCTTAATAGTTGTTCTGGAGATGAACGGATGCATGTTCTGGGAAAAATGATACTCTGCTTATAAACAGAGTTTTCTGACGTACTGATAGCCAAGTAAGATATATGCTTCCCTTGGCAACAGATGAGCTTGGGAAGACGTAGAAGATGTTGGTTGACGAAGAATTCCCCGTTCTTCCCTGTCAACCGTCTGCAGATCCTATAAAAGAAAAAGAAACTATATACCTTAGTTTCTTCATCGTACGTAATAGAGGAGAAAGCAGAAGAACGTACCTAGTCCTTCACCGGAGCTTCTCAACCTGTAAGCAGAGAAGAGTATGAAGAATCATTAGTTCTTCATGCGTTGTTCGAACACAATATAAGGAAGAAGGAAGAAGAAGAACCTGCTGTTCTTCACATACCTTAGAAAACTCCGAACGCCAAATAGCGTTCTCGGTTCAACCAGTAGGTTATTTATAAGATATTGGAAATCCTAATAAGGTTAGTGTTTGATTGGAAGTAACACTTCCATGATAGAGTTATTACTACATTCGAACTCTTTCTCATAGTTATCAACTTACCCTGGATAGACTCCTAGGTCGAACGAAACTCAAACTAAATTAGCGTCCTAAGTAAGGGCGTCGAATTTTGAATTGACGCCTTGTCAAGCGTCGTTACTTGTTGAAACGCGTCCACTCAAAGGACGTTACGCTAACTTGCCCTTTTTATTTATTTTGGTCGTTTGAAATTTGACGCCTTGACGTGTGGGCGTCCTTTCTCAAAACACGCCTTAGGTGAAGGCGTTTTATTGTAAGGTAGCGCCTATAACTGAGGCGTTATTTTCATCAGGGTTTAATTATTTTTATTCCAAGCTCTTTCCTTTATTTATTAAATCTTTTAATCTATTTTGATTTATTTTATTTATCAGGGTTGCTACACTGTGCATGAGGCATCTCCCCGCTATCAACTATTTTATCACCTTATTTGATTAAAGGCTTGGCCCCTTGACCCGTCATTAAGGTCGAAATGTTGTTACCCCTTGCTTTTCGAGCAAGGGGCCAAGTCGAATAGATGAATTAACCTGTTTATTCAAGTGTGAACAGTAGCTGCAGAAACAGGGCACAGTAAAGCAAACGCGAAGAACGTGGAAAGAGGAAAGTACACAAACACAAGACCACAACTACACAAAGTGCTCAGGTAACAAAAAATCTCAATCTCATGTATATATACATCATGAATGTGTAAGTACAGGTGTGAGGGTGGAGGAGTACAAGTAAATCTCTCAGCTCTCGCCTCCACCCTCCTCTCTCCTACTCTAACCTCCTCCTCGACGTCCCGAGCTGGCGCTAGTGGAGGAGGCATGGGCCCCCGTGAAGAAGCAGGAACCCGAACGTGTCCCCCTGCCTCGCTCCTCTCTCGGAGGGAAGAGCCCGCCACGAAGGTGGAGCTGGTGAACGAGTATCCCGCAGCCCGTGCTCGCTCACGCCCTCGCTGGAGACGCTCCTCGGACACTCGTAGCCGCTCCTGAGAAAGGATCAACTGGGTCCTCGAGTCGGCCAACTCTCGCTTGCGTGCTGCTACCTGCTCCTGGTACCGAGCACGCTCCGCCTGGTACTCCTCCCGCTCACGAGCACGCTCCTCGCGCTCCCGGCCATGCTCCCGTCGCTCCAGCTCAGGAGCCACCCACAGCTCGGCCACGTCCTGAGGAAGCTCCTCTCGTCGCCTCAGGGACCTCTCAAACTCTGAGATCCGCTGATCGCGGATCGCCAACTCAGTACGTGCCGCCCGTAGCTGTGTACTCTGCAAACAGGTGACAAATCATCAACAATTCAACTTTTTTTGAAATAAAGCAACACATGACTAAATAAAAACTCACCTGGGCAGTCATCGCCTGCTGTCCCTCGCCGACGCAGGTAAGAGCGGCTCGAAGCTCCTCAGTCTGTAAAATGAATTTCATCAATGCACAATTATATAATCATGTTTGAATGGATCTGTGTTTTGGAATTTACCCATGAAGCGAGGTCGCGCTCTGCTGCCTCAGCTCGTGCCACCGCTCCCGCTAGCTACTCCGCCAGTGCAGTCACCTCTGCACTAGGTCCTCTCGAGCTGGAGGCCTCCCCTGGGTCTCTCCTCACTGCTCCCTGCTAGGCACGCTGCATTCATTGAGATCGTCAGTGGCTAATCATCAATAACTCAACAAAAAAGATATACACATGCATATAGGAATAATTTAAACACTCACCAGGGTTTCTAGGTCAGCCCATGTGGCGGCCAGCTAGTCCTCCAGGCTGTGTAGGTGGGCCTGGGCATCCATCGCCGCTATGTCCCGTGCATCCTGCATTCATTACATATTAGTCACATGATAGAAACATAAGCATTTACATTTAAAAATAATTGCATTCATACATACCCCTAAGACCCTCATCTGGGGTCGGCCGGCGTATACCTCCCAGTAGCGCCGGAGGTACTCGGAGCTGTCAGTCGCCCGGGAGGTGACTCTAGTCCCTCCTCGCTGCCAGTCAGCTTACTGCTCCTCGAACCGCACTCTCCAGTCGGTCGCCTTCGTACGACCGCGCGTCTTCTTCCCAATGCCCCGCGGCTCGCCTACCTCTACCCACTCCTGGGGAAGGCCCATTGTCCTCATCACCAACCTAAGCCGTAACGGCTCGATCTCGCTCAAGCAGTGAACCCAAAGCTCACGCTCAAAACGAGGACGGCCCGCTACGACCCATGGCTGGCCCTCGTCCGTCATCCCCTCATAAGGTCTCCACTGCACCTGCATTCATAAGCATACATGTCATCATTTCATCATCATCATAATAAATTCAAAATAAATGAAAAAGAAAGATGCATAACATTCACACGTACCAATGAGGGAGGGAAGTCACGGAACTCTCTCCGTAAAACCCACAACTCGTAGCCGAGTGGGGCACCAAACACGATCGGCACCCAGCGCCGTGCTAGAGGGAAAGCTCCCTCACCTCCAGGCCGTGGGTCAACGCGCCCCATCGGCATGTAGAGATGGCTCCAAACCTGCATCCATGCATCACATTTGGAAGGCATTCACATGCATAACAAAATAAAAGAAAAGAAAAGAAGAAAAAATGCATACCTGAAGAAAAGGTGAGAAGCCACTGACGGTCGTCTCTCGACCTGTCCCCGTGGACAAGTCGGCCATCATGTGCGCCAGCAGCGCCGCTCCCCAGGCGTAGCTGCCAACTACCTCCAGGTCCTCGAGTATTCCCAGGAATCGGCAGTTGATGACGTCGCCCTTTGTCCCGAGCAATAGCCTCCCTAGTAGCAGCAGTAAGAACCTCCTCAGGTCTCGGTCTGCTCTCTCTCTATTGGCCGGGTCCTGGCAGTAGACTGCCCTAGCCCCGTCTATCAACCTCTGCGAGAACTGCTCTAGGGTCTCCCCTGACATGTGCCTAGCATTCCCTAAGCCCATCACTGTAGTGAGGTCGGTGCGAAAGATCGTCCTACACTCGCTAGGCGTCTCATAAACCATCTCCAATCCTAGCAACCTCTCGGCGAACTCGGTGTAGTCTGGGTAGGTGATCCCACTCACAGCCTCACCGTCTACCCTCAACCCGGTGATTCTAGCCACATCCTCTAGAGTGGGAATCATGTGCCCCCATGGCATCAAGAATGCCCGGCTAGTCCTGTCCCATCTCTCCCGTAGAACCTGGATAAGTGGCAGGTCTGCCCTAACTGGCTCTATGCTAAGGAAGGCCCCAAACCCCATAGCATCTACCCTCGCTCTCTGAAACTCGGGGAGGCCGTAGTATGCTACCCAGACCATAACCTAGGAGATCCGTGTCCTCATCAAGCCCTGCATGTAAAGAAAAGAATTTTCACTTAATTACGTTGATTATTCATGCTGAATCTCATTTTGATTGCCTTGGATTATATTGGTGTTTGATTTTAATTAACGACCATCCTCAGGTCGTGGTTTGTTGAATTAGCGCCCCTGAGGAGGGCGTGGTTCTCAGTATGCTTTGAATTTGCGACCTATCCTATGTCGTTGTTCATCTAAACAACGCCTCTAGGTTGGGCGTGATTCTATGTTTAATTTCTGAATTTTTAAAAATATTTCAAGTCACGCCCTTGGGTGGGGCGTTTTCCAAAATGGGTCCGTTAATTAATCAAGAATTAATGAATAGACGACCTCTGGTTTGGTCGTCTTTTGTTGAATTAACGCCCCGATGGGAGGCGTTGTTTTCAGGTTTTTTAGAAAATAAAATAAAAATAATGGCATGCGAAACAAATTCATGGAAGAATATTTGAAATAATTAAAGCATGGAATTGATATAAATTAACAAGCATGATATGAATTTAAATGGGCGACATGCTTTAGGGCGTGTTCTCATAGGGTTAATTATTTTTCAAGAAAATAATTTAATTAACGCCCTTGGGTCGGGCGTGTCATGTTTGAAACGTGACGCCCCTGAGGGCGTCTTCTTTCTCGGTTGCAGGGTTTGTACCCGAGGGCTATGGAAATGGCATAAAAAATGAAATTAAAATAAAAAAAATGGAATTAGGGTCAGGGGCCTACCTTCTTGTGCTTGGGTTCCTGTGGTTGAGGCCGTGGTTGGCGTGGTCATCGGAGCTGGCCGGCACGGGGAGGAGCCGCCGCCATGGGCGGTGGCTCATCGCCATCTTCTTCTTCTTCTCCTTCTTCACCGTCCTCGCCTTCTTCTCCCTCTTCATTTCCTCCATGTTCGTCTCCACTACCTTCGTTTTCTTCACCTCCTTCGTTGGCCTCTTGGCCTTCTTCAGCTTCGTTGCCGGCCGCCACCGCCGGTGCGTCTTCGTCGGCCGCCGCGGGAGGGACTTCCTCGCTGTGGGCATCATCGCCCAGGTCAACGACCTCTGGGGCAGCCACCCTCTGCCGCTTCAAACCTCCGCCGGCCATAGCTTAGGGCTAGGGTGTAGAAGGGAGAGAGATAGAGAGAGAGAATGAGAGAGATTGGGGGAGCGTTACGGTTAGGATTTGCAGAAGAGAGAAAGAGGGAAATGGACGGAGGAAGAAGAAGAAAGGAGGGAAAGTTAAGTCGAACGGTCGAAAGGAATTAATGACTTAAGGATGGCCGCTTCTTGTGGAATCAACGACTGACATAAAGGCGTTTCTTACTAATTGACGACATTTCTTAAGGCGTTATTTTTGTTTGCATGGGGAATGATAACCGTCGTCAGACGCATTTAATGGCAATTGATTGTTTTGATGGGGATAATCATTACTGTTTTTAAGTAACGACTAGGATTGGGGCGTTATTTATATTAAACATGGCTTTGCTAAAGGCGTTACTTTTGGAATTTCAACGAATATATTTTGGAATATGAATCGTATTAACGCCTTGCCCTAGGACGTTTTTTAGTTAACGCCCATTGATGAAGGCGTCAAATTTGTGAACTGGAATGTTGAAGACGACCTGTGGTGAAGGCGTCCTTTTATGAATTCACGGCGTTGCTTAAGGTGTTATTTGCAACAGAATCAGAACGTTGGAAGAGTTGATCAGAAACAATAAGATGGCTCAATAAAGAAAATGTCATTGAGTTATTGGAAGGAAAAGATTACAATGTTTAATGAGCTATCTTGGGCCTCAATTTCCTCAAGGCTGTTACATATGCCTTCCACTGTTCTTTGTCCTCTTCTAAATTCTCTACAGGTTGATAAGTCTTGCAGATTTTCCATAAAGCTTGAACTATTGTGCATTCTTCACCATCCTCGTTGCCGCCTAGATCCCGTGTCTTGATTGAAGGAAAATGAGATGGATCTTCGAGGATTTATCGTGGAAGCCCGAGTTGAGGGAGGCACCGGTGTGAATTGTGCAGCACGAATTCTGAAGTGCCTATGAGACGAAGGTCTGTCCCGGGAGAGAATCTTGCATGGATATCTTGAGTCTTGAGTATTCCCGGTGCGCAAGTGAAGAGATTCTTTGACATTACTTTGAGGTGCTCTCTCCATTCCGCTCTCTTCTTGATTTGAGGAATTCGGTTCATCACTCTACTGCTTATCCCAAGTGAACCGGTCATATAAGAGAGTGGGCTTTTTGAGAAGATTCTTGAGGGTTGTTGGGCCTCCTCACATGGATCGAACTTGAAATGAAGATCAACCCAACTAGAGAGTGCTAACATGCATCCGTAGATGGGCCTTCCCATGGCCGCCGAAGTAAGCCCGCTATAGAGATAGGCTAGAATAGCCGGTCCAACTCTATCTCCTTCCCATAAGCTCACTACGGCGCTTAATTGGGCTTCTTCTAGAAAGTCCTCTGTGGATGGAAATAAGATCGCTCCTGCTAAGCACACCACGAAGACCTTTGCTATCTTTTCTATCTCCTCCTCTTCCTTAGCTTGATCCGCTCTCTTGTACACCCATGAGGTGAGCTTCAAGAGGTTGATTCCTTTAGTGACCTTGATTTGGTTCACTAGATTTGGGCTAGATATCAATGAGGTGAGTAATTCATGAGAGGAGATTGGCCTTGGCATGATGGCCATCTTTTCTTCATCCCCTTGTTTCATCCGCTTTAAGCCCAAGATCAGTTCTAATTCTTCCAATAGGAGGGTGGCTTCAAAAGTTGAGAAGAGAAAGGTATGAGTGGAGGGGTGCCATATTTCGATTAAAGCTCCTATGGCAGCCCAATCTAAGTGGATTTGATCATAGTGTTTTGCATGGGTTATCAAGCCTAGAAGATGCCATCTAGATACGTATACCCTCATATCTGAAGAAAATTTGGAAAGGATCAGTGGCAACCATTTTACTTTGGTGAATCTTCGAACACCAGGGACATTTGGGTAGTCCTGTGGAAGGAAGAACATAAGAAACAGCGCCAGACATGAGCATATATAAGAAATAGCTTGACAGAAGAGTTCAGTAAGAAGGAAAGAAAAAAAAGGATATGAGCAGAGGAAGAACAGAAGAATTCGCCAACCTGATTTTGGGCAATTCGGCTGCAGATGTGTCCCTGTATTTCAGTCAATCTGGGGGTGGAAGATCTGAGTTTCTTGATCACCCTCTCCATCTTTTGCTTTGCAGAAGAAGCTCGGACAAGTTGCCTGTAGAATAAGAACGAACAGAAAAGCAGAACAGAGCCGGCTGCAGAGCTCGAAGGATTGCTTTGATTGAATCTAAGGAAGTGTCTGCCTTTTATAAAGATCTGAAGGGTCCCAAAGGTTGTTCGGAGTTAGAAGGTTGAGGGCTATTAGGATTTGGTTTTGCTTTCGATTTGGAAACGGAAGCGTTGGATTGATTAACGCCTTTTGTTAGGGCGTCAATTCTTGAATTGACGACCTTGCATAAGTCGTGTTTTGTGTAACGCCCTTGCCAGGGTCGTTTTCTTCTTGAACTATCGATGATGTTCACGCCTTGATAAAGGGCGTGTTTCTCATTTTGACGCCCTCACGATAAGGCGCCTTTCATTGTTTTGACGCCGTTTAGTGCAGGCGTGTTTTGTGAGCTTATGAATTTGCTTTTTACGTGCTCTGATGAACTTAAGTGCTATTATTTTATTGAAATTCTATTTTATTTAGCACTTATGATCATGTCATACTTTGAATTGAGGATTATTTATATTGAAATTTTGAGAGAACTAATGAACTTTTGAGTACAGAAGATTGCAGGTTTCGCGACGCTTGGGTTGATCATGGGAGTAACATCGCGCTCATCATCTTGTATTTGTTTGATGTTGCTATATGGTATCTACGCTATTATAGTATATCAAGGACCTTGTGGTTCTGATGAACCTGGAATTTGAGTTCCCCTTCATCAAAAACAGTGATAATTCCAGGAGAGTCTTGATCACACGGATAGGCCGTTGAGTCGTTAAAGGTCTGGGACGATGGTTCCACTTTTCTGAGTTGATGCATGGACAAACGGGCTTCGGCCTAGTGTCAGCTTAGAGATCTGGATTCTTGACCAAATCTAGATGGCTTAGCAATATTATCCTTGGTTATTTTCTATATTTTTAGTTTGTTTTATTCTTTTCTTTTAGCCCAGCATGCATCATATAGGACTTTGAGATTCATGATGAAAATCTTCATATTACGGCAATAATGAAGGTCACTCGCTCTTTATTGAGTTGGCATGAGACATTCCATTCCAAATCAAGTACTTTGTTCTATCTGAAGCCGCTCAGGCTGATTCCTTGGAAATGTCCTTTTGTTGGATCTTCATCTCAATTCTCTTTATTTTTCTGCAAATCTACCTTGGTTGTAGCACGTCCACGTTGGCTGGTAACCGCTCTCCAATGGTCTTTCCCTATCGTGCCCGCGCGCACACCCTTTTGCCTTACATTTTTACTTGCTTAGTTTAGTCTCCTTTATCCAGCAAACTGATACTTCCTTGGAATCATTTGGAGATGTTTCGTTCAGAATCTTGGAAAGATTTCCAATGCTTAGTGTCTAAGGCATGTCACATCACACCTTGGCGTCCCCTTATCAGTTCGTTCCACTTTATTCCGCTTGTTGCACTTTCACCTTCATTTGGTCTCACTCCCTTGCAAAGCAGACGCCAAGGCGGGGCAACTGTAGACACGCCAAAAATGACGCTATGTTGATCAAATCTCATGTCACTATGTTAACACCCCAAAGTGAACTTCAATATGTTCATAATATGAAGTTTTTCTATATTTTTGTATGGTTTTGATTTGTTCCTGCATTTTCTGATTCGCGACCTGAGGAGGGGCGTTATTTAAATAGCGACCTTACCTAGGGTGTTTTCTCAAGAACAGACGACTAAATGTGAGGGCGTCAATTCCTGGTATTATCCGGTTTCAAAATAAATTCAAAATCAATTTAAATTGTTGGTTAAACGTCCTTCCTCAGGGCGTGTTTTTAATTAACGCCTTCATCTCAGGCGTGTTCTCATATTTTTCATATAAAGAAAGTTTTATTGCCAAAATTAAATCCAAGAAGTGACGCCCTTGATCGTGGTCGTGTTTTGAGTAACGTCTTTATGTAGGTCGTCAATTTGTGATTTGACGCCCTTCCGAAAGTCGTGTTTCATGTCAGAGTCCTGCCTTTTTCCACCTTTCCCTCACAGTTCCCTGCCTTGTTCAAACTCTTGCTCGATTTTAATCCTTTCCCTGGATATTCCTTGCCCGTTCTTATCTTCCCTTGTTTGATCACATCCGATTGAAACTTATATAAGGGAGTCTGGATCGATCGTCATAGGGTTAACACCCATATACAGCGGATAGAAAGGCTGCTACAGCATTTTTTTTCTTCTTCCCGTGCAATCAGGTGGAGCAGTTGCTTCCTCCTCTGCATCAATTTTCCTCCTCGGCATCCGCTTGCGTTCACTGCTTCATCTTCTTCCCATCAACATCTTCTTCCCTTGGTTTCCCTTTACTGTCATCAGGGACAGCGGGGTTCTTTTGTTGTTTATTTTGTTTGTGAGCGTCATCTTACTATCATTAATACGTCCCACTGTTAGTTTTTTTTTATTGCATTAAGTTCCATCGTCATATCATATACCCTTCCCTAGCTCTTCTCTAGGGGTTTAAAAAAACCAAAAAAAGAGGTGCGCATGTTGATTTCTCTCTTCAACATCATATTCTTCATTTGGGATTGATTCTATACATCGGCTGATTCACTTCTCTTCGTTCGTTTGTTTATTTGTCTTATTTTTGCAAGGATAATCAATAAAGAGAAACCCCCTTTGTCGGCCGGTCGATTGAAGGAGGAGGAGGAATTCCACATCCATCACGCATCCAAATCTTCACCAGGTACTCGCGATCCCTTTTTCTTATTGAGGTAACCCCTCTGGCGATCACATCTCCTCTTAGCACCACGTGCTTTTCTTTGAGTTTATTACCATCTCCCCATCATATTTCCACTTTCATGCAATCTTGTTATCCATTTTATTTCTCTTATTTAACGTGTGGATTTTAATCCAATCTACAGGGGGCGGTGGAGGAAACCAACCACCCGACTCCACCTTCTTCTTTCCTCTGTCTTGAACGGCTTAAGGAGCATGCTTCGCCTTCTCTAAGTACAGATTGGCATCTGACAAATGACACTCGAACACCTCGAACGGTGTGGACGCAGGGATTTTTTATTAATTTATTTATTTATATTTATGGGGAATTCCCTTATTTGTATTTATTGATTATTAGGCGTGCCAGTCACATGTGTGACGATTTCATTGTGCGCTCGACTTGACTTGGTCAGTCGATTGTGAAGTCCGAGTCGGGACCAAAAGTCCGCCATACCATAAAGGCTATGACGTTAATTACGCCCTTCCTAAGAAGGACAACCCTTGATTAAACGCCAAAATAGGAGGCCTCATAAGGCAAACAGATATTCATGTGCACCATTTTAAACTTCATACCAGGGCCAGGAAGGCGGGTAAGATAATAACATCAACCACGGAAACAGACGATATCATTGAATCAGCGGTTCAAAACTGGGTATAGGGGCAAGGGGAGAAAGCGGATTTAAATCACAGGCAGACTGAGCTGTAACCATGATGGGGTTTTAAAGCATCGATCAACATTTCGACAGCATCTCCCCAAAGTCTGGATTATGCCCAGTGGAGAATAGGCTATCACCCACGGAGTGCTGGGATGAAAGCCGAAAGATAGAGAGGCCAAACCTCTCGCATTACACATGTATGCCTTGGGGCAATATTTGACTCTTCCCTTATAAGAGCTGGTGGCACTCATGCATTGGCAGAGCTCACCGGAGCTAAAAAGGGGGTAGGTTGTCGTAATCCCGACATGAACTGATGGAACATAAGGGAGTCTGACTCCCTTTAATTTTATCCCCGGGGCATATCTGGTGATCCACGGATATCCCTGTGTGGGTTTGCTCTGGGTGTTGGGGTTCGTTGGGTGGCAGATTAGGCTCTCGGTGCACTCTGAATGGGCACGGGCTCTCGGCATGACCCAAAAATGGGAAGGCCAGGGCCCCCGGCGCCAATGGCAAGAAGGCCAGGGGTTCCCGGCGCCAAGGTGAGAGGGCCAGGGTTCCCGGCGCGATGAAGAGGAGGACAGGGGGCTCTCGGCGCCAATGGCAAGAAGGCCGGGGGTTCCCGACGCCAAGGTGAGAGGGCCTGGGTTCCCGGCGCGATGAAGAGAAGCCAAAGAGGAGCCCCCGGCGCGAGCTTCTCGGCGCGAAGACAAAAGGGCCGGGGAGCTTATCGGCGCAGCTCAATGTGAGGGGTTCCCGGCGCAACGGAGAAGAGGCTTTCGGCGCAGGCAAGAAGAAATGGTGAAGGGCCTTTTCGGCCTGGGCAGTGGGGGTTCTCGGCGCGAGAAGGCTCACGCCGAGGGCTGTTCACCTGTTCTACTGTTCTTGGAGCCGAGATAGATGAGGGCGCCGAGATGTGTTTCAGGGTTCTACGGCACTCTGTTTTTTGAGATTTCTTTCTGGGATTCAGGTAATGGCTGGGAATTTAGGATGCAAATGAGGGGGGAAGCCAAGGGCTTTGCTGGGCAGTGCCAGGGGATCACTGGAAGGTGAGGTTTATGGAGGGCTCGAGATCATCATCCATTTAAAACCCATGGGGATGTGTTTTTCTGTCGCCGGCCGTCCAGGGAAACCAAGGGATAACTGTCCCTGATTCCTGGGGCGACCTTAATGGCTTAAGAAAAGGAAACAAACGGAATGAAAGATAGGGAGACTACCCAGTGTAGGCATCACTGAAGGGGTGAGAGGATAGAGTCCAATAATCCATGGGTGTGAAGATTGGGACTCTTCCTTCGACGCTCCTCCAGGAAGAACAATCGGAGCAGAGAAACCTGAAGCATCCGAGCGATCACTCAAGATACTGAGCAGCACTCATTCGAGAGAAACCAGAGATGGGAAGGCTTCATCATTTCACATTCAGTTGAACCAGAAACATAGATACGTGTAAGGAAGAAGAAAGAAAACGGGGAAACGCCCCAAATGGGCCATCAAAGCATTTCATTCCATTGCAACATCCCAAACTCACACCAATCAAAAAAAGGGGGAATGAGGGAAAGGGAAATAGAACGAAGGCCGGGATATCCCGGTTACATTTGATAAATCTAGGTAAGACTCGTAAGACTACAAAGAGAAGAAAAGAAAACATGGGGGGGGGGGGAGGGAGGGCGGAGCATTGACTCCTCTCCCTCCCCTGCTGCCCACCTGGAGCTTCTTCTCCTTCTCTTTCTCTTGGGATTGGTCTCTTCTCTCTTTCTTTCAGTGGAGGAGGCTCTCTTTTTTCTCTTCTGGCGGTGGTGATGGTGATGAGCTCCTGCCCCTTTCTTGCTCGAGGGGAAGGGGGTTTTATAGCTGTATCTTGTATCTTCTCGACAGGCCTGTCACGGCGCGCCTCAAATGAGGGGCTTCCCGACGCGCAGGGCTTCCGCTTCTCGGCGTGGCTTTTGGGCTTCGACAAGAGGATCCCGGCGCCACTTTATAGGCCCACTTAGGCCTTTTAGACTAGGCCTCTTATTGGTCCTTCAAGTGCATCAGCACCCAAAAGGGCCCTCCATTGGTGACATAGTTTCTATTGAGATCATTCATAGGTTTGTCATCAGTCGGTAGACCGGGGTTTCATCGGCGTTGCCATCTGAATGATGACAAAATCGGACATCATTTCATTGGCATCGTCACCGGAACGGTGACAAGACCGGACATCAGCTTTAGCTTGGAAAGACTTCAGCCAGGTGACTGCTATTTCATCAGTGCCGTCGTCTGACTGACAATGGAATCAGACATCAGCTTGGCCCGGAAAAGGCTTCAGCCGGGTGGACGGTTGATGAACTTCGTCATTGATCTTTCACTGTTGGTCTGATCTTCCTTTCAATTCTGTTTCTGCCCTTGCTCATTTTCAAGGTGTCAACAAATGCCCCCCACCTGCGGGCGGCGTAAGCGCAGAATAAGCGGCACGGGGTCTGCAGGTGCCTTTCATCATTCGAGGGCATCTTCCTCCATTTCTCTTTGACATTGTTCTTTGGCTTGATCATGTTGTTGCAGTAATATTATGCACATGTATCTTTCATTTTCATGTTTTTTCATCTCCATATCTTCTGATTTTATTGTCAGCACTTTGGAGCCTTCTTGGCCTTTATGACCCTTCTCGGCGCGGGGCTTCTCGGCGCGACCTGTTGTCGGTGCAGGCATCTCGGCGCGAAGGGTCTCTTTGAAGCCCACTCAATAGGCCCATTTAAGGCCTTTTCGCTTTTAGAACTCCTATTGTCCTTAGCTTTGTAGGATTCCTTTGATCATATTGGAACTAACGAAGGCCCTTGTGTGCATCACCATCTGAATAATCCGGAGGTTTCTCATCAGTCAACAGACCGGAGTTTCATCAGTACTGCCGTTTGGACGATGACAACACCAGACATCAGCCAGGCTTGACAAGGTCCTGGCCGGGTAAGTAGTTGGTGGTGAGGGCTCTCCTTCAATCCTGACTTTGCAGAAAGCTTCCAGTCTTCATTGCTGGTCTGGTCTCATCTTTATATTTGTTCATATTTTATCTGTCAACAAATGCCCCCCACCTGCAGACGGCGTAAGTGCAGAATAAGCGGCACGGTGTCCGCAGGTGCATCTTTAGCTCAATGCTATTGACTCATTCTTTCAGTTATAGCTTGGCAGTATCCTCATACTGGGATTTCATCCTGGCACGATCTTCTTGGCTTGAGCCTCGATCAGCTGAACATCTATCGGTTGGAGTCCTGATCAACTGGCACATCTGACATCTGTCGATTTTAGGCCCCGATCAACGGCATATTTGGCCTCTGTCGGCTTGAAGCCCCGATTGGCTGAACATCTTGTATCTGTCGGCTTGAAGCCCCGATTGGCTGAACATCTTGCATATGTCGGCTTGAAGCCCCGATCGGCTGTACATCTGGCATCATGTGCTGTTATTTCCTTCATGTGGAAGAGTGGCAGTCTCAGCTACCTTTATACGGACGACCCGTGTTCAGCAGGAGAGCATCCATCCTCTCAGGGAGAGAATGGGGACTCGCTCTACCGCGTGTCGGTATCCGGTGGGATTGCCTTTGCTGGGCCTGTTGGTTAACGGAAGACATGTTTTTAGGCCATATCACCACGCAGGAGCGTGGATGAGAGGGGTTTTAGAGGAGCATCTGGAACAGAGGAGAGGTCCGTTCCTCCAAGCCGGCCGTGGCGATGCGTCGACCAACCAGTGCATAGTTTCATCGTCGACATTGGGTTTATGTCGATGCAACAGCGTTTAAGCTTCATCAGAATAGACGTAAGGTCTAAACCGGGTAAGTTCATTGTAGGTGGGACATGAAAGGATATGTAGCTTCATCAGAACAGACGTAAGGTCCATCCCGATAGGGTTTTATCACTGATCGGGCAAGGTGCCGGTCGATCAATAGTTAGTTTCATCATCGATATTGGGTTTTTATCGATGCAAAGAAGAGTTTGTGTTTCATCAGAATAGACGAAAGGTCTAAACTGGTAGGGTTTCATCATTGATCGGGTGAGGTGCCGATCGATCAACAGTTGATTTCATCATCGATATTGAGTTTATATCAATGCAAAGAAAGTGTTATAAGTTTCATCAGAATAGACGAAAGGTCTAAACTGGTAGGGTTTCATCATTGATCGGACGAGGTGCCGGTCGATCAACAGTTGGTTTCATCATCGATATTGGGTTTATATCGATGCAAAGAAGAGTTTTATAGGTTTCATCAGAGTAGACGTAAGGTCTAGACTGGGTAGAGGTTATCGCAGGCGGGACATTGAAGGGTGCGTGGTTTTCATCGGGACAGATGGAAGGTCTGAACTGGATAGGATTTCATCATTGATCGGGCGAGGTGCCGGTCGATCAATAGCTAGTTTCATCATCGATATTGGGTTTATATCGATGTAAAGAAAGAGTTATAAGTTTTATCAGAATAGATGAAAGGTCTACACTGGCAGTGTTGCGTCACTGATCGGGCGAGGTGCCGGTCGATCAACAGTTGGTTTCATCATCGATATCGGGTTTATATCGATGCAAAGAAAATGTTATAAGTTTCATCAGAATAGACGAAAGGTCTACACTGACAGGGTTTCATCGTTGATCGGGCGAGGTGCCGATCGATCAACAGTTGGTTTCATCATCGATATTGGATTTATATCGATGTACATAAAGAGTTATAAGTTTCATCAGAATAGACGAAAGGTCTATACTGGCAGGGTTTCAATTGGACATGGTTTCATCATTGATCGGGCGAGGTGCCAGTCGATCAGTGGTTGGTTTCATCGTCGATATGGGACTTATATCGACGCAAAGAGTTTCATAGGTTTCATCAGTATAGACGTAAGGTCTAAACCGGACAGAGGATTTCATTACTGATCGGGCGAGGTGCCGGTCGATCAACGGTGGGACGTATGTAGAGGTGTAGGTCTCGTCAGGACAGACGTAAGGTCTATTCCAGCGGGTTTTATGGCGGGTGGGACTTTGCCAAGAAATACGTAGGTTTCATCAGGATAGGCGTAGGGTCTGTCCTGGTAGGGTTTTATCGTTGACCGGGCAAGGAGCCGATCGGTCAAGGGAAGGTTTAGGAGTTTGGTCAGGACAGACGTAAGGTCTGAACTGGCCAGGCTTTATCGGAATGATGACGGGTTTTATTATCGGTGGGATATGTGAAAAGAGGGTATGTAGATTTCATCAGGGTAGACGTAGGATCTACCGCGGAAAGGCTTTATCATCGGTGGGGCATAGAGCCACATGACCGACGGAAGGCCTCGTCAGTGAAGGGTAGGTGAAGGCAACGTGTCGGTTGGCATGGAACTCTTGACTTACCACATTACCGACCCAAGCGCCCTTTCGGGTTTTCGCCGGAGCCAGCCCCCTCTTGCTTTTGCCCACGCGTCCTTGCGGATTTTCATGTGGCGGGGTACCCAATTTTTCCTGCAGTGCCCTTTCGGGTTTTCACCACAGCTGGGTTTAGGGCCATTTTTGCACTTGTCCAGAACGCCTGAACAAGTCTGGCGGGGTATCTCCATTTTCAACCCCATTTTTATATATATATACTTTTTTGTCGTTTTATTTCTCTTTTCCTTTTTCATTGTCTTTTCTAGGACCAGAACTTTCATCCTATGGACCATGGCGCCATATGTTTATTGTGGACACACGATCATTGATGTGGGTGTCAACATCAATGCAAAGGGAAGTAGGGTTTCATGATCTATCCAGACGAAAGGTCCGAATTGATCTAGAGGATATAAATAGCAGCTCGGGCACAAGGCCGTTTGCTGAGAATATGAGTTTCATCGTTAATGTAGGGTTTAACATTAACGCAAAGGGATAGAGTTTCATGATCTATCCAGACGGATGGTCTGAATAGATTCAAAGAGCAGTGTTGTGCTATGTCAGAGCGGACGGAAGGTCTACCCTGGATGGCTCTTAGCATCGATCGGGCAGCGTGCCAACCGATCGATAGCAGGTTTCATCATTGGTATTGGCTCATACCAATGCAAGGACTTCATATGCTTCATCAGGATAGACGTAGAGTCCAAACTGGATAGGGTTTTCATCATTGATATTAGGCGAGGTGCCAATTGATCAATGGCGGGTTTCATCATCGGTATTGGATTTATACCAATGCAAGGAGTTAATGGATTTTATCAGGATAGACGGAAGGTCTAAACTGGATGGGTTTCATCATAGATCGAGCAGTGTGCCAATCGATCAACAGCAGGTTTCATCACGGCGGGACGTAAAGAGACTGTAGATCTAGTCGGAATAGACGTAAGGTCTAAACCGAACAAGGTTTTATTGCTGATCGGGCAATGTGCCGGTCGATCAGTATCAGGTTTCAGTACTGGGTTTATGCCAATGTAAGGATTTCATAGGTTTCATCGGGATAGACGTAAGGTCTAAACCGGACAGGGTTTCATTGTTGTGGGCCTTAGATAGAAACAAGTGGAAGTGTTTTATCAGAACAGACGGCAGGTCTATCCCGAGGTGGGCTTATTATCGAGGGAATTTTTCTCGAGCAATGCATGACGGCTTCAACAGAATAGACGTAAGGTCCATTCCGGATGGGTTTAATCGTTGATCAGGCAAGGCGTCGGTCGATCGACGAGGAGCTTTATGGTGGGAGGTGAGGCTTTCTTTGGAATCACCACATTACCGACCCAAGCCCTCTTTCGGGTTTTCGCCGGAGCTAGCCCCCTCTTGCTTTTGCCCACGCGCCCTTTCGGGTTTTCACGTGGCGGGGTACCCGATTTTGCCTGCAGTGCCCTTTCGGGTTTTCACCACAGCTGGGTTTTGGGCCATTTTTTCACTTGTCCCTAATATAGGAGCAAGTCTGGCGGGGTAACTCTATTTTTAACCCCCCATTTTTATTTTCTTTCATTCTCTTTCTCTCCCTTTTTAGAGGGTGACAGGTCGGAATGCCACCAGCTTAGGATGAGGGCAGCTTGGTTAGGGCGGAGTGCCGCCAGACCAAGAAATGGGTAGCTCGGTCAGGGCGGAGCGCCGCTAGATCGGGAAAATGGTAGCTCGGCTAGGGCGGAGTGCCGCTAGACCGGGAAAAGGGTGTAGCTTGGCTAGGGCGGAGTGCCGCTATACCAAGAAAAGGGGTAGCTCGGCTAGGGCGAAGTGCCGCTAGACGAAGAAATGGGTAGCTCGGTTAGGGCGGAGTGCCGCTAGACCGGGAAAAGGGTGTAGCTTGGCTAGGGCGGAGTGCCGCTATACCAAGAAAAGGGGTAGCTCGGCTAGGGCGGAGTGCCGCTAGACGAAGAAATGGTAGCTTGGCTAGGGCGGAGTGCCGCTAGACCAAGGAAAGGGGTACCTCGGCTAGGGCGGAGTGCCGCTAGACGAAGAAAGGGTAGCTTGGCTAGGGCGGAGTGCCGCTAGACCAAGAAATAGGTAGCTCGGCTAGGGCGGAGTGCCGCTAGACGAAGAAAGGGTAGCTCGGCTAGGGCGGAGTGCCGCTAGACCGGGAAAAGGGTGTATCTTGGCTAGGGCAGAGTGCCGCTGGACCAAGAAATAGGTAGCTCGGCTAGGGCGGAGTGCCGCTAGACCGAGAAAAGGGTGTAGCTTGGCTAGGGCGGAGTGCCGCTAGACCAAGAAATAGGTAGCTCGGCTAGGGCGGAGTGCCGCTAGACGAAGAAAGGGTAGCTTGGCTAGGGCGGAGTGCCGCTATACCAAGAAATGGGTAGCTCGGCTAGGGCGGAGTGCCGCTAGACGAAGAAAGGGTAGCCTGGCTAGGGCGGAGTGCCGCTAGACCAAGGAAAGGGGTGTAGCTCGGCTAGGGCGGAGTGCCGCTATACCAAGAAAAGGGTAGCTCGGTTAGGGTGGAGTGCCACTAGACGAAGAAAGGGTGTAGCTTGGCTAGGGCGGAGTGCCACTATACCAAGAAATTGGTAGCTCGGTTAGGGCGGAGTGCCGCTATACCAAGAAAAGGGTGTAGCTCGGTTAGGGCGAAGTGCCACTAGATCGGGAAAGGGGTAGCTTTGCCTGATCACTCGGGGAATGCCGGATGTGCCGCATGATACAGCTTTAGATGTCTTCCGTTGAGTGGTGAGAATTGGATTTCCCCTCGATGGTTAACAACCACGTAGGCCCCTCCTTCGTAGACCCTCTGTATCACATAAGGACCTTCCCAGTTAGCATTCAGCTTTCCTTTTGGGTTGGACGCCATGACTTCTTTTTTCTTGACCATGACGAGGTCACCTTTCTTGAATTCTCGTCTTCTTACGAGTTTGTTGAATGCAGTGGCCATGCGGGCCTGATACATTTGGATACTCTTCTGGGCTCGGAGGCGCTTCCCTTCCAATTCAGCCAGTTCTTCTAGTCTTCTTTCTGCATTGGTCTGTTCGCCACGGGCCAGGCCATATTGGACTGCCACTCTGAGTGACGGGACTTCCAGCTCTAGCGGAACCACTGCCTCTGAGCCGTATACCAGCGAGTATGGTGAGCACCCTGTAGGTGTCTTGAAGACGGTGCGGTATGCCCACAGAGCTTCATACAATTTCTCTTCCCAGTCCTTCTTATTAGAACTGACGACCTTGGCCAGCAAGGTGCAGAGAGTCTTGTTAAAAGCTTCTGCCAATCCGTTTGCCTGTGGATTGTAAGGAGTGGAGGTCCTCCATTCGATCTTATACTTCTCAGCAAGCCGATAGACCTTCTGATTTCTGAAATGACTTCCATTGTCAGATATTATTCGGCTGGGGATCCCGAACCGGAAGATAATGTTCTGCTTGATGAATCTGGCGACCAGTTCACCAGTCACTTCTCTTAATGCTATAGCCTCCGCCCATCTGGAGAAGTAATCTGTTATGGCCAGTATGTACTTATGTCCGGCCGAGGAAGTCGGCAGTGGCCCGACTACATCAGTTCCCCATTGTGCAAACGGCCAACTAGGAACTGTAGGGTGCAGAGTCGTAGGAGGCCTTCTAGGCACAGAAGCATGCTCCTGGCATTTCTGGCATGATTTTGTAAATTTACAGCAGTCTTCAAACATGGTGGGCCAATAGTAGCCCAGCTTCTTGATTTCTATCTTCATCTTGGGACCAGCCTGGTGGGCACCTGCTGTCCCAGCATGTGTTTCTTTCATCGCTTGCCAGGCTTCCTCAGTGGACAGACAGCGGAGTAGAATCTTCTTGCGTGCATCTGCCATTATTCGGAACAAAATTCCATTCTTGAGTTCATAAGAATCTTTGATTCTTAGGAGTTTCATCTTTTCTTCTCTTATCTACGGCAGTTGTTGGTGTAGAAACCACTGCAGCAGGTGCTGTCTCCAATTAGACGCTTGTTCTGTGCTGATGGTGGCAACTTCATCTTCTTCGGGGCACCCTTCTAGCATACTGGGGACTTGCCGCCGGTTCATGACGACAATGTTCAGTGTCTTATTTGGCGGAACTGCTAGTGAGCTGGCCAGCTTTGCCAGTGCATCAGCCTGGGCATTGTGTCCACGGCCTACATGCTTGAGCTCAATATGGTAGAACTTCGCCATGAGGCGCACAGCTTCTTGGTGGTAGGGACTCAGTTCTGGCTTCCACACTTCGAACTCCCCTTGGATCTATTTTATTATCAGCATCGAATCCCCGAATACTTGAAGCATTTGGATACCCATGTTGAGGCTGACATATAGCCCGATTATCAGAGCTTCATACTCGGCCTCATTATTGGTGCAGGGCTTGTTTATAGAATATGAAGTATGCACGACCTCCCCTTCTGGTGACTTCAGCACAATACCGGCCCTGGCCCGTATTCTGGTCTTTCCATCAGAGTCTATCTCTGTTCTAGATGCTCCATCAAAGAATAGTTGCCACATAACTGACTGAGCCTGGCAGGCCTCGAGTGTTTCATCATCGGGTAACTCAGTCCCTAGCATATCATTTTCCGGCACAGGATGCTCTGCGAAGAAATCAGCCACGGCCTATCCTTTTATTGCCCTCTGGGGTGTATAGGTAATATCGAATTCCATCAGGATTACTGCCCATTTGCCCAACCGGCCCTTCAGTACTGGCTGAGTCAGTATATATTTGAGCGGATCTGCTGCAGATATCAATCTGACTTCATGTGACAACATATAGTGTCGGAGCTTTTTGACAGCAAAGACTAGTGCCAAGCAGGTCTTTTCTATGTAGCTGTAACTTCTTCAGTTCTAATCAGCCTCCTACTCAGATAGTATAAGGCTTGTTCTTTGCCTTCTTCATTTATCTGTGCCAGCATTGCCCCCAGGGAACAGTATGTGGCTGCGATATACAGTATCAAGGGCCTGCCCTTAATTGGTGCCCCCAGCACCGGAGGGGTCTTGAGATATTCTTTCAGCTTCTCAAAGGCTTCCTGACAGCCATCGTCCCAGAGGAACGGCACATCTTTCATCATGAGCTTGTGAAAGGGGTGGCATCTTCCCGACAGATTTGATATAAATCGTCGGATATAGGCCAGACGCCCTTGCAGAGATCTCAGCTCGGACAGATTCCTTGGTGGAGGGAGCTCCTGGATAGCCTTAATCTTGGATGGGTCAATTTCAATGCCCCTATGACGGACAATAAACCCGAGGAATTTTCCACTGGACACGCCGAAGGCGCATTTCATGGGATTCATCTTGAGTTCATATTTGCGCAGCCTCTGGAATACTACCCTCAGGTCTTGCAAATGGTCTTCTCTTCTTTTAGTTTTTACTACCAAATCATCAATGTAGCACTCTACTTTCTTGAAGAGCAAATCATCAAAGATCTTGGTCATAGCTCTTTGGTAGGTAGCGCCGGCATTCTTGAGACCAAACGGCATCCTTTTGTAGTGGAATATCCCCTTCGGGGTACGGAATGCAGTGTGCACTCTGTCTTCCTCAGCAATCCAGATTTGGTTGTATCCGGATGACCCATCCATAAATGATAGGGCCTCATGACCAGTAGTCGCATCGATCATCACTTCAGTGATTGGTACTGGGAAGTCATCTTTCGGGCAAGCCTTATTAAGGTCCCGGAAATCAACACATATTCTGATCTGCCCATTCTTCTTCTTTACGGGCACTATATTGGCTAGCCATGTAGTGTATTGATTTTCTTCAACAAAGCCTACATCAATTAGCTTGTCAACCTCTTTGTTAATCTGATTTATTAATTCAGGGCGCATTCTCCTGGAAGGCTGCTTTACAGGGCTAGCCTCTGGGTTTATTGCCAATCGGTGCTGTGCCACATCAGAACTCAGTCCCGGCATTTCATCATATGTCCATGCAAAGCAGTCTCAGAATTCCTTCAAAAACTGTATATACTGTTCCCTGGTAGCTGGCTCCAGCAGTGCACTGAGGAATGTCGGCCTTGGCTCATCTGCGGTCCCCAGATTTATTTCCACAAGCTCATCGACGGTGGCCTGACCTCCATCTTCGACCTCGGGCGGGGCTTCTTGTAAGTCAATGAAGCCTCCCGGGATATAATCTTCTTCAGTTTCATGATTTTCTGTTTCATCATACTGGTCATCAGCGGGTGCTGGCTCATCATATACGGCCAATATTGTTGTATTCTGTTCAGTATGCCCCGAGGACGTAACTGGATCAGCAGGAAACTCAAAGACGGAGTCTTCCGCCCTTAGAGGCTCTTCTGATGCAGACTCCCTTGAGAGATCATCATTCTGTAGAGCCCGGACTTCTTCCAGGATGCGCTCAAACTCCAGGCATTCCCTGAGCTCTTTGGTTACTTGGTCTTCATCCGGGATTCCCGTGTCAAACTTTGCTTCAGCATGGAACAGCTCTTCTTTGCAAGGTAGGTCTTCCCAGCACCAATCTTTCTTTGCTTCATCAGACGTCCCCGTCTCCGGCCGACTGTCTGGGGCTTCATTGTTCATTATGGATTGATAAATGCTTTCTTCATCTTCCGAGGGGTATTTGTCATATCCTACCTCGGGAGGGTCTTCATGCTGGTAGGAGACAGATATGATGTCCACCTCAGCTTCATAGTATTCTTGAAGGGTATAACCCAATCCTGGGTGCTGAGTGATCTTCCTCAGTTCTTTATTATCCCGAGGTGGATCCCATAGCTCCTTGAACGCCTTCTTCTGGGCAGCAGGCTGCAATGACGGCATTCGCATCTTAGAGAACATCTGCGAAACCCGTCGGGTAGTATAATCCAAGCTTGTAATCGGCACCATCTGGTTTACGGCCTCTTCAGGGACCATGCAGTCTTGATCATCTTCGTCGACTGACTCCCCAGTGTAGAATATGGTAGGAGGCTCGCAGAAGCGAGGGACTTCCATAGTCTTCAGTGGTAGCACCGTCTGGTACTCGAGGCTGACGATGGGTTTAAATAAACCCTGCGGCACCTCCACTTGTGTGTACTTTTCTTTCATTTCTTCATTGATATCATCCGAGTGAATGCTAGGAGGGGTGATCCGAGCAAATTCACCGGCATAAGAGATGTGAGATACCTCATGCTTTTTAATATAGCCCTTTGGTGGCGGTGGAGACCAATTTCTTGCCTTCGTCGCCGGCTTTTTCTGGCTAACCACAGCCTCTTTCCCTTCACCCTTTTGCGACACCTCCGTGTAGTAGGATGCATCGAGCATATGGCACTCGAATACTTCGAAGGGATGCAGATCCGCAAACACCCTCTCTTCTTTTCCTTCATGGCAGTATTTAATGCATTGATGTAGCGTGGACGGCACTATCTGATATTCATGCAGCCACGGTCTCCCCAGCAGGGCCTTATATGTGGTGTTGGAGTCGATTACATAGAATCGTACCACGGTAGTGAGATCCCCCAATGTGAGGTTAAAATCAGCCACCCCAAGGGGCGTCTCACATTTCTGGTTGAATCCCGCAATTTTCATGTCTCTGACCTTGGTAAGCTGCAGATCAAAGTAATATTTTTGGTAGATGCGGTATGGGAGAATGTTCACGGCAGCCCCGGGATCTATCAGTATCCTGTTCAGTGGCTGACAGTTCAGGGAGCCCCTCATATACAGCGGTCTGTTATGGCAGGAATTCGGAATCAGCATGTCATCCTCTGTGAATGTAACTGACGGCCCGAAATTCACTTCTGTCAAGAGTGCTTCATATTGTGCCGGCGACTGCAAGGCATCAACAATTGCTTGGCGAGCCTCCTCACTCAGAGAGAGAATCTCCCAGATGGAGAATCTGGTAGGGAGCTTCTTTAGCATTTTCATGATCCGGCTGCCCACCCTGACATTAGACAGTCTCATTTCCTCTGCCCATCGGGGCTTTGGAGCTTCCTGTGGTGCCCGTGGCCTCTGCTGACCAGTGCTGGCCTCAACCTCTGGACTGACTTCTTGGGGGGATTCTTCTACAGCAATGGCCCCTGGTGCCGTAAGAGGGTTATTCCCTTCTTTCTCATTCTGCTCGTAGGCTACAGACGCCGATTGCTGAGGTCCCTTGCCTTTATCTGGCCCAGCCTGTATCGACTGCCCATTTTCTAGACTAGACAGAAATTCCAGAAATGTTGGAGTTTGACCTCCTTTCTTCTTTTCTTGGTACAAGCCGGTAGGGGGAGGAACCTGGACACCTCGTACCTCCGGTTCGGGAATCTGGTAGGGCTGTTCCCCTCTGAACATAATGTTATGATTAGCTGGTGGTGGGCGCCCCCACCTTCTTCCGGAGCGTGTTGCATGTGCCGAGGTTGAGGCCTCGGCATGGTTGGCTTCTAGCGGGGCATTTGATGTTTCATCCTCATCGTCCTCCCCGGGCGAGGTAAAGAGTGCTGACAGGGTGTTGCATTGTACTGTCACGACCCTCTTTCCCTTCTTGGACTTGGGCCGTCTCTTCTTTTTCTGGGAATTTGGCTTTATTGGCCCCTGCCCCCAGAAGGGTTCAGTCTCAGCTTTTTCTTGTTCTGCCTCTGACTGCTCTTTAATTTTCAATTCTTCGAGCTGTTCCCAGAGTATACAGTCTTTCACCAGCAGGTGCCCGGGCTTTTTCTGTTCATATTCATCGAGCCCATTAATATACTGCTGTAAACGCCTGGCTGCAGGACTTACTTCCTTATGTGCAGGTAGGGGGACTTGTCTTCTTCGGTTATGAGTGGGGATCCGAATGACCAGCCCTGTTTCAGCTGTGCGCCATACTGGCTTTACTGGAGGTGGTTCGGGCCTTGGTGTGACACCGCGGATAATTGCTCCACTGGTATTGGCTGCGGGAGTCTTCTTTCTGCTCTTTATGGGTTTCATCTGCCATCCTTCCTGATCCTTCAGTGGGGTGAGGAAGCAAGCTTCATAAGTATGCCTGGTACATTCTTCAACGGCCTCCTTAGGTAGCTGCTGGTAGATTGAAATCATATTGGCGGCCATTTTTAATGCCGGAGGCTCATGTGGACGAGGTGGCTCTACCTGGTAATCTCCCAGCTGTAGCTCGCCCTTTTTGACCATGCCTTCCATAATATCTTTGAAGACGTAGCAATCTTCAATTGCGTGCCCCAGCGCACGGTGATATGGACAGAACAGTGGATCACCTTTCTTCGCCGCGTCATCGGGTCTCTTTGGCTCAGGCAATGTTACCTTGTTGAACTTGTATGCCCAGTTGAATAGTGCGGCTGTCTTATCTTTCGGGAAAGAGTACGGCTTTCTCATTTTGTTTCTCAGAGAGACCTTATCTTTTCTTTCTGCTGTGTCTGCTGGTGGGGGAGCTTCATCTGCCCCCTTCTTCCCTTTCTGTTGCTCGAAGGTTCTGAAATCGACGGTGTTGGCCTCAGAGTGCGATGGTCGTCGATCATTAGATTTCCCTTTCGGCACAGTGGGAGCATTGACCGTCGGACGCTTAGACAGGAACGTCTCGACCTCCGCCACTATATTGTTCAATCGGTCAAATGTTCTGACATCTGCACCAATCATCTTTTCCAGTACCTCTCTCCTGAGGCTCTGCTTACATATTTGCACTGCATCTTCTTGATGAGGAGGTCTTCTGCATCTCATAGCTAAGTTCCTCCACCTTTTGATGTAGTCCAGTGCTGTTTCATCTTGCTTTTGCCTGGTTGCATATAGTTCTGCTATTGTAATTTCTCTTTCCGTGACGTGAAATCTGTCGCGGAACTTTCTTTGCATGTCAGGCCAATCGGTCACTGACCCAGCCGGCAGGCTTGAATACCATTCAAAGGCTATCCCGGTGAGGGATGAGCCGAAGAACTTAAGCAGATAAGCTTCATCAGCTGCCAAGTCACCCATGATTGTGGTGTAGTAAGCTATGTGCTCCCTGGGAGAGCCCTGGCCATTAAACTTTTCAAACTTCGGCGGCTTACTGACGCCTGGAGGTAGTCTCTTAGCAGCATACTGGGGAGGATATGGTACCTTGTACACATCGTAGGTACTAGCATCATCACCAGTCTTTTCAGACAGCTTCATCTCCACAATCTTTTCAATCATCAGCTTTTGGGCTATGGCTGGATCTATGTTTTCCGGGAAGAAGTGAGCTTGTTGCTGACCGTAAGGAGTTGTCATCACAGTTGCGCGCAAGGCAGGCGCGGCAGGCTGCGTCTGAGATGCAGAGGGCTGAGCTACCGTCTGCTGCAGAACGGGTTGGCTCGGTGCTTTGCCCTTATCAGCCGGAAGAGGATTAGCTGGGATAGCCATTTCTGTTGAGCTGGCAGTCTGCCCCACAGGCTCGGCTTGCTTGGAGACCGGTGTAGCTTCATGCCTCTCATTTAGCTGTCTTCTGAGAGCATTGATCTCTTGTTGATATCTTCTAAACATCATCTGGATCATGGGATCCAGGGTTGACGGGATCTGTAGATCTTCTGAAGTCCCTTCAGCATCATCAACGAAGGGATTGTCTTCCTCTTCCGCTGTCACCACATTAACTGTCATAGTGGTGATCTTGCAGGCTTCATCATTAGTCTTCATCTTATCTTTTGCCGCCTGGCCTCTTCTTGTGACGGGGCCTGGTCTGGTTGCTAGTCTGAGCAGTTCATCTGGCTGTGTCGGTAACATATCCTGCCCTTTGACAAGCCCGGCCATATTGCAGGCAAAGATCTGCATCTTTTCCCTCTGCCTGTAGACTTTCCTTCTCATCTGATCGGGGTATTTGAGCCGGTCAAAGACTGATATTCTTTCTCTAGCTTCTTCCCTATGCAGGTCTTCTTTCCATACCCGGCTCTGTGGCCTTCTTCATAATCATTGGAATCGGAGGAGGAGACTCCGAGCATCACTTCTTGAAGGGTTTCTTCTTCTTCTTCATCCATGGTGCCCAAGGCACGGGATAATCTTTGCTGCCCGAGGGCGGAGTTCCCCAGGTAGTGAAAGTAGTCTTGAGCCACTTGTTTCATCTCCTCTTGATTGTGCCTTCGTGGCTTTGGTTGGAGCATCAATCTTTCCTGGCTCTTCTGCTGATAAGCCAGTCTCCCCACCTGAGCAGTCAGGTGCTCGGCTTTGCAGTATTTGAGTATATCGGCCTGTCTGGCGCAGGCTCTTGGTCTTCTTAGAGTGACAGCAGCGACTGGTTCGCTTATTCTCATTTCCTCTTCCTCCCTGAACCTTCTACTCCCATCCTGGCAGTAGTTGGCAGCAGCAGCATAATTCTTTCTTTCCCATCTTTTGCCCCCAGCCATGGGGTGGGTGACCGTTAGGTCTTCCTTCTGCTCATATCTTCTGCCCCTTATCCTGGGGCGAATAGTAGTCAGATTTCTTCCTTCATTCTCTTCCTCATCTCTCCTACCCCGAGCCCCGGGGTGAACAGCAGCAGCATTTCTTATGTCTCTTCCTTTTCCTCTTCTGCTTCCTGCCCTGAACCGGGCAACAGTGGTGTCAGCAATGTTTTCTTCATCTTGAGCTGGGGCCCAGCTCTGGGTCTTCTTCTGCCGCCAGATCTGCCTGAACTTGGGCGGCTTTGGTGCCAACGGCCTTCGGTCCTCTTTCTCGACGTCGGCCCTCCTAGTAGCCAGAGTTTGGAATCTGTTGGTGGTGGGTACTCTCGGGACGACCACATCTGGGTTGACCTCCCTCGGGCGGCCGTTGAGGTTCGTCCGGATTCCTCCGATCAGCATTGTCTTTCCTGAGTTGGATATCCGGCGACCTGCAGCAGTGGATCGGGCTCTCCTGTCGGATCTCCTCCTTCTTCCAGCAGCAGAGGGTGCGCCCCTTTTCGCCTCGTGATGGACGAAGCAGGCCACGACCTCAGGAGTATCCTGCATCCCCCGGCTCATTTTGGGGATGGTAGCTTGTGGCAATGTCTCGACAACAGTCTTCTGTTCCCAGTTGTCGATCTCGAGCAAGTCAGTGAAGATGAGGCCCAGGCTGTTGGGCATCCCGACAGCAGGCGGCATCGATCCGAACGCAAGAGGTACCGCCAGGTAGCCCGCTCGAACATGTGCATCGACCACTTGTTGATCAAAGTGTACAGAGATGATTCCAGCCGTCATTGTAGTTTCATGAAAATAGAGAAAGCACGGAATCAAAAATTTGAGGGGGGGGCCACTGGGCCTCCTATTTCGGCGTAGAGATGAAGGGAGACTCGGTCCCACCGGGCGTGCCAGACTTGTGGACGCGGGGATTTTTTATTAATTAATTTATTTATATTTATGGGGAATTCCCTTATTTGTATTTATTGATTATTAGGCGTGCCAGTCACATGTGTGACGATTTCATTGTGCGCTCGACTTGACTTGGTCAGTCGATTGTGAAGTCCGAGTCGGGACCAAAAGTCCGCCATACCATAAACGCTATGACGTTAATTACGCCCTTCCTAAGAAGGACAACCCTTGATTAAACGCCGAAATAGGAGGCCTCATAAGGCAAACAGATATTCATGTGCACCATTTTAAACTTCATACCAGGGCCAGGAAGGCGGGTAAGATAATAACATCAACCACGGAAATAGACGATATCATTGAATCAGCGGTTCAAAACTGGGTATAGGGGCAAGGGGAGAAAGCGGATTTAAATCACAGGCAGACTGAGCTGTAACCATGATGGGTTTTAAAGCATCGATCAACATTTCGACAGCATCTCCCCATAATCTGGATTATGCCCAGGGGAGAATAGGCTATCACCCACGGAGTGCCGGGATGAAAGCCGAAAGATAGAGAGGCCGAACCTCTCGCATTACACATGTATGCCTTGGGGCGATATTTGACTCTTCCCTTATAAGAGCTGGTGGCACTCATGCATTGGCAGAGCTCACCGGAGCTAAAAAGGGGGTAGGTTGTCGTAATCCCGACACGAACTGATGGAACATAAGGGAGTCTGACTCCCTTTAATTTTATCCCCGGGACATATCTGGTGATCCACGGATATCCCTGTGTGGGTTTGCTCTGGGTGTTGGGGTTCGTTGGGTGGCAGATTAGGCTCTCGGCGCACTCTGAATGGGCACGGGCTCTCGGCATGACCCAAAAATGGGAAGGCCAGGGCTCCCGGCGCCAATGGCAAGAAGGCCAGGGGTTCCCGGCGCCAAGGTGAGAGGGCCGGGGTTCCCGGCGCGATGAAGAGGAGGACAGGGGGCTCCCGACGCCAATGGCAAGAAGGCCGGGGGTTCCGGCGCCAAGGTGAGAGGGCCTGGGTTCCCGGCGCGATGAAGAGAAGCCAAAGAGGAGCCCCCGGCGCGAGCTTCTCGGCGCGAAGACAAAAGGGCCGGGGAGCTTATCGGCGCAGCTCAATGTGAGGGGTTCCCGGCGCAACGGAGAAGAGGCTTTCGGCGCAGGCAAGAAGAAATGGTGAAGGGCCTTTTCGGCCTGGGCAGTGGGGGTTCTCGGCGCGAGAAGGCTCACGCCGAGGGCTGTTCACCTGTTCTACTGTTCTTGGAGCCGAGATAGATGAGGGCGCCGAGATGTGTTTCAGGGTTCTACGGCACTCTGTTTTTGAGATTTCTTTCTGGGATTCAGGTAATGGCTGGGAATTTAGGATGCAACTGAGGGGGGAAGCCAAGGGCTTTGCTGGGCAGTGCCAGGGGATCGATGGAAGGTGAGGTTTATGGAGGGCTCGAGATCATCATCCATTTAAAACCCATGGGGATGTGTTTTTCTGTCGCCGGCCGTCCAGGGAAACCAAGGGATAACTGTCCCTGATTCCTGGGGCGACCTTAATGGCTTAAGAAAAGGAAACAAACGGAATGAAAGATGGGGAGACTACCCAGTGTAGGCATCACTGAAGGGGTGAGAGGATAGAGTCCAATAATCAATGGGTGTGAAGATTGGGACTCTTCCTTCGACGATCCTCCAGGAAGAACAATCGGACCAGAGAAACCTGAAGCATCCGAACGATCACTCAAGATACTGAGCAGCACTTATTCGAGAGAAACCAGAGATGGGAAGGCTTCATCATTTCACGTTCAGTTGAACCAGAAACATAGATACATGTAAGGAAGAAGAAAGAAAACGGGGAAACGCCCCAAACGGGCCATCAAAGCATTTCATTCCATTGCATCATCCCAAACTCACACCAATCAAAAAAAAGGGGGAATGAGGGAAAGGGAAATAGAACGAAGGCCGGGATATCCCGGTTACATTTGATAAATTGAGGTAAGACTCGTAAGACTACATAGAGAAGAAAAGAAAACATGGGGGGGGGGGGAGGGCGGAGCATTGACTCCTCTCCCTCCCCTGCTGCCCACCTGGAGCTTCTTCTCCTTCTCTTTCTCTTGGGATTGGTCTCTTCTCTCTTTCTTTCAGTGGAGGAGGCTCTCTTTTTTCTCTTCTGGCGGTGGTGATGGTGATGAGCTCCTGCCCCTTTCTTGCTCGAGGGGAAGGGGGTTTTATAGTTGTATCTTGTATCTTCTCGGCAGGCCTGTCACGGCGCGCCTCAAATGAGGGGCTTCCCGGAGCGCAGGGCTTCCGCTTCTCGGCGCGGCTTTTGGGCTTCGACAAGAGGATCCCAGCGCCACTTTATAGGCCCACTTAGGCCTTTTAGACTAGGCCTCTTATTGGTCCTTCAAGTGCATCAGCACCCAAAAGGGCCCTCCATTGGTGACATAGTTTCTATTGAGATCATTCATAGGTTTTTCATCAGTCGGTAGACCGGAGTTTCATCGGCGTTGCCATCTGAATGATGACAAAACCGGACATCATTTCATTGGCATCGTCACCGGAATGGTGACAAGACCGGACATCAGCTTTAGCTTGGAAAGACTTCAGCCAGGTGACTGCTATTTCATCAGTGCCGTCGTCTGACTGACAATGGAATCGGACATCAGCTTGGCCCGGAAAAGGCTTCAGCCAGGTGGACGGTTGACGAACTTCGTCATTGATCTTTCACTGTTGGTCTGATCTTCCTTTCAATTCTGTTTCTGCCCTTGCTCATTTTCAAGGTGTCAACAAATGCCCCCCACCTGTGGGCGGCGTAAGCGCAGAATAAGCGGCACGGGGTCTGCAGGTGCCTTTCATCATTCGAGGGCATCTTCCTCCATTTCTCTTTGACATTGTTCTTTGGCTTGATCATGTTGCTGCAGCAATATTATGCACATGTATCTTTCATTTTCATGTTTTTTCATCTCCATATCTTCTGATTTTATTGTCAGCACTTTGGAGCCTTCTTGGCCTTGCCTTGGGCTTCTCGGTGCAAGGTATGACCCTTCTCGGCGCGGGGCTTCTCGGCGCGACCTGTTGTCGGTGCGGGCGTCTCGGCATGAAGGGTCTCATTGAAGCCCACTCAATAGGCCCATTTAAGGCTTTTTCCCTTTTAGAACTCCTATTGTCCTTAGCTTTGTCAGATTCCTTTGATCATATTGGAACTAACGAAGGCCCTTGTGTGCATCATCATCTGAATAATCCAGAGGTTTCTCATCAGTCAACAGACCGGAGTTTCATCAGTACTGCCGTTTGGACGATGACAACATCGGACATCAGCCAGGCTTGACAAGGTCCTGGCCGGGTAAGTAGTTGGTGGTGAGGGCTCTCCTTCAATCCTGACTTTGCAGAAATCTTCCAGTCTTCATTGCTGGTCTGGTCTCATCTTTATATTTGTTCATATTTTATCTGTCAACAAACGGGTGGAGATCGGTGAAGATTCTGACTTCTTTCCCCTCACAAGGGTACTTAATGCATTGGTGCAGGGTGGAAGCCACCACTCTGCTCTGGTGGAGCCAAGGTCAGCCAAGCAACGCCTTGTAGGAGGTGTTGAAGTTAATGACGTGGAACTGAACCTTGGTGGTGAAGTCATCGAAGGTCAAGTTGAATTCAGCGACCCCCATGGGTACCTCGCATTTCTGGTTGAAGCCAGCAATCTTGACGTTCCTGACCTCGACCAGGTGTCCATCAAAGTAGTGTTTCTGGTACACCCGGTAAGGAAGTATGTTCGTTGCCGCTCCTGGGTCGATCAGGACCCTGTTGATAGGCTGTCCATTCAGTTGCCCCATCATGTAGAGCGGCCTGTTATGACTGTAGGTGGGCAGAAGCATGTCATCCTCTGTGAAGGCCACAGCCACTTCAGGTGACACCTCTGCCAGGCAGGCTTCGAGTTGTGCTGGCGTCTGGAGTGCGGCAATAATAGCTTGCTGTGTTTCTACATCTAAGGATAGCATCTCCCAGACGGTGAACCGGACCGGGATCTTCTTGAGATGTCTGACTATCCGGTCGGCAGCCTGCACTTTGAGTAGGTTCATCTCTTCGAGCTTGCTTCGCCTGCCCCCACCTTAGACCTGGGGTGCTGGATCAGAGGGTGCCTCCTTTGCTGATTTTGCCACGGCCTCTTGAGCCTGTGGGGCCTGCTGGGCTTCCTCCTTTTCTTGCATGAATTCAGCAAGGTTCGGGACGCCGTCAAATTCCTCCCCTGGCTGAGGAGGGGTTGCCGCTGGTAGAGCCGGGAGGCTGCTTACTTCTTTGGTGGCTCGGGACCCTTGGGGGTGGGCCTGCCTCTCCATCCGGGCCAACAGGAATTTAGTGAATCAAGGGGTGCCCCGGCTTTTGGATCCTTCGGGATAGAGACCTGATGGAGGAGGGATCTCCGTGCCTCGAACCTTAGGCTCGGGGACTTGGTATGGCTATTCTCCCCTGAGCATAATGTTATGGTCAGCCTGAGGAGGGCGCCCCCACTTCTTTCTCGACCTGGTGGCGTGTTGGGAAGTGGATGTTTCAGCTTGATTCGCCTCCACTGGTTCATGGGGTAGCTCTCCTTCTTTTTCTTCCAGGGAAAGGGCGGTGTCAAACAGTGCCGAGAGAGTATTACAGGCAACGATGACCTCCTTTTTCTTCTTATTACTGGGCCTTCTTTTCTTTTTCTTCTTTTCTGCAATGGCTGGTGGCTGCTCTTGGGGGAGTTCACCCCACAGGGGAGGTTCTTCTTCCCCCTTAGCTTTCGCTCTTGGAGCTAATTCGAGTGACTTGAAATCCTCCCAGGGGACATACTCTTTCAGTTCCACAGGCTGGATTTTGGGCTATTCATAGTCTTCAAGCCCGTCAATAATAGCCTGGAGTTTATCAACGGCCGGGCTGGTTTCCTTATGTACTCGCATCGGGATGTGCTTCTTGTTGTTGTGAGTCGGCCACCTCATGACTAGCCGAGGGGCTGTGTCATGCCAGACGGGGTTCACCGGTGGTGGTGATGGCCGGGGTGTCACACCCCTCACATGAACTTCTAGGGTGGGCCAAGAGGTCTGCCTTTTTCTATTCTTATTAGGTACAGCTTGCCAGCCCCCCTGGTCCTGAGCTGGTCCCCGGACAAAAGCTTCATAAGAGGGGCGGGTACTGGTCTCCACCCATTCTTTAGGAAACTCCTGGTACAACGACACCATGTTGACGGCGGGAGCCAAGTTGGGCAGCTCGTGCAGCTGTGGAGGATCTACTTTGTGCTCGCCCATGTCCAGCTCTCCATTCTTGATTAAGGACTCAATGACGTCCTTGAAGACGTAGCAGTCTTTAATGGTGTGCCCGAGCATCTGGTGGTACTGGCAGAAGCGTGGGTCGTCCTTCTTCTTCAGGTCATCGGGCCTCTTCGGTTCTGGCAACGTGATTTTATTGTAGCCGGTTGCCCACTCGAACAGGAGCCTGGACTTGTCTCAAGAGAAAGAGTATAGCTTATTTCTCATTTTCTCCCTCAGCGAGGGACCTTCCCGTCGTTCCGTTGGTCTAGGCGGGGGAGGGTTGGCAGCCCCTTTAGCTTTTTCCTTTTGTTTCTCAAAGGTCTGGAAATCCAGTGCATGCACCTCTGGGGGAACTGGCTTCTTCTCAGTCTACCTAGCTCTCTGGCTTGATGCGGCCGAGTGGAAGAGTACCAGGCAAGGAACGCCTCAATCTCAGCCACTATGTTGTTCATACAGTCAAATGTCTTGACCTCAGTGCTGATCATCCTTTCTAGGATCTCTTTCTTCAAGTTCTGGTTGCAGATCTGCACTGCGTCCTCTTGATGTGGGGGACGTCTGAACCTCATACCGAGGTTCCTCTATCTTTTAATGTAGTCGAGTGCCGACTCATCATTCCTCTGCCTCGTGGCTTGGAGCTCTGCCACAGTGACCTCCCGTTCAGCAATATAACATCTTTCTTTAAACTTTTTTTGCATATCGGGCCAGTCAATGATAGACCCGGTGGGCAAGCTCGAGTACCATTAAAAGACGAGCCCAGTGAGTGTTGAGCCGAAGAATTTAAGGAGATAAGCCTCATCAGTAGCCAGATCTCCCATAACATTCACATAATAGGCAATGTGCTCCCTGGGAGACCCTTGCCCGTTGAACTTTTCAAATTTCGGTGGCTTGGTGACGCCAACCGAAAGTTTCTTGGCAGCATAATGAGCCGGGTAGGGCACTCGGTAGATGTCAAACAGCTTTTGATCACCATTGCCCCTCTCTGCCAGCTTCATGTCAATCATCTGTTCAAGCATCAACCGGCTGACCGCTGCGGGGTCGAACGGATTTGGGTAAAAGTGGGTAGGCTGCGCCCTTGGAGTAGTCAACACTGTCCCTTGCGGGGCCATAGGAGACCCTTTGAAGGACAAAATGGGTGGCAGAGTCGGTGCTGTGTGTTGTACCTGTTGCAGGGGCACGCCCCCAGTGTAGCTGGGTATCAGCGAAGGTGCTGCCGCCTGCGGAGGCGCTTCGGAAGACTGCCCGTTGCCCCCGGGCGCTTCGAGCAAAGCCTCGGTCTGCCCAGATGTCGATGGTTGTACATTCCTCTCGTTCAGCTGCTTCTTCAACAGTTCAATCTCCTGCTGGTACTGCTGTACCATATACAACATTGTAGGGTCATTCGTGGGGAGACTAGGAGTACCCCCTGCTTCGTCAGCCGGCGTCTCTTCCGATAATGTGGACGGCCCACCGCTGGTGCCCCCGGTAGGGATGACATTGGCAGCCAGGGCCATGGAGGGTTCTTCATAGGAGGTCTCTTCAACACCCACCCGCGCCACCTCGCTTGCCGCTCTCCCTCTTCTAGTAAGGGGACCGGGTCTCGCGGCGAGTCTGGCCACCTCTTCGGGGTCGATAGGTAGAGCTCCATACCGACCGAACACTCCTGCCATGTTGCAAGTGTAGACTCTCCAATTTCTGTTTCTTCTTGCCATCCTCCTCGACGGCCTGCCTGGGAACACCAGTCTATCGAAGATCGATCTTCGGGGCTGCGCTTCCTCCCGCAAAGGGGACTGACGCAGCTCCTCAGAGCGGTTCCTCGATTCTACGCTGGGCACAGGTTGGGTTTCTTCTTCTTGGAAGGTGAAGGCCATTATCCCCAGTAGTCTCTGGCGGCCCGAAGGGGTGCTCCCCGGGCCTCGGAGGTAATTCCTCAAGGCTTGCTCCACCCCTTCCCACTCCTGGTCGATCAGGGGGAGAAGCCGGTGATTGCATGCCGATGGCTGCAACAGGAGTGTAATCCGTAGGCCTTGGGCGGGCAGCCTGGTGTCGACGCCTATGGTGCTGGCGGTGGATATTTTCTGGCAGTGTCGGTGTAGCAGATGCCAGCTGGTAGGCCGGGGGCGTCACTTCGACCCTCTCATCTCGTCGGGCCCTTCTCGGGCGGATGGAGCTGGGCCCCACTTGGGCGGGTGTAGTGGTCTGGGCTTCTTTGGGGATCCAGACTTGCTTGAGCTTAGCCGACTTGTGAACCGACGTGTTCTTCGATGCTGCGGCGGGGACGGCGGGCACCACCTTCTCTTTCATCTTCTCTAGCCCTTGGAAGGAGTTGCGGACTGGAACAGTTGGCATGATGCGGTCTGGAATCACTTCAGACCTCTGCCCATTAAGGTGGACTCGAACGCTCCTGACGGTCATGGACTTTTCGGAGCTAAAGATTCGGCGCCCGGGGTTCGCGCCAGCATTATTCCTTTGGAGCCTCCTCCGGTGAGATGCCGATTCCTGGTGAGGTGGGCCGACAGTCTGGCGCACATGGTGCACGTTGCAGCTTAGCATCCCAGTCGGGACGGTGTTGTTGTTTTTGGCCGGGGATCGGTCGGCAGTAGCTTCAGTGACTCCCTGGGTAGGAGTGCCAGTCTCGGGCTAGTCGGACGCTTCCACGTCCAGTATGTTGACGAAGGCCACCCCAAGGAAGTTGGGGAAGCCAACCACGGGAGGGAAGCTCCCGAAGTTGAGGGGGACGGCGAGATAGCCGCCCCTGACGTGACTCTTGATGGGCTGGGAACCGAAGGTGGTCGCCATCCTCGATGTCAAAGTGTGATTTTTTTGCATTTACAAAAATAGCGTAATTAGTATTACAAGAAGGGGGCTGCGGGGCCCCTAATTCCGGCAAAGAGATGAAGGGTGGCTCGGTCCCACCGGGCGTGCCAGACTTGTGGATGTACTTTTATTCTATTCATCTGGTGATTCGTTTGTTGGATTATTAGGTTTGTTAGGTGCATGGGCATGTTAGTCACAAAGTGATAATTTATTTGGGCTCCGAAGAGCCATGGGTGCGCTCGATCTGACTCGGTCAGACGATTGTGTGGTTCGGGTCGGGACCAAATCCCGCCATGCCATAAAGGCCACGACGTCATTTACATCCCCAATACGAGGGAACACCCTTGATTAATTACCGAGATTAGGGGCACTGCGGCCTAAAAGAATTAATATGATGAGGACATCACCAGCAATTTCATATGATCGAGGATCCCGATACTCGCCGCCTAAGCTACATCTTGTTCACCACGTTATTTCGAGTCCTATGATGTAATTTTCATTTTTTACTCATGTAATTTGCCTTTTATTTGAGTCTTGTACCTAGGTTATTAAGTCATTTCCCTAAGTTCGAGTCTCATTAGGCTATGGTGCTTGCTATTGGGCCTATTTCTTTGGGCTAGGCCCATGGGCGCACCCCCCCTTCCTTGGTTATCTGTTAGTATGTTAAAAGTCAGGGTCTTATATGTAAAAGTGGGTTTCCTATAAATAGGACCCCAATCCCTCAGTTGTAAGCTAATGAATATTTGAGTAAAAACTTGCCACAAGAATTGTGCCCCCCCCCTCTCTAGCTCTCTCTCTCTCTCTCACTAGCTCTCTCTCTCCCTCTCTCTCTCTCTAAAAGGGGCGAACCCCTCTCTCTCTCCTCTCTCCTCTCTCCTCTCTCTCCAGATTGCGCACCATTCTCTCTCTCCTCACCTTGCCACCTCAGCTGCCACATCACCCTCCCACCCCTTCACCTTCCCAAAGCCCTTAACTCCACTTCAATTCCCCCCACTTCCCAAGCAACCCTTCCTATTCCCTATACACCCTTTCACCTTCCCAAGGAAGACTCCCCTCTCCCAAGGAATCTTTCCCCTCCCCTAGACAACCCCTCCATCTCCCTAGACCACCATTAACACCACTCATTAACCCATCTCACCCAAATCAAGAAGAAGCCCCTCCCCATTCCTCCAAGCCAATTGCGCCCCCACCACCTCACCACCTCCACCCCTTGGCCATCTCCTCCCCTCCTTCCTCCCTCACCTCCCCTTGCCACCTCCCAACCATTCCCCACCACCAAAGCAACCATTTCCCCTCTCCATCCACCAAAGAAACCTCCCCCTTCAACCCTTTCTCTCCAAAACTGTGTGCAGCTGAAGCCCTGCAGAACAGCCGCCTGTTGCAGTGCTGTCCACGACCTCATCCCGGAGCTCCTGGGGGCGTGGCCTACATCGTCGGAAAGATCTCCAAGTCAACTTCGTAGGCGAGGTGGAATCATCCCATTCCGACGTAGCTACAGTTCATGGTGCCCATTCTCCCTCGGCTGCGCAGATCTCCCCCTGCAGAGTACCAGAACCCAACTTGAAGCTGTACCACGACAAACGACGGATGATTCAGACTACAAGCCCTTCTGCAAAGTACATCTTCCTCCAGTCCTCTACCAGGATCAAGAAGCGGAACTGCGTTCGGCATCCGGAGGCCGGAGTTCTCGTTTTCCTCCCTCGGTTGGTCGGGCCTGCCTCCCACAGTCTGCAGCGACCTACCTCCACTCTTCTGAGTCTCCCCGTCCTCACCGACATCAGACGACTGCTCCGCCAGTTTTTCTGCGAAGAGGGCTCGACCACGGTTCCAGAAATTCTGGCGGCTCATGATTCAGAGCTCGGGAACGGCCAGGATAGCTTCTGCAAGTCACTGTTTGTATCAGGTAGCTGCTGCCGAGTTACTGCCACCAAGTACCTGAACCTGAAAGAAAGCTGTGCCACGGCGGACCCTAGCAGAACCAAGCCGAGGTTTCTTCATCAAAGTTCTCCCACGTCCTGTCCTCTTCCAGGATCAGGAAACGGAACTGCATTTAGGTTCCGTGGGACAGAGTTATCAAGTTTCTCCTCCGACTGCTCCACGCTGCTTCCCCAAGTATGCTACGACCTGCCAGCACCGTCTCGGGTCCCCCGATCTCCTCCGACCTTATCCGGCTTCCCCGTCAGTTTCTCTGCGAAGTAGATCGACCACAATTCCAGAAACGCCAACGGCTCGTGATTCAGAGGTCGGGAGCGGCCGGTGTAGCTTCTGCAAGTCACTGTTCATATCAGGTAGTTGCTGCGGCCAGATTCTGCCACCCTGTTCAAAGCTCGACCCGGACCAGCAGCTGCAGTAGAAGAAATCAAGAAAATTCGGAGCCATCCGCGCGCCAGATACGAAGATCCCCACGCTGGTCTCGCCACCAGCAAAATTCAGGAACGTGATCTACAGCCCCGGGACCGTCTGGATGTCAGCCATCACAGCCTGCAAGTGGAACAACTTCGGCTTCCTTCTTCCGTTCTCCGACGGTTTTCCCGTCCCCGCCTGGCCGGCTTATCACCCCTCCCTGTGTGGAGGTAGTGTTTGATTGTATTTGATCATCCCTTCCCCGAGGTCACCCTCTTGCGCGAGGTGTAGTGATTGTAATTAACTAAACAGGATTCAAGCATCATCGGCGCGGCGTGCGGGTAGCCCACGCTTCCCCGCTCGCCCTCATCTCCGGCCGGGATCGGCGTCCTCACGCCAACCAGGTGAGCTTCTGGCCACTCTTCTTTGCTGGTTTATTACCATTGCTTAGCTTAGTATCATTTTTAGTTGCCCGTCGGTGGTGAGGCGAGCGCCCGATCCAAAACCATCAATTCGAGTGTCCGCCGCGGAGCGAGTTGTGAGAGAGCCGCTACATCCCACGCCCGTGGCGTGCTGGCCGCCCACGGAATTGGGGCATCCCTGGCCCATTGGGGTCCAACCTTAGCTGGCCATACCCTTGGAACATTGAGGTTCAACCCCGGACCCTCACCGCCATCGCCGGTCCTCCTACGGACCCGAGTGTGCCAACGCGAGTGAGTCCGCTTGTGTCACGTTGCCTAAATCGTTGTGTTGCTTGCAAATTTAAGTCCGAGGGGTCGTGTCACATCATAATACTAACTGCGTAATGGTAAGGTGGAATGAATCACACTAAGGACCTGCATCGGGATACGAGCCATTGGCCATGTCGGTCACTCACGGACCGTTTCATGTTCGGACGAAAGGCCGCAACGGAAATGCGACAGAAATCGAGGTGAATCCGTTTGAATGTCTGCCGAATGTACGACAATTTTAATAATGGCTCGGAAGGGATCCGGCCTGAGAAACGGGTCCGGTTTGACTGGAATGTCGGCCCAAGGCGAGATCGGGTCACGGTCACATTGGGATAATTCTCAAGACTCAGGCCCGGCCTGCTAGGGCAACATTACTGTTCCTTCAGCACCGGGTCATGGGGAGAGACGGGGCTGCAATGTGGACCCTAGGATTTTTTTTTACTATATGGGATTTTAATTAAATAATTTTATTTCCTTTTATGCATCCTTTTTGGGTGGTTTTTCCTATTTATTTGTCATTATTGTTATTATTATTATTTTTTGATTACACATCTTTCCCATTTTGTTTATTTATTATATGTTTAGATTTATTTATTCATTATGCCCCCCCTTTATTATTATTATTATTATCATTATATCTTTTTTATTATTGTTTTTTTGTTGTTTTGATCATTATGGTTATCATATTTTCCTTTTTTGTTTACACATTTTTTTATATGGAGGAGTGGGCCGCTAGAGGCCGAGGAGAGGTGTACCGGCGAAGGCAGGGAGAGAATGCCGGAGAGGGGTGAAGGCTGCACCGGTGAAAGGGGCTGGGGAGTGTGCCGACGGAGGCTTGGAAGGGTGTACCGGGCTAGGGTTTGAGCAGGGGTTACACCGAGTCAGGAATGTGCCGGGGAAAGGGGTAGGAGGCGTGCTGGGCTAGGGACGCAGAGTGTGTCGGCCAGGGCTCATGTGGAGTGTGCCGGGGAGGCCGAGCTAGGGGCTGTGCCGGCCAAGGTCCATGGGCAGAGGGTGTACCGGGCTGAGGATGCTGAAGGTGTATGCCGGTGAGGGCAAGGGCAGACTGCTCCGACGAAGGCCCAGGGGCAAGCGTGCCGGACAGGGTCTGAAAGGGGCCCACTCCTCCTCCACTCTCTTATGCCCTTCTTTTCTTTTCTTCCTCGACTCCATGCAGTTTGCATAAGTTTTCTTCTCCTCCCCCCCCTTTTTTGCAGGACGAGTATTCAAGTTGCTTAGTTGTTGTTCAGTCCGGTTCTCTTTGTGTTGATTGCAGTTCCCTTACCTTGGTTGAAGCGTTCTACCGTTGTTCATTTCATTGGTTTGTTGCTTCCTTTTGTCTTTTAACTTGTTGTTGTTTCATTGGTTTGTTGCTTCCTTTTGTCTTTTAACTTGTTGTTTCATTGGTTTGTTGCTTCCTTTTGTCTTTTAACATGTTATTTTTAACGAAAATTCGGCAGCATCTCCCCTTGACCCGAGTGGTAAGGGAGATAAAGGGAACGCGCCCACATGGAGTGGCGGAATCGGACGATTGGAGGTGCGTGAAAAGGGCGACAACACCTTTGATAAAACCTCGGAAAACTTGGAAGAAATGACGGACCGGAGACCTCTCTAGGACTGGCTAGGGGCGCACCGGGCAAGAGGGAGGGACTTGTGACTAGTGTGCCGGCCAGGGAGCCAGCAGGGGCTGGGGAGGTGTGCCTGGCTAAGGGAGGCCAGGGTGTGCCGGGCTGAAGGGCACAAGGTGTGCTGGGCAAAGAAGGCACGGGTGTGCCGGGTAAGGGTAGAAAGGGTGTACCGGTCAGGGAAACTGTGCCGGTGAAGGGTTGATCTGGGGGTGCTGGGTAGAGGTCAAGGTGTGCCGCTGAAGAAGTGTATCGGTGGGGGTTGGCTTAGGGGCGTACCGGTCAAGGGCTAGGAGACTGCACCGGGCAAGAAAGGCTGTGGCTGGATGGGTTGGAACTGGAGAGGGGAAGGAGGCCATGGCTCTTGGCTCAATCAGTGCAAGTGGGAGGCTTCAGCTAGGCCAAGGGGGAGGTGAAACAGAGGGGCTACTAGCCGCACTCAAGGGGCACGACAGTGAACCCCATGGGAAGGCCGGTAACATTGAAGACAAAGCATGATCGGCACAGGAAGGGAAAAGCCACCGGAGGTAGGAGGAAGAAGTACCCAAGCAAACAGAGACAGTAAAAAAAAAACTCAAGAAAAGGTTTTCATTCATGAAGAATAGGGACCAAAACCGCCCATGTACATTTCAGAACATCGGGGTAGAAGATACAACCATGAGAGGAAGAAGAGAGGTGAGGGGAAGAAAGAATGGGGGAGAGTGTTGGGGTGGAGCAGGGGCGATGGCTCCCTGCTCCCCCAACACTCTCTGCTACATGCTCTGTCTCACTCAGCTCTCTCTCTTACTCTCTTCCTCTTCCGGTGGCCGTCGGGAGCTCTCTTTCTTCCTCTCTTCTTCTTCTTCTCTTCTCTTTCACCTGGAAGCACTGCAGTCACTGTGCGTGCTGCTCTCTGTTCTCTGTCTGTGTGTCTTGTTCACCGGAGAAGAGGGGTTTTTATACCCCACATGGTGGGAACGCCCGAACGAGACCGGCGGAGGCGGGAAGCGACCGGCATTAATGGGGATTTGACTTCCCCGTCCTCGGTGGCAGGAGGAGTAGGCAGCGTGTCCCCCTCCCCGGTTGACACCTCAGCTAACCCATTACGCGCCAAGGATCTATAGGGCGTGGGCATTAGATTGTGTCTGCCGGATGTGTCAGGTAGCATAGTTCAGGGCGTGTCGCTGGAGGGCAGGAACACTTTGCCGCTGGAAGACACAGCAAGCGTGCCGCTGAGGATGGGGGCCGCCAATGTGTACCGTTGAAGCGCCATAGAGGCGTGTCGCTGAGAGACCCCTTCAGGGTGTGCCGCTGGGCGATGGCTGCCCTGGGCGTGCCGGGGAAGGGCACCTCAGGTGTGCTGTTGAGGAGCCCAGAAGGGGAGTGCCGGCGAGGGGGCACGCAGGGGGTGTGCCGACGAGGGGGCACACAGGGGGTGTGCCGCTGAAAGCTTCATAGGGGTGTGCCACTGAGGGCACCCAGGGGGTGTGTCGGTGAAGCTTCATGGCGGGTGTGCCGGTGGGGGGCATCCACCGGTGTGCCGCTGAAGAGGCTACAGGGTGTGCCACTGAGGGGCGGAAGGGTGTGCCATTGGAAGGCCACATTGAGCGTGCCGCTGAAGAGGCACGGGTGTGTGCCGTTGACGGCAGCAAGAGTGTGTCGTTGAGGTAGACTTGAGCCCGTTTCGAGCCAGATTAACGGTCCACTTAGTTCTCTTCGGGGCCCACGGGTTGTGAGCTTCCTGAGGGTTGATTTCTCTTCGCTGTCGTGACTTCGGAGATGGCTTTACGACAGTGTGTGTTTGTTCGAAGAGTCCGGATGACCCATCTTCTCCGCAGCTTCTTCAGTTGAGGTTGTTGTTGATGTGAGACTGGACGGGACATATGGGCATGAAATTTTACACGTCCACACTAGGCCACCTAAATCCCTAGGAAATATCATACAATACCATTGCCTAGACTCCCTCTAATCTCCTTGGACTTCTCCTACCCCATGGGGAGTAAGGAAGTTGAGATTCTAGTGATACGAGGAGGGGACTCCCTTCAGGATTCCAAGGATACCATGGCCAATGATGACGTCGAACCCGAGCATTCCTTTCACGACTGTGAAGTCAGCTCTGAAGATGGTTTGCCGTGGGACAGTTCCCAATGTGATTGGAAGAGATATCTAACATTCAGAACATACAATAGACCCATAAAATCCAAATAAAGGAGTGCACAGAGGGCTAAGGTGAGAAGAATCAACACCCATTAGCCAGTCGTAAGTGTTGACACCAAAAAAAAAATGGACCAGACCCAATACAAAAATTAGAATAGAAGAAGAGAAGGGGGATGGGCCAAATTTGAATGGGCCAAGCCTAATACAAGAATCTAGAAGGGCGCACAAGGCCATAAGCACAAATAGAAGAAAGAGAGGGCCCAAGAGGAAAAGGGAGGGATTTTTTTTAAAAAAATGGAAATAGGAGGTAATTCATGGTTACTGTTCATGCTATAGTAACCTGTGTCTTTGTCTCACACCCCGTGTGCCCCCTTTCCCCCCTTTCTCACAACTATGTCCGGTGGAAACGCCAAACACCCAACAGCCCGTGCGGCCGACCGGCGGGCCATGGCGTTGGCCATCAGGCCGTCGCAGCACCCGGTGTGCCCTCGCGCTAGTTCGAATGAAGCCTCCCCCGTTCATCCCGAGCATTCAATGCTCACAGGCCCCCCTCTCCGATGCCAGCGGCGCACATCGCATTTTTGGGAAACCTCGGTCTGCCAACGACGAAGGCAGAAGTGTGGCCACCCCCGCGAATGGAAATCTCCTCTACCGGAGAAGCAATGGCCGCAGCAACCGTGGGAAGAACGCCAACAGCAGCAGAAGCAAGATCTGGAGGAGGCTCCCCTCGAGCGAGAAGGTCTCGAGCCCCCTATACGAAGGCCCCTACGGCGAAGAAAACGCCTCGGGCTGAGTCGGGAAGCAAAAAAAAAAAAACCTTCGTTTCTCACTCCAACCCTTTTAGCTCTAGCCACCCAGGGTGCTGTGAGGAAGATCAGAGATAAGAGAAAGGGAGTGAGTTGAGGGAGGGAAGAGGGGCGACAGTGCTGTAAGAGGGTGGGACTTTTCCCCATCGCTTGTATTTCCTTTTTTTCTTTTCCCCCTTTTGTCCTATGATGTATGATATCTGCTATCTCCCCTGATGTAATTTTCTTTCAAGAAGAACTGAGATGAAGGGGGTCTGCTCCCTGATTTCCTTTCATGGACATGGTGTCCGTTTCCCTACTATGCGTATTTGGATATGATATATATATATATATATATATATCTGAATGTGCCTCTTAGAACTGAGATGAAGGGGGTCTGCTCCCTGATTTCCTTTCATGGACATGGTGTCCGTTTCCCTACTATGCATATTTGGATATTATATATATATATATATATATATATCTGAATGTGCCTCTTATATCTCCCTACCAGATGCTGCATGTCCTTGGGTTTCCTTGGTCTTATGAGTTGGTGTCTTCATAGACAGCAGGGATGTGCATTTACACGCAAGGGGGATATAATATATATATATATGCCTACCTCAGCTCTGCCTGTTCTATCTATACATGCATGGGTGGGTATCATGTAGATATATATCTTATGCTATATTTAATCCTGCTTTTTTTAGCAGATATGTGAACCGTCTAGTGATTTCTTTGACCTTCTACTCGACTCTCATATCCTCTAAATCCCACCTCGGTGTCTAGCTGGCTCCCACCACCATGTTATCGAAGAGATGTGGCACATGGGATTCGTCCCGAGTCGAGTCTTCCTCATAAATCTTTCCCTGCTGCCCCTCGAATTTCTGATCACTCTTGGACCCCCGGGGGCTCATCCCTCTTATGATGTGGACTCCGGGGACTCCCTTTGACGAGTGAACATGGATGGTTTATGCTTCGAAAAAAGATTTTCAAGACCACGCTCCAGAAACGGAAGTGTGTTTCCCCCGGTTGATAGGATCCCTAGCAGGCTCGCCCTCGAGACTCCTCTATAGTCCACTCGGGTTTACGGGGTCATTGCTTTCGAGCGCACCCTATGTGTTTTGGGGTCACCTTGGAGTCCTTTCCATGGATGGTGTCCCCCATTTGTGTAATATCTCGAATTCCCATGTACGTCCACAACTACCTGTAACGACCCAAGATCCAGATACCGGGAGGAGCCCGATACTGTTCGAATCCTGGCCCGCCGCCCATGAGTCGGGAGGGCTTGGAAGGGCTAAAAGGAGTGTGGAGGCACAAAGAAATAGGAAATAAGATAGAACAAATCAACAATTAACAGAAATAAATAAACAAACCACAACGGCATAGTCCAGTCCAATAGAAAGTATAGTCTAAAGTAGTAAAGCATACCACATGCTAAGTGAACACTCGGTCCGGTGAGCTGGCAACTAAGAACCTCCGAATAGCACCCTCGAACCTCGAGGAAGAACTGCCGCACCTGAAACACATGGGTGAGCCTCCTGTCACTGGCTCAGTAGGGATCCCGCGGAGCCCCAATCGAGAAATAACGGCAGTAACGGAAAGGAAAGAAACAAGAACTACAGCAGGAACAGCGAACCGGTGGCTAGTCAAAACTTGACACTACAGCTACTCCTACTGTACCAGCAACAGAAAGAGAGAGCCCGATCTCACAATCGAGAATCGGAACACTCTGACACCAGACCTATCGAGGAAACACTCACGGCAACCCTGCCGTAGAAGTCTGCCTACACAGGCATGACCAACCTGGACCGCACAGTCCCACACTAGCACGACGAAGCCTCGGTAATCCTTACCGGGCACCCCTAACCACCACCTCGGAAAGCACGCTGGAACGGTCCAGAAACTAAGTCTCGCAGACGGGAAATGAAACTCGGAACCATGAGAGTCACGTCTCACGTGACAGGAGTACCTATCCACTAGAAGTAAGGCTGGATGCGTCCACTGACGACTTAGTCCGCACCTCGGGTGTCCCCCTCGACCCTTGGTGGAACGGGGACACCGTACTAGTAACCACAGAACAAGGACTGGTCGGGGTCGCGCTCATCAGCGCGGGTCCGCTGCCCCTGACCACGTGTGCACATACAGACCGTACGTCCTAGGTCAGGCCCTTTGACTGGTTTTCCCTTCAGCTGGACTCTGACATCAAAATGTGGGGCCCGACGGTAAACCAGCCTAAAAATCGTCTATCGGGGTAGCCTCGCCACCACTCCCTCGTGGGACCACTCGCATGTCGGAAGGCTACGACTAGTGGGGAGTCACTGATGTGACCACTCTCCGAGGAGAAACTCTGAGAAACACGCACGCACCCTGCGTGAAAGTCACGAAGGACCAAGTGGCACCAAACCACTAGACTCTGGGCGGTCCTCTAGACTCTCTAAATCCAACGGTCCTTGAGTCACAAGACTCGGGGTCAAGACCGTCGTACGCAACGGCATAATGCCGTTAATCTAGCCTAATCCTTAGGTCTAAAACCACGGTAGCAGGAATAACGAGGCAGCTCACAAGCCGCCGAGACCATCCCCTCAAAAAGGGAACTCAAGAGACCTCCAGCCCCAGCCTGGGTAACTGGACTCACAGCCCAAGGCCACACGCATGGCCCACGTGGAAAGCATAGATGCACGATTCCCAAGGTAGCTCACAAGCCGCCACACCGATTCGCCATCCCAGGGAAAAGCGGAAAACCTCCAGCCCCAGGTTGGGCAACTGGACTAGCAGTCCAAGGCCTTACGCACGGCCCACTCAGAAACTGCTTTCCGGAAGAACTCACAATGTGCGGGGAAGCCCCACCGCACTCATGACGATACACGGCGACCCAATCAAGCGTAACACAAAGCCCAGAACACACACACAGGGTCACCGGACCCCTGAACAGACGGTGACGCCAATCGAGGTAACACGGAACCTCCAGACACCCCAGAAACACGAACACAGAACTCACGGGGAGTCCGAGAGACTCACGAGGCCGAAGGTCGACCACTAGGTCACAACCGGGTCGACCGGAGACCAACATAACCCTAAACGGGCTTGGCAAGCACAAAACCCAAGTGGCGGTCCTCCCTGGACCATCACAGACTAGGCGGTCTGGCTGGGACCGCATAGCCTGGCTTAGCGGTCCAGCCAGGACCGTATAGCCCCAGGTGCTTTCAGAACCCAGGCAGTCACCCTCAGACCGCCCAGAAGAGTAGCGGTCTATTGCCTGACCGCTGGGTGTCACCTAGCAGTCAGTCGCATGGCCGCTACACCTCCTAGCCTCGAACGGAACCAAACGGAAAATGGTCGAGCCCTGACCGCTTAATGAGCTAGGTGGTCCACTCTAGACCGCAAAACAAGCCAGACGGACTATCACACGACCGCCTAGAAAATTGACATAAGGGGTGAGCGATGGTCAGACCAAAACCGCCCAACGAGGAAAACAGTCTACCTTAGATTGCTAAGACAGGCAGAGCGGTCTATCGCAGGACCGTAGCCCCAAAACACGTTGAAACAGATAATAAACGGTCACCCTAGGGACCGCTTCACTTATAGGCGGTTTCTGTTAAACCGTTTCTATGTCATTAATTGAGCATGGTGGGAAATGCCCCAAAACGCCATTCCACGCCCCATTCACCCCCGGGTGAAGGGGGGGAAACCCTTCCCTATGCCCCTAGGCATTCAATGATTCCCTCAAACCATCAAATAACGCGATAAAACTCTAGATCCGGCTCACTCCTCAAAAATATGGTTTTTCCCCAAAACGCAAGAATATGCCCGCTCGGCTCACCACGGCCTACCAAAATCGCGGGAAAGAAAGTACATGAGCTGGGATCCATCTCCCTACCTCCACCGAAGATTTCACGCGCCATGGACGCCGATCCACCAAGAAAATGCCACGAAACCCCACCGGCATCCCACGCTCACGAATCGGCTTCACCTCACCGCCATGCCTCGATCCTCGCTCCGTCTGTTGAGTAGTGGATGGCGGATCTAGAGGGGAGGGGTGAATAGATCTACCCCTCTTTTCACAGAACACCCCTCTTTAAAGCTAGATAAAAAGGATATTATCGGAATACAGCTAGTTTAGCGTAGCACACAACGATTGGCTTAGAAAAATGCAGAAGTAAAATAAACATTGAACCTAAGCATGCATCTAGCACAAAGCAATCGCACAATCAAACCATAACACATGAGATTTTAAGGTGGTTCGGACTGAATCCCCAGTCCTACGTCCACCCCTCACCAAACCCGGTGAGGCTTCACTAGTGCAGCGCACCAAACCGTAGATCAGAGAACTTCCGATTGCCTTCATACTAACCACCAGTAGGGACGACAACATCGCATATTGGATCACCTTCCAACTGCCTTCCTACTAACCGCGGTAGGGACGATTCACAGTTTCAATAACTTGAACAAAATGAAAAGAGAACAAGATGAAAATATTCAAACAAGATATGGAGATATGCTAGAATCTAAAAGATCTTGTCTGAAATGAAGGAGGTGAATCTGATTCTTCAGCAAGGGCTACCTCTTTTTCTTCTTGTCTTCACACGATGTAGATCACCAATAAAGGCTTCTTCTTCTTCGCAAAGCTCTCCTCTTGATTCAACAACAATGGCTTCTTCTACCTTGTGAAATCAGCTTCCTTGGATCCCCTTGATAGCCTTACTTGCTTGTACACTACCTTGGAAGTTGCTAGCTTGGATATGAGCTTAAAATACCTTGGAATGGATGAAGAACTTCTGCACGAAGTACTGTTCACGGATACAGTACTCTCTTCTTCTTTCCTTGGACAACCTCCGCTAGTCTCTCTTGATCTCCCTTTGATTCATTAGAGTTTCTAACCCCCTTTGTGTTGTTTTTATATCTCTTTGAATGGTCATAGACAAGCCCCAGACTAGATCCACAAATCATGGTAGATTGGGTGACTTTAGGATTAAACAAATCCAAGAAAAGGAGCTGCCCACGTTGAGAAATCGAAGTCAAAAATAGCTGCATTGGGGCTGCCGGTCGACCGGAAGTAGTGGTCGGTCGACCGAAATTTTACAGAGCCAACACCATTCGTTGCCGGCAATTTCGGTCGACCGGCAACATGGGGGCGGTCGATCGAACTGAGGGGCGATCGACCGAACTTTCTGGGCGGTCGACCCCTACTGAGAAAATCTGTAACATTTCGTCCCTGGAAATTCTGGTCGACCGATCTATGACCGGCGGTTGACCGAAACTTGAAATTTTCCCAATTTTGCTTCATTTAACCCCTTAAACTTGATTGCAGTCCATTCAAGTCTGTGACATCAAACTCTTTAGACCTTGAGGATATCTACTGAGTATTTGACCTTTCCTTAATGAATGCATAGACCTTTGGACGTTGAAGCCAAGTGTGCACGGCCCCATGTTGGCTATTCTTCATTGTGCATCGACCGTGGCTATGTGAAGTGTCAACTCTTGCTTTTTCTTGCTTCTTGAAGGGATTTGCATCCTTGCTTGGGCGCGATCATTGGGCTTTCACGTTTGCCATCTCCACTCCATTCTTTGGCCTATCAGTCATGAAAAAACATCAAGTATTTCAGTCATATGAGAGTGGGAAACATCAATTACTTATAGTGTTTAGCCATTATCAAAACCATGAATGTCAAATGACCACAGGGGCACAACATTCTCCCCCTTTTTGATGATGGCAACACTGTGATCATTATTTGGCAGTAATGTCTGATGAGGGTCTATGAACGATCTAGAGGGGGGGTGAATAGATCCGTCACCCAATTAAAACCGACTGCAGCAATCTCAAGTGCGGAAATAAAGCAAGCTGCTGCAGGACGACAGAGGGATAAGCGAAAGTGATCACAGAAAGCCAACTGTAGCAGATCTGAGCTTAAGCGATCCTAAGCATGCATCTACAGCGGATGAAAGAGATAACTAAGATGGACAACAATTCGCAAGACAAACATACAACAGACATGAAGTTTTTAAGGTGGTTCGATCTCAAGCCCGAGATCTACGTCCACCCCACACTCCAATCCGAAATGTGGCTTCAACCGCTGATACACAGCTTCAATTGCTGGGCCTCACAACTTGCCTATAACCGCTGACTAACAGCTTGACCGCTGGGCATTACAGCTTTGCCAACCGCTGGGGACTACAGCTTAACCCGTCCAGAGGAATCCTCCTCTGCCCGCTGAGCAATACAGCTTAGCTCTGCTGACTAACAGCTTGAAAACAAGGTTTCAGAAAACAAAATAGAAACAAACGAAAAATAAGAAATCTCAAATGGAATGTAGCTCACAATGAGCAATCTCAGTTCTAGTATCTGAACCAAGAAACTGATGAACAATCATTCAGAGAAAGTCTCTCAGACTCCTCTCACTCAACTATCTTTTCCTCTTCTCTCTAGATCGTTTCTTTTCTTCTCTGCTGCACTCTCTCTTTTTCTTCTGTTCTCAATAGCACGCACAAATCTTCTTGCACGATCATCATCTCCAGAAGGAGAAGTCTTCTTTTTATAGCATCAGCAGGTAGATGGGCGTGTGTCCTCCACACTTCCCGCCCAAATGCCTTGACCATGTGGAAGCATTTCAGCTTGCTGCGTTACACATGTCACGATCCTGGCACATCCTCCCTTCTTGGATCACGTGCCCTTCTTAGTTTCCTCGACCAGTAGTCCTGTCAGATCAAACTTGATTATCAGTTTGAATCAATATGAAGAAAGTGAAAAAATAATGCATCGAGTAGGTTTGAGAGTTGAACTACGCATGTATAGACTTGCCGGTGTGTAGTGCAGTATGCATGTAACAAAGTATGCACGATGAAGATGAATGCTTAGGCATGCCATCAAGGAGTGTGTGGACTTAGTGTGCATGCGTCCACGATGTACAGACTTGCTGGTGTGATGATGCATGAACTTAAATGCTCGTGCCAGCAACGGTTGTACAAACTTATGAATTAATGCACGAACTTAATTGCTAGTGTCAACACAGATTGTACAGACTTTGATGAGAAAGATGCACACATGCACAATAAACACAGATGCACTGACTAAGCCACAAGCTGAGCTAACGGATGTATAGACTTGCTCAGTCATTAAACCAACCGAGTGCAGACTTAGTGTACGCATGAAACAAACGAGTGCACTGACTATGGCTAACACATGCAAACATGCATCGATCAGTGATATGCAAGAGATGGTCAATGCACTAACTATGTGGCGTGCAACTATAATTAATGCACCAATGCAAGCTATGCACGAACTAGAATAGATCTGATGTAGAGAACAGACAATGCACCGTATAGCTGCGTCAACGCAATGCCCATACTATGTTAACGCACACCCCCTTTCCTCTTCATGCATGAAGTATATATGCTAAAGTATGAAGAACGATGAAGCATGCAGAACATTTACTAATTCTAATCTTACATGATTCATTAGTGGTTGCTATCATCAAAACTATATAACATCATCAAGGCACAGGGGGCACAACAATCTCCCCCTATCAAAACTATATCACATCATCAAGGCACATGGGACACAACAATCTCCCCCTTTTTGATGATGGCAACACAATGAATAGATGCCATGAGATCGGTTCATGCATGCACAGACTTATGCACTAATAGATGTACAGACTTATGCACTGATAGACGTATGCACTAAATGAGACTCCTATCCCATTTCCCCCTACACATTCTCCCCCTTTGCCACCAGCAAATAAGGAGGAAAGACAGGAGCAACGTTCTATGTGGCAGTTCAGAATGTGAGCACATTATGACGCAACCCTTAAAATATATGAATTGAGCAATGACTTTCTTGATGTCAATTAGGTTTAACAGTGATAGAAGGTGAGGAGAAAGAACTGGCTTTCTGAGATAGGATCATATGCTTCAGTTATAGGAATGAACTTAAGTCACATGACCGTAATAGTCTAGGTCGATACAAGACCCTAGTTACTTCAGAGAAAGTGAAAGGCAAGGAAAGACACCTGAACTTGTATTGAGATTAAACAATTGACACTCAAGGATATTTGTTTGCTAAGAGTTATAGCAATTTCATTCACATGCTTCTGAAACATGAACTTATTGAACAGACAAGTATCATTTATGCCGTTGACATTAGGTGTATACCTTGATCAGAGGCTTATACCCCCAGTTACTAAGCACAAACTACTATATCTATTTCTGATCAAAGTTACAGGAATAATTTGCACCTTTGACGTTAAGGGTATACCTTGATCAGAGACCAATACCCCTAGTTACTCAGTGAAATCTCTCATTTCTTTGATGGAGACCTCAGTTTCTCAGTGAAACTTGGTCATTGCTCTGCCGCTTTGTTCACTTCTTTTTCTTTGATGATCTTAAATTTAGCTGCCCTTGTTATTTTTGGAGAGACTTGTTTAAGAACAATACATGATTCTTGGTTTTCAAACCTTAACCAACACTAAATCTGTCATGTTCAGGTACTGTGAGGACTTGTTCTATCATAATCATGAGATAGAGGTTAAGAGCTATAAATGCTTTCTATCATCTTATTTTCAGAAGACAGTCTTTTAAACTTTACAGTCTATTAAAGTTAAACCTTAGTTTCAATCAGTAAGCACATGTGATTCTTATAACAGAAGGGTTGTAATAATTTCAGCTCACGATAATGAACCAATCACTAGACTGTTATCCATTCTGTGAAGGAGTTGAACTTAGTTCTGATAATGCAAACCTCCCCCTAACAACAATATGCATTTCTAAACTATGCAATGATTCGACCTATCATGCAGTTAACACATTGGGTGCATCGACTATGTGTAGAGCATGCTTCAACATAAAGTGTATACAATGCAATTGATTGACTACATGCGCAACCATCCGTCGACTATATGCCCGACTATGCATCGACTACAGAGATAATATGTGCAAGATGTGCATCAACTTATGTACTCAGTCCACAGGTGGTTATTCCATCATCAAACAAATTTATTCACAAGTTCAAGAACATGCAAACCAATTATTTCAAGTACTCTAAAATATATTTCAAGAGAAAAATTAGTCATTTTCCTGCTAAAATTTACAAAGCCCCAGTTCTCTTCTTAGATATCTAAATCTTTCATTTCCAAGAGATTTTGTAAAAATATCAGTAACTTGTTTTTCAGTTTCAACAAAGACTAATTCAATTTCACTCTTGCTCACAGCATCTCTAAGAAAATGATGTTTAATATCAATGTGCTTAGTCTTAGAGTGGTGAACAGGATTTTTAGAAAGGCAGATGGCACTAGTGTTATCACATAGAATAAGAATACATCCCAGGTTTATCTGATAGTCTGATAGCTGATGTTTAATCCATAGTACCTGGGCAGCACAATTCCCTGCAGCAACATATTCTGCCTCTGCAGTGGAGAGTGCTACAGTGTGTTGCTTTTTAGAGGCCCAAGATACTAGGCAACCACCTAGGAATTGGCAATATCCACTAGTGCTCTTCCTATCTATCCGACACCCAGCATAGTTTGCATCAGTGTAAGATATAAGCTCGAACTCACACCTAGCAGGGTACCAAAGACCAAGTTCTTGGGTGCCTTACAGATACCTAAAGATCCTTTTCGCTGCACTAAAATGAGACTCCATAGGACTAGCCTGAAATCTAGCACATAAACATACTGCAAATTGTATATCAGGCCTAGATGCAGTGAGGTACAAAAGGGATCTGATCATACCTCTATACAACTTTTGATCCACTGGGTTACCTTTTGTATCTTGATCAAGACTTGTGGAGGTACCTATTGGAGCTGCATTGTCCTTGAGGTCTTCGAGCTTGTATTTCTTTAGGAGGTCCCTAATGTATTTGGACTGGGTGATAAAGGTTCCATCTTTTGTTTGAGTCACTTGCAATCCAAGGAAGAATTTCAGCTCACCCATTGAGCTCATTTCAAACTCTTGTGTCATTAAGTCAGAAAATTCCGTACACATCTTTGGGTTAGTTGAACCAAAAACAATGTCATCCACATAAATCTGAACAATAAGTATGTCAGGGTGACTTACCTTTGTAAACAACGTTTGGTCAATCTCACCTCTTAAGAACTTCTTGTCGGTAAGGAATTTACTGAGCATGTCATACCAAGCTCTAAGAGCTTGCTTCAAACCATAGAGAGCTTTATTCAACTTATATACATGAGAAGGGAAGTCTGAGCATTCAAATCCAGAAGGTTGATGAACAAAGACATCCTCCTTAATTTTCCCATTGAGAAAAGTGGATTTTACATCCATCTGCTGGAGATTTATTCCAAGGGAGCATGCATAAGCTAACAGAATTCTAATGGCTTCTAACCTAGCTACAGGAGCAAAAGACTCTTCAAAATCAATTCCGAATTCTTGGTTATACCCCTGAGCAACAAGTCTGGCCTTATTTTTGACAACATTACCTAGCTCATCAGTTTTATTTCTAAAGACCCACTTTGTCCCAGTGACATTTCCATCAATAGGAGGTGGGACTAGATGCCACACCTTGTTCTTGTCAAACTGATTAAGCTCCTCGTGCATGGCATTGATCCAATGCACATCCTTTAGGGCAATGTCAATGGACTTGGGTTCTACATGTGAAACCAATGCATATGCATTTAATTCATTTTGAGCTCTAAGAAAACCTCTAGTCCTAGGAGGTTCATGCAAATCACCAATGATGTTCTCTATAGGATGGTCTCTTAAGAATCTGACATTGGTAATTTGGTTACCTTGATCTTCATTTACCTCCCCCTGAACAGCAGGCTCTTCTGCATTGTTTTCTTCTGGCTCTTCTTCTTGATCTGATTGATCTGCAGATTGTCTTTCATTCAATATTTCTCCATCATCTTCTTTCCTGTAAAGACCATTTTCACATTTAGTCAGGGATTCATCAAAGACAATATGTGGAGATTCCTCAACAGTTTTAGAATCACGATTGTACACTCTATATGCTCTAGTGTATTCAGAATACCCAAGAAAAATTCCTGGATCACTTTTAGGTTCAAATTTATCAAGATCTCTTTTATCATTAACATGAATGAAACATTTACAGCCAAAGACCTTGAAATAAGTAATTGAAGGCTTCTTACCTTTCAAAATCTCATAAGGAGTTTTCTGAGTGAAAGGCCTTACCATGGCTCTGTTGATTACATGGCATGCAGTATTAACTGCTTCTGCCCAAAATTTTCTTGGTAAGCCACCTTCAACAAGCAGTGTACGGGCCATCTCCACAATTGTCACGTTCCTCCTTTCTACTATTCCATTCTGCTCAGGTGTTCTTGGTGAGGAGAACCGATGAGTAATCCCATTGACCCTGCAAAATTCATCAAATTGAGAATTCTTAAACTCACCTCCATGATCAGATAAAATATTTTAAATTAAAATTTTATTTTCTATTTTATTTTCAAATAGAACTCCTGAAATTCTATGAATGCATCATTTTTATGTGCAAAGAAAAAGACCCAAGTAAACCTAGAGAAGTCATCGACTAGGACATATCCATATCTCTTCCCTGACAAGCTGACTGAACGTGTGGGTCCAAATAAATCCATATGTATCAGCTCATAAGGTTTAAGGGACATGTTTTCAGTTCTTGATTTAAATGACTTTCTAGTTTGCTTGGACTGAGTACAAGTACCGCACACCTTATTTTCCTTCTTGAAAGAAATTTCAGGGAGTCCTCTAACCATGCTATGTTTATTCAATTTGTGCAGAACAATATAGCTGGCATGGCCTAATCTACGATGCCACAAGAATGCTAAATCAATTTTATTTGCAGTGAGGTAAATATTAGAATGAGCTAAATCATCTAAATCTACCAAATAAATGTTATTCACCCTTTTTCTTGAGAATTTAACTACATCGGAATCAGGTTCAAAGATTTTGCAATAATGAGAATCAAATACTACCTTGTGTCCTTTATCACAGAGCTGGCTGATACTAAGTAAGTTATATGTAAGACCATCAACCAGCAGTACTTCTTCAATGCAATAGGTAGTACACTTACCTACCTTACCTGACCTGATGATTTTACCCTTTGTATTTCCTCCAAAGATGATAAGACCTCCATTCTTCTCAGTCAGCATGCAAAATTTGGTCTTGTCTCCTGTCATATGCCTGAAGCAGCCACTATCAAGATACCACATATTGCTTCAGGCTACCAGGCATACCTGTAATCACAATCAGGTAGAGAATTTTGGAACCCAAAACTGTTTGGGCTCCGAAGCAGAAATAGAACAATTGAAACAAGACATCAATTGTTTAGGAATCCACATTTGTCTAAACATGGTTGGCTTAGTGGAATTCATGACATTCTGTTCATCATCTTTCTTTCTCTCAGCACCAACTGATTGAACCTTCTTCCTCTGGTGCTTTGGTTTACATTGAGTTCTGGCTCCATCTTTATTAGCAGCAAAATTGTTTTTGTGCCAGTGCCCAGGCCAATAGGTCCTCAGATAATTGCGGCCAACTGTAGTCCTAGACTGACCAACCCAGCTAGCAAATTTAGGTCTATGCCAATGAGTGGTAAAAGGTTGATATCTAGACCTCCCTTGGACCTGATTCCATCCAGACCTATAGAATTATTGCACCTGTTTCTGAGGATAAGTATAATAGGTCTGGACCTTGGGCTGGTGATTGTGGCTGTTCTAGCCCCATGCATCATTATGTCTCCCTTGCACTGTTGACCCACTAGACTTCTGTACAGATTTATGTTGGGTCTTCTTCTGGACATGTGATGATGGTGGAGACTTGGTGGCTTTGCCCTGGGGTTTAGACTTGCTTGGAGGCTGACCCCGAACCTGAGACTTATATTTGGGTGAAGGGCATGATCTGCTAAGCTCACCAACCTTCTGTTTACCCTTGTCCTTAGCACTGGACATTTTCGAATTAACAAATTTTGAAACAGAATTTTCACTTACCATTTTTATGAGAGGTCCCTTCTTTTTCTCTGTCACAAATGATATGGTTTTAATGGCAAAGCTTTTAGTGGCAGTTGAGTTGAATACAAGACCTTCTTTTCTAAAATTTACCTTTGACCCTAACAGAGCATTGAGATTGTCTGTGTATTTTCCTTTTGTCAACATTTTCTTTTTCTAAATTTTCAACTGTTTTCTTTAATTCAGAGTTCACACACAAAACAGCTTCATATTTCTCATTTGAAATTTTTGATTCATTTTCAAACATTTGAACTCTCAGTTTCAAATCATCAATGACATTCTTTAACAATTCATTTTCCTTTCTAGTATCTGTTAAAGCAAGCTTCAAATCATCAGACTCAGCACATGAAGATTTTAAACTATCATTTTCTGATTGCAGACAGGTAATTTTATCAGACATGGTTTTATCATTCATAAGTGAGTTTACTTTCTTCTTCAAATGCCTGTTCTCTTTTCTAATATCATCTACTTTATCTAGCAAGTCTCCGTAAGCATCCTCCCAATCAGAAATTGTATAGTGCTCGAAGGGAGAGGATACCTCATCGGAGTCTTCTTCTTCCTTTTCATCATTCCTGGCCATCAGGTAGATGAGCTTTTCTTCGCCTTCACTTTCTGATGTACTGCTCAAATTGCCCTCGTCCTCGTCGCTCCTTGTGCTCACCATTGCTTTTCCTTTGGGAGCTATTTTCTTGGACTTTTCTTTCAGCTTCTGGATCTCTGGACAATCTACCTTTATATGCCCAGCCTTCCTGCAATGATAGCAAACATTAGTGTCAGGTTTCTTAGCTTGGTTGGACCTATATCTGTTGTGTCACCGGCCGCTGAATTGTCTTCGGCCGAAATTTCTGCCTTCTTTTCTCAAGAATCGCCTGAACTCTCTTGTCAACATAGCAAGTTGATCTTCATCGATTTCTGACCCAGATAGGCTGCTCTGCTCGCTGATGATCCACTATGGCTGGATCTGCTTGTTTTGCTGGAACTAGCCTTCAACGCAATTGGTTTCTTCTTGTTCTCGAGCTCATCAATTTTGGGAAGGTTCATCTCATATGCCATTAGAGAACCTATTAGCTCGTCAATTTTCATCGTCTGAAGATCTCTTGACTCCTCGATCACTGTCGCCTTTGTGTGCCAGACAGGAGTCAGAGACTGCAAGATCTTCCTTACGATCTCATAGTCGAATAGTTCTTTCCCAAATTCCTCAGACTGTTAGTTATGATCGTCAGACGAGCATACATCTCAGTCACAGTCTCACCAGGTTTCATCCGGAATGCTTCATATTCAGAGACCAGCATATTTGCCTTTGTCTCTCTCACCTGTGATGTCCCTTCGTAGATAACCTCCAGTGTGTCCCACATTTCCTTGGCGATTTTGCACGATGAGACTCTGGAGAATTCAGAAGGATGAAGTGCACACTGAATAGAGTTGATGGCACTCCAGTTCAAAGTAGACTTTCTGATTTCCTCTCTCATCCAAACATCTTCATTCTCGTGCAGTTTGAACGGTCCCTTGCTCACTACCCTCCAGATCTCGTAGTCTTTTGCCCTCAGAAAGACCTGCATTCTGTTCTTCCAGTAGGCATAGTTAGATCCATCGAAGTACGGAGGCTTGGAGGTTGAATGTCCTTCTGCTGTCATTCCCTTAACGTTCATGGCCGTTCCTCTTTAGGATGTTAGTCCCTGAAAAAGAGTTAGGCTCTGATACCAACTGATGAGGGTATATGAACGATCTAGAGGGGGGGTGAATAGATCAGTCACCCAATTAAAACCAACTGCAGCAATCTCAAGTGCGGAGATAAAGCAAGCTGCTGCAGGACGACAGAGGAATAAGCGAAAGTGATCACAGAAAGCCAACTGTAGCAGATCTGAGCTTAAGCGATCCTAAGCATGCATCTACAGCGGATGAAAGAGATAACTAACATTGACAACAATTCGAAAGATAAACACACAATAGACAGGAAGTTTTTAAGGTGATTCGATCTCAAGCCCGAGATCTACGTCCACCCCACACTCCAATCCGGAATGTGGCTTCAACTGCTGATACACAGCTTCAATTGATGGGCCTCACAGCTTGCCTACAACCGCTGACTAACAGCTTGACCGCTGGGCATTACAGCTTTGCCAACCGCTGGGGACTACAGCTTAACCCGTCCAGAGGAATCCTCCTCTGGCCGCTAAGCAATACAGCTTAGCTCTGCTGACTAACAGCTTGAAAACAAGGTTTCAGAAAACAAAATAGAAACAAACGAAAAATAAGAAATCTCAAATGGAATGTAGCTCACAATGAGCAATCTCAGTTCTATTATCTGAACCAAGAAACTGATGAACAATCATTCAGAGAAAGTCTCTCAGACTCCTCTCACTCAACTATCTTTTTCTCTTCTCTCTGGATCGTTTCTTTTCTTCTCTGCTGCACTCTCTCTTTTTCTTCTGTTCTCAATAGCACACACGGATCTTCTTGCATGATCATCATCTCCAGAAGGAGAAGTCTTCTTTTTATAGCAGCAGCAGGTAGATGGGCGTGTGTCCTCCACACTTCCCGCCCAAATGCCTTGACCACGTGGAAGCATTTCAGCTTGCTGCGTTACACGTGTCACGATCCTGGCACATCCTCCCTTCTTGGATCACGTGCCCTTCTTAGTTTCCTCGACCAGCAGTCCTGTCAGATCAAACTTGATTATCAGTTTGAATCAATCTGAAGAAAGCGAAAAAATAATGCATCGAGTAGGTTTGAGAGTTGAACTATGCATGTATAGACTTGCCGGTGTGTAGTGCAGTATGCATGTAACAAAGTATGCACGATGAAGATGAATGCTTAGGCATGCCATCAAGGAGTGTATGGACTTAGTGTGCATGCGACCACGATGTACAGACTTGCTGGTGTGATGATGCATGAACTTAAATGCTCGTGCCAGCAACGGTTGTACAAACTTATGAATTAATGCACGAACTTAATTGCTAGTGTCAACACAGATTGTACAGACTTTGATGAGAAAGATGCACACATGCACAATAAACACGGATGCACTGACTAAGCCACGAGCTGAGCTAACGGATGTATAGACTTGCTCAGTCAGTAAACCAACCGAGTGTAGACTTAGTGTATGCATGAAACAAACGAGTGCACTGACTATGGCTAACACATGCAAACATGCATTGATCAATGATATGCAAGAGATGGTCAATGCACTAACTATGTGGCGTGCAAGTATAATTAATGCACCAATGCAAGCTATGCACGAACTAGAATAGATCTGATGTAGAGAACAGCCAATGCACCATATAGCTGCGTCAACGCAATGCCCATACTATGTTAACGCACACCCCCTTTCCTCTTCATGCATGAAGTATATTTGCTAAAGTATAAAGAATGATGAAGCATGCAGAACACTTACTAATTCTAATCTTACATGATTCATTAGTAGTTGCTATCATCAAAACTATATAACATCATCAAGGCACAGGGGGCACAACAATCTCCCCCTATCAAAACTATATAACATCATCAAGGCACAGAGGACACAACAATGTCTAGGATGACAAATTTTATAACATATGTAGCAGATACATGATGATGATGATTATGCTATGCATGGATGATCTGTAACATATGCAGCTTAAGATATAGAGTGATAATGCGTGGATGATCAGAACATGTGAATGCAGATATGTATGCATGATCAGAGCAAGATAATGCTAGTCAAGATCCTCCTGATCCTCCTGATCCTCCTGAGTATGGATGCTACTCTCCCCCGTCTCACAAAGGTATTCCCCCCCTGTGACAACTCACAAAGGTATTCTCCCCCTTTGACAACAGCAAAAAGGAGGGATAAGGTAGAGCCAGTGATAAATGTCTTAGTTATCAGAGCTGAATAGGAGTGAAGAGCAAGCCATTATATGTAGACCTGAAACATGCCGTGAGCAAGATATATGGTTCAAAGCTAATGAACTCCGAGATTAACAATAGGGTTCGAAAAGCATCTACAACCATGTTTTAATAGAAGTGAACCAGAAGTGCTCATCATGGCAGTGTTTAACCTTCCTTTATCTTATACATCCACATTCAATAACTATAATGGGAATAGCACAAACTAGTATTGAGGTTAAACAAGCATGACTAAAGCATGGAATTTTATGATTTTAGCACTGTTTTTCTTGATCTTTTGCATTTGTTTGCACGTGACTCATATTTTACGAGCAATCGAGTCTAGTACAAGCTCCTACCCGTAAGAATACACGTTGTTTAGACGCCAGTATTCCTAGGTATTTGGTAAGACTGACTGTTATGCTTCAGATTGAAGAGAGATAGCAATGTCACCTCATGACATATCTTACCTCATTTCATTGATGAGGAGACATATTCCTCATCAATTATGCCATTGCTCTGCCTAGAGTCTAATTTAATTAAGATAGAGATAACAGGGGCACATCATGACATATCATTCGTTACTTGTTTTGTGCACGTGACATATTTCTCCGTGCAACAATATCATTGCTCTGTCAAATTTATTGTCAGGAATTCCAGCTCATCAAGGTGTTTAAAAACAATACTAAGCTTTAGTGTATCACCAAAGCTATCATGAAGTTTGAATTTTCAGATTTCAAGATAGACATTCAAGGCACAACATGCAATCTCTAGTGAAAGTCTATTAACATCATGGAACATAGATGATTTCAAAAATTATATCAGAACTTCAAGGAAATTAATAAATCTGAACCATTTTTATTGGATGGAAAATCATCAGTTCATATAATAGAAAGCTCTTATGCTGTTATTTTATCTGTCTCATGATCACATATTCAGACTGGAAGCCATTGAAGTTCAGATTGCAAGAGAGTAAGAGAAGCAACAAGACTCCCCCTAAGGATATGTAGTGGATGCACTCAAGGAGTTATGTTTGCAAGTAAGTGGAATGACAAATGAGGTCAACCTGGTCACTCATGAAGTTGGCAGAAATGAAATGCATGACTTGGCCAATGGTTGTACACTTATTTATGGTAACTGAATGAAGATGAAACATATGCAAGAATGCTTCAAAGAAATAACTCCCCTTACTGTATGCCCTACATGCGACAGTGATGCATGGTACTTGGTGGAGGTGTATGCTCACGCATGGTGAGTGCTTCTAGATAAGCATAACCTGCCTTTCCACACTTCAGCATTTAATATACCATGGCCATGCAAGAATGATGTTACACCACATGCAATGCATCGTGAACATGAATTCAACTTTATTATGCAACTACATGCAATGCTACACCACATGCATAATGACATATTTACATATACACAATGCATGAAAACCATTCTGCAAAAACACACAACCAAATTGAAGAAGATCATCATTTCAATTTTTATTAGCCTGAGGTCTGCAAAGACCAAGTTCCCTTCTGAGTGTTGTAAACCTATCATTACACAAGGGCTTGGTGAAGATATCAGCAATCTGATTTAGTGTATCAACAAAATGCAGTTCAAAGTTTTTCTTAAAGACCTCATCTCTAATAAAGTGATGCCTAATCTCAATATGCTTGGTCCTAGAGTGCTGGATTGGATTTCTTGCAAGGTTGATAGCACTGGTGTTATCACACAGAATCAAGACACAACCAAGATCCACTAAGTAGTCTTGGAGTTGGTGTTTAATCCACAACACTTGGGTACCACAGCTCCCAACAGTAACATATTCTGCTTCTGCTGTTGAAAGGGCAATTGAGTGTTATTTCTTGGTGGCCCAAGAAACTAAACACCCGCCCAAAAACTGGCAGTAGTCACAAGTACTCTTGCGATCTAGCTTGCATCCAGCGTAGTCCGCATCAGAATAAGAAATAAGAGATAAATCACATGATAACGGATTCCACAATCCCAAATCTTGAGTTCCGGCAAGATATCTAAGGATATATTTGACGGCAGTCAAGTGGGATTCTCTAGGACTAACTTGAAATCTAGCACAGAGGCATACACTAAATTGGATATCTGGTCGGGATGCAGTCAAATAAAGTAAGGAGCCGATCATACCTCAATAGATTTTTACATCCACTAATTTACCATTTTCATCTGAATCCAGTGATGTTGTAGTGCTCATAGGAGTTGTAATTATTTTGCAGCTTGTCATGTTGAATCTTTTCAGCAGCTCCTTGATGTATTTGGCTTGACTTATGAAGCACCTATCTTCTCCTTGGTTGACCTGCAAACTGAGAAAAAAATGGAGTTCTCCCATTAGGCTCATCTTGAATTCGCTAGTCATAAGGTTAGCAAATTCCTCATACATTTCAGATTTAGTAGAACCAAACACAATATCATCAACATAAATTTGAACAATCAATATGTTCTTATCTTGCTTCTTGGTGAAAAGTGTTTGGTATACCTTACCTCGTGTGTACCCTTTTTCAATGAGGAATGAGCTTAGTCTCTCATACCAAGCTCTTGGTGCTTGCTTCAAGCCATAAAGCGCCCCATCTAGCTTGTATACAACATCTTCATAGTTAGAGTTCTCAAAGCGAGGGGGCTGCTCCACATAGACTTCTTCTTTGATCAAACCATTTAAGAAAGCACTTTTTACATCCATTTGATACAACTTTATTTTAAGGGAGCATGCAAAGGCAAGTAAAATTCTGATGGCCTCAAGTCTAGCTACTAGGGCATAAGATTCCTCAAAGTCTACCCCAAACTCTTGATTATACCCTTGAGCCACCAATCTAGCCTTGTTTCTTATTATCTTGCCATCCTCACTGAGTTTGTTCCTAAAAACCCATTTAATGCCTATGACAGATTGTGATGATGGTCTAGGAACAAGATGCCAAACTTTGTTTCTTTCAAACTGGTTTAATTCGTCTTGCATTGCGTTTATCCAGTTTTCATTTTTTAATGCTTCATCAATATTCTTAGGTTCAATCTGGGAGACAAGAGCAAGATGATCTAATTCTTCCACAATTCTAAAATGTGACCTAGTTCTAGGTGGATCATTCAAGCTTCCAATGACATTTTCTAAAGGATGATCCTTAAAAATTCTAATGTTTGTAGAATCATTACCTTCTCCTGGAGTTTGATCCCTTGCATTGCTTGATTCAGCTAGGTCACCATCTTCTCTTGTTTCTTCTTGCGGAGAATCATTCTTTTCCTTTATGCTTAGGAATTTCCCATCTTCATCATTTTTCCTGCAATAGTTATCATTTTTAGAATCATCATGATATTCATCAAAGGAAACATGGGGTTATTCTTCCACAGTTTGGCTCTTAATGTTGTAAATTCTATAAGCCCTAGATCTATCAGAATATACAAGGAATATACCTTCATCGCTCTTGGGCTCGAATTTATCTAATTCTCTTTTGTCATTAATGTAGATGAAGCATTTAGACCCAAACACTTTCATGTGATTTAGAGAGGACTTTTTACCTTTCAGCAACTCATAAAAAGTCTTTTTGGTGTGTGGCCTTACCATAGATCGGTTTTTTTTTCTCCAAGAAACCTTGCCTAGGGGTCAATGGGAGAGTGCACCCCTTACCAGAGTTAAGGGAATAGCCACTCCACCATCAAACCACTAGGAGGTAAATTTTATTACTATTGAAAAAGAATAACAATTACATCAATCGAATGCGAGGCATGCCTAGCGTATCTAACCGAGTAGCACCTTTTATAATTGAAGGGAGCTCATTGAATGAATAAAAAGAATTACATTTAGAGGTGCAAGCTAAAGAAGCAAGTTGATGCGGGACGGACAGAGGGACTGACTCTAAGTGATGCGAACCTTGGACTCTAAGTGCAGACGCGACCAGCAACATAGAAATAGGAGAGACACTTTGGCCCGACACCAAGAGTTCCTATGGACTATACGTCGCTAACAGAAATGTAAGCTCACTCGTCATCCCAAGCGAGGGAAAGCGTGGATCCGCGCGGTTGAGAAATCGGCAGAGTCAAGGGTGGTCGACTCACTTCCGTGCTCGGATCGAGCCACGGGACAGGTCACTCTCTCGCTCACAGCGGTGACATGAACTCACGGGCTAGATTCCTAATGCACTCAGCAGCGGCACAAGACCATATACTAGCTAAGCAAATGCCGAGAAGGTGAGATCGTTACCTCCACACTCCCGGCGTGGGGAAGACAACCCCGGCCAAATCTGTACTCCCGGTTAAACAAATTTTACTACAGTACAAAGTTTTGACCGACTCCACGCAGGGAGGTAACAGGTCACAAGTGGGGCTCGGGAGTCTCTGGAATTGGGTTGACGGGCAGCATCTTGATGTCGCTCCGTCGGTGCCGAAACTGTGTTTTGGTGCTGTCCGGACGGCGCGATCTGCGGGTTCGTGGGGCCCACGGACCGCTCGGTCCTCCGGATCTGACGGGGTGGGTCCTACTGCGATGGTGACACCTGGTGGCGCACTCCCATGGACGGCGGCCGGGCTGGAACACCGGTCGGAGGCCGGGTGGCTCCGATCGTTACTTGTCGGAGTTGCTGTCCACGGATCTGAAACTCTATTTCAGACCCGCGCGCTCTGGCGAAAAGGCTTGCTGCGACCAGCACCGATGTCGGATCAGCGTGAAACTGGCGCCATTGGAAATCTGACTTGAAATTCTTCGACCCTCTATGGTTCCAATAATTTCATCGGGACCGTACTCTTGATGGCAGAATTTAGAACCTGACTGATCTCTGTCTCAAATCTGGCAGGATAGAAGTGGAATTTCCTGAGAGTTGGCGTTGACGGGAGTGAAGACGTCGGATCCAGGTGTTGAGTTCTTCATGAAAGTTGGAGAGGGGAGAGAGACGAAGATTGGGATATATTTTGTAGAATTTTTGATGGAGGTTTTGTTGTGGAAAAGTATTTTCTAATGATGGGTGGTCGGATCTGGACAGCAGGGACAGAACTAAATTTGGGATCTGAGCATGATTTTTAAAAATAGGTAAAAGTCTCCAGAAATTCTAAGAAAATTCGTGGATTATGGGGGTGGTGGAAAGAACCTCTAATTAAATTGAGGACTCAAACAAATAAGGGAACATGGGTCGAAATGGGGAAACACAGGGTTGCTGTGACTCAGGATTGAGAACTGGCAGATCTGGAAGGAGGGGGAGCACGAAAATGGAAAAATGGAAAATAAAGGCTAGAAATTCCACCATTTTTTTTGGGATGTGGGTTAGACCTCTAGAACTCACCCTGAAAATTTGGAACCCAGCAGATCTCAAGGTGGAGATCAGAAATTCTGAGAACAGTGGGCTATCCTGAGAGGACAAAACTCCGGCGATGGTGGCGCGACGGCGGCACGATGGCGGTGGCGGCGGTGATGGCGATCTCACGAACTGATAGAAGAGGCGTCTCACCTCCAAAACACAACCTTCCCAGCTGTAAGAAGGGGGGAGAGAGGAGAGAGATAGGGGGCGGCCCTTGCTCTTGGAAGAAATTCCACAATAATCTTTGCAGTTTTTATTGAAAATAAAAATACAATGGTTTTATATGAGTTGGCCACTCTGGACAAATGACCCTTCTTACCCTCAGATCTAGGGTTAGGGGGGAGGCAATTAGGGGAGGCCAAATCCCATTTTTTACACATGTGGTCAATGGAAGGAAAGAAATTAAAAAAAACTAGCCTAATACATTCAAAAGAGGGGGCGCCCCCTTCATGGGCCAATCTTGGGCCAAGTTTGGTCCAAGGCCATCCAACACAAGCCCATGAACCCATGATAGCTTATGGACCTTCCAACCTAGGTGGCCCATGAGAGGAAGAAGCCCAATAGGGCCTTAAGTGACTTAAGGATCCATTATGAAGCCTTATGGTCCAATATGGCCACACCCCTTAATGGATTCAAAGTGGCTTAACCAAAATGGCTTATTAAGAGCCTTACAAAGAGCCCAAATGAAAAAAACCCAAGTAAAACACACATTACAAGCCCAAATACAATGCAAATAAATGCTAAAAGTATTCAAACTCATGGCGGAGACTCCAGACTATCTCCGAGCCAGATGGAAGCCGATGTAGCTCGAGTGGTGCTCCGCGTACGGTACCGACAGCTCGCCGGTTCGTGCTTCTCGCTCGCTCTGGTGTCCGCACCACAAGTAAGTCCGCTACAGTATTGGCTTTCTTGTAGATATGAGAAATAGAATGATGTTGAGAAGTAAGGCTCCAGATCTCCCTGACATAGCTGAGAATGGACCAAGGACACTGAATTTCTTTCTTGATAATCCGAACTAGAGTGAGCGAATCACATTCAAGATGGGCATGCTTTATATCCACAGTGTGCAAGTATTTGATGCCATCTAGAAGAGCGTGGGCTTCAGCAGTTAAGCTGTTAGAATGTCCATAAAAGTGAGAAAATGCAAGGAGTATCTTGCCTCTGGAATCTCTAATAATGCCACCTCCTCCGGAGTCTCCAGATTGCTTGAAAGCACCATCAGTGTTAAGTTTTAAAGAAGGCCAAGGAGGACAAATCCACTTAACAAGCTTTAGGTGGTGACGGCTAGGGGACTATGTGTTGATAGCAAAAAATTCCATGATTTCCCTTTTACTGTAATTAGATTCCTTAAGATCAGCAACCCCACAGACCTTCTTCACCTGAGAGGTGATTTGGTGGATAATGCTGTGTTTAGATATTGAGTTGCCATCATATTTGGCAGAGTTTCGAGCTCTCCATATTTCCCACATTCCAAAACCAATGACTGCAAGACAAAAAAACCCATATGCAGAACTTGGCTATGTTTGAAAAGTAGAACTGAAAATAAAGTCTATTGTAGAACGGCCTTCAAGCTGCATGCCAGCAACTTTGAAGTTAGACCATACATGAGTTGCATATTCACTGTATAGAAATAAGTGGTTGGTGTCTTCCACCTGAGGCACCTTGCAGCAAAGGCATTTCGAGTAGAGAACAACACCCACCCGCTGTATATTAGCATCAGTAGGTAGACAGTTATTCATAATCTTCCACAGGTGAATAGAAATTTGGATTGGGAGCCAATTGGACCACAGCCGAGACCAAGGAACAGCAGGCATGAATTGAGTGTTGGCAAAGAAAATTTTATAGGTAGAGGCCACTGAACACTTCCCAGATGAAGATAAACTCCAGATTCCCATATCCATTTCCTGGTTCAGCTTCACATGTCTAAGGACTTGCTTTATACCAGTAGGGAGCATGGTTTCTAGCAAATCAGTTTCTTCATTAGTTGGATGCAAGTGAACATCTCTGACAGAAGCCTTGATGTTTGGTATGAGATCAGCAGAAACACAATCAATCAAATAATGGTTCCCCAACCACTTATCATGCCAAAAATTAGTATTGTTACCATCCCCAATAACAACCATTTTATGTTGAAGGATGAGGTCTTTAGCCTTTAGCCAGCTCCTCCTAGCAAAGCCGTTCATATTTTTAAATTGTACATCTCGGAGATGGCGTTGTTGCATATATTTTGCTCTGAAGTAGGAAGCCCATAGAGAATCTGTATGAATAACCTGTCACAGCATTTTGACCCCCAAAGCTAATTCCATGTGCCTAAGGGATAAAATGCCAAGGCTGTTGTGACCCCTCTATGTTGATGATGTTGACACTTGCTCTATTCTTTGGCAACACCATTGTTTTGATTGATTGGCAACTGAGTTTGATTTGATGAAATAGCTCCATCAGATTGACTATGTGTTCTTTGCTTTTAATACACTGCTGTCTGCAATTCTTACTGTCATAAGTCCACACACTGCATCTCAATTAAATTGATTAAGTGTGCACAACGTCAACGCATCATGTTACAGCGTCAACACATAAGTCCACACACTACATCTCAATTTAATTGATTATGTGTGCACAGCGTCAACGCATCATGTTACAGCGTCAACGCATAAGTCCACACACTGCATCTCAATTTAATTGATTATGTGTGCACATCGTCAACGCATCATGTTACAGCGTCAACGCACCGTTGGCTTTGAACCTCAGAGTCTGTACATCCGAATTGCCCTTGATCTGGTGAAATGTATACACTCATTCACTGTAGCCTTCACACATTAAAGTCCATACATTCATCAATTACTTTTCACTCAAGGCAAAGTCTATACACTAGGGTCTTTTCCCTACGTGTCTTAGGCGAAGTCTGAACATTCGATTCTGAAGCCTGAAGTCTATACAGTCCAGCCTAGTCCTACGATCAAGGCTTCTGCTACACTCAACTCTGTACATTGGCTTCGCTTCATCAAGTCTGTACATTGACTTGCCAACTTCCTTGAAGTCTGCACACTGCTTCAGGAGCTTCAAGTCCACACATCGCTCAAAGTCTGTACAGAGTCCAGCGTCTCAGTTAGCGTCTCATGAACTTGAGCAAAGTCTGTACATCCACAGTGTTACTCAAAGTCTATACATTAATCTTCTAATCCAAAGTCTGCACATTGGTCTTCGAATCCAATGTCTATATAATGGTCTTCACACTTGAAGTCCATACATTCGATGTGTAGAGTTGATGTCTATACTGTGTCCTTGCTGATCAAGTCTACACTATGGTCGGTGACAAGTCTGTACACTGGCCTCAGCTTTTCAAGTCTACACACTGACGGCTGAACTAAGAACCCTATACATCGTCTGTCTGCACTAGAGTCTCATGGAGTCTATACATTGCACTCGTCTTCTAAAGTCTATACACTGAAGTCTTCACATTCGCTTGCATAACATGAAGTCCATAAGTGGGCAAAGTCTGTACACTGTCCATGCTTCATGCAGCGTCAACTCATCCTTCATGCAGCATCAACTCCTCAAGTATATACAATGCTTTCCTTCGCATGAAGCCTTTAAGTGCATTATGTCTATACAATGCCACTAGGATTTAAAGTCTATACAGCCGTTGCCTCCCTTGTTGAAGTCAACACTTTGGGCAAGTCTGTACGTTGCATTCTGCCTTTACAAGTCTATACAACGATGTATATACAATGCAATGTACATACTTAAATCTTATGTCTTCATTCTTGTTGCTGAAGGGACAGGGTCGACGCCTGGAGCTTAAAGCGTCCACGCATCAGTAGACGAAGCTTTCACGATGTCTTCTATTGCGTCAACGCCACATGAAAGCAGCGTCGACGCAGCAGTTGAAGAAGCATTCATCTTCACAGGCCATTCCACTGCGTCAACGCCACAAGCAAGCAGCGTCGACGCAGCAGCTAAAGAAACGAGGCTAATGGCTACTAGAATGCCTCACTGCGTTAACGCCATTGAGTGAAAGCGTCGACGCAGCAAGTCAGATTGATGACTTTGAGCATGTGAATGGAGAACTCTATACATCGGACTGAAGAAGCTAATGAGGGGCACGTGATCCCTGGTACCTAGCTCGTGATCCGAAAAGGACAAGGTATCCAGATGAGGACACGTGTACTGACATTCCATTGCATGCTGCCACGTGGTCCAAATTGCTAGGCGGGAAACGTAGAGAGCACACGCCTGCTGCTGTTGCTGCTATATATAGAAGCCTTCTTCCACAGAAGAAAGCTGATCGAAGGAGAAGAAGAAAAACTCTATACACTCAACAGCAGTGAGACTTCGATCCACAGAGAGAAAAGAGAGAAGAAGAAGATACAGAGAAGAAGAAGAAGAAGAAATAGAGAAGAAGGAGAAAAGAGAGAGAGTGAGGTGAGAGAGAGCTGATCGAGAGTGAGAGTGAGAGTATTTGTATCTCAGTCTCGTGGTTCAAAACCAGAGCCGAGCTTTGCTCTTTAAGAGCTACATTGACTTTGGGTTTTTATTTTTCGTTTTGATTCTGTCTTTCATTTCCGAATGCTGTTTCTTCAAGCTGTGTGTCAGCGGTCTTACAGTGGTGGTCTCCACTGGACGGGTTAAGCTGTATTTCCCCAGCGGTTGCAGAGGATCAGATCCTCTGGTCGGCAAGCTGTAGTGCCCAGCGAAGCTGTGTATCAGCGGGTTGTTTGGCCAAGCTGTAAAGCCCAGCGGACGCAAGCTGTGCTGCGCAGTAGGAAGCCATACTCGGTTGAGTGTGGGGTGGACGTAGGTCGTTGACCGAACCACCTAAAAATTGTGTGTGCAGTGTGTTTGTGTTTTTGTGTGATCTGTGTGCGATGGGAATTTCTTGCTTAGCTTGTTTGATTGCATCGCTTATGCTCATGTCTAGCTTTCTACCTTTTGCTTAGCACTTTTCATTTAGCTTTATCGATGCTTGCCTAAATTCCACTCTAGAACTTACAATAGTTTTAAATTAGGCAAGTTGATCTATTCACCCCCTTCTAGATCCACACTTAGTGGAGATAGACTGCGTCCATCTAACCCAACACTTGGTATCAGATCCTAACTCTTCTACAGGGACTCATCGCCCGAAGAGAATAGGCAGAGATGGATGCTCGAGGGATGACTGCCGAAGGTCACTCAACAACGAAGCCCCCATTCTTTGATGGATCAAACTACGCATACTGGAAGAACCGTATGCAAGTGTTCCTCAGGGCTAAAGATTACGAGATTTGGAAGATTGTCAGCAAGGGACCTTATGAGCTGTCCCCGAATGAAGATGTATGGACCAAGGAGGAGATCAGAAGGTCCACGCTGAATTGGAGCGCTATTAATGCTATCCAGTGCGCTCTGCATCCTACAGAATTCTCCCGTGTGTCTGCTTGCAAATCAACTAAGGAGATGTGGGATGCGCTGGAAGTAATTCATGAAGGTACATCTCAAGTAAGAGAGCAGAAGGCCAATCTTCTTGTATCTGAGTATGAAGCCTTCATGATGAAGCAGAACGAGTCCATTAGCGAAATGTACGCTCGGCTAACTGTCATAACCAATGGCCTCCGAGGTTTTGGGAAACCTCAGGCAGAGTATGATGTAGTGAGGAAAATTCTGCGCTCCCTAACTCCCAATTGGCACACCAAAGCAACAGTGATGGAGGAGTCAAGAGACTTGCGTAATACTAAAGCTGATGAGCTGATTGGCTCACTAATGGCATATGAGATAAACATGCCAAGGATAGATGAAGCCGAGAGGAAGAAGAAGCCGATAGCGCTGACGGCTAGTTCCAGCAAATCAACAAAATCCAGCTCCAGCAGCTCTTCATCATCAGAGGAGAGCCTGAATGAAGAAGAAGATGTGACTCGATCTGAGATAGCCATGATGACTAGAGAGTTCAGGCGATTTCTCAGAAAGGGAGCAGGACGGTTCGGTCAGAAGAAATACAGTGGTGACCGAAAGGATAAAAGGTATAAATCTAAACCTGCAAAGAAAAATGAAGCTAATGTTTGTTATCAATGCAGGAAACCAGGGCATCTAAAAATTGACTGTCCAGACAATCAGAAACATAAGGACAGGTCAAAGAAGAAAACCAAGAAGGGAAGAGCTATGATCACCACATGGAGTGATGAAGATGAAGGCTCTTTCAGCAGCAGCTCAGATAGTGAAGCCGAATCTGAACAACCCATTTGCCTTATGGCAACAAGCTCCGAAGATAGAGAGAAGGATACAGATGAGGTAATCACTAGATTTGAAAACTTCACAATTGCTGATTGGGTAGATGCTTATCATGGCATAGCTGATAGAGCTGATGATATTAGAAAAGAGAATAGGCATCTTAGAAGAAAAATCAATTCCATGCAAAATGATAAAACACTAACTGATAAAATTACATGTTTGGAATCTGAGATTGATGAATTGAAACTCACATGCTCTGAAGAAGATGAAATCAAAAATGAGTTAAAAGCTTCTAAGGAAGAGAATCTAAGGCTTGAAAATAAAATTGATGAATGGAAGCTGAAGATTCAGAAATGTGAAAGTGAAGTCAAAATTATATCTGAAAAATATGAAGCTGTCATCAATGTCAACAATGAGCTGAAAAAGGCTATTGATGAACTTCAGAAAGACATTGAAGATAAAATGAAAACCATTGAGAAAATGACCCAAGGAACAGATAACTTAAATGCTTTGTTAGGGTCAAAGGTTAATTTCAGAAAAGAGGGCCTAGGTTTTAATTCTAGTGCAACAAAAACATTCGGAATGAAAACAATTTCATTTGTTGCTCAAAAGGAAAAGGGACCTCTAATTAGCATGAACTCAACAAATTTGATGAACAAAACTGCTAATCTGAAAAAGCCCAGTGCTGAGGAGAAGGGCAAACGAAAGGTTAATGAGCCTAGTAAAGCTAGAACATCTAAGCAGAATCCTAGGGCTCAGACTCTGGTTAGGGGTCAACCTACACAGTCTGGTAAACCCCAGGTCAAGGTAACCAAGTCTCCACCAACACCTCCACATCTGAAGAAGACCCAATACAAACCTGTGTATAGGTCAGCAGGGTCCAAAGTACAGGGGAGACAAAGTGCTGCTTGGAGTCAACCCAATTATTTTTATCAACCCAGAGCTCAGACCCACTACAATGCACAGCCAACCTACTTCAATAGGTCGAATTGGTTTAGAACTCAGGATAGGTTTACAGGTCTTGCACACCAGGGTGCTAAATATCAAAGACCTCACAGTAGAAATTGGGTCAATAGGTATGGTTACTGGACATCTAGAAATCAATATCTTCATAGCCAGCCCAGGAACTACTATGGCCAAAATTTTGTGAACACACCCTGGCCAAGGCACTGGCACAGAAATAACAATGCTGTCAATAATCATGCTGCTGCCAATAAGAAAAAGAACAACAGAAGAAAATCTGTAGGATCCACTGAACAAAACACATTTAAACAAATGTGGATTCCGAAACATTTGCTTTCCTGTTTTGCTTCTAGTTCATTTACATTGGAGCCCAATCAGTCTTGGGTTCCAAACTTCTCTACCTAATTGTGTATGCAGGTATGCCTGGCAGCCAAGAACAACTTGTGGTACATGGATAGTGGCTGCTCCAGGCATATGACAAGAGATAAGGCCAAATTTTGCATACTGACTGAGAAAGTAGAAGGCCTTGTCACCTTTGGAAGCAACACAAAGGGTAGGATTATCGGATCAGGTAAGATAGGTAAGTGTTCTACCTGCTGCATTGATGATGTTATGCTGGTTGAAGGGTTAGCCTATAATCTACTTAGCATTAGCCAGTTATGTGATAAAGGTTACAATGTTTTATTCAATTCTCAATGCTGCAAGGTTTTTGAACCTGATTCTGATATTGTCAAATTTTCTGGAAAAAGAATAAATAATACTTACATGATAAATTTAGATGAAATTCAACACACTAACCTTTGCCTTACTGCCAGTAGAGAAGACATAGCATTTCTATGGCATCGTAGGTTAGGTCATGCTAGCTACACTGTTTTGCACAAATTAAATAAGCATGGCATGGTTAGAGGACTTCCTGAAGTCTCATTCAAGAAAGAAAACAAAATCTGTGATGCATGCACTCAATCAAAGATAACTAGAAAGTCATTTAAGTCTAGAACTGAAAATCTGTCTTCCAAACCCTATGAGCTAATACATATGGACCTTTTTGGGCCAACTAGATCTGTCAGCCTATCAGGGAGGAGGTATGGGTTTGTCATGGTAGATGACTTTTCTAGGTATACTTGGGTTTATTTCTTATCTAATAAGAGTGATGCTTTCTCAGAATTTCAGGAGTTCTATGTTAAAACAAATCAGAAAATTGAAAACATTTTGTCTGATCATGGAGGTGAGTTTGAAAACTCACAATTTGATGAATTCTGCAGGTCAAATGGAATTAACCATAGGTACTCCTCTCCAAGGACACCTGAGCAGAATGGAGTTGTGGAGAGAAGGAACAGAACCCTAGTGGAAATGGGTCGTACACTTCTAGTCGAAGGTGGTCTACCAAGGAGGTTTTGGGCTGAAGCAGTGAACACTGCCTGTTATGTAATTAACAGAGCCATGGTAAGACCTTCTACCCAGCAAACACCATATGAGATATTAAAAGGTAAGAAACCTTCTATTGCTCACTTCAAGGTTTTTGGTTGTAAATGTTTCATTCACATAAATGATAAAAAGGACCTTGATAAATTTGAACCAAAAGGAGAACCAGGAATTTTTCTTGGTTATTCTGAAAACACCCGAGCATACAGAGTGTACAATCTGAACTCTAAAACTGTTGAAGAATCTCCATACATAATTTTTGATGAATCTTTGGCAAATTCTAATGCTGGTAAATGCAGGAATGAAACCAATGGTGAAATCCTGAAGGAGGGAGATCCTGCAGACAAATCCGAGGATGAAGAAGAACATACAGAGCTTAATGAAGAGGAGCCTACAGTTCAGGGGGAGGTAAATCAAGTTCATGATACTCCAATTCCAAATATTAGATATCTCAAGGATCATCCTGTAGATAATGTTATTGGAAATCTGCATGACCCCCTTAGGACTAGAGGCCACTTAAGACTTCAACATGAACTGAATGCGTATGCTTTTGTATCAAACATAGAACCCAAGTCCATTGACTGTGCTCTCCAAGATGTGCATTGGATTAATGCCATGCATGAGGAGCTCAATCAGTTTGACAGGAATAAGGTGTGGCATTTGGTTCCACCTCCTGATCATGAAACAGTCATAGGGACTAAATGGGTATTTAGGAACAAAACTGATGAAGCGGGGAATGTTATTAAAAATAAAGCCAGACTTGTAGCTCAGGGGTACAATCAAGAATTTGGAATAGACTTTGAAGAGTCTTTTGCCCCTGTAGCTAGGTTAGAAGCAATAAGAATTTTATTGGCTTATGCATGTTCCCTAGGAATAAACCTTCAGCAGATGGATGTGAAATCTGCTTTTCTAAATGGGGAAATTAATGAGGATGTCTATGTGAGACAGCCTCCTAGGTTTGAATGTTTAGATTTCCCTAATCATGTTTACAAGCTCAATAAAGCTCTCTATGGGTTAAAGCAAGCTCCTAGAGCTTGGTATGACAGGTTGAGCAAATTTCTCATCGACAAGAACTTCACAAGAGGTATAGTGGATCAAACATTGTTTACCAAGGTAAGCCATCCAGATATTCTTATCATTCAGATTTATGTGGATGACATTGTGTTTGGGTCAACTAACCCCAAATTGTGTGAGGAATTCTCTCAAATAATGACTGATGAATTTGAAATGAGCTCAATGGGTGAGCTCAAACTATTTCTTGGACTGCAGGTTACTCAAACAGAAGATGGCATCTTCATCTCTCAGTCCAAGTATGTAAAGAACTTATTGAAGAAGTACAAAATGGACAACCTCAAGGAAATAGCTACTCCAATGGGTACATCAACCAGTTTGGATGAAGACTCTAAAGGTAAACCGGTGGACCAAAGGCTATACAGAGGTATGATCGGATCTCTTCTCTATCTTACAGCATCTAGGCCTGATATACATTTTGCTGTGTGTTTATGCTCTAGATTTCAGGCCAGTCCTAAAGAAAATCACTTTAAGGCTGTGAAAAGAATTTTTAGGTATTTACTTGGCACCCAAGAACTAGGTCTCTGGTATCCTGCTAAGTGTGAGTTAGAGCTTCTAGCCTACACTGATGCAGACTATGCTGGGTGTCGAGTAGATAGAAAAAGCACTAGTGGCTACTGTCAATTCCTTGGTGGCTGTCTAGTGTCTTGGGCATCTAAGAAGCAACACACTGTAGCATTATCCACAGCTGAAGCTGAGTATGTTGCAGCATGTAATTGTGCAGCCCAAGTACTTTGGATTAAGCACCAACTGGCTGATTATCAGATAAATCTGGGATGCATTCCACTTTTATGTGATAATACTAGTGCTATATGCCTTGCTAAAAATCCTGTTCACCATTCTAGGACTAAGCATATAGAGATAAAACATCATTTTCTTAGAGATGCTGTAAATAAAAAGGAGATTGAAATGAACTTCATAGAAACTGAAAAACAAATTGCTGATATTTTTACTAAGCCTCTTGGGAATGAAAAATTTAAGTTTCTTAGAAGAGAACTTGGCTTATGTAAATTTCAGCATGATGAATGATTGTTTAATTGCTGTGAATAAAATCTCTGATGTGGACTTGTTTTTGATTGCTTGGATAAATCATGTGGATGTGAATGTGGATGTAGAACTGTCCTGCATTACATATATTCAGGGGGAGCTTGCTGTGTCTTTGCATGTCTTTGCATATCATTCATTCATGACCTATGTGATGCGGGACAGGACTGAAATGGGCTAAGACCTACGAATGCAACAAGTGCGGCCAGCACTCGCACGCCAAAGGCAAGCCGGGCGGCTGACCTCCGTAGCGTTCCTCCAGGTGGAGGCGTCTCTCAACAAGAAACTCAAGCCCAACGACCGTCCCTATGAGGGAAGCGCGGGGATCTCAGCGACTAAGGAGCCGCCGTGCGCCTATGGGAATCTAGTCCGAGCTCGGCGCTCGACTAGGGCCACGGAATGGGTGCTCTCAACTCACAACCACGCGGTGAATAAGACGCTAGCTAGGAACCTACACACACTCACGCGGCATGCTAGAAAGTATACTAGTAAAGCAAAATGCCAAAAGTGAGGAGCTTCGCACGTACCTCCACGCCTAGGCGTGGGGAAGGAACCCCGGCCGAGATCAACAACCCCGATACACGAAGGATGAACAACAATACAACCCAATAAAGTGCCCACTCCTCGCAGGGAGATAACAGGCTACATGCAGGGATTCGGGGATGCCGATGTACGGGCTGATGGGCGGCACTCGGTGAAGGGTTGGCCGCGAGGAAGATCCGAACGGTGGTCAGCAGGATCGCAGCAATTCGTGACTCCGCGGTGAAAGCTCCCACGACCTGGTCCGGTGTCCGATTGAGGCGCCGTCAGCGATGGCGCGTAGCTAGGTCACGGGAGGAAGCCTCAGCCAAAGGGGGCGCGCAGATTCCATCCGTGGAAGCCGGGGGCGCACCTGCAAGTTGCGACAGGATTCTGCTCCCAGAACCGCGCGCTTGAGCGGGAAAAATCAGCAGAAATAGCTCCAAAGGGCGAACGGAGCTCTGCTTGTTGGAGGATGAAGAGGACGCAGAGCAGCAGGTCCCGAGCGAAGGAATCAATCAGATCTGGTCGTGGCTGAGAGCAGCAGGCTCTGGAATCCGCAAGTGGTTCTGGCGCTGGGTGGACAGGGCAGACCTGTGCGACCGCACGGGATTGGGCGCCACGAACAGCTCGGACGTCGGAACGGGGCGAGATCAGCGGCGTTGGACAGAGGTCGAAGAGAGGTACAACCGGTAAAGATCCCGCGCCCAAACTCGCAGACGTCCGTCCTGTGGGATTTTTTCAAGGGGGCGGGCAGAACCAGGCTCGCAGGGAGAGGGGGTCCTGCGCGCGTTCACGGAGAAAATCGCCACGGGTGATGCCGAACTCCGAATGAGGTGAGACCACCTCGCACGCGTCGGTGACTCGTAGCAGATCCACAAAAAAATGGGCTGGTCGCCCAAGGCCTTCACAAACATGGGGTGGTCGTCGCTGCTCTTGGAGGAGAAATCCGGGCGCACCGAACTAGAACTTGAGAAGGGATAGAAGAGAAAGGGGCCCTCGGCGTCGCACCGAGGGATGGGGAGTCACACCCCGAGCTTGCTCCCATCACAGGAGCAAGGAGGAACGGAGGAGGGGGCGCAGCCACCTTCAGCAAATGCTCTTTCAATTTCATTCAATAATAATGCTCAAAAGAAAATACAAGCCTTTATATCGGGGAGGGGGAGAAAGCTAGGGTTTCACCCTTGCCACATGGAGGGGGGGGGCGCAAATGGAAGGGGGGTGCGACCCAGCCCTTCCCCATTCAAGGGTGGGGGGGGGGCGGCCATCCCTCCTCCAATCAAGGAGGGATCAAAGGGAGGGGGCGCCCAAGGGGGGAAAGGGGGGTGAGATGGAATGGGGCAAGGGGGGCGCCCAAAAAGGCAAGTGGAGGGGGCAAGGGGGGGGGGGGAAGGTGGCGCAGCCACCCAGGATGAGGGATGAGGGGTGCGCCCCAAACCCTAATCCTAAGCCCATTAATTATGGGCCAAGGCCAAGCCCAATAATAAGAAGATAGCCCACTACTCCCTCTACACATAGTCTGCTAATATAAAGAACTAGATAACGTGTCCACGCAGGGACCAAACCTAGGCCCAACATGGCCTCAAATGAGAAGGACGTTCCACTAATAGATGCCGTAGTCGCCCAGCCAAAGAGATGTCGGCGTGCTCCGTGTGCTCCGTCGAGTGATGCGGCGTGTGTCCTCACCAATTCTCCCCGGGTGGGAAGAACTCGACCCCGTCGAGTAAGGGTCACGGTCGCTCAGGTAGCGCTCCAGCAGGTCCGGGTCGATCCTCTCCAGCTCTCCACGTGTGATCCAGGCGTCGTCTGTCGCAGGGCGCCCTCTCCAATGCACTAGGAAGCGTTGGTAGGCTCCGCTCCGGGTCGTGGTCACCTGCTCATCCAGTATACAATCTATATGCTCGCGTGTCTGTAATGGGGCTGGAAGAGGTGGACGCTCAGTAGGTGTAATACTCTCAACAAGAGGGGAGGGCCCAAAAAGCTCACTGGGAATCACCGCGGGATCCCGATATGCCACCAGATCTGAGACATTGAACGTCGAACAGATCCCATAGTCGTCTGGCAGCTCAATCTCATACGCATTCGACCCGATTCGCTTCAAGACTCGAAAGGGTCCAGCACCGCGGGCCTGGAGTTTCTTCACGGCCCCCGAAGGAAACCGTTCAGGTCTGACCCTGATCATGACGTACTCTCCCTCTCGGAACTCACGGGTGCGTCGATGCGCATCAGCTAACTCCTTATAACGTGCGTTGCTGGCCTCTATATGACGACGTACATGCTCATGCAACTGCCTAATATGCTCTGCAAAGGACTCAGCTGACTCAGAAACACGGGCCTGGATGGGAGATGGAACCAAGTCTATCGGCTTCCTAGGTCTACGACCAGTAACAATCTCAAAGGGACTCAGACCTGTAGACCTATTGACCGAGTCATTATATGCAAACTCTGCTAGAGGTAGAACCAGGTCCCAATCCCCGACACGATCACGCACTAAGCACCTAAGAAGATCCCCTAGACTCCTATTGACTACCTCCGTCTGACCATCGGTCTGGGGGTGATAGGCGGTAGAGAACTTCAACTGGGTGCCCATCATGTGCCATAGGGTCTTCCAGAAGTAGCTAGTGAAGCGCACATCCCTATCAGACACTATAGTACGTGGAAGCCCAAACCTGGAGACACAGTGAGTAAAGAACAGACGGGCAACTCTAGAGGCGTCTGAAGTCTTGGAACAGGGAATGAATAAAGCCATCTTAGAGAACCTGTCTACCACCACAAAAATGGAGTCATGCCGATGGAGGGTACGAGGCAATCCTAACACGAAGTCCATGCTAATGTCCTGCCATGGACTATCCGGGACAGGGAGGGGAGTATAAAGGCCGGTGTTCTGCTTCCTCTGCTTGGCCATAGCGCAAGTGCGGCACTGAGCCACGATGCGAGCAACATCCCTCTTCAAACTAGGCCAATAGAACCTATGCTCAACGGCCTCAATGGTCTTGTTCCGGCCGAAATGGCCAGCAAGACCCCCTGCATGCAACTCCCAAGTGAGAAAATCACAGACAGACGTCCGTGGGATGCACAACCTACCACCCTGGAATAAATAACCCTCCTGAAGGACAAACTCACTATAGTCACGGGAGGGGCCCGACTGAAGGGCAGCATGGATCAGACCGAAGTCCGGGCAATCGACATAAGCCTCTTTCAGCCTCTCCAATCCCACCACCTCTACTCCCATGGTGGACAACATCATCATCCGCCGACTCAGCGCATCGGCCGCCTTATTCTCGGCCCCTGCCTTGTGCCTAAGCACAAAGGTATACTCCTGAAGGTACTCCACCCACCGACTATGACGCGCATTCAGCTTCTTCTGCGTGTGGAGAAACCTCAAAGCCTCGTGATCAGAAAAGAGCACAAACTCCTGGTGTAGGAGATAGTGCCGCCAATATCTCAATGCCTGGACGACTGCATAAAACTCCTTGTCATACGTGGAATACCGCAGTTTGGCATCGTTCAGCTTCTCGCTGAAAAAGGCAATGGGATGAGACTCCTGACTCAACACTCCCCCTATACCTACTCCAGAAGCGTCGCAGGTGACCTCAAACACCTTAGAAAAATCAGGTAAGGTAAGAACAGGTGCCTGGGTCATGCGCTCCTTGATGCTCTGAAAGGCCGTGGCTGCAGCCTTGGTCCATGTGAATGCCCCCTTCCTAATGCAATCCGTGATTGGGGCAGTGATGGAACTGAAGCCACGAATGAAGCGACGATAGAACGTCGCTAGGCCATGGAAGCTCCGAACATCGTGGAGGGTGCGGGGCTCAGGCCATTCCTGAATGGCGCGTATCTTCTCCGGATCAGCGGAGACCCCATCGCGAGACACTATAAACCCAAGGAAGGAAACCTGATCGGTCATGAAAGCACACTTCTTCGGGTTGGCGAATAAGCTCTCTCGCCTCAGAACAATGCAGACCTGCCTGAGGTGGTCTAAGTGGTGCTCCCTAGTGCGGCTATAAATAAGGATGTCATCGAAGTAGACGACCAAAAAGACCCCTATCATAGGGCGCAAGACCTGGGTCATCAACCGCATGAATGTACTAGGGGCATTAGATAGCCCAAAAGGCATCACTAACCACTCATACAGACCATCCTTGGTCTTGAATGCAGTTTGCCACTCATCTCCAGGCCTGATCCTAACCTGGTGATAGCCACTTCGAAGATCAATTTTAGAAAAAATAGTGGCTCCCGACATCATATCTAGCAAATCATCCAGTCGGGGAATAGGAAAACGATATTTCACCGTGATCTTATTGATCGCACGGCTATCGATGCACATCCTCCATGTGCCATCTTTCTTCGGGGCTAGCAAAGCGGGGACAGCGCAAGGGCTCTTGCTGTCCCTGAGGGATCCCCTACTCATCAACTCCTCGACCTGTCTCTGCAACTCGGCGTGGTCCGCCGGGCTCATCCTATAGTGAGGGAGGTTAGGCAATGAAGAGCCCGGGACAAGGTCGATCTCATGCTGGATGTCACGCATAGGTGGAAGGCCTCCAGGGAGGTCCTCCGGGAAGATATCAAAAAACTCGCGTAAAATCGCAGCCAACTCGGGGTTTAGCTCACCGTCGGACTCTGAGATGACATCACTCACCTCTCGAACAACAACAGCAAAGAGGGGACTACCACTAGTGAACTCTCTCTCCATCTCACGGGGACTAATCACCATCAATCTCCTAGTGGAAGGCTCCCCTAGGGTGAGGGTAGTGGAGGTGGCAGTAGCAGGCACCAAGGGTGGGGTAGGAGGGTCGGCCTTCCCCTGACGAGGGGTGTTCATGGCACTGGGGCCGGCTGGCCCGCGAACGGCAGGATCCCTAGGCTGGGTGGGGTGAAGAGTGATCCTATGGACACCATGGTCGAAGATGCAAGTGTTCGACCGACCATGGAGGGTGGCATCCCTATCGAAGAGCCAAGGCCTACCTAGAATAATACTACCCACCTCCATAGGTAGCACGTCACACCAAATCTCATCATGGTAGGTCTGAAACTGCAATGGCACTAGACAACGAAGCCTAACCGGGATAGAGGTAGAGTCTACCCAGGATACCAGATAAGGAGCAGGGTGGTCCACAGGTGTCAACCCAAGACGAGTAACCGTACCGGTGGATATGGCATTAATGCAGCTCCCACTGTCAATGATCACCTTGCAGGCCTTCCCTCCAAGCCTACAAAAGGTGTGAAAGATGGTGGTACGACGCCAGTCGTCACTCACCTGGGGCTGGGTAAGGATACACCGGACTACCCCTAACTGTGCATCGCCCTGATACTGAATACTAGGGACATCGTCCTGCTCTCCCTCAAGCAACTCATCAAAGAACTCCTCGGCCAACTCCTGGTCGGCCTCATAGCTGACTGGCAAAAGCTCAGCCGTGGGATCAGCGGGTGAGGGGTCCGTCACAACAAGCGACTCTCTAGTGGGGCATTTGTTCGCATAATGGCCGACTCCACCACACCTATAACAATTGTTACGTGCCCCTGTGCTAGGAGATGCTCCACCGGTCATCGGCCCTTTCCCCTTGTCATCATGACGGACCGGGGGTGGTGGTAGCTGAGGTCGGGTAGGGAACGCGGGAGGCTGAGGGCGTGAGGTGGGGTAAGGTGGCTTGGTGCGGACACCAGAGCACGCGAGAGGCACGAGCCGGCGAGTCATCAGTACCGTACACGGAGCACCACTCGAGCTACAGCAGCATCTCTTTGGCTAGGCGATAGCCTGGAGTCCCCACTTTGATTTTTAGTCACATTTAGCATTTACTTGCATTGTTTTAGCAATTGTTTGCTTTGTCATTGGGTTGTAATGAGTGTTTTATGTGGGTTTTTCATATTGGGTTCAATGTAAGGCTCTTAATAAGCCAAATGGGTGCCAAATGGGTGAGTCCTTTAGGGTCCATTAAGGGTTAATTGCCATATTGGGTTATAAGGCCTCATTAGGCTTCATATTGGGTTCTTAAGCCACTTGAGGCCCAATTAAGCCTCCACTCCACATGGGCCACCTAGATTGGGATAAGATGGGCTTGTGGAAGGCCTTAACAAGCCTTGAGGCAACTTGGCCCAAGAAGGGCCCAAGAAGGGGGCGCCCCCTCTTTTGGCATTATTAGGCTAGGTTAGTTTTTTTTCTTTCTTTCCTCCCTCTCTTTGACCACATGGGATAAAATTAGGAATTGGTCTCTTTTAAATAATTTCTTTTTGTGGTTGGTCACATCCAATCCAAGCCATCCATTCCCCCATACCTAGATCTAAGGGTGGATATTGGATTTGGCATGTAACCTATAAAGAGTTGTATTTTTTCATTTTAGTGGAATTAATGCCATTTGAATCAAACTTAATGTTGGAGCAAAGCCTAGGCCGCCCCCTTCCTCTCTCCCTCTCCCCCTTGCAGCTGTGAAGGCTGCCTCTTGGTGGTGTGACTCCACCCTATCAGTTCCGGTCGCCGCCGCCGCCGCCACGAGCCGCTATCGCCACCGCCGGAGTTCTGTCCGCGCAGTACCACAGCAGCTTCTACGAAATTTCAGTCTCCGCCACGGCCTCAGATCGAGCTGAGAATTTTACTGGATGTTCCAGAGGTGTCCAGCACATCCTCAGAATTTTGGTTGGGCATAAAGAGCTCATTTGGTATTTTTTTATTTTCGTCCAATCCCAGTTCCCAGATCTGTCTCCTATCTGTTTCCATTTCCACCCGCCCTGCGTTTTAAGTCTTAGGTCCACTTTTTGATTTTTTTTAGTTCTCCCAATTTTACTGGGAATTCTGTCCACTATCCCCTCTATCCCCAAATTTTCTTGAATTTGTTTGAGTCCATCTTATATTTTAAAAAAATCGAGTTCTTCCCTAGCTACAGTACTTTCTGCCAGTTCCCAGATCTGACCACCAGACACTCTAAAATTCCTATCAAATCACCACCACCTCGGAATCCAATTCCAAAAATTGTCCCAGCTTCGTGGTTTAAATATCAATCACTTCGAAGAAGAGCTTGATGTCTGAATCCCATTGTATGTAGGCGGTCAATGGCCGTTTACAGGGAACTAAGGTACTGATCTGAGAGTTCTGAAACTGTGTAACACAGAGTTGAAAATTAGTTAAGGTCCAGGTCCGCAGAGGTTCAGAAGATTACACTGGCCCTAGGTTGGAGGATTTTGAGTCCTCTTTCCAACGGCGCTGGTCTCGTCGCATTCCGGCGACGGGGCCGACCGCAGCGGCTGTTTTCGCCGGAGCGCGCGCAGGGAAAACAGAACTGAAATCCGTGGGCAGCCATTCCACAACTTGAAGATCGGACCCGACCGGCCACCAATCGGTGTCTCCGGCTGACCGCCGTCCGTGGAGGCGCGCCACCAGGGGTCTCCATCATAGTGGGACCCACCTCCGCAGATCCGGAGGACAGCGCCATCCGTGGGCCCCACGGGCCCGCAGAACCCGCCATTCGGGAAGCACGAAAACGCGGAGTTCGGCGCGTCGAGTCGACATCAAGATGCTGCCTGTCAACCTGATTTGCGTGATCCCCGAGGCCCACATGTGACCTTTTACCTCCCTGCGTGGAGTGGGTCGAATCCTTTTGTACTGCTGTGAATTATGTTAACCGGGGGTCCGTAAGTCAGCCGGGGTGTCTTCGCCACGCCGGGTGCGTGGAGGTAAAGGTCTTAACTTCTTGGCGTTATATTGCTTAGCTAGTATACGGTCTTAGGCCGCTGCCGAGAGTGTAGGTTCCTAGCCCGTGTGTCCATGTCACCGCTGTGAGCATGAGAGTGACCCGTCCCGCGACTCGATCCGAGTCCGGAAGTGAGTCTGACTACCTTGAACTCTGCCGGTTCCTTAACCGCGCACGATCCATGCTTTCCCTCGCATGGGACACCGAGTGAGCTTGTACTTCTGTTAGCGACGTTTTGCCACTAGGAGCTCGTAGTGTCAGGCTTAGTGTCTCCCTGGTGTGCATTGTTGGTCGCGTCTTCATCTAGAGTCCGAGGGTGGCACTGTATAGTGTCGTCTCCCGTGTCCGTCCCGCATCAGTTTGGTATCAGAGCAGTCGAGTCTAGGGTAGTCGTTGCATAAGTCTTGCATAGTCTAAGGTTACCCCACACACACCTTCACTCGGTATATCCAAAGGTGTTGTCCGACCGTTAGGCTTCGCCTACCGGGAAGACCACACACTTGCGCGAGTGACCTTCGGGTCGATTACCTCCGCCGCGCACTGAGTCTTGGCCGTGTCTAGGGTGTAGTCGAGTCTCATTCTTTTCAAAACAAAAAAAAAGTGTTTTAAATTGCATTCTTTCAAAATACCAAAAAAGGAGTGTTTTCAAATTGCAATTAGGTCTAAGTGTATCATTTAGTGTGTTTGCATTAGTCGGTCGTTGTCACCTAGTCCGTACGTCTTTGCATGCCCACCCGTCGAGGCACCCAATACTCGCCACCACCACCTATGGCGGACTCCCGAGCCCGTAGTTCCGATGAGTCTTCCACGGCCGAGATGTTCCGGGCCATCATGGATCGTTTAGACACGCGTATGGATGGTCTTAGTACGCGTATGTATGGTATAGGGACGCGTCTAGAAGGGAGGATGAAGGTCCTCGAGGATCGGGCCGGGGTTTCGGAGCAGTCCATTCAAGGCCTTGTTGGGAGGATTGCCGTCCTGGAGAGGGGCCCAGTAGCGGCGCAACCCGCACCGACGAACGGCCAACAAGAGCCGGTGCAGCAACCCGCTGTGCCAAGGGCTCAGGTAGAGGATGTCGGGAGGCAACAGGCGCCTATAGTGGATGATTATGCCTCCGACAATGATCACGGGGGTAACGGTCGTCGTCATCAACGACGGAATCGTGATGACGAGGATGACGACCGCATTCTTAGGGGTGTGCGTGCGGACCCTCCCACTTTTAGCGGGTCCTTGGACCCTAGGGTGTATCTAGATTGGGAGGCCGGTATGGACCGGTACTTCGAGTGGTTTGAGATGACGGACCACCGAAGAGTCCGATATGCGAAGATGAAGCTGCAAGGGCAGGCCCAAACTTATTGGATCAATGTGGAGAGCCTGCTCAACCAGCGACGTCAACCCCAAATCGGTACCTGGGATGATATGAAACTCAAATTGAGGGAGAAGTACCTTCCTGCCTCATATCGCCAACGTCTTATAGATAAGTGGCAAAGCATCTCCCAAGGGAACCGATCCGTGACCGAGTACACCGCCGAGTTCGATGAGTATTATTTGCGGTGCGGGGTCACGGAAGAGAGCACCATGACGATATCCTGCTTTCGGAGAGGTTTGCGGCCTAATTATCAATATGAACTCTTTCGCCGCAATGCCACCACTTTGGAGCAGGCATATCAGATTGCTCTCGAATTGGAGCAGTTCGAGGCCGAGTTCGAGTCATCCCATCGGTTGGGCTCGTTTCCCCTTCGTAGTGTCGAGTCCCGTGGCTCATCTGGCACATATCCGAGGGCCCCCATGGCTCGACCTCAGGAGCCCGCTCGCCACGAGCCCTTTGCTCCTAGGCCTCGCCCTCCACCCCCGAGGGACCTTCCTCGTCCCCAGCATCTTACGGCCCCACCCATAGCCCGTCCCCCGGCACCCGCACCACCCGCACGTCCTTTGTTGCCTACGCCTCCTATCCGTCGGGAGGATAAAGGTAAAGGACCTATGATTGGGGAGCCTAGTGGATCACGGCAGCAGTGTTATCGCTGCAATGGGTTTGGCCATTTCGCCAACCAGTGTCCCACCCGCCCATCTCTTCACATTGGGGACACACAGGCCGAGGATACCACCCCTGCGGGCCTAGAGTTAGTCAGCTATGAGGCAGATGAAGAGCTAGCTGACGAGTACTATGAGATGGGAGGTGAGGCCCAGGATGCCCAGCAGTTAGACGATACCCATGTGGGGGTCGTCAGATGTATTCTCACCCAGCCACAGGTCAGTGATGACTGGCGTCGGACCACTATCCTTCATGTATTCTGTAGGCTGGGAAAGCAAATTTGTAAGGTGGTCATCGATAGCGGGAGTTGTATCAATGCAATCTCCACGAACGCTGTCACTCGTCTTGGTCTCACACCCGTAGACCACCCTTGCCCCTACCAGGTATCATGGGTGGATACCACTTCCATTTCGGTCAGGCTGCGGTGCTTGGTCCCGCTGCAGCTCCACTCCTACCGTGACGAGATCTGGTGTGATGTTCTTCCCATGGAAGTGGGAAGTATCATTCTTGGTAGGCCGTGGTTATTCGACCGAGATGCCACACTCCATGGTCGGTCGAACACCTGTACCTTCGACCACAATGGCCAGCGGGTCACCCTCCAACCCGTTCGGCCCAGGAGCCCATCTGTTAGGGGTCCTACTGGCCCTAGTACTCCGAAGCCTTCCGTTCCCGGGCCTAGTACCCCATCCCCAGCTCGGGCTATGACCGTTACCTCTGGCCAAGGAGAGCCCTCGACGAGGACATTGATGATGATTAGCTCCCGGGAAATGGAGCAGGAGCTTAGTCAGGGCTGTCCGGTGTTTGCCATTACGGTCCGAGAGGTGGAGCGGGACTCCGAGGGTGAGCTCCCACCCGAGGTTGTTCCCATTCTGCAGGAGTATGCTGATGTATTCCCCGATGAGCTTCCCGAGGGACTCCCACCTATGCGGGATATTCAGCATGCCATCGACCTTGTTCCGGGCTCTTCTTTGCCCAACCTTCCTCATTATCGAATGAGCCCCACGGAGCATGCCGAGCTTAAACGGCAGGTCGATGAGCTTGTGCAGAGAGGATCTGTCCGGGACAGCATGAGTCCATGTGCTGTACCTGCATTACTCGCCCCGAAGAAGGATGGCACGTGGAGAATGTGCATTGATAGTCGTGCCATCAACAAAATCACCGTGAAGTACAGGTTCCCTATTCCCCGCCTTGATGACATGCTAGACATGATGGCAGGTGCCACTATCTTTTCGAAGATCGATCTTAAGAGTGGCTACCATCAGGTGAGGATTAGGCCAGGTGATGAGTGGAAGACCGCATTTAAGACCAAGGACGGTCTATATGAGTGGTTGATCATGCCTTTTGGGTTGACCAATGCCCCTAGCACTTTCATGCGGCTCATGACTCAGGTCCTTCGACCTTTCATTGGAGTCTTTGTAGTGGTGTATTTTGATGATATCCTTATCTATAGCCGCACCACCGGGGACCACTTAGACCACCTTCGGCAGGTCTGTCTACTTCTTCGGCGAGAGCAGTTATTTGCAAACCCACAGAAGTGTGCTTTCATGACACCTCAGCTTACCTTCTTGGGTTTCATTGTGTCTAGTACTGGGGTCTCCGCCGATCCGGAGAAGGTCCGGGCCATTGTTGAGTGGCCGGAACCCCGTACGGTTCATGATGTCCACAGCTTTCATGGCCTTGCGACGTTCTATCGTCGCTTCATCCGCGGATTTAGCTCCGTCACTGCCCCGATCACGGATTGCATCCGGAAGGGCACATTTGTATGGACGAAGGCCGCATCTGCTGCCTTCAGGGACATCAAGGAGCGTATGACCCAGACACCTATCCTTCGACTGCCTGATTTCTTGAAGGTGTTTGAGGTCTGTTGTGATGCGTCGGGTGTTGGGATTGGAGGAGTTTTGAGTCAGGAGTCCCACCCGATCGCATATTTCAGCGAGAAGCTGAATGACGCGAAACTGCGATATTCCACATATGATAAAGAGTTTTACGCAGTTGTTCAGGCGCTTAGGCATTGGAGGCATTACCTATTACATCAGGAGTTTGTCTTATACTCCGATCATGAGGCCTTGAGGTACCTCCATTCCCAAAAGAAGCTGAATTCGCGTCATAGTCGTTGGGTTGAGTATCTCCAGCAGTTCACCTTTGTGCTAAAACATAAGGCTGGAGTGGAGAACAAGGTGGCCGATGCCTTGACTCGGCGAGCATGTCTTCTTACCACCATGAGTGCTGAGGTCATAGGGCTAGAGAAGATGAAAGAGGCCTATGTTGATTGTCCTGACTTCGGTCAGATTTTTACTACTCTCCAGGCCGGGCCCTCGAGAGACCATGATGATTATGTGCTTCAGGAGGGTTACCTCTTTTGAGGTAGCAGGCTATGTGTTCCCCGAACTTCGGTTCGAGATTTCCTAGTGTGGGAACTACATGCGGGAGGTCTAGCCGGTCACTTTGGTCGGAACAAGACTATTGAGGCAGTGGAGCATCGATTTTATTGGCCGAGCTTGAAGCGCGATGTTGCTAACATCGTGGCTCAGTGCCGTACATGTGCTACGGCCAAAATGAAGAAGCAAAGCTCGGGCCTTTATACGCCTCTCCCCGTGCCTGATGCCCCGTGGCAGGATGTCAGCATGGATTTTGTTTTAGGATTGCCACGTACCTCAGGAAGCATGACTCGGTCTATGTGGTGGTTGACCGTTTCTCGAAGATGGCCCTCTTTATCCCTTGCTCAAAGACTTCGGATGCTTCTAGGGTAGCCCGCCTATTCCTTACTCATGTGGTGTGCAAGTTCGGGTTGCCTCGCACTATAGTGTCTGACCGTGATGTTAGGTTCACTTCCTATTTTTGGAAGACACTATGGCATATGATGGGTACGCACCTCAAGTTTTCCACTGCATACCATCCCCAGACAGATGGTCAGACCGAGGTGGTCAATAGGAGTCTGGGTGATCTTTTGAGATGTCTTGTTAGGGACCGCATTGGGGATTGGGATCTCATTCTACCTATGGCTGAGTTTGCATATAATGATTCGGTGAATAGGTCTACTGGCATGAGTCCATTTGAAATTGTCACAGGTCGTAGGCCTAGGAAACCCGTTGACCTTGTCCCCATGCCTGTCCATGCTAGAGTGTCGGAGTCGGCCGAGTCATTTGCTAGGCATGTTAGGAGTTTGCATGACGACATCCGTCGTCACATTGAGTCCAGCAATGCACGGTACAAGGAGTTAGCCGATGCCCACCGACACCACCGAGAGTTCCAGGAGGGTGAATACGTCATGATCAGGGTAAGACCTGAACGGTTTCCCTCTGGAACCGTTAAGAAGTTGCAAGCTCGCGGAGCCGGTCCCTTTAGAGTGTTGAAACGCGTTGGATCCAATGCGTATGTTGTGGACCTGCCCGAGGAATATGGTATAAGCTCTACCTTCAATGTATCGGATCTTGTTGCATATAGGGACCCAGCGGTGATCCCTAGTGAGTCTTTTGAGCCATCTCCTCCCCTTGAGAGTGATCCCACACCTGAGTGTCCACTTCCACCTCCAGCCCCTTTTTCACGGCAGCGTGAGCATATAGATCGTATACTGGACGAGCAAGTGACAGTTACCAGGAGTGGATCTTACCCGCGCTACCTAGTGCGATGGAGAGGACGGCCCGCTACTAAGGACACATGGATCACACATGGCGAGTTGCAGCGGATCGATCCGGACCTTTTGGAGCGATACAGGAGCGATGCAGACCCTTACTCGACAGGGTCGAGTTTCTCCCACCCGGGGAGAATTGGTGCGGACACCAGAGCACGTGAGAGGCACGAGCCGGCGAGTCATCAGTACCGTACACGGAGCACCACTCGAGCTACAGCAGCATCTCTTTGGCTAGGCGATAGCCTGGAGTCCCCACTTTGATTTTTAGTCACATTTAGCATTTACTTGCATTGTTTTAGCAATTGTTTGCTTTGTCATTGGGTTGTAATGATAGTTTTATGTGGGTTTTTCATATTGGGTTCAATGTAAGGCTCTTAATAAGCCAAATGGGTGCCAAATGGGTGAGTCCTTTAGGGTCCATTAAGGGTTAATTGCCATATTGGGTTATAAGGCCTCATTAGGCTTCATATTGGGTTCTTAAGCCACTTGAGGCCCAATTAAGCCTCCACTCCACATGGGCCACCTAGATTGGGATAAGATGGACTTGTGGAAGGCCTTAAGAGCCTTGAGACAACTTGGCCCAAGAAGGGCCCAAGAAGGGGGCGCCCCCTCTTTTGGCCTTATTAGGCTAGGTTAGTTTTTTTCTTTCTTTCCTCCCTCTCTTTGACCACATGGGATAAAATTATGAATTGGTCTCTTTTAAATATTTCTTTTTGTGGTTGGTCACATCCAATCCAAGCCATCCATTCCCCCATACCTAGATCTAAGGGTGGATATTGGATTTGGCATGTAACCTATAAAGAGTTGTATTTTTTCATTTTAGTGGAATTAATGCCATTTGAATCAAACTTAATGTTGGAGCAAGGCCTAGGCCGCCCCCTTCCTCTCTCCCTCTCCCCCTTGCAGCTGTGAAGGCTGCCTCTTGGTGGTGTGACTCCACCCTATCAGTTCCGGTCGCCGCCGCCGCCGCCACGAGCCGCCATCGCCACCGCCGGAGTTCTGTCCGTGCAGTACCACAGCAGCTTCTATGAAATTTCAGTCTCAGCCACGGCCTCAGATCGAGCTGGGAATTTTACTGGATGTTCCAGAGGTGTCCAGCACGTCCTCAGAATTTTGGTTGGTCATAAAGAGCTCATTTGGTATTTTTTTATTTTCGTCCAATCCCAGTTTCCAGATCTGTCTCCTATCTGTTTCCATTTCCACCCGCCCTGTGTTTTAAGTCTTAGGTCCACTTTTTGATTTTTTTTAGTTCGCCCAATTTTACTGGGCATTCCGTCCACTATCCCCTCTATCCCCAAATTTTCTTGAATTTGTTTGAGTCCATCTTATATTTTAAAAAAATCGAGTTCTTCCCTAGCTACAGTACTTTCTGCCAGTTCCCAGATCTGACCACCAGACACTCTAAAATTCCTATCAAATCACCACCACCTCGGAATCCAATTCCAAAAATTTTCCCAGCTTCGTGGTTTAAATATCAATCACTTCGAAGAAGAGCTTGATGTCTGAATCCCACTGTATGTAGGCGGTCAATGGCCGTTTACAGGGAACTAAGGTACTGATCTGAGAGTTCTGAACTGTGTAACAGAGAGTTAAAATTAGTTAAGGTCCAGGTCCGCAGAGGTTCAGAAGATTCCACTAGCCCTAGGTTGGAGGATTTTGAGTCCTCTTTCCAACGGCGCTGGTCTCGTCGCATTCCGGCGACGGGGCCGACCGCAGCGGCTGTTTTCGCCGGAGCGCGCGCAGGGAAAACAGAACTGAAATCCGTGGGCAGCCATTCCACAACTTGAAGATCGGACCCGACCGGCCACCAATCGGTGTCTCCGGCCGACCGCCGTCCGTGGAGGCGCGCCACCAGGGGTCTCCATCATAGTGGGACCCACCTCCGCAGATCCGGAGGACAGCGCCATCCGTGGGCCCCACGGGCCCGCAGAACCCGCCATTCGGGAAGCACGAAAACGCGGAGTTCGGCGCGTCGAGTCGACATCAAGATGCTGCCTGTCAACCTGATTTGCGTGATCCCCGGGGCCCACATGTGACCTTTTACCTCCCTGCGTGGAGTGGGTCGAATCCTTTTGTACTGCTGTGAATTATGTTAACCGGGGGTCCGTAAGTCAGCCGGGGTGTCTTCGCCACGCCGGGTGCGTGGAGGTAAAGGTCTTAACTTCTTGGCGTTACATTGCTTAGCTAGTATACGGTCTTAGGCCGCTGCCGAGAGTGTAGGTTCCTAGCCCGTGTGTCCATGTCACCGCTGTGAGCATGAGAGTGACCCGTCCCGCGACTCGATCCGAGTCCGGAAGTGAGTCTGACTACCTTGAACTCTGCCGGTTCCTTAACCGCGCACGATCCATGCTTTCCCTCGCATGGGACACCGAGTGAGCTTGTACTTCTGTTAGCGACGTTTTGCCACTAGGAGCTCGTAGTGTCAGGCTTAGTGTCTCCCTGGTGTGTATTGTTGGTCGCGTCTTCATCTAGAGTCCGAGGGTGGCACTGTATAGTGTCGTCTCCCGTGTCCGTCCCGCATCAGTTTGGTATCAGAGCAGTCGAGTCTAGGGTAGTCGTTGCATAAGTCTTGCATAGTCTAAGGTTACCCCACACACACCTTCACTCGGTATATCCAAAGGTGTTGTCCGACCGTTAGGCTTCGCCTACCGGGAAGACCACACACTTGCGCGAGTGACCTTCGGGTCGATTACCTCCGCCGCGTACCGAGTCTTGGCCGTGTCTAGGGTGTAGTCGAGTCTCATTCTTTTCAAAACAAAAAAAAAGTGTTTTAAATTGCATTCTTTCAAAATACCAAAAAAGGAGTGTTTTCAAATTGCAATTAGGTCTAAGTGTATCATTTAGTGTGTTTGCATTAGTCGGTCGTTGTCACCTAGTCCGTACGTCTTTGCATGCCCACCCGTCGAGGCACCCAATACTCGCCACCACCACCTATGGCGGACTCCCGAGCCCGTAGTTCCGATGAGTCTTCCACGGCCGAGATGTTCCGGGCCATCATGGATCGTTTAGACACGCGTATGGATGGTCTTAGTACGCGTATGGATGGCATAGGGACGCGTCTAGAAGGGAGGATGAAGGTCCTCGAGGATCGGGCCGGGGTTTCGGAGCAGTCCATTCAAGGCCTTGTTGGGAGGATTGCCGTCCTGGAGAGGGGCCCAGTAGCAGCGCAACCCGCGCCGACGAACGGCCAACAAGAGCCGGTGCAGCAACCCACTGTGCCAAGGGCTCAGGTAGAGGATGTCGGGAGGCAACAGGCGCCTATAGTGGATGATTATGCCTCCGACAATGATCACGGGGGTAACGGTCGTCGTCATCAACGACGGAATCGTGATGACGAGGATGACGACCGCATTCTTAGGGGTGTGCGTACGGACCCTCCCACTTTTAGCGGGTCCTTGGACCCTAGGGTGTATCTAGATTGGGAGGCCGGTATGGACCGGTACTTCGAGTGGTTTGAGATGACGGACCACCGAAGAGTCCGATATGCGAAGATGAAGCTGCAAGGGCAGGCCCAAACTTATTGGATCAATGTGGAGAGCCTGCTCAACCAGCGACGTCAACCCCAAATCGGTACCTGGGATGATATGAAACTCAAATTGAGGGAGAAGTACCTTCCTGCCTCATATCACCAACGTCTTATAGATAAGTGGCAAAGCATCTCCCAAGGGAACCGATCCGTGACCGAGTACACCGCCGAGTTCGATGAGTATTATTTGCGGTGCGGGGTCACGGAAGAGAGCACCATGACGATATCCCGCTTTCGGAGAGGTTTGCGGCCTAATTATCAATATGAACTCTTTCGCCGCAATGCCACCACTTTGGAGCAGGCATATCAGATTGCTCTCGAATTGGAGCGGTTCGAGGCCGAGTTCGAGTCACCCCATCGGTTGGGCTCGTTTCCCCTTCGTAGTGTCGAGTCCCGTGGCTCATCTGGCACATATCCGAGGGCCCCCATGGCTCGACCTCAGGAGCCCGCTCGCCACGAGCCCTTTGCTCCTAGGCCTCGCCCTCCACCCCCGAGGGACCTTCCTCGTCCCCAGCATCTTACGGCCCCACCCATAGCCCGTCCCCCGGCACCCGCACCACCCGCACGTCCTTTGTTGCCTACGCCTCCTATCCGTCGGGAGGATAAAGGTAAAGGACCTATGATTGGGGAGCCTAGTGGATCACGGCAGCAGTGTTATCGCTGCAATGGGTTTGGCCATTTCGCCAACCAGTGTCCCACCCGCCCATCTCTTCACATTGGGGACACACAGGCCGAGGATACCACCCCTGCGGGCCTAGAGTTAGTCAGCTATGAGGCAGATGAAGAGCTAGCTGACGAGTACTATGAGATGGGAGGTGAGGCCCAGGATGCCCAGCAGTTAGACGATACCCATGTGGGGGTCGTCAGATGTATTCTCACCCAGCCACAGGTCAGTGATGACTGGCGTCGGACCACTATCCTTCATGTATTCTGTAGGCTGGGAAAGCAAATTTGCAAGGAGTTGTATCAATGCAATCTCCACGAACGCTGTCACTCGTCTTGGTCTCACACCCGTAGACCACCCTTGCCCCTACCAGGTATCATGGGTGGATACCACTTCCATTTCGGTCAGGCTGCGGTGCTTGGTCCCGCTGCAGCTCCACTCCTACCGTGATGAGATCTGGTGTGATGTTCTTCCCATGGAAGTGGGAAGTATCATTCTTGGTAGGCCGTGGTTATTCGACCGAGATGCCACACTCCATGGTCGGTCGAACACCTGTACCTTCGACCACGATGGCCAGCGGGTCACCCTCCAACCCGTTCGGCCCAGGAGCCCATCTGTTAGGGGTCCTACTGGCCCTAGTACTCCGAAGCCTTCCGTTCCCGGGCCTAGTACCCCATCCCCAGCTCGGGCTATGACCGTTACCTCTGGCCAAGGAGAGCCCTCGACGAGGAGATTGATGATGATTAGCTCCCGGGAAATGGAGCAGGAGCTTAGTCAGGGCTGTCCGGTGTTTGCCATTACGGTCCGAGAGGTGGAGCGGGACTCCGAGGGTGAGCTCCCACCCGAGGTTGTTCCCATTCTGCAGGAGTATGCTGATGTATTCCCCGATGAGCTTCCCGAGGGACTCCCACCTATGCGGGATATTCAGCATGCCATCGACCTTGTTCCGGGCTCTTCTTTGCCCAACCTTCCTCATTATCGAATGAGCCCCACGGAGCATGCCGAGCTTAAACGGCAGGTCAATGAGCTTGTGCAGAGAGGATCTGTCCGGGACAGCATGAGTCCATGTGCTGTACCGGCATTACTCGCCCCGAAGAAGGATGGCACGTGGAGAATGTGCATTGATAGTCGTGCCATCAACAAAATCACCGTGAAGTACAGGTTCCCTATTCCCCGCCTTGATGACATGCTAGACATGATGGCAGGTGCCACTATCTTTTCGAAGATCGATCTTAAGAGTGGCTACCATCAGGTGAGGATTAGGCCAGGTGATGAGTGGAAGACCGCATTTAAGACCAAGGACGGTCTATATGAGTGGTTGGTCATGCCTTTTGGGTTGACCAATGCCCCTAGCACTTTCATGCGGCTCATGACTCAGGTCCTTCGACCTTTCATTGGAGTCTTTGTAGTGGTGTATTTTGATGATATCCTTATCTATAGCCGCACCACAGGGGACCACTTAGACCACCTTCGGCAGGTCTGTCTACTTCTTCGGCGAGAGCAGTTATTTGCAAACCCACAGAAGTGTGCTTTCATGACACCTCAGCTTACCTTCTTGGGTTTCATTGTGTCTAGTACTGGGGTCTCCGCCGATCCGGAGAAGGTCCGGGCCATTGTTGAGTGGCCGGAACCCCGTACGGTTCATGATGTCCGCAGCTTTCATGGCCTTGCGACGTTCTATCGTCGCTTCATCCGCGGATTTAGCTCCGTCACTGCCCCGATCACGGATTGCATCCGGAAGGGCACATTTGTATGGACGAAGGCCGCATCTGCTGCCTTCAGGGACATCAAGGAGCGTATGACCCAGACACCTATCCTTCGACTGCCTGATTTCTCGAAGGTGTTTGAGGTCTGTTGTGATGCGTCGGGTGTTGGGATTGGAGGAGTTTTGAGTCAGGAGTCCCACCCGATCGCATATTTCAGCGAGAAGCTGAATGACGCGAAACTGCGATATTCCACATATGATAAAGAGTTTTACGCAGTTGTTCAGGCTCTTAGGCATTGGAGGCATTACCTATTACATCAGGAGTTTGTCTTATACTCCGATCATGAGGCCTTGAGGTACCTCCATTCCCAAAAGAAGCTGAATTCGCGTCATAGTCGTTGGGTTGAGTATCTCCAGCAGTTCACCTTTGTGCTTAAACATAAGGCTGGAGTGGAGAACAAGGTGGCTGATGCCTTGAGTCGGCGAGCATGTTTGCTTACCACCATGAGTGCCGAGGTCATAGGGTTAGAAAGATGAAGGAGGCCTATGTTGATTGTCCTGACTTTGGTCAGATTTTTACCACCCTCCAGGCCGGACCCTCGAGAGACCTTGATGAGTATGTGCTTCAGGAGGGTTACCTCTTTCGAGGTAGCAGGCTATGTGTTCCCCGAACTTCGGTTCGAGATTTCTTAGTGTGGGAACTACATGCGGGAGGTCTAGCCGGCCACTTTGGTCGGAACAAGACTATTGAGGCAGTGGAGCATCGATTTTATTGGCCGAGCTTGAAGCGCGATGTTGCTAACATCGTGGCTCAGTGCCGTACATGTGCTACGGCCAAGATGAAGAAGCAAAGCTCGGGTCTTTATACGCCTCTCCCCGTGCCTGATGCCCCGTGGCAGGATGTTAGTATGGATTTTGTTTTGGATTGCCACGTACCTCTAGGAAGCATGACTCGGTCTATGTGGTGGTTGACCGTTTCTCGAAGATGGCCCTCTTTATCCCTTGCTCAAAGACTTCGGATGCTTCTAGGGTAGCCCGCCTATTCCTTACTCATGTGGTGTGCAAGTTCGGGTTGCCTCGCACTATAGTGTCTGACCGTGATGTTAGGTTCACTTCCTATTTTTGGAAGACACTATGGCATATGATGGGTACGCACCTCAAGTTTTCCACTGCATACCATCCCCAGACAGATGGTCAGACCGAGGTGGTCAATAGGAGTCTGGGTGATCTTTTGAGATGTCTTGTTAGGGACCGCATTGGGGATTGGGATCTCATTCTACCTATGGCTGAGTTTGCATATAATGATTCGGTGAATAGGTCTACTGGCATGAGTCCATTTGAAATTGTCACAGGTCGTAGGCCTAGGAAACCCGTTGACCTTGTCCCCATGCCTGTCCATGCTAGAGTGTCGGAGTCGACCGAGTCATTTGCTAGGCATGTTAGGAGTTTGCATGACGACATCCGTCGTCACATTGAGTCCAGCAATGCACGGTACAAGGAGTTAGCCGATGCCCACCGACACCACCGAGAGTTCCAGGAGGGTGAATACGTCATGATCAGGGTAAGACCTGAACGGTTTCCCTCTGGAACCGTTAAGAAGTTGCAAGCTCGCGGAGCCGGTCCCTTTAGAGTGTTGAAACGCGTTGGATCCAATGCGTATGTTGTGGACCTGCCCGAGGAATATGGTATAAGCTCTACCTTCAATGTATCGGATCTTGTTGCATATAGGGACCCAGCGGTGATCCCTAGTGAGCCTTTTGAGCCATCTCCTCCCCTTGAGAGTGATCCCACACCTGAGTGTCCACTTCCACCTCCAGCCCCTTTTTCACGGCAGCGTGAGCATATAGATCGTATACTGGACGAGCAGGTGACAGTTACCAGGAGTGGATCTTACCCGCGCTACCTAGTGCGATGGAGAGGACGGCCCGCTACTGAGGACACATGGATCACACATGGCGAGTTGCAGCGGATCGATCCGGACCTTTTGGAGCGATACAGGAGCGATGCAGACCCTTACTCGACAGGGTCGAGTTTCTCCCACCCGGGGAGAATTGGTGCGGACACCAGAGCACGCGAGAGGCACGAGCCGGCGAGTCATCAGTACCGTACACGGAGCACCACTCGAGCTACAGCAGCATCTCTTTGGCTAGGCGATAGCCTGGAGTCCCCACTTTGATTTTTAGTCACATTTAGCATTTACTTGCATTGTTTTAGCAATTGTTTGCTTTGCCATTGGGTTGTAATGAGTGTTTTATGTGGGTTTTTCATATTGGGTTCAATGTAAGGCTCTTAATAAGCCAAATGGGTGCCAAATGGGTGAGTCCTTTAGGGTCCATTAAGGGTTAATTGCCATATTGGGTTATAAGGCCTCATTAGGCTTCATATTGGGTTCTTAAGCCACTTGAGGCCCAATTAAGCCTCCACTCCACATGGGCCACCTAGATTGGGATAAGATGGGCTTGTGGAAGGCCTTAACAAGCCTTGAGACAACTTGGCCCAAGAAGGGCCCAAGAAGGGGGCGCCCCCTCTTTTGGCATTATTAGGCTAGGTTAGTTTTTTTTCTTTCTTTCCTCCCTCTCTTTGACCACATGGGATAAAATTAGGAATTGGTCTCTTTTAAATAATTTCTTTTTGTGGTTGGTCACATCCAATCCAAGCCATCCATTCCCCCATACCTAGATCTAAGGGTGGATATTGGATTTGGCATGTAACCTATAAAGAGTTGTATTTTTTCATTTTAGTGGAATTAATGCCATTTGAATCAAACTTAATGTTGGAGCAAGGCCTAGGCCGCCCCCTTCCTCTCTCCCTCTCCCCCTTGCAGCTGTGAAGGCTGCCTCTTGGTGGTGTGACTCCACCCTATCAGTTCCGGTCGCCGCCGCCGCCGCCACGAGCCACTATCGCCGCCGCCGGAGTTCTGTCCGTGCAGTACCACAGCAGCTTCTACGAAATTTCAGTCTCAGCCACGGCCTCAGATCGAGCTGTGAATTTTACTAGATGTTCCAGAGGTGTCCAGCACGTCCTCAGAATTTTGGTTGGTCATAAAGAGCTCATTTGGTATTTTTTTATTTTCGTCCAATCCCAGTTTCCAGATCTGTCTCCTATCTGTTTCCATTTCCACCCGCCCTGCGTTTTAAGTCTTAGGTCCACTTTTTTATTTTTTTTAGTTCGCCCAATTTTACTGGGCATTCTTTCCACTATCCCCTCTATCCCCAAATTTTCTTGAATTTGTTTGAGTCCATCTTATATTTTAAAAAAATCGAGTTCTTCCCTAGCTACAGTACTTTCTGCCAGTTCCCAGATCTGACCACCAGACACTCTAAAATTCCTATCAAATCACCACCACCTCGGAATCCAATTCCAAAAATTTTCCCACCTTCGCGGTTTAAGTATCAATCACATCGAAGAAGAGCTTGATGTCTGAATCCCATTGTAAGTAGGCGGTCAATGGACGTTTACAGGGAACTAAGGTACTGATCTGAGAGTTCTGAAACTGTGTAACAGAGAGTTGAAAATTAGTTAAGGTCCAGGTCCGCAGAGGTTCAGAAGATTCCACTGGCCCTAGGTTGGAGGATTTTGAGTCCTCTTTCCAACGGCGCTGGTCTCGTCGCATTCCGGCGACGGGGCCGACCGCAGCGGCTGTTTTCGCCGGAGCGCGCGCAGGGAAAACAGAACTGAAATCCGTGGGCAGCCATTCCACAACTTGAAGATCGGACCCGACCGGCCACCAATCGGTGTCTCCGGCCGACCGCCGTCCGTGGAGGCGCGCCACCAGGGGTCTCCATCATAGTGGGACCCACCTCCGCAGATCCGGAGGACAGCGCCATCCGTGGGCCCCACGGGCCCGCAGAACCCGCCGTTCGGGAAGCACGAAAACGCGGAGTTCGGCGCGTCGAGTCGACATCAAGATGCTGCCTGTCAACCTGATTTGCGTGATCCCCGGGGCCCACATGTGACCTTTTACCTCCCTGCGTGGAGTGGGTCGAATCCTTTTGTACTGCTGTGAATTATGTTAACCGGGGGTCCGTAAGTCAGCCGGGGTGTCTTCGCCACGCCGGGTGCGTGGAGGTAAAGGTCTTAACTTCTTGGCGTTACATTGCTTAGCTAGTATACGGTCTTAGGCCGCTGCCGAGAGTGTAGGTTCCTAGCCCGTGTGTCCATGTCACCGCTGTGAGCATGAGAGTGACCCGTCCCGCGACTCGATCCGAGTCCGGAAGTGAGTCTGACTACCTTGAACTCTGCCGGTTCCTTAACCGCGCACGATCCACGCTTTCCCTCGCATGGGACACCGAGTGAGCTTGTACTTCTGTTAGCGACGTTTTACCACTAGGAGCTCGTAGTGTCAGGCTTAGTGTCTCCCTGGTGTGCATTGTTGGTCGCGTCTTCATCTAGAGTCCGAGGGTGGCACTGTATAGTGTCGTCTCCCGTGTCCGTCCCGCATCATGGCTGCTGGCGAGGGGGAGGGAGAGTGTCCCTCGGCAAGGGAGGGCGAGGCCTAGGAACAGTAGGGTCCTGGCGAGGGGGTTCCGAGGGCCGAGCCACCGGAAACCGACTGTAGGAACTGGGTGTGGTGCGTGGGTCGAAGCCCCGCTGACTAGTGGTCCCCTGACGTTGAGTAGGAGTGAACTCCGCCTCAAACTGCTCTAGCTCCATAGCGACCTGGTACGCGACCTCTAAGGTGGTCACATTACGGCGAAACAACTCATACTGGTAATGGGGCCGTAGACCACGACGGAAACGAGAGACGGGCATGGCGCTCTCCTCCGTGACTCCGCATCGCAAGAAATACTCGTCAAACTCTGCGATGTACTTGGACACGGGCCGATCTCCCTGGGTGAGGCTCTGCCATCTGTCAATGAGCCTCTGGCGATAAGTGGCGGGGAGATACTTTTCTCGGAGTTTGACTTTCATCTCACCCCAAGACTCAATCTGGGGGTCCTGACGCTGAAATATCAGACTCTCCACATTCCTCCAATACGTCTGTGCTCGCCCCAATAACTTCATCCTGGCAAACTTAACTTGCCGGTGGTCAGACATATCGACCCACTCAAAATACCGGTCCATGCTAGCCTCCCAGTCTAGATAGATCTTCGGGTCCAGGGACCCGTCAAAAGTGGGAGAGTCCGCGCGAACGGTCCTAAGGGCCCGATCATCCTCGTCATCCCTCTGTGGTCGGTGACCACGGTGGCGTCGGCCATTCCCCTCATAATCATTGTCGGATCCGTAATCCTCAAAGTCGGGGACTCGTGGCCGTCGCTCCTCAGCCCGATATGGTGGGGGCTGGGCAGCCGCCGCCTGTGGGGCACGATCAACTCTAGGGGGGTCCTGATGGGGCACTTCCTCTACCCTCCCTATCCGCCCGATCAGACCCTAGATAGATCGGTCAGAAACCTCAGCGCGGTCCTCTATGGCCTTGAGTCGGCCCTCCAGACGGTTGGTCAGGTCCTTAGTGGCTTGTTCAGAACTAGCCAAGCGCTCCATGATCTCGGCCATGAAATCCTCTAGAGAAGGGCCTCCTTGGGTGTTACCACGTGGGTCACCCATGGTGTCCGGGCGATGGTAATGGGTACCACCCCGAGTGGGCATGCAAAGGGACCTAAATGGAGACTCACTAAGACCTATATGGGTGGACACATGCTGAATTGAATGCAAGACTCAACCCTAGACGCAAACCTATATGCTCTGATACCACTTTGATGCGGGACAGGACTGAAATGGGCTAAGACCTACGAATGCAACAAGTGCGGCCAGCACTCGCACGCCAAAGGCAAGCCGAGCGGCTGACCTCCGTAGCGTTCCTCCAGGTGGAGGCGTCTCTCAATAAGAAACTCAAGCCCAACGACCGTCCCTATGAGGGAAGCGCGGGGATCTCAGTGACTAAGGAGCCGCCGTGCGCCTATGGGAATCTAGTCCGAGCTCGGCGCTCGACTAGGGCCACGGAATGGGTGCTTTCAACTCACAACCACGCGGTGAATAAGACGCTAGCTAGGAACCTACACACACTCACGCCGCATGCTAGAAAGTATATTAGTAAAGCAAAATGCCAAAAGTGAGGAGCTTCGCACGTACCTCCACGCCTAGGCGTGGGGAAGGAACCCCGGCCGAGATCAACAACCCCGATACACGAAGGATGAACAACAATACAACCCAATAAAGTGCCCACTCCTCGCAGGGAGATAACAGGCTACATGAAGGGATTCGGGGATGCCGATGTACGGGCTGACGGGCGGCACTCGGTGAAGGGTTGGCCGCGAGGAAGATCCGAACGGTGGTCGGCAGGATCGCAGCAATTCGTGACTCCGCGGTGAAAGCTCCCACGACCTGGTCCGGTGTCCGATTGAGGCGCCGTCAGCGATGCCGCGTAGCTAGATCACGGGAGGAAGCCTCGGCCAAAGGGGGCGCAGATTCCGTCTGTGGAAGCCGGGGGCGCACCTGCAAGTTGCGACAGGATTCTGCTCCCAGAACCGCGCGCTTGAGCGGGAAAAATCAGCAGAAATAGCTCCAAAGGCGAACGGAGCTCTGCTTGTTGGAGGATGAAGAGGATGCAGAGCAGCAGGTCCTGACTGAAGGAATCGATCAGATCTGGTCGTGGCTGAGAGCAGCAGGCTCTGGAATCCGCAGGTGGTTCTGGCGCCGGGTGGACAGGGCAGACCTGTGCGACCTCACGGGAATGGGCGCCACGAACAGCTCGGACGTCGGAACGGGGCGAGATCAGCGGCGTTGGACAGAGGTCGAAGAGAGGTACGACCGGTGAAGATCCCGCGCCCAAACTCGCAGACGTCCGTCCTGTGGGATTTTTTCAAGGGGGCGGGCAGAACCAGGCTCGCAGGGAGAGGGGGTCCTGCGCGCGTTCACGGAGAAAATCGCCACGGGTGATGCCGAACTCCGAATGAGGTGAGACCACCTCGCACGCGTCGGTGACTCGTAGAAGATCCACAAAAAAATGGGCTGGTCGCCCAAGGCCTTCACGAACAGGGGGTGGTCATCGCTGCTCTTGGAGGACAAATCCGGGCGCACCGAACTAGAACTTGAGAAGGGATAGAAGAGAAAGGGGCCCTCGGCGTCGCACCGAGGGATGGGGAGTCACACCCCGAGCTTGCTCCCGTCGCAGGAGCAAGGAGGAACAGAGGAGGGGGCGCAGCCACCTTCAGCAAATGCTCTTTCAATTTCATTCAATAATAATGCTCAAAAGAAAATATAAGCCTTTATATCGGGGAGGGGGAGAAAGCTAGGGTTTCACCCTTGCCACATGGAGGGGGGGCGCAAATGGAAGGGGGGTGCGACCCAGCCCTTCCCCATTCAAGGGGGGGGGGGCCATCCCTCCTCCAATCAAGGAGGGATCAAAGGGAGGGGGCGCCCAAGGGGGGAAAGGGGGGTGAGATGGAATGGGGCAAGGGGGGTGCCCAAAAAGGCAAGTGGAGGGGGCAAGGGGGGGGGGGAAGGTGGCGCAGCCACCCAGGATGAGGGATGAGGGGTGCGCCCCAAACCCTAATCCTAAGCCCATTAATTATGGGCCAAGGCCAAGCCCAATAATAAGAAGATAGCCCACTACTCCCTCTACACATAGTCTGCTAATATGAAGAACTAGATAACATGTCCACGCAGGGACCAAACCTAGGCCCAACATGGCCTCAAATGAGAAGGACGTTCCACTAATAGATGCCGTAGTCGCCCAGCCAAAGAGATGTCGGCGTGCTCCGTGTGCTCCGTCGAGTGATGCGGCGCGTGTCCTCACCACTATGCATAAGCTCTCTCTCAATTAATTCTTGCCATGCTGCATGAATATAGTCAGGGGGAGTATTGCTAAGAAAATCAGAGTGGTTTCAACTTTCTTGAAGTCATTCAAACTTTAACTCTGAATACTTGTCTCTGACATTATGGCAATCTGTTGGTCAGTTCTGATTTCTAAGCAGTAGAAAATGGACTTCTTCATTTATATGAATTTGAATTGTTCAAAGACTGATGTAATGGTTTAATTCTTATAATGGTTGGAGTTTAAAGATTGCAATCAGTATATAAGTAAGTTGAAAATTGATAAAACTCTCAACCTCTTTCTTATTTCATGTCAGACAAAACTAATCATATCTGAAATCTGAAAACTCATCTGAAATCATGTCGGAGAGATTAAGTATGTGTATTGTTCTTAATCAAGTCATTCTGAAACATAAAAAGGACAACTAAGAAAGATACTGAAAAACATTGAGAATCATTGAATATATATATGTTGGCAGGGCAATGACTGGTAATCACTGAGAAACTGGGTGATCCATCAAAGAAGTGGACAACACTCATGTCATGAAGTGTATCAGCTATCTCTGTTTAAAATGTTCAAAACAGCAGGCTGGTTTCACTGAGTACCTGGGGGTAACTGGCGTCTGATAAACGTGTACCCTCACACAAAAAAGTGTAATTCAGCTCTGTTGAATTTGATCATAGGCAGAATGGTCCATCTTGTTGAGTATCTAGGGGTATTGGCGTCTTATAAATGTATACCCTTACGCAGAAAGACTTATGGTACCTGAATGCTCAAAATGATCTAATACTGATAATGCTGCTCCTTCAAAAGAAAAGTTCTTAAGTGTCAATTTGTTTAGTTTCCATACATGACTTGGGTTATCTCAATTTTTTTTGAGACTATGAAAGTAAGATATCATGAAACTGAATCTTTCATGTAAATATGATTCTGGTTTTTTGTTTTATCATGCACAGTGAACTTATCTATTGGCTGTAGTGCATGAACTCCAAATTTTATCATCTTTAAACCAGACCTCTTTCTGACAGCAGTTTCTAACTTCATATAACTGAAGACTCTATACTTTAGAATGCTTATTCATGAACTACCTGTTCAGAATGCCAGTCAGTTCTTCTCTTGATTCCTCCATTGTATTTAATTTTTCCCTCCTCTTTGTTGATGGCAAGGGGGAGAATATTATCTAGGGGATGTCTAGTGGGAGAATACATATCTGTCTAAATTCTGAAGTCCTTTCTGAATTAATTCCAAGGGAGAGTTTGAGGCAGTGAGTTGCATGCATTCATAACATCTGCATGTCAATCTGCATAACACATCATGTCTTTCATCAAACATATATATCTATGACAGGTTGTTGCTACTCTACTTCATATGGGGTTGCCATCATCAAAAAGGGGGAGATTGTTGTGACCCCTCTATGTTGATGATGTTGACACTTGCTCTATTCTTTGGCAACACCATTGTTTTGATTGATTGGCAACTGAGTTTGATTTGATGAAATTGCTCCATCAGATTGACTATGTGTTCTTTGCTTTTAATACACTGCTGTCTGCAATTCTTACTGTCATAAGTCCACACACTGCATCTCAATTAAATTGATTAAGTGTGCACAGCGTCAACGCATCATGTTACATCGTCAACGCATAAGTCCACACACTGCATCTCAATTTAATTGATTATGTGTGCACAGCGTCAACGCATCATGTTACAGCGTCAACGCATAAGTCCACACACTGCATCTCAATTTAATTGATTATGTGTGCACAGCGTCAACGCATCATGTTACAGCGTCAACGCACCGTTGGCTTTGAACCTCAGAGTCTGTACATCCGAATTGCCCTTGATCTGGTGAAATGTATACACTCATTCACTGTAGCCTTCACACATTAAAGTCCATACATTCATCAATTACTTTTCACTCAAGGCAAAGTCTATACACTTGGGTCTTTTCCCTACGTGTCTTAGGCGAAGTCTGAACATTCGATTCTGAAGCCTGAAGTCTATACAGTCCAGCCTAGTCCTACGATCAAGGCTTCTGCTACACTCAACTCTGTACATTGGCTTCGCTTCATCAAGTCTGTACATTGACTTGCCAACTTCCTTGAAGTCTGCACACTGCTTCAGGAGCTTCAAGTCCACACATCGCTCAAAGTCTGTACAGAGTCCAGCGTCTCAGTTAGCGTCTCATGCACTTGAGCAAAGTCTGTACATCCACAGTGTTACTCAAAGTCTATACATTAATCTTCTAATCCAAAGTCTGCACATTGGTCTTCGAATCCAATGTCTATATAATGTCCATCACACTTGAAGTCCATACATTCGATGTGCAGAGTTGATGTCTATACTGTGCCCTTGCTAATCAAGTCTACACTATGGTCGGTGACAAGTCTGTACACTGGCCTCAGCTTTTCAAGTCTACACACTGACGGCTGAACTAAGAACCCTATACATCGTCTGTCTGTACTAGAGTCTCATGGAGTCTATACATTGCACTCGTCTTTTAAAGTCTATACACTGAAGTCTTCACATTCGCTTGCATAACATGAAGTCCATAAGTGGGCAAAGTCTGTACACTGTCCATGCTTCATGCAGCGTCAACTCATCCTTCATGCAGCGTCAACTCCTCAAGTATATACAATGCTTTCCTTCGCATGAAGCCTTTAAGTGCATTATGTCTATACAATGCGACTAGGATTTAAAGTCTATACAACCGTTGCCTCCCTTGTTGAAGTCAACACTTTAGGCAAGTCTGTACGTTGCATTCTGCCTTTACAAGTCTATACAACGATGTATATACAATGCAATGTACATACTTAAATCTTATGTCTTCATTCTTATTGCTGAAGGGACAGGGTCGACGCCTGGAGCTTAAAGCGTCCACGCATCAGTAGATGAAGCTTTCACGATGTCTTCTATTGCGTCAACGCCACATGAAAGCAGCGTCGACGCAGCAGTTGAAGAAGCATTCGTCTTCACAGGCCATTCCACTGCGTCAACGCCACAAGCAAGCAGCGTCGACGCAGCAGCTAAAGAAATGAGGCTAATGGCTACTGGAATGCCTCACTGCGTTAACGCCATTGAGTGAAAGCGTCGACGCAGCAAGTCAGATTGATGACTTTGAGCACATGAATGGAGAACTCTATACATCGGACTGAAGAAGCTAATGAGGGGCACGTGATCCCAGGTACCTGGCTCGTGATCCGAAAAGGACAAGGTATCTAGATGAGGACACGTGTACTGACATTCCATTGCATGCTGCCACGTGGTCCAAATTACTGGGCGGGAAACGTGGAGAGCACACGCCTGCTGCTGTTGCTGCTATATATACAAGCCTTCTTCCACAGAAGAAAGCTGATCGAAGGAGAAGAAGAAAAAGTCTATACACTCAGCAGCAGTGAGCCTTCGATCCACAGAGAGAAAAGAGAGAAGAAGAAGATACAGAGAAGAAGAAGAAGAAATAGAGAAGAAGGAGAAAAGAGAGAGAGTGAGGTGAGAGAGAGCTGATCGAGAGTGAGAGTGAGAGTATTTGTATCTCAGTCTCGTGGTTCAAAACCAGAGCTAAGCTTTGCTCTTTAAGAGCTACATTGCCTTTGGGTTTTTATTTTTCGTTTTGATTCTGTCTTTCATTTCCGAATGCTGTTTCTTCAAGTTGTGTGTCAGCGGTCTTGCAGTGGTGGTCTCCACTGGACGGGTTAAGCAGTATTTCCCCAGCGGTTGCAGAGGATCAGATCCTCTGGTCAGCAAGCTGTAGTGCCCAGTGAAGCTGTGTATCAGCGGGTTGTTTGGCCAAGCTGTAAAGCCCAGCGGACGCAAGCTGTGCTGCGCAGCAGGAAGCCATACTCGGTTGAGTGTGGGGTGGACGTAGGTCGTTGACCGAACCACCTAAAAATTGTGTGTGCAGTGTGTTTGTGTTTTTGTGTGATCTGTGTGCGATGGGAATTTCTTGCTTAGCTTGTTTGATTGCATCGCTTATGCTCATGTCTAGCTTTCTACCTTTTGCTTAGCACTTTTCATTTAGCTTTATCGATGCTTGCCTAAATTCCGCTCTAGAACTTACAATAGTTTTAAATTAGGCAAGTTGATCTATTCACCCCCCTCTAGATCCACACTTAGTGGAGATAGACTGCGTCCATCTAACCCAACAAAGGCCACCCTTTGATATTGGCCTACATAAAGCCCGCCAAGACTTCCAATGCCTTTTTTTTACCTTGGGGAGTAGACCCCCAGAAAAAATTTGCAAATGCCTGCTCAATTGAATGATGAATGCCAGAGTGCAATGGAGTGGAAGACAAAGAATATATTGGCAGAGAAGTTAGCACATGCTTGATAAGAACCAGTTTGGCACCTTGCGATAATAAGCTAGCTTTCCAGCCTGCAATAGGCTTCTGAATAGAATTAACAATCCCAGCAAAGTAAATCTTCTTACTTCAACCAAGCACCAGGGGGAGGCCAAGATATTTCTGTGGAAAATACTATCAGGTGAAACCAGTGAGACTGTGGATCCGATTAGCAACAGAATTCTAATTTTTTGGATGAATGAAGAAGCCACTTTTATTGACATTGATAAGCTGGCCAGATGCACGTTCATAAGTATTGAGCACATTAAGTAAATTTTTGATGGAAACAGAGGTGGCTTTGCTAAATATCAGAGTGTCATCAGCAAACAAAAGGTGGGAAATTTTTGGACATCTCCGAAAACCAGAGAACCATTCCACCCGTCCAGTGCAGAAAGCTTCCCTTAAAGATCTACTCAAGGCTTCCTCAGCAATGATAAATAAAGAAGGAGCAACCGTATCACCTTGATGGACACCTCTTGAAGACTTGAAAAAACTAGCGGAATCCCCATTCAACCAAATAGAAAACCAACAATTGTTTATCAATCTTTCAATGAGGGTAATGAAATTGTTGCTAAACTCAAATCTGTGCATAACAGTAAAGAGGAAATCCCATTCTAACCTGTCATAGGCCTTAGCCATATCAAGTTTAAACATAGCATTAGATCCTCTAGTTTTTCTACCTAATTCATGTGTGAGCTCCTGAGCAAGTGCTATGTTTTCAACAATCCGTCTCCCCTTCACAAAGGCAGATTGCTCAGGAGAAATAATATTGGGTAAAATGGAAGGTAATCTTTTATTAATGATGGAGGAGATGATCTTATAAAGGAAGTTACAAAGGCTAATAGGCCTGAATTCCGAAATGTCAACTGCATTGGGCTTCTTCGGGATAAGAGCAATCAGAGTAGAGGTTACACTTCTTGGCAAAGGATTCCCTGAAGAAAAAGCTTCTTGCACAACACTGACAACTAGAGTGGCAATATGATGTAATATGATATGGCTAAAGGTGCTGCTAGGTTAGATAAGCTAGGTATGCCTAGCCCTCATTTGATGTAATATGATTTTTCTTCAATGATCAATAAGATACCCCCTAGGTGTGAGCTAGAAAGTGTAGTTCGATTGGGATGCACTTTCTTAATCACCACTAGGTAGGGCTTTTTATCAAAAAAAAAAAAAACTAGAGTGGCAATGATAGGCCAGGCCTTTTGGAAGAAAGCTCCAGTGAAGCCATCAGGCCCAAGGGCACTATCAGCTGACAGACTGAACACTACATCAAGAACATCTGCTTCAGAAGAAATTACACACAGACTATCATTCTCATCCTGGTTAATCAATCGAGGAATGTAGTTCAATAAACTATCTTCAATGAGATGGTCTTGGGAGGAGAAAGCATTTTGAAAAAGAGAGATAGCAATCCTCTTCATATCTTCTTGGTCTGAGGTAAGGCTACCAGCAGAATTCCTAAGATGATGAATTCTGTGCTTACGTCTGTTAGCCAAGGTAGACATATGAAAAAACTTGGTTTTCTTGTCTCCCTCTAGAAGCCACCTAATACCAAATTTTTGCCTCCAAAAACACTCATGCTGTAAGATTCTATCAGATTGGATATTCTTAGCCTCTTCTAAAGAAACAAAATTAGCATCTGTAGGAAAAAGATCATAAGCATGCTCAGCTTTAATGACAACATCTTCGGCTTCAATTAAGTTCAAGTGGACATTTCCAAAAATCTGTTTGTTCCAAATCCGAAGCATTTTTCTCAGGGATTTAAGCTTAAGGTATAAAGAAGTCATGGGAGAGGAAGCTAAAGGACTAGAGTGCCAACAAGTCTGGACATCCCCAAGAAACTGAGCATGCATAGTCCTCATTTTCTGAAAGTAGAACCTGCTGATTCTTCTATCCTGAGAAAGCAGTTTAACAAAGAGAGGGTGATGCGGAACGGACGCGCGCCCTAGGACTCTAGCTCACGGGCGTCCCTAGCGAGGGATGCGTGGGACCATGTGCGGTTGAGGAACCGGCAATGAGTCGGGTAGTCGGCTCTTCCGTACTCGAAACAAGTCAAGGGATGGGTCTCGCTCTCTCGATCGCAGTGGTGAATAACAATAAAAAGTGAGCTAATTAACTTATCATACTCTCTAGCAGCGGCATATACAAATCAATATGCGTAAAGCAAATGCCGAGTGAAGGAGCGAACACGATACCTCCACGCGCCAGGCGTGGGGAAGACGATCCCGTCCGAACTTGTACTCCCGGAACAATAATTATTAAGAATTACAGAAGTGAATATTTCTACCCACTCCACACAGGGAGGTAAAGGGCTACACAGTGGGACCCGGGAGTAGCGGATTCGGGTTGATGGGCAGGGTTTTGTGTAGCTTCGCCGGCAGGCGTACTCACGCATGTGGGGCCCACGTACTGGTCGGTGGGGCCGAGTGGGCCCTGAGTGGCTCCACTGTGATGGTGGCTCCTGGAGGGACGCTCCCTGGGATGGCGGCGCTCTGGCTCACCTTGTGGAAGGCGAGTCGGCTCCGATCTTCACTTGCTGGAGTTGCTATCCACGGATCTGAAGTTCTATTTTTGTAGCGCGCGACCCGGAGAGAACAGCTGCTGCGATCAATCCCGACGCCGGATCGACGTGAGACTGGCGCAGTTGGAAAGCTAACTCAAAATACTTCGACCAAGGACTGTGAAAGGAAATTTGAAGGCTATGGATTTTTTGTGGTGGAATTTTGAACAGACTGACTGATAGACTCAGAAAACTCAGCATATAAATTGATTTTTCTAAGAACAGACATTGACTGTGGTTCAAACGTCTGATCCGGAAGTTGACCTCTTCATTAAAGTTGGAGAGGGATGAGTAAGAAAGACGAGGGTATTTTTTGGGGAATTTCTAGATGAGGTTTGGTTGGGGAAATGGATTTTATGACACTAGTGGGTCGGATCTGGACTGCACAGGATAGAACTGAAATTTTGAATGAGTTTTAATTTTTTGGGAGGGTAAAAGAACTTATAAATTCGAGCAAAAATTATGAGAGATGGGCTTTGGTGGGCAGAACACCCAGTCCAAATTTGGACTCAATTAGAAAAGGGGAATGGGGTCGAACTATGGAAGAACTAGCTTGCTATGACACAGGACAGAACACAAACAGATCTACAATGCCTCAAAATTTGGGCTCCAGAAGATCTGTGGATTGGGAGCCAAAAATCGGACAAGGGGGCTCTGTCCTGATTTGGACAGAACTCTGGCGGTGGCGGTGGCGGTGGCAGTGGCGACGCGATGGCGGCAAGAACGGTGGCGGCGGCGGTGGAGCCTTGCGTCACACTCAGAGAGGTGGTGGTGGAGATGCGTCAGACATCTGAAGGGAGAGCTGTCACAGCTCTAGAGGGGGAGAGAGGGGCGCCCTTAGGCCAATTGAGCACAAATGGAATTATTTCTTCATTAATGTTAAGTAATTCTCAAAATACAAGGTATTTATAAGAAATGTAAAAAGACCTAAACTAACCTCAGATCTAATTAGGGGAGGGCAAATGGGAGAGATAATAATTAATTCTCCCATGTGGTTTGGAACCACATAAAATACGAAATATAGGCGGCGCGCCCTTGACTTTCCTTGGCCTTCATTTTTGAATTTTGTAACCCTTTGTCCCCTTGAATTGTCAAACCATCTAGAAGTCCACCTTGGAACTTTGACTGGACCCACATGGGACCCTAAGGCTTCGGTGGACCAATAGGGAAGGAGATGGGGGCCTCTTGCTGGTCCTACTAGACTTTTACACAAAAGCCCAAACATCCTTAAGGAATGACAAATTGGCTTATAAAGCCTTACAATTGCAAACCTACTTCCCAAGGATATAAATGCAAACTAAAAGGACTCAAATGCAATAAAATAAAAAGTTAGTGTCCGGTGTTGATTCCCATCAATTATCCCCGGGTGAGAAGAACTCGACCCCGTCGAGTAAGGGGTGCGACTGCTCCAGTAGCTCCAGCGGATCTGTCATCGACCAAGAAGCGCGGAGTACGCTCCACTCCACGTATTCGTCACCTGCTCATCCCGTATAGATTCGATATGCTCACGCTCCTGGGGAATGAGGCTAGAGGTGGACACTCCGGGGTGGGGTCACTCTCAAAGGAGGGAGGCGGCTCAAAGACTCACTAGGAATCACCATTGGGTCCCTATATGTGACTAGATCCAAGATAGAGAATGGTCGAGCCGATCCCAAATGTCGGCAAGTCTACAACGTACGCATTTGATCCGACTTGCCTCGCACTCGAAAGGGACTAACATCGCGAGCTGTTCCTAATATGCTGGACACATCCATGGACAGACACACAAGACCTTAGACGCACCTACTGTTAGTCCGACCCATACATGTGCGATGGCGGACCAGGACACCCGAATGTGTGCCATGCATGCACATGACATAACCTGAGGTTGACATCATAGGGGACTTCTAGACATCCTACGATACACCAATCATGTACATTGGATTTGGATGCGGGAGGGCTAGGTGAACCAAAATCACCTTGCCAATGAACGGGCTCCTAGCTTAGTGTAGGTGGACCGACCCGTGGGGAAGGGGTGTGGTAGGGGACTTCCTTAAATAGGTGGAATGGAGGTTGTGGGCCAAGAGGACTACTAAGAAAGGGATCGAAGGGATCAAAGAATGTGTGACCCCTCGATATGGATTCCCTCATCTCAAGGTCCCATGTGTGGAAGTCTAGAAGGTGTTGATGGTCACCTTCTTCCGTTGTGGTTAAGGGGACAACGACCTCGTATAGCAGATAAGGATCTCCCTTGGGACAAATGGAGTGAAGGTAGGCTTGGCCGGCATGGGAAGGAACAAAAGAACCTCCATGGTGACATGACCCATGGTGTACATGGAGGTAATGGACCCTAAGGCGGGGTGTGTGAAGCTAGACTTGTGGGTTGGTCGAAGCCTCGGGCCAATAAGTGTGTCAACTTTAACTGTCGGTCTAATCCTGTAAGAAGGTCATCCGATATATCAACATGGTGACTAGGCCGGAATATGGTGTGGAAGGAGTTGACTGACACTAACGGTAGTGTGGGGTCCATGGATGGGTAGAAAGGCGGCCCGAGGGCCAAGCCTATTTTGAGCCAACTAAATAGTGGCTCGACAATGAATAGTGTTCCCGTTAGAAACACGGGTGGCTCGGACTGAGGTGGCTCCGAATAAAGATCGAAGAGTGAGGTTTCTCCAACCCTTTTGTCCCCTCGGTCTAGTGATGCCCGAGTGGGACACTGTCCGGCAAAGTGGCCGAACCCCTGGCAGCGATAACACTGCTGTCGTGACCCACTAGGCTCCCTGATAAGTGGGTCCTTACCCTTATCCTCCCGACGGACATGGGGTGTAGGCAATGGGGCTCTCGTGGGTGTGGGAAGAGGATCCACCATGATGGGGAGAGGACCTTAGGATGGCACCATAGATGGCACCGGGTTGGGACTACCGGCTGCTACCTCCTTATGCGCATGCTTGGTTCCATCCTGGCTAGGAGGTAGGCAAGGGGGAACCAGGTACTCGATATAAGCACACCTCCTATCCACCCTATCCGAAATGATTTGGAAGAGTTCGGCTATGGTGGGGTTTGGAGTAGGAGCAATATGATGGGCTCGCCCATAAGAACTCGGCTTAGTCGTGGGCCTAGGTTCTTCTACACGTGGGGCGCTTTGCCTCCGACTATGGCCCACTTAGTTGGAGGTGCTTGGGTGTGGTAGATAGATCTTCTTAAGCTTGCCTTTCATTTGGCACCATGATTCGATGGGTCATTGCCTCCTAACCTCTCTCATGCGCTCGATGCCTTCCCATTTCCAAGCGGCTTTGTGGACAAGCCTCTCTTGGGCAAAATTGACTTGCATGGCATCGGACATGGTGTAACATTCAAAATATTTGTCCATGGCGGCCTCCCACTTGAGGTAGTTGCCCGAGTAATTGGAGCCATAAAAGTCCGAGGCTTCGGGCCTACGGAAGTGGAGAGAATAGTTGCCCAACCCATGGGTGTCATGTAACCAGTGATATCGCCTAGGTGACTTGGAGTCCATTGGACACTTGGGAACTACACGATGGACATGCAGACACAAAGAGACAAGACACTAAAATGACAATACAAGGTTGGAATGCCGACTCGACTATGAAACTAGACACAACCAAGATCCGGTATGTGGTGGAGTTGCGGGATCCGAAGATCCTCTCTCGCAAGTGTGCGGCCTTCCTGATAGGCGTAACCTACCGTTCGGACAACACCTTTCTATATACCGAATAAAGGTATGCGATGAAACCTTGGACCGACTTAAACTTAGACTCGACTTAAATGACTCTTTTTTTATGTTTTGAACCAAATACTACCCTAGACTCAACTGGCGCTCTGATACCAAATTGATGCGGGACGGACGCGCGTCCTAGGACTCTAGCTCGCGGGCGTCCCTAGCGAAGGATGCGTGGGACTGTGTGCGGTTGAGGAACCGACAATGAGTCGGGTAGTCGGCTCTTCTGTACTCGGAACGAGTCACGGGACGGGTCTCGCTCTCTCGCTCACAGTGGTGAATAGCAATAAAAGTTGAGCTAATTAACCTATCATGCTCTCTAGCAGCGGTATATACAAATCAATACGCGTAAAGCAAATGCCGAGTGAAGGAGCGAACACGATACCTCCACGCGCCAGGCGTGGGGAAGACGATCCCGGCCGAACTTGTACTCCCGGAACAACAATTATTAAGAATTACAGAAGTGAATATTTCTTCCCACTCCACGCAAGGAGGTAAAGGGTTACACAGTGGGACCCGGGAGTAGCTGGTTCAGGTTGACGGGCAACGTTTGTGTAGCTTCGCCGGCACGCGTACTCACGCACGTGGGGCCCACGTACTGGTCGGTGGGGCCGAGTGGGCCCGGAGTGGCTCCGCTGTGATGGTGGCTCCTGGAGGGATGCTCCCTGGGACGGCTGCAAGCTGGCTCGCCTTGTAGAAGGCGAGTCGGCTCCGATCTTTACTTGTTGGAGTTGCTGTCCACTTATCTGAAGTTCTATTTTTACAGCGCGCGACCCGGCGAGAACAGCTACTGCGATCAATCCCGACGTCAGATCGACGCGAGACTAGCGCCGTTGGAAAGCTAACTCAAAATTCTTTGACCAAAGACTGTGGAAGAAAATTTGAAGGCTTTGGATTTTTTGTGGTGGAATTTTGAACAGACTGACTGATAGACTCAGAAAACTCAGGATAGAAATTGATTTTCCTGAGAACAGACGTTGACCGTGGCTCAAACGTCGGATACATAAGTTGACCCCTTCATTAAAGTTGGAGAGGGATGAGTAAGGAAGATGAGGGTATTTTGTGGGGAATTTCTAGAGGAGGTTTGACACTGGTGGGTCGGATCTGGACTGCACAGGACAGAATTGAAATTTTGACTGAGTTTTATTTTTTTTGGAGGGGAAAAGAACTTCTCAATTAGAGCAAAAATTATGAGTGATGGGCTTTGGTGGGTAGAACACCCAGTCTAAATTTGGACTCAATCAGAAAAGGGGAAGGGGGTCGAACTATGGAAGAACTAACTTGCTATGACACAGGACAGAACACAAACAGATCTGAAAGTCCTCAAAATTTGGGCTCCAGAAGATCTGTGGATTGGGAGCCAAAAATCGAACAAGGGGGCTCTATCCTGATTTGGACAGAACTCTGGCGGTGGAAGTGGCAGCGTGATGGCGGCACGAACGGCGGCGGCGGCGGTGGAGCTGAGCGTCGCACTAAGAGAGGTGGTGGTGGAGATGCGTCACACATCTGAAGGGAGAGCTCTCACAGCTCTAGAGGTGGAGAGAGGGGCGCCCTTAGGCCAATTGAGCACAAATGGAATTATTTCTTCATTAATGCTAAGTAATTCTCAAAATACAAGGTATTTATAAGAAATGTAAAAAGACCTAAACTAACCTCAAATCTAATTAGGGGAGGGGCAAATGGGGGAGATCATAATTAATTCTCCCATGTGGTTTAGAACCACATAAAATACAATATATAGGGGGCGCCCCCTTGACTTTCCTTGGCCTTCATTTTTGAATTTTGTAACCCTTTGTCCCCTTGAATTGTCAAACCATCTAGAAGCTTACCTTGGACCTTTGACTGGACCCACATGGGACCCTAAGGCTTAGGTGGACCAATAGGGAAGGAGATGGGGGCCCCTTGCTAGTCCTACTGGACTTTTACACAAAAACTCAAACATCCTTAAGGAATGACAAATTGGCTTATAAAGACTTACAATTGCAAACCTACTTCCCAAGGATATAAATGCAAACTAAAAGGACTCAAATGTAAAAAAATAAAAAGTTAGTGCCCGGTGTTGATTCCCATCAGAGGGGCATGGTCGGATGCCTCTCTGGACAGATGCTCCACAGAAACTGGAAGGGAGTTCAACCATGCTGTGTTCAGAAGGCCCCTATCCAACCTTGCGCAAATACCTCTGCCTCAACTTTGATTATTGTGCCAAGTATATTTATAGCCCATGTAGCCAGCATCGACCAGAGCACAGTCTGAAACACTATCACTAAAATCAGAAATAGCACTCAAGTTAGGATGGTTACCACCAATCTTCTCATCCACATTTAGGATGTAGTTGAAATCACCAGCAACCAGCCAGGACCTGTAATCTGAGAATGGATAGTAGATAGAGAAGCCCACAAAGTTTATCTCTCAGATATACTACATTTGGCATAAACAAAAGTTGTATGAAAATCAGGAAGAACAGTATTAGAATGAAAAGTGTAATCTGTTGATCATCCCTACAGATAGCAGAAAAATTCAGTGGGTCTTTCCAGAACACCCAGATGTGAGCCAGTCCATCATTATTTGCTACAGATTTGTCCATACCCAGCTTTCTACAAATACTGTCCAGCTTGGTGACCTTTATTTTTGGTTCCAAAAGCACATTACAGCCAATATTGTGAGACTTCATAAGGAACTTAACTCTGCCTATAGAAATATCATTCCCTATACCTCTTATATTCCATATAATAAAATTCATGAGAAATGTTGGGTATCAGTAATGTTGCCCGTGGAGCCTGACCGCATCATTGATCTGGTGATAACCCCTGAATGATCATTGTGAGGAACTAGAACATTTCCAGTTTCTACAGAACTTGCAATAGCCTATTTTCTAGGAACTGCCTCAACAATCAGTGCAGCTTCGTTAGCATGCTTGGCAGTGAGGGCTGGCTTCGAGCGGGGGAGGGTGGAATCAACAACTGCTAGTTCAGGGACAAGAGCAATTATGCCATCCTGGACAGTTTTTTGGGTTGAAGGGAGCTCCAGATGAAGAAGGGCCAAAGCATCACTGATCCTAGTAGAAGACTCAGTGGCCAATAAAGTTTGCTAAGGTCTTTGGAGATCCTTAGAAGGAGGTGCATTAGCTAATGAAATAGACTCCGAAGGGGGCAAAATTGAATCGCAGACATTAGGTTGAACCACATTGTTAGGAGATAAGAGCTTCACAGCTTCAACCTCTCGCTGGAATTGATTGGGTGGCAATTCATAGGACTCCGAGTCTGGAATCTGAATCGGACTGGATTCACATAAGATAGCCCCATTCTTGTCCGAAGGCTGCTTAGAACTCTCCCTAATTTGAACAATCCTTAAAACAACCAAATCAGAACTGATTGAAGAAATGCGAGCTCCAGAGTCTGGTAGTGTTGTATTAGCATTAACCTTCATTACTTCTACTCTATCCTTCTTATTGATTACGGGTTGCCAAATAGCCTTTGCCTTGTTATCCAAACCAATTGTAGCCTGAGTAGTAGTAGTCTGATGGGAGTTCCCATTATGTTTCAAGTTCTTTGATCCTTTACAATTGTCCACATTATGACCAATCCGGAAGCAAGTAGAACAATAGAGTGGGAGGTCGGGGTAAAGAACATCCTGCCAAGCTCCACCCCCCGGGAAACCAATCCAAACTCTAGATGGTCGAGGTTTGGATACATCTAGGTCAATGCATACACGCGCAACATTTGTTTGGGATAAATTCAAAGTCGCTTGATCGGTTGATAATGTAACAAGCCGTGTTTACCGTCTCAGCCCAAAATTTCCGTGGGAGTTGCCGTTCGGCAAGCATTGTCCTCGCCATCTCTATGAGTGTTCGATTCCTTCTTTCAACTACACCATTTTACTCAGGGGTTCTTGGTGAAGAAAACCGATGTGAAATGTCTTTAGCCCTACAAAGATTATAGAATTCAGTATTTTCAAATTCACCACCATGATCAGATTGAAGGTTGGAGATTTTAAACTCACCATCTCGCTTTATCTTCATATAGAGTGCCTGAAACTCATCAAAAACACCATTTTTATGTGTGAGAAAGAAAACTCATATGAACCTAGAGAAATCATCCACCAAGACATATCCATATTTTCTACCACTTAAACTCGCAGTTCTGGTTGGACCAAACAAGTCCATATGAATCAGCTCGAGTGGTTTGGATGATATATTTGTAGATCTAGCCTTGAAGAATTTTTTTGTTTGTTTACCTAGGGCACATGCATCACATAATTTATTTTTTATTTCAAAGATAGTTCAGGCAAACCATTCACCATTGAATGCTTCAAAAGTTTATGTAAGACATTGTGGCTAGCATGTCCTAGTCTAAGATGCCATAACCAAGCAAGCTCAAATTTTGGTGCAACAAGACAGAGGTTTATGTGAGTAGGATCATCTAAGTCAATCATGTAAACATTGTTGACTCTTTTACCAGAAAATTTTACCTTGTCAGATTTTGGTTCAAGGATTCTACATTCATGAGAGTCAAACAACACTTTGTGACCTTTATCACACAATTAACTTATACTGAGCAAGTTGTATTTCAAACCTTCAACAAGAAACGTGTTTCCAATGGAGTTGGAGAGGTTCTTACCTACATTACATGTTCTAGTGATTCTTCCTTTGTTGTTCCCTCCAAATGTGACGTGTCCTCCTTCCTTTTTCTCCAAGAGATAAAATTTTGTTTTATCTCCAGTCATGTGTCTTGAACAGTCGCTATCAAGGTACCACCGGTTATGCATGGCTGCAAGACACTCCTACACAAGGAATTAAGCAATGGGGTTTGGAACCCAACAAAACTTGGGTCCCACCAACTTCTTCAGATTTTCAATACATGATGCCATCTCTTTTGGAATCCAAACCTTCCTTGCATTCATATTTTCTTTGCTTAGTGCAGGGATTTGATTTTTCTTTTCAGCTTTGACATTCACTTTTTATTTAGAGGCTCTTTGTTGGATTTTGTGGATGTTTGAGGAAGTCTGCTTTTTGAACCATTGAGGCTACTGGTTGGTTTTGGGTTGAAATTGATTGTTTTGCCACCTAGGGGATTGAAGCTTATAGGATTGATGCACAAAGGAATCACAATTCCCCCAAAAGCAAGGTGGTGTCAACCTGTATGAATGGGAGTGTCGACCTGTCCTATGTGTAGCCCATTCATAGTGGCATCTAGAAGGCTGAGCGGGTGATGGCCAAGGAAGTGTTGATCTGTGCTGTGGGGAATGTTGACTTTTCTTAGGCTTTTGAGCAATCTTTTTGGGAATTTCTGTGGCTTCTTCTTCAACCTTTTCTTTTCCTCTGGGTGTTGTGTTTGAGGTAGAAGCATCAGAAGAGGAACCAAATGTGACAGTTTTTAACCCAATTGGCCTTTTGTGTGGGATGAAAATCCAACCCTTCCTTGTTGAAATTCATTCTAGTACCTAGCAATGCATCTAGGTTTTCTTTTCCATCTACAAACTTTTTGAAAGATTGTTGTTTATCCTTCAACTCTTTTTGTAGATTTTCAATGTTTTGAAGAAGTTGAGTGTTGACTTGTTTGACAGCTTCATACTTCTCATTACTCAGTTTGTTGTCCTTTTCATAGGTTTGCATTTTTAGCTTCATGCTATCAATCTCATTTCTTAAGTCTTTATTTTCAGTTTCTAAGTCAGCCATTTCTCTTCTTCCCTCTTCCAAGTTCTCAATCATTTTCTTAAGATCTTCAATTTTAGTTTCAAATGAAGCAGTCTTATGATTCATATCATGATCATGCACAAATAAGTTAATTTTCTTTTTCAATAATTTATTCTCCTTTTTGTACATGTCATATTTCTCCATGAGCTATATATATGCTTCCTCTCAATCATCAATTGTGAAATTTTCAAATGGAGAGTGTACCTCAGTTTCTTCGTCACCTTTGGCCATGAGGCAGAGATCTTCATTTTCTTTGTCCGAGGAGCTGATTCCATCATCACTTTCTTCTTCGTCGCTCCATGTGGACACCATGGCCTTGTTCTTCTTCTTGCCCTTTCATTTGTCAACGTTTTTGAATTTTTCAGGACATTCAGTCTTGAAATACCCTGATTTGTTGCAAGAATAACAAATGATCTTGTCAGCTTTCTTAAAGTTTTCAGAGTTAGATTTGAAACATTTCCTTACCTATGACCTTCCTCTCATGAAGCTCTTACTTTCCTTTCTCAGAAATTTTTTGAACTTACGTGTGAGCATGGCTACGTCATCCTCATCTCGCTCACTTGCAGAAGCCTCACCTTCATCAGAAGTGCTTTGACCGTTGGGTCCTGCTTTAAGAGCTAGGGACTTTTTCTTAGGTACCTCCGCCTCTTTGTTCTTTAGGTTGATCTCATCGGTCATCAATGACCCAATGAGTTCATCTACCTTAGTAGTTACGAGATCTCTGGATTCTTCAACCATGGTAGCCTTCGTGTGCCATGCTGGGGTCAGTGATCTGAGAATCTTTCTTACAATTTTCTGCCCTGAATATTTCTTTCCAAGATCAGTTAGACTATTAGTAAGTATAGTTAAGCGAGCATACATGTCTTGAATTGACTCATCATGCCTCATCCTAAACATTTCATATTCAAAAACTAAAATGTTGGCTTTTGTTTCTCGTACCTGAGAGGTTCCTTCATAAATCACTTCTAACCTGTCCCACATTTCTTTTACAGCTGCGTAGGTAGCCACTCTTGAGAATTCTACTAGATGGAGTGAGCATTGCATGAAGTGTCTAGCACTCCAGTTGACAGTGGATTTTCTTATTTGTTCTTTGGTCCACAATTCCTCATCATCCGTAAGCTCATACGGACCTTTGCTGATCACTCGCCAGAGTTCGTAATCTTGGGCGCGAATGAACACCTGCATACGTTATTTCCAATAAGGATAATTAGTTCCAGTGAAATAAGGAGGCCTATTCACAGAATGTCCTTCAGGTAATAAACCATTGGACGGTAATCCACCATTTTTCTCAAGGTCGTTGGACCCCATAATGAGAGATTAGGCTCTGATACCACTTATTGAGTAGTGGATGGCAGATCTATAGGGGAGGGGTGAATAGATCTGCCCTTCTTTTCGCAGAACACCCCTCTTTAAATCTAGATAAAAAGGATAGCAGCGGAATATAACTAGCTTAGCGTAGCACACAATGATTCGCTGAGCAAAATGAACAAGTAAAATAAAGATTGAACCTAAGCATGCATCTAGCACAAAGCAATCGCATAATAAAATCACAACACACGAGATTTTAAGGTGGTTCCGACTGAATCCCTAGTCCTACGTCCACCTCTCACCAAACCCGGTGAGGCTTCACTAGTGCAGCGCACCAAACCGTAGATCGGAGAACTTTCGATTACTTTCCTACTAACCACCGGTAGGGACGACAACACCGCAGATTGGATCACCTTCCAACTGCCTTCCTACTAACCGCAGTAGTGACGATTCACAGTTTCAATAACTTGAACAAAATAAAAAGAGAAAAAGATGAAAATATTCAAACAAGATATGGAGATATGCTAGAATCGAAAAGATCTTGTCTGAAATGAAGGAGGTAAATCTGATGCTTCAGCAAGGGCTGCCTCTTTTTCTTCTTGTCTTCACACGATGTAGATCACCAACAAAGGCTTCTTCTTCTTCGCAAAGCTCTCCTCTTAATTCAACAGCAATGGCTTCTTCTACCTTGTGAAATCAGCTTCCTTGGATCCCCTTGATAGCCTTGCTTGCTTGTACACTGCCTTGGAAGTTCCTAGCTTGGATATGAGCTTGAAACACCTTGGAATGGACGAAGAACTTTTGCACGAAGTACTGTTCACGGCTACAGTACCCTCTTCTTCTTCCCTTGGATAACCTCCTCTAGCCTCTCTTGATCTCCCTTTGATTCATTAGGGTTTCTAACCCCCTTTGTGTTGTTTTTATATCTCTTTGAATGGTCATAGACAAGCCCCAGACCAGATCCACAAATCATGGTAGATTGGGTGACTTTAGGATTAAACAAATCCAAGAAAAGGGGCTGCCCACGCTGAGAAATTGAAGTCAAAAATAGCTGCATTGGGGCTGTCGGTCGACCGGAAGTAGTGGTCGGTCGACCGGAATTTTACAGAGCCAACACCATTCGTTGCTGGCAATTTTGGTCGACCGGCAACATGGGGGCTGTCGACCGGACTGAGGGGAGGTCGACCAGACTTTCTGGGCGGTCGACCCCTACTGAGAAAATCTGTAACATTTCGTCCCTGGAAATTATGGTCGACCAGTCTATGACCGGCGGTCGACCGAAACTTGGAATTTTCCCAGTTTTGCTTCATTTAACCCCTTAAACTCGATTGCAGTCCATTCAAATCTGTGACATCAAACTCTTTAGACCTTGAGAATGTCTACTGAGTATTTGACCTTTCCTTAATGAATGCTTAGACCTTAAGACATTGAAGCCAAGTGTGCACGGCCCCATGTTGGCTATTCTTCATTGTGCATCGACCGTGGCTATGTGAAGTGTCGACTCTTGCTTTTTCTTGCTTTTTGAAGGGATTTGCATCTTTGCTTGGGCGCGATCATTGGGCTTTCACGTTTGCCATCTCCACTCCGTTCCTTGGCTTATCTGTCATGAAAAAACATCAAGTATTTCAGTCATATGAGAGTGGGAAACATCAATGACTTATAGTGTTTAGCCATTATCAAAACCATGAATGTCAAATGACCACAGGGGCACAACACCGTCCACGCCGCTCCTCGCCCCACGAGCACCATCACCTCGCCCTCGTCCATCTCCATCGGCTGCCCGGAGAGAAGAGAGGGGGAGAGGAGGGAACGTGAGAGAGAAGAGAGAGGGAAAGAGTAAGAGAATGAGAGGTGGGGAGAGAGAGAAAAAGGGGTTAATATATATAGAAAAATCTAAAAATTTTAGAAATTCAAAAAAATACTAAAATTACCTCCACGATCCTCGGGAAGTGTACAACGCGTCGGTACTGTACCAGAGTTGGAGAACGTCACGGTTCGCCCTGCACAGAGTTCCGAAGGCACATCAGGGAAAACATGTGTAAAGCACAAAATACACTCTGAGACCCACGAAAAATATCTGAAAAAATCGAGGAATTACAACCCTCTCCCCTTGAAAAAATTTCATCCTCGAAATTCAGGACTAGCACCAAGTCATTGGGGAAGAACACCTTAACCAATTGACAGTGTTGTCAGAGCCCCAACACAGAAAACCTCGATTTTCACGAAAGCTCCAATCCTGAGGGACACAGCCAGAGTATAATCACGAACAACACCTCGCTCTGCACGCCGCACACACCGGCCATTAGAGTAGGCACACACCAAAGGACACAGTCCGACATCAGCTCAGTCACAACGAAGACAAATCATGGCACCGCTGCCACCATCTCACGCACCGAGGAGACACAGTCCTCGACACGAGGAACGGCTACCGATCCATCCTATGGTTGGCGGACAAAACACACATTAGCTTCACAACCAGCTGACAGGTTGCACACCCTTCTTAAGGGAACAACCAATACAGAGCCTCCATCAGCTCACACAACCATCTCAACAGACCGCAACTAGAACATCGACTCAGCACCAAGAATCACCTCACACCTGGCAAGCTGAAAGCCAGACATATCACTGGACCAACTCTGTCAGAAGATAAACTTCGACAAAGCCCAGATCCCATCCGAAAGGCACATCACGGAAACGGCCACCAAAGTCCTCACCGATACACGGCTCTCACCATTCACGATGCACAACCAACAGCATCTTCTGTTTATGAAAAGACCATCCACTGGTCGCCAAATACATGTCAATGGGAAACCTTCTCAGGCCCAACAGGCACGATCCAACTCATAACAAGCCATCCACTGACTCACACAGACAATCACCACATCTCGAGCTGAACGTCTCTTGGACACCGCATCCGATCTCGATCATCATGTCAACTCAACCCTCTTAGGGGAGCACGACGAAACCAATGACAAGACTCTGGAGTTCTCAGTCCTTATCTTACATGACTCAGACTTACAAGGAAATCCTCCCGTGCTGGTCATAGACCAAGACCACCATTCCGGCGCCAATCTCTCTCCAAAGACCTCCGCCTACAGGCGTCACTTTTTTGTCCTGTCTCACCAAATCCTATCTTAAACAATCCAAGTGGACACTTGCCAATCCCGATTCCGCCCTTACCACAGAGCCACGAGACACTACCAGAATAATTCATGGCATACGTCTATAGGGGAGGAAAGTGCCATCCAATATTACGGCAACCTGGTCACCGACGCCGTGACCAATGCACATGGGTCCCCAAGCAATACACACCTTACCATGGTCGACTGCGAGACTAGCCTTACAAGTCACTCGCAGCTACCAACCGGAACCCAAAATCTCTCAGAGATCACTTCCTCTAGAACATAATCTCATCCGAGAACATGACTTGCAACACAAGTCGGGCACCAAGCCACCGAATCTGACCAACACGTCCTCGACCTCCGTCAGGTGACATCCTCAACAACCCCATCCGAGCTCACACCGATGCCTGACACGGCTTCCATCACAGGAATAGGGTACTCATGCGGCACACTTGCCAACATTTTCCCCTAATACTCCATCTTGCCATGCCAATACCATCTGTAACGACCTGTGTGCATTGGTCACGGCGTCGGTAACCAGGTTGCCGTAAGATTGGGTAACACTTCCCTCCCCTAGAGACGTGTGCCCTGAATTGTCCCGATGGTGTCGCGTGGCTCTATGATAAGGGCGGGATCGAGATTGGCAAGTGTCCACTTGGACAAGTTGAGATAAGATTCGATGAGACAGGACGAGAGAGTGACGCCTGTGGGCGGAGGCCTTTGGAAGAGATTGGCATCGGAATGGTGGTCCTTGGTCTGTGACCAGCACGGGAGGATTTCCCAGTAAGTCTGAGTCATGTGAGATAAGGACTAAGAACTTCAGAGTCTTGTCATTGGTTTCATCGTGCTCCCCTGAGAGGGTTGAGTTGGCGCGATGTTCAAGATCGGATGCGGCGTCCGAGAGAAGTGCAGCTTGAGACGTGGTAATTGTCTGTGTGAGTCAGCGGATGGCCTGTTATGAGTTGGATCGTGCTTGTTGGGTCGGTGAAGGTTTCCCGTTGACGTGTATCTGGCGACCAGTGGATGGTCTTTTCACAGACAAAAGTTGTTGTTGGTCGTGCATCATGAACGGTGAGAGCCGTGTATCAGTGAGACCTTTGGTGATCATTTCTGTGATGTGCCTTTTCGGATGGGATCTGGGCTTTGTCGAAGTTTGTCTTCTGGCAGAGTTGGCCCAGTGATATGTCTGGCTTTCAGCTTGCCAGGTGTGAGGTGATTCTTGGTGCTGAGCCGATGTTCTGGTTGCGATCTGTTGAGATGGTTGTGTGAGCGAATGGAGGCTCTGTATTGGTTATTCCCTTGAGAAGGGTGTGCAACCTGTCAGCTGGCTGTGAAGCTGATGTGTGTATTGTCCGCCGACCATAGGATGGATCGGTAGCCGTTCCTCGTGTCGGGGACTGTGTCTCCTCGGTGTGCGAGATGGTAGCAGCGGTGCTGTGATTGGTTTTCCTTGTGACTGAGGTGATGTCGTACTCTGTCCTTTGGTGTGTGCCTACTCTGATGTCCGATGTGCACGACATGCGGAGCGAGGTGTCGGTTGTGATTGTAGTCTGGCTGGGTCCCTCAGGAACGGTGTCTTTTGTGAGAATCGAGGTTTTCTATGTTGTGGCTCTGGCGGCGTTGTTAGTTGGTTAAGGTATTCTTCCCTTGTGTTCCCGTGCTTGTCCTGAATTTTGAGGGTGAAATTTCTTGAAGAGGGGAGGGCTGTAATGCCTCGAATTTTTTGGATATTTTTTGGATCATTTTTACGGGTCTTGGAGTGTATTTTGTACTTTATACGTGTTTTTCCCTGATGTGCCTTCGGAACTCTGTGCAGGGCGAACCGTGGCGTTCTCCGACTCCGGGACAATACCGACGCGTTGTGCTCCTCCCGAGGATCGCGGAGGTAATTTTATGTATTTTTTTGAATTTTTGGAATTTTCAAGTTTTTTATATATATTAACCCCTTTTTCTCTCTCTCCCCACCTCTCATTCTTTCACTCTTTCCCTCTCTCTTCTCTCTCACGTTCCCTCCTCTCCCACTCTATTCTCTTTGGGCGGCCGACGGAGATGGACGAGGCGAGGTGGCGGTGCTCGTGGGGTGAGGAGCAGCGTGGACGGAGTGAGGATCGAGGCGTGGCGGTGAGGTGAAGCTGGTTCATGAGCGTGGGATGCCTGTGGGGTTTCGTGGCATTTTCATCATGGATCGGCGTCCACGGCGCGTGAAATCTTCGGTGGAGGTAGGGAGATGGATCCCCAGCTCGTGTACTTCCTTTCCCACGATTTTGGTAGGCCGTTGTGAGTCGAGCGGGCTTATTCCTGCATTTTGGGGAAAAATCATGTTTTTGGGGAGTGAGCCGGATCTAGAGTTTTATCACGTTATTTGATGGTTTAAGGGCATCATTGAATGCCTAGGGGCATAGAGAAGTGTTTCCCCTTTGTTTCCCCTTCACCCAGGGGTGAATGGTGCGTGGAATGACGTTTTGGGGCATTTCCTACTGTTCTTGATTTTCCGGCATAGAAACGGTTTAACAGACACCGCCTATAAGTGAAGCGGTCCCTAGGGTGATCGTTTATTGTCCGTTTCATAGTGTTTTGGGGCTGTGATCCTACGATAGACCACTCTGCCTGTCTTAGTGGTCTAAGGCAGACCGTTTTCCTGGTTGGGCAGTTTTGGTCTCCGCTTGCCCCTTATGTCGGTTGTCTAGGCGGTCGTGCGATTGTCCATCTGGCGTGTTTTACAGTCTGGAGTGGACCGCCTGGATCATTAAGCGGTCAGGGCATGACCGTTTTCCATTTGGTTCCGTTCGAGGCCAAGAGGTGTAGCGGCCATGCGACTGACCGCTAGGTGACACCCAGCGGTCAGGCAATAGATCGCTACTCTTCTGGGCGGTTTGAGGATGACCACCTGGGTTTCTGGGGCTATGCGGTCCTGGCTAGATCGCTAAGCTAGGCTATGCGGTCCCAGCCAGACCGCCTAGTCTATGACGGTCCAGGGAGGACTGCCACTTGGTTTCTATGCCTGCCGAACCCGTTTAGTGTTGTGTTGGTCTCCGATCGACCCGGTTGTGACCTAGTGGTCGACCTTCGGCCTCGTGAGTGTCCTGGACACCCCGTGAGTTCCGTGTCTGTGTTCCTGGGGTGTCTAGAGGTACTGTGTTACCTCAATTAGTGTGCCCATGGATTAAGAGGGCCCGGGTGACCCTGTGTGTGTGTTCCGAGTTTCGTGCTACGCTCGATCGAGTCACCGTGCATCGATGTGAGTGCGGTGGGGTTCCCTCGCATGTCATGGGTTTCTGCGTAAAATAATTCTCGACTGGGCCATGTGTGTGGCCTTGAACTACGAGTCTAGTCATCCAGCCTGGGGCTGGAGGTTTCTCACTTTCCCTGGGATGGGGAATCAGCGTGGCAGCTTGTTAGCTGCCTTGGGAATCATGATTCTGTGCTTTCTGCGTGGGTCGTGTGAGTGGCCTGTGGACTGTGAGTCCAGTTACCCAGCCTGGGGCTGGAGGGTTTCTCAGTTCCCTTTCCGAGGGAATGGTCTCGGCGACTCATGAGCTGCCTCGATATTCATGCTATCATGGTTTTAGACCTAGGGATTAGGCGAGATTAACGATGTTGTGCCATTGTGTACGACGATCTTGACCCCGAGTCTCGCGACTCAATGACCGTTGGATTTAGTGAGTCTAGAGGACTGTCCAGAGTCTAGTGGCTCGGTGCTACTTGGTCCTTCGTTACTTTCGCGCAGGGTGCATGCGTGTTTCTCGGAGTTTCTCCTTGGAGAGTGGTCACATCAATGACTCTCCACTAGTCGTAGCCTTCCGACATGCGAGTGGTCCCACCAGGGAGTGGTGACGAGGCTACCCCAGAGAGATGGTTTTTAGGCTGGTTACCGTCGGGCCCCACGTCTTGCAGCCAGAGTCCGGCTGAGGGTAAAACCAGTTAGAGAGCCAGACCTAGGACGCATGGTCTGAGTGTGCACACGTGGTTGGGGGCAGTTGGACCCGCGCTGACGAGCGTGACCCCAACTAGTTCTTGTTCTGTGGTTACTAGTACGGTGTCCTCGTTCCACCAGGGGTCGAGGGGGACACCTGAGGCGCGGTCTAGGTCATCAGTGGATGCTTCTGGCCTCGCTTCTAGTGGGCAGGTACTCCTGTCACGTGAGACGTGACTCTCCTATTTTTGGGTTTTGTTTCCCGTCTACGAGACGTGGTTCCCTCAATAGTTTCAGGGAGTGTTTCCGAGGTAGAGGTCTAGGGGTTTTTCCGGTGAGCATCACCGAGGGTTTTCCCTAGACGGTGTTAGGTCCACGACTGCGAGGTCGTGATGGTCACTTCTGGCTGTGTAGCCTAAGGTTCTCCCGTTAGTTCGGTAGTTCCCCGACGGTGAGATCGTGGCATGCTTTTCCGATACAGTAAGAGTAGCTGTAGTGTCGAGTTTTGACCGGCCACCGGTTCGCTGTTCCTGCTGTAGTTGTAGCTATTTTCCCTTTCTGCTACCGCCGTGTTCTCGGTTGGGGTTCCGCGGGATCCCTACTGAGCTAATGACAAGAGGCTCACCCCTGCGTTTCAGGTGCAGCGGTTCTTCCTCGTAGTTCGAGGGTGCTATTTGGAGGTTCTTAGTTGCCAGCTCGCCGGGCCGAGTGTTCACTTGGCATGTGGTACGTTTTACTACTTTAGACTATACTTTTTATTAGACTGGACTCTGCTGTTGTAGTTTGTTTATTTATTTCTATTAATTGTTGAATTGTCATGCCTTACTTCCTATTTCTTTGTGCCTCCACACTCCTTTTAGCCCTTCCAAGCCCTCCCGGCTCGTGGGCAGCGGGCCAGGATTCAAATGGTATCGGGCTCCTCCCGGTATCCGGATCTTGGGTTGTTACAATTTGTCCCCCAAGTGCCTTGGGTTAAGGGGAGATGCTGCCGAATTTTCGCCATGAAATCTTAAACAAAAAAATCTAAGAAAGAACTAAAAGAATGAATGAAATACACATAAGCTATAAAAAAATATGAACTGGCAGCTCTTATATGCACATAACTGAACTGATGATGAAAACTGTAATTTTGAGGAAACATATACTGAAATCTAAAATCTGAAGGTGTTGGGGTTGCAACAGGCAAAACAAAGAGGGGAATTGATCAAACACGGTCTTTAAAGTTGCTACGAACACAAATGCAGAAATATGATGACTGAATGCAATTCTGAACATACAGAGGGCTGTTGTTCAAACAAAGCAAAGAAGAAGAAATATCAAAGAAAAGACACAGAATCTGAATTGCCATTCTTGCATTGCATTTAGGTCCCCGGGTCCTTTCCCTTTCTTCTTAGCATTTCATGTCTCCCTCATGGGCATATAGTTAGGTTTGCATGGTTCATGCACTAGATCTCACACAGGAGTCCCATGGGCAAAAAAAAAAGAAGAGAAAATCAATCCCATATGTGCATTCCTTGAACATTTGAAATTCCCCTCATACCATGCATATTTAGTTTTACACGACAATCAAAGCATGTGTTGCAGCATTTCAAAAAAAAAGAGAAAGAAGAAAGTTGAACTCAACCTGCTGGGGAGTGTCGACTCTGGGAGTCGACACCTCCCTATCTATGCTCTGCCTGGGCTGCAACCCGCGCAAGGGTCGACCCTAGGGGTCGACCCCTTTGCAGGCTGGCTCTTGGCCCTTGACAAACTAACCACCTTTCAAAAAAAACATATTAGATGTGTATTTGCATATCGATCATGGCGAAGGTAGCTCCCGTATACATGATACCGATTTTTTTTACTAAACTCATCACTTCAAGAATTTTAGTTGTGGCATGACCAAGGGGTTTCATATATACCTTGAACTGCCCTGCCCTTTTGCTCTCGTCTTAAGGCATGCACAACATACATACTCCCATACATGCATGGTCAGATATAAGCCAAGCCCCCAAATGCAATGGTTGGACCCAACTCTGAAGCTGCTGAAAACTGAGTAAACGAACAATAGAAAATGAAGGCTGAACAATGCAACATCTTGATTCAGGAACCAAACAGAGATAGGATGAAGAGCAAACTTAATTGCTGAATCTCTGAAATCAAGTTGAACAAGTATGATGAAAGATAAACCATGGAGGAATGCAAATTCTCCAAACTAAAAACTGAAGCTCCCTCATTAATGCATTGGCATCCTGGCATGCATGCATGATTCACACATTATTTTGCATGGGTTGCATATGCATTTTGTGAACCAAAGTGAGTCTTGACCAAATCCCAACTCTTGCACGTATTGGCACGCACTTTGGGTCTTTGAACATCTCATCATTTGTAGGGAAATCAAGCTTCATGTTCATGATTGAATGCATTGAACGACGTATGCTCAGACCCCTCAAGGTCTACCTGCCTTCATGCTCAGACCCCTCAAGGTCTACTTGCCTTCACCTCAAGGTCTACCTGCTTTCATGCTTAGACCCCTCAAGGTCTACCTGCCTTCGTGCTCAGACCCCCTCAAGGTCTACCTACCTTCATGCTCAGACCCCTCAAGGTCTACCTGCCTGCATGTTCAGACCCCTGAAGGTCTACCTGCCTTCATGCTCAGACCCTTCAAGGTCTACCTATCTTTGACCATGAATGCACTGAGGTCTACCTATCTCTAGCATTGATTTTATTAAGGTCAACATGTCTTCAGGATAGGTCAACCTTTCTTCAGCCCTTTTGGCTTATCCTTCCATACACACTTCAAATGCAATAAAAAATATGATAATACATAAATATAAATAAAAAAATAAGAAGAATAATAACAATAATAAAATAAATAATGATAATAACAATAATGAAATACAAGCCAGAATCAATATAAAAAAAATCAAAAAAGTAACAAAAAGAATGAATGATGAACCTAAGAACAAACATCCTCGAGAGATAAGTGGCGTTCGATCCTGGATTCCCTCCTCTTGACTCTTTGAATAGCGGATATTGACGAGGCCCTCACAGATCATGTCTGGGCCCCGGGGATTCATCCCGCTATTTCCATGGCATGATTTGCATTAAGCCAATATTCCACTGATTTTTGAACCATTTTATTTTTGAGCAGAATTTAACCGAATCTCTCTATTCCCCCAAATATTGAATTTTCCATATATTCGACATACATTTCTGCATGGGTTTTGTATTCATCTCTGTCACACTTCCAACACGGACTTTCGTCCGAACATGAAATGGTCGGTAAACGACCGATATGATTTAAGCATTTTTTTCTCCATCGAGGGGCATTTTCACGCCACTCACGAATTTCAATACTCCGTTTCATTAATGTTAATTTCATGGCCGTAGGGCCCCTTTTCTTGGCGACTAATTAAGGGTTTTCCCTCTTCGAGGGGATGTAATTAATGTCGTGACTTTTATGGCACGGCGGGTTCCTTGTCCCGACACGACACACACAATCGTCTGACTAGTCAGATCGAGCGCACCTAGGGCTTCCTTGAAGTCCGAATAAATCGTCACTTATGTGACTGGCACGCCCTCGCACTCAATAAACCGAATAAACGAATGAACAAATGAATAAACAAATAAAATAAAGAAGTATCCCAAAGTGCGTCCATAAGTCTGGCATGTCCGGTGGGACTAGACTTCCCTTCATCTCCTCGCCTAGATAAGGGGCCCTACGGCCTCCTCTTGAAATTCTAAATGTTTTACTTGCAATTGCAGGATTACATTCCGACGATTACAATGGACGTCAGCTTCGGACCGTTAGTCATCACAAGCCATGCCAACCATGGCTACCTCACGGTGCCGATCAAGTTCGGCAATTTTGCTCTGGTGGTGGGCTTCCCCAAATTCCTAGGGGTGGCTTTCATCAACTTGCTGGAGACCGAGGGGCCCAAGCACGTCGAAGCCCATATCCCCGCAACGGGGACTTCTACGACCAAACTTGCTGCTGCTGGATCACCAACAACTACTCCTGACCGCATGGCGGTCAAGACTGTGGGTTGTTTTGTCCACCATGTCCGTTTCGACACATGCTCTATTAGTAAGAAGTCGGCATCCCGTTGAAGAAGGAGCCAAAAGAATGTTGCTGCTCCCTGGGGCTAGATCTCCAACACTGGCAAATCAGTTCTGATCAGAGGCATTCGAGTCCACCTCAATGGCTGAAAAGTCGACGTGATTCCCAAGCGGATCGTGCCATATGTCCCTGTGCACAACTCTTTCCAAGCGCTAGGGAGAATGGAAAGGAAGATTATTGGAGCGGCCCATTGGCCGAAGAATGAACTGGCTCCAAGGCCATACAAGACCAAGCAAGTCTGGGTGCCCAAGCCGACTCGGGTCCTAGTGACAACTCAGCTGGAATCTGCCAAGATTGACAGACCCAAGACTGGAGAGAAGAAAAGAATAAGAAGAGGCCAGCAAGGGTACCATCACCCACGACTTACCCTGACTGGGAACATGAAGACATCACCCGGGCCGTGCATGGATACCTCTGTGGGGTCGAGAATGCCTCCCTAGGGAGGCAACGGCTACTACAAGCCATCACCACTGCTGAAGAGGGTCAAGAATATCCAACCGACCCAGCTGAATTAGAAGATGCGGAATCAGGATGCTATGAGCTACCCCGCCATGAAGAAGATGCACCGAGGGTCTCGGTGTTTGAAAGGTTGTCCTTCCCCAGTCAGCCAACCAAGCGTGTGAAAAGAAGAAACAGAAACATGCAAGTATATACTTGTCACATGGCCGGAGTGGCTAGCCGTTATGGGGCTTTGCTTGAGGAGCCCGAAGAGGTTGCCAAAATTGTCGAAAGGCCAGACCCTCTCACAAGAAGATGGAGAGCTGATACCGAGGTGTTGCATATCCTCGCTGAGACAATAAATCCAGAAGAAACAACGGCGGTCCTCACCGCTAATGTTATTACAACAGAAGATGACGGTGGGGTGCCATCCACATCATCTAAAGAAACACTAGTTGAGGATAGGGGTCGCCTCCCCAGACCCTCTATCAATGACCCAGCTTTGATGATGATGCTGCATAGATATCAACAAGAAATTGAGGCATTGAAGAAGTAGCTGAGTGAAAGGGATACACATGCTCCTACCCCCGAGCCAGCTAAAGGTAAACCCGGAACATCAGGGGGTGGAAGCTAGGCGCTTGAAGCCTTGCCGCAGGCAACCACATCTCAACCGGCACCCAGCTATACTGGGGGCATTCCTCCCCCACAACAGCAACTTGCAGCTATGCCGCAACCCTCAATCTTCCAGTTTCAAGGGGGCCCTGCCACGCCCCACGTGGCCGTGTTAACAACGCCGCATATGCAACAAGCTCACTTTTGCTCGAGCCCGATTGATCCGGCGGTGATGAATAAGCTCATGGTTGAGCAGATGATAGAAATGAAGTTGGCGGAGAGGAGCGATGGTGACTCCGCCTCATTTGATGTATATAGGGTACCATACCCATCCCATCATGCTGCCAAGAGGTTGCCCCCTGGCATTACTAAGCCTCCGAAGTTTGAGAAGTTCAACAGGCAAGGGTCTCCGCGGGAGCACATTGCCTACTACACTAATGTAATGGGCGACTTGGCGGCCGACAAGTCATACATGCTAAAATTCTTCGGGTCCACATTAACGGGGCTCTCCTTTGAGTGGTACTTAAGCTTACAGCCCGGGTCTATCATTGATTGGCCCAATATGCAGAGAAAGTTTGAAGAAAGGTTCCACATTGTCGAGAGGGAGGTGACGGTGGCCGATCTATATGCAACCAGGCAAATGAACGACGAGTCCGCCCTGGAATATATCAAAAGGTGGAGGAACCTCAGCATGAGGTTCAGGCGTCCGCCGCATAAGGAGGATGCCGTCCAAATATGCAAACTAAATCTGAAAAGGGAAGTGCTGGAAGGAATGATAGGCATTGAAACTAAGTCATTTGACTGACTGAATAATGCTGTGGTGGAGGTCAAGGCATTCCTCTCGAACTACTCCGCCGCTCTCATCACTTCAAGCCAGAAGGCCAGGTCAGCTGACAAATGGCCGGCGTCTCAAGAAGTGCACACGGTCGATTTCAAGGCCTTTGAGCAGCAGAAGGAGAAGGACAAAGGGATAGATGAGTCTCCCCCGGCCAAGCCCGCCGATCGGCGAGAAGGCCCCTCCCTTCGGGATAAAATGAAGAAGTTATATTCATTTCTCTAAGATAAGACTCCACTCTTGTTCGAATTGGCTACGAGATTCAACAAGATCACTCTCCTAGAGCCGAAGAGGCCGGGTGATCTCAGAAGGACGGATGATCCTCGTTTCCGCCCGTATCATCAAATGATCGGGCATCCTATCGAGGACTGCTATATCTTTAAAGACACTATTGAGTCTTTAATCAAGAAGGGAGAGCTGCAGATGGGGGAGCACAAAGTCAATCCCCCGCGCCTGCATGAAATGCGCACTATGTGAGTAACAATCAATATGATATCTCTATATCAGCAACTACCCGAAGAAGTGGCGGAAGCCTGCACTCAACATATTTATGAGGCCTATATTCTAGCGCCGGCAGAAGATGAGGGAAATTGGCACTCCGTGCCAGCAAAAACAAGAAGAAGGGCAGTGCCTCATCGTGGCCTAGGAATTCATATATGGGGTGTCACACCTCAGTCGGAACCCCCGGTTGTGACCCCCGTCTGGCATGAAATGGCTCTTCAACTGGTCATCAGACGGTTCACCAACAATAAGAAGAAGCACATCCCTATGCGGGTGCACAAAGAAGCCAATCCAGTGGTTGAACGACTTCAGAAAATCATTGATGGGCAAGGTGAATATGAACAGCCTAAAATCTGGCCTGTTCAGCTGAAGGAATATGTCCCTTGGGAACATTTTGAGTTCCTGGAATTAGCAGAAAAAGCTGAACCTGAAGTTGAAGCTGAAGAACCTAGCATATGGGATGAACTCCCAAAGGAGTAGCTGTCGACTATGAAGAAAAAGAAGAAGAAGTCCAAGAACAAAAGAAAAGGCCTTGCCATATCTTGCAATACTCTTGTGGCCCTGTTCGACACAATCCAAATTTTCGAAGGAGATGATGAAGAGATATGCCTCACGCCAGCAGAGGAAAATCAAGATGAAGCTTCCACCTCCCAGCATGCCACTAGGTCTGAAAGAAAAAGGGGGCATCTCCCCCAGGCTAACCACAACATTATGTTGCGTGGTGAGCAACCATACTAGGTTCCCCCGCCTGAAGTCAAAGGCGCAGAAATTTCTCCTCCGCCGGGGCTCTACCCGGAGCATGCAAGCAACCAAGGGGTCCCCTCCTTTGCTAAATTTCTATCCTCTTGGGAGGGCAAGCGGTCATGCCCGCAGCCACAATAGAGGGTCAAGGGTGCTCCCACCTTACCCTCAGTAGTCTCTCCTCTAGCAAATAAAGACTGCGCAGGCATCCCGAGGTTCATCGAATTTATACAAGGGAAAAAGCCGGTCGGGCCAGCACAACAAGTTCAGGCGGCACCTGAAGAGAAAGATGAGCCGCCTTCCGAACCAGCTCCTCAAGAATACCCTGAGGGCAAGTATAAAAGGTCAGAAGAACTGAGGTTGAACAACGTCAGAACCACCAGTAGAATAGTGAAGCAACTGAAGAGAATTCCCGCAAGTTTTTCTGTCTGGGATATACTCTCCCTCGATGAAGAAACAAGACAAGCCGTTATCACTGCCCTACAAACCCCAACATACTTTGAGAGTTATTTTGCCGAGGCACAGTCGAGGGTGGCTATGACATTCACAGAGGAGGACATGCTTCTGCCCTCCATCGACCACAATAGACCCCTCTACATGAGGGGGCAACTGAATGGCCAGCCAATAGGTAGAATTCTAATTGACTCGGGGGTGGCGGTAAGCATACTCCCCTATTGGGTATATCAGAAGTACTATTTTGATGTGCACCTGATCGAGGTCAAGGATATGAGAATTGCTGGCTTTAACTAGAAATTTGAAGTTCCCATGGGCATGGCGGAGTTTGAACTCTCGCTCGGTGACTTTACTACCAAAGTGCAATTTCATGTGATAAACTCTGATACGTCATACAAGGCGTTGCTGGGCCGGCAGTGGCTGCATCAAAACTAGGTGGTGGCCTCCACCCTCCACCAATGCATAAAATACCTACGAAATGGAAAAGAAGAAAGAGTGTTTGCCGACTTACACCCTTTCGAGGTGTTTGAATGTCACTTGTTAGATGCACCTCTATATCTAGAGAAGCCGAAGAAACCTACCCCTCCAGCCAAGGACAAGGGGAAGAAGAAACTGGAATCCGACGACTGGTTCCCTCCGCCGCCGCCTGACTACGTGGCTCTCCCAGAGGTCTCACTCATATCTGAGGAAGAGTGAGAGCTCAGAGTAATTCAACTCAGCATATACCCTAAACCGGGGGCATTAAAACTCGAAGAGTTACTTGGGGTTGTCAAGGTCCCGCCAGGGATCATCAAGCCCCTAACTGATGCAGACTGCCAAACAGTCAAAGTATTGAAGATCCTAGAGGTCCCCAATCCTGATGGCCAACTCACCATATTTTATGTGGCCAAGGAGCAGCCTACAAAGGGGGATGGTGATTGCCATTTCCCCGAAGAAATGCATGATCCACCCATCCTAATCATGGGACTCCCATATATAACCAGGCGTACAATCAACTTGGCTAGAAAATAGCATGTCTCCTTCTGTCAACCCTCCAGTCAAAACAAGATGTTCAAAGAATTATGGGATCCACCGAACATGGACAGAAGATTGCTACAAATCACTCAACACTCAGGACTAGGTTTCTCTATTTAAGACTATCAAGAAATTGATATGATTTCTACCTACACTGTAACGAGTGAATGCCCCCCGGGGGCAATTTATGATGAATACATAGGGGATGATGAAATAGATGAGCCATCGGCTGAATTGAAGGGCTCGGACCCATCTCGGCCATGGGCACATAATGATCATGGAGCTCCTCCTCCGTGCAAATACTGGGAGTCCATCTCTATGGAAGCGACTACAATTCCGAGCAACAACTCACAAGAGTCAGAAGCTGAAGGAAGTCGTCCCGCCCTTGAGGGCGCTCCACCCATAACCCGGCATCTGAGCTGCACATAACACACACTGCCAACACCAAGGCTGCTCATCCAGCCCGATCAAGAACCAACCGCCTCGGAAGAAGACCAAGCCAAAGCCCCGCCGTTAGGCAAAATGAGACAAGAACATGTCTATGAGGCTCTCGAAGTTGAAGAAGATGACGACGGTTTCATCGACCTACAGTCGGCTCCTCCGAAAATAGAAGATGGTGGTCAGGCTACTGTCGATGAATTGGTCGAAATAAACCTCGGCACAAAGGATGATCCCAGGCCAACCTTCCTCAGTGCCCTCTTATCACCCGAAGAAAGGGGGGAATATGTGAAGCTACTCCAGGAATTCCGACACTGCTTTGGTTGGAGTTACAACGAAATGCCAGACCTCGGCCCTGCGGTTGCCCAGCATATCCTGGCCATTGACCCTAAAGCCGAGCCGGTGAAACAATCGCCTCGATGAATGAGGCCAGAATTAATAAGCCAAGTCTGTAAGGAAGTTGACAAGCTCATAGACGTTGACTTCATTGCTGAAAATCAATACACTACCTGGCTAGCCAACATCGTGCCTGTCAAGAAGAAAAACGGCCAGATCCAGATTTGTGTAGATTTTCAGGACCTGAACAAAGCTTGTCTGAAGGATGATTTCCCGGTGCCAATCACTGAAGTAATGATCGACGCCACTATAGGCCATGAAGCCTTGTCGTTTATGGACGGATCGTCCAGCTACAATCAAATCTAGATAGCGGAGCATGACCGAATCCACACGGCTTTTCGATCACCTAAAGGGATATTCCATTACAAACGGATGCCCTTCGGCCTCAAGAATGCTGGCGCCACCTACCAAAGGGAAATGACAAAAATATTCGACGAATTGCTCTATAGCAAAGTCGAATGTTAAATTAACAGCTTAGTCGTCAAAATAAAGAAGAGGGAAGATCATTTGGCGGACCTCAGAATTATATTTGGAAGGCTGCAACAGCATGAGCTGAAGATGAACCTGATGAAGTGCGCTTTTGGCGTCTCCAGTGGAAAATTCCTAGGCTTCGTCGTCAGATATCGGGGGATTGAGATAGACCCCGCAAAGATCAAGGCTATTCAGGAACTGCCTCCTCCTGGAAGCCTTACAGAGTTACGGTCATTGCAAGCGTAGGTTCATCTCTAACTTATCCGGGCGGTGTCAGCTGTTCCATAAATTAATGATGAAGGATACCCCGTTCCACTGGAGCGAAGAATGTCAAAAAGCTTTCAATCAATTGAAAGAATACCTGAACACCTCGCTAGTCCTGGGGGCACCTATTAAAGGGAGGCTGTGATCCTGTACATAGCTGCCACTGAAAATTCTATGAGGGCAATGTTGGCCCAAAGCAATGAAGAAGGAATGTAAGACCCCAGATAAATAATCGAGAATAAATATATTCAAAAAAATGAATTAAAACTTGCATAAGAAGGCCAAATAAAAATAATTAAGTTATACAACACATTTAATGAGCCTTAACACATATATTTTCCAATTATATAAAGGCCTAACTAAGGAAATACATAATATGAATGGGTTCCCGCTCACACACACACTTTATGCACAACTAACCCACATATATACACCATATATATACAAGCCCAAAACCCATATGGATATATATATATATATATATATACCTAAATGGGCCAAGCCCATATACATAGATATATAACTAAAACACCCACGAAGTATGTATGTCGAAAACCCAACCCGTATGCATGTTTGACGTGCCTGTCGCCTTAGGGTTTTGCCCTAAGTTTTGGTTAGCGGCTGTAAACGAGGTATGGCTTGGTAGTATTGGGAAGGTTTTAACCCTGCCAATCTTGATCGTAAACCCCTTAGGTAACCGAGCATTAGAATCCTCCAAAACCCACACAACCCTATAAGACTACGTCTCCGTCGACCATAGCAACGTTACTGCTGCATCGACGTCCTCCTGCTGCTACCGCGATCATCCTCCTCTATGTCCATTCTTCTTCCTGCTGGCAGAAGCGTAAAGGCAATCGTCTTCCGTCTTCTTCCTCTTGTTGCAGTTGAAGGCTTCTTCCCCAACCTTCTCCTGCGGCCTTGCTAACAGCAAGAAGGAGCCAAGGCGTTCTTCTTCCTCTGCTTCCACTCTTCTTCCGGCTGACTGCAACGGGAAGGACAAGCATCTCCATCCTCTGTTCCTGCGCAAGGAAATAGAGTATCGTAACAACGTTAAAATGTTCATCTGTTCATCCCTCAAATCTTCTAAAAGGTAGGTTATCTCAAGTCTCGTAGCCCAAACAAACATAAATCATGATTATATTGTAGGTTTTTCTCAATAAACCATATGTACATCATGCATATAGTTATCGCTGAGTTTTGATGAAGTTTTCTAAATTTTTTGTAAATAGCGACCCTTACTAGGGCGCTAATTCTTTCTGACGCCCCAATGAACGGTCGTTAATTTCTATATGATTTAATAATTACGCATGTTAAAAATTTAATAATTATGTAACCAATAATCCGATTTAATGTATGAGCATAGTTTTGGAATCCTGCTATTTTTCTTGACCGGTCCATATACTTGTTGTCCAAAAAATTTTAGATTGGAAAAATACTACTGTTCATAAATCAATCTGGTGGAAAAGGAAATGACGCCTTGCACTATGACACTTCTTTGAAATAGCGACCCTGTCTAGGGCGCTATATTCATAGAAGATGGCAGCGACCAAGTCGTCATTTAACAAAATTCTAAAAAATTGATGAACGACCAGTCGTCAATTATATAGATGTTAGTTATGAGTTTTCGCATTAATAGTTTGTTCATGGGTATCGGAGTATCCGTTGGCCATGAAAATTTATGGGCGTACTATTGGGGTGGAGACCGAGGTAGTGAAAGTGGTTGCATCATTTTTCATGCCCCCTATCTCAAGATCCCCCGTCTCTCAACGAAAAATTATTTTGAACGTCTGGTTAGGTAGAGTTTTTCGAGCCCGTCATTTCGGTATATTATAAGCTCTATTCCGACATAGTTATGTCGAGAAACGAGAGGGTTGAAAATCAAATTTTTTTGAAATAATGACCAACAATAGGTCGTCAATTTCAATTTGGACGCCACTGTACAGTGGAGTCAGATTTAACTAATATATATATATATTATATATATATATATATATCTTGTATGTATATCTTTAAAAATCCATATTTATTAAAATATGTAACAAAAAATTATAAAAAATATATTTTTGGAATCCTTGTAATTTTCTCCTAATTATCATATATTCTATTTCCTTAAATTATTTTAAATAAATCAATGTGTCTTTGAATGTATGTTTTTGAAATTATTCCATTAAATAGATATAAATGTGAATTCTTGTTAAATAAATTAAGTTAAAAATCATAAAATTAACGTCCCTCCAAGAGGACGCTAATTAATAAATGACGTCACCCCTGGGCGTCAAATAATATAAGTTTATTTAATTATAGTTAATTATAGAATTGGATGGACATGAATTCTATAATTAACGCGTTCATGTTCTCACCGTTTTCTTCCGATTTTGACCCATACCACGGGTCTTCTGGCACTCTCATCTCACGTCCGTAGATGGAGTCCCTGTTTCATGATTGGTTTACGTATACACCTCAATCTCGGTGACATACGAGCCCTCCGTTGGACATTCCGTTCCTTCGGACTGGTAAGTTAGTCATTGAGACCTCCGTAAGTCTCCTCGTAGCCTTGGATTCCCTCAAGGCCGTCTGAGCTGGTTGTACCGTAAACACCTTGTGCCTTTGATTGCCACGTCTTGTGGTAAACCGGCCCTCTCATGGTGCTATCTTGGTCCATGAGAGAATAAACCTAGCCGGTGGAATGATGATATTCCACTAGGCAATGTCTTGGATTGAGTCCCTTATAGATGGGGTCAATCTCTCAGCTTGATTCATGTCCCTTGATTGGTGACGGTATTAGTCATCCACTCAAGTTATCATGGCTACCTAGTTAAGGTACCAATTCTACCCAGGTTATCGACATGTCATGGTTCTCGTTGGTTTTATCACTGTCCATCTAATGTTCTTCCTTGAACTCTGTGGAACCTATCCACGAATCTACCTTGATATCATACATGAGTTTGTTCTTGGAATTATATGGCTATCATTAAAGTGGTTGTCTAGATATTTCATGTAACAATATCCGCGCATATAGGGCCCGATCTGGTCCTGGGAGGAGCACCCGAAAGTACTTGCGCCCATGAGAGTTATATTGATCACGGTGTGACATTGCACCGAAGTACTTGCTTGAATCTACGACACTCCACTATCTCTCTCTCGCGTGCTTGACTTGATTGACTTGACATGACTTGCGTGGCCCGGAATGGGCAAAGTACTTGCTTGTTAATAGCCATTATCTCATGACATGAAAGACTTTATTGATATACTTGGTACTCGTTCAAATACTTGAAATCTTGAATACTTGAAATTCCCTATCTTGGATCAACAGTACATGTTATTTCCTCTCGTTATCATGTTCCATTCCGTATCGTTCTATTTTACATGATTGACATGCTAGACTTACATTTTCATTTGGAAGAGGTAATTACTTAAACCAATTGCTAGTTCTTGAGATATAATTCCTACTGAGCGTTCGCTTACCAAGTTCTTTTCCCCAAACTTTTCAGGTAATACGGACCCTGACTCGGACTCGGATGCGCAGGAGCAAGAGTGATGAGCGTAGAATCTGCAAGCGTCATGCTACTACACCTTATCGTGTCAAGTCATCTTTAGTTCATGGAGTCTTGTCGTCAGAACTTTTGTTATTTCAAAATTTGTAACATTCAAAGGCTTGTGTGCCTGATTAGTGATGTTAAGTCTTGGAGTATGTGACTTTGTTTAATGGATTTAGTTGTTATCAATGGTATCAGTTTCTGGTTATATTTTAAAATTCTCATCTTATTGCGCACTCCGTTTTGATGTCAAAATTCTACTTTCTCTGATTGACATGATTGATATAAACTCATCACGCTCTCCCCGGGTTCCTTCCGCGCTCGGGGCGTGACAGTTTTTGTGGTATCAGAGCCTAGGATTTCAAATTTCTAGGAAACCCAAGTCCAAGGCTAGGTCTATCTCCAAACTGTGAGGATTGGTAGTGCCATGGGTATAAGTTCTTATAGGGCATCCGACTACAAATTTCAACATGAAACTAATTAAGGTTAACTCCTTGTAGGACTATGGCTGCTGAACGCGCACAATGGCGTGAGATGCAACGAACTGTTCAAGGCCTAACCCAGGCCTTGCAATAGGTGGCTCAAGGTGGGGCACACCATGGAGCTGGCGACCTCCATCAGCGTTTTAGAAACCTCAACCCTCCGAGGTTCGCAGGATCATCAAACCCCGAGGATGCGGAGAATTGGATAAAGGAGATCGAGCGAATCTTCCGCGTCATGCAATGCGCAGATGGTGAAAAGGTGCTTTTGGCCACGTTGCAACTGGAACGGGACGCCCGTGCTTGGTGGGAGTCCATCGGGGCCACCTTGCTTGAAGATCACGTTACATGGGCCGAATTTGTCGAGCACTTCAATAGCAAGTATTTCTCTGACCGTGTTCAGGAGAAAAAGGCTGCGGAATTTGCTGCCTTGAAGCAACGATCCCTGTCGGTGGCCGACTACGAAGCCCAGTTCTCCAGGCTATCTAGATATGCACCACACTTTGATGTGACACGACCTCGGACTTAGGCAAACAAGCACAATTAAGCATTCAAATGGGCCTTAAGGGCCACCGCTCTCCCGTCGCACTCTATACCCGGAGTGACTTGGCGATGCCAAGTGTGAGGTATGGGAAAGGGCCCTTGCTGGTAGAGGGCCAGCAAGGCCAAGGTTTGACTCCCAAGGTTTGGATTCCCAATTCAATTGGGGCCGACAAAGTGCACAAGGGCACCGGTTCACACTATCCCACGGCGATCACTCTTAAGTCATGGACTTGAGGATCGGGCGCTCCCTCGCAAATTCAACGGCGCATGAAGTAAATATTGAAAGAGCAACACTAATGAGCTAGGATGAGGCACTTACTCGACCGGTTTGAAGAAACCGGTCCCGGTCGGAGACGAGGGCGAGCGGGGAGGCGGTGGTTCCCCACACGCCGCGGCGGTGAAGCTTGACCTGCTCAAACCATGTACAAAACTACGCCTCTCGCAGGAGGGGGATCTTGGGGTGGGGGTTAATGTGAATACAACAATACTACCTCCCGCAGGGAGGGGCCTTCAGCCGGCCAAGCGGGGTGGGGAAAGTAAGGTAAAGAACGACGATTAAGCGAGGTTGCCGAATCTGCCGGTTGTCTACGAACAGGGACAGTGTGTTGGTGTGGTTGCTGTAGATCCTTCTCACGAATTTTTCCAATGGCGAGACTGGTGGCAAAAGCTTCGTAACAGGGACAGGAACGCTTCAGATTTTCTTAAATTTCTTCTGAGACCGTTGTTGACTGGGGCAGAGGTTGGAACAGGACATCAGGTTTTCTGACTCGCAGTTGCAGACTTCTGGCAGCAGGTTGCAGAGGACGCCACGCACCCTCCCGAACTCCGATCAGCACGAAACTGGCGGCGACGTCTTCGTGGTCGAAGTATCTTTCAGCCAGAGGTGACGGGGCTGCAATCAGAGGTCAAGGGCAGTTGGTGTACCCTAAAGAGTGGGCACTGGTCGGAGCAGACTGCAGGAGACAAGACTGGAGAGCTCGGGGGAGAAAATTTGTAACTCCTTCCTCCGGAAGCCGAATGAGGTTATGTTTCTTGATCCTGAACGAAGACTGGAGGAGGAAGATATTTGTAGAAGAGCTTCGGGGCTGGTTCGTCCAAGGTTTGTCGTGGCCGAGCTTTTAGTCCGGTTCAGATCCTCAGCCGGAGCAGAACTGCACGGTCGGGGAAGAACGGACCTCCACAGCAGCACCGATCTCCGATGGGGATGAGACCTCGATCGTTGCGAAGAGGACAGGTAGCCGCTTCCGTGGATGCCTCTTGGGTCTTCAAACTCGTCGGGAGGAAGCCGTGGTCGCTTCTGTAAGATGGTACACTTCTGCAGGTTGTCAGCTGAAACGGTAGGTTGAAGATGATGGGGGGGAAATGGGGTATATAGGAGAGGAAATGGGGGTGGATGAGTGTGGGGAAAGCCCGGGCTGTGAGGGGGTCTAGGATGGGGTGTTTCAATGTGAGGGAGGGATAGAATGGGAGCTGGAAGGGGGTGTTTTCTGTGGGTGAGAGAGGAGCTACGAGTTTGGGGCTTGGAGGGAGAGGGGGGAAGGTGAGGGGGAACAAGTGGGTGGAGGGAGTGTGAATTTCAAATTTGAAATGGCCTTGGAAGGTGGGTGATTATGTGGGGAAGTGGAGAGTTTGTATTGGAATGGGGTAGATTTGGTGGGAAGGTGGAGAAAGATGTTGGAATGGGGAAGATGCCACCTAGGGACTATGGGAGTGGAGTAATGGCAACTTGGGGAAGTGGAGGGGTATTAAATGAGGTGGGTAGCTAGTGGAGGTGGTTGGGAGGGGAGGAGAGAGAAGAAAATTCGAAATTGGGGTTGGAGGAGAGAGAAAGAGGGGTGAAATAGAGAGATTAAGAGGAGAATGGGTGGGGAATCTCTCCCCTAGGGTCTCTCACCCAAAAATTAGAGGAATCACTCCAATTTGAACTCAAATGGCAAGTTTAACTCATTCATTCATTCATTCATTTTTTTTCAAATGGGGGAAATGGGGTCCTATATATAGGAAACCCACATTTCTACAAAAGTCCATGACAAAAGACTCAATAGCAAATAACCGAAGGTGGAAGGGGTGCACATGGGCCTAGTCCAATGAATTGGGCCCAATTAGCACATTACATCATCTAATGACACACAATCTTAGGAAAATAAATGCAAGACCTAGGGAAATGACTCAAATAAAATGAAAATACATCAAAATGACTCAAAGGAAAGCTACAAAATGGATAAGGGGCCTTAATAGAGTGAGGCCAAAACTCAACCGGCTCTCGAGTGTGAAGAAGTGGACCCGAGCCAAAGGGAATCATGGGTGATGCCTCCATCAAATCCCCTGGGCCGCGAAGAGCTCGACTCCGTCGAGTAAGGGTCCATCCGGCTAAGGTACCGCTCGAGGAGGTCCGGATCCAACCGCTGGAGGTCCTCCCGACTCACCCATGAGTCTTCCGAAGGAGGCCGATCCTTCCACCTGACGAGATAGCGCTCATATACCTTGCTCCGGGTGGTAGTGACCTGCTCATCCAATATTCGTTCAATGCGTTCGCGCTGAGCTCTCTTGGCTAGTGGACTCTCCTCACGGGTGGGTGCTCTCTCAAAGGAAGAAGTAGGCTCAATCTCCTCACTAGGTACCACCGTGGGGCCCTTGTATGGCACTAAGTCGGCGACATTGAATGTTGGACTTACCCCATAGTCCTCAGGGAGATCTAACCAATAAGCATTTACATCAATGCGCCTCAAAACCTGGAAGGGACCAGTCCCACGTGGCCTCAACTTGGAGTTGGCTCCTGGGGAGAGCCTCTCCGTCCTTACCATCACAAAGTCACCCTCTTGGAACTCTAAGTGACGCCGGTGAGAGTCAGCCAACCTTTTATAAGCCTCATTTTTTATGCTAATGTGCTTGCGAATTTCCTCATGCAATTTTGTGAGTGCTGACCTTCTAGTGGTTATGGGTGGACCTGGACAACCATATATAGACCATTTATGCCATGATGCCATATGGACCTTGATGAGCCTTGGTGGGCCGGGGCAACCATATGTGGACTTATCATGCAATGTTGTCATGTAGACTTTGGTGGGCTTAGGTGGACCGGGGCAACCATATGTGAATCTATCATGCAAAGTGGTGATGCATGTCGGGGGACCCGGACATCCGTAGATGCCTTTGATATGCTTAAGACCCATGATGAATGAAGGTGGACCACTACATCCAAATTTGGACCACTCATGCTTTCTACTTGACATGTGGGTGATATGAATGAATGGACCCAACATAGTGTTCATGCCAAGGGGTGTGGAAAGCCTAAACACATGCATACTTTTCCCAAAAGTGACTTCCATGTGTATAGGGGTGGGACAACCTTTGAATTCCCATTGGAACGGATCGAATGGATCTAAGAAGGTGGTCATCATGGGGTGGGGCACAACCTTATTACCTAGGGATATGTGGCCCAAGGTCTTGGCTCCCAAGGTGTAACCCGGGTCATGGATGAGATTGGTTTGGCCCAATATGATGGGTGAGGGTAGGAAAGGGTGGGTGGTGGGTAAGATGGTTGGGTTACATGGGGAACTAGACTCCCATAGGAAGGGATCAAAGGGGTCGTAGAAAGGTCTTCCTGGAGGGAGGCACTCTATGTCTTCAAGGTTCCCAAATTGTGAGTCATCCTCCTCCAAGGTAAGTGGGCCAAATTTTCTAGTGGGTTGGCCGAACAAAGTGTTTGGGATCTTAATGGGTGGGTATAGGAAGGGATCGAAGGGGTCATGGTAAGGGTCACCTAAGGAGAGGAACCCTAGGTCCTTTTGGTCCTCACAACCCCTTGATGGTGGATTCTCCTCCTCTAGTAAAGTGATCGGGCCAAAGTTTTTGGTGGGATGGTCGGCCATGAATGGAGGACTAGGCTTTCTACCCGAGATAAGAAGCTCTAAATCGAGGAGAAGGTTGGGCTCATCGGGTGTAGGGAGGAATAGAAGGAGGTCACTAGTGTAGCAACCAATGGTGCAAATCGAGGTGATAGACCCTATGCATAGGTGTAGGAGGCCAAGGCTCCTAGGTGGTTTGGCCATAGGGGTCAACATGCTAGTGAACTCAATTTGCCATGCTACGCTCTTAAGAAGATCCTCTAAGGTTTCCACTTGGTAGGAGGTTTGGATTATGGTGTGATAGGAGTTAATGGGTGCAATGGGAAGGTTTTTCTCCATGGGTGGGTAAACATAGGACACGATGGGGTGAAGTGGTCTCTCCTTTAGCCATCTAGCTAGGGGCCCATCTATGATTATGGTGCTATTTGTGAAGGCTTGTGGCTCTTGGGGGTCCAAGCTAGGGGACATTTGTGATTCTTCCTTACCACAGATATGAACTTGGGTTTCCTCAATGATGGGGATGGGTTCATCTACTCCCATGTGGATGGTTGTGGTCTCCTTTCTCAAGGGAATGGGAAGGTCTATTGGGGGTGGGGTGATGATGGTTGGTGCATGGTGTACCCGGGGTGGTGGGTGATGGGAAACTTTGGCTTGGATAGGGAGGGGAAGTAGTGGAAGCCTAGGACTTTGAACTTTTGGGGTAGGGAGTGGGAGATGGGTTGGTTGGGGTGGCTTGGGTTGATTGGTTTTGGGGGGAATGTCCTTTTTCGGGGACAAGGGAGGGGTGGTGGTGGGGACCAAGGGGTTTTGTGGGGTAGGGGTTTGGTGGGAGCTTCTGGATTGGAGGGTGGTGACAATCATGGGCCTAGGTGGAGGGGTGGACACGGTGTCCACTTGGTTTTGAATGGTGAGGGTTGGTTGAGTGGTGGTCATCATGGAGGGGATTGGGTCGATTAGGGGTCTCTTGCCCTTAGGATCGTTTGGGGTGGAAGTGGGAGCTAAAGGGGCTTGACTAGCGTAGGTTAGGGAAGGGGGTTTTGGTTGGGGTATGGGGGCCCTCATGGGGTTAGGTGGAGAGGTGGATGTTTGGTTTATTAGGGTCTTAAGGGAGAGGACTTCGTTACGAAGTGTAGTTATGATGGTTGAGAGGTGATTTGTTGGGATTGGTGGGGGTGGAGACCAAAGGTCGGTCTCAAATTGGTCGGGTGAGGATGGAGGAGTGGTAGTGCTCCTCGGGCTTGGGGTGTTCGAGTAGGAGGGTTGGGAATATTTTGGGATGTAGATCTTCCTAAGTTCCTTCTTCATATCATCCCACGAAGAAATGGGCTCTTGCCTCCTAACCCTTCTTAATCCCTCTATGTTTGCCCATTTACTCTTGGCTTGACCCCGAAATCGTCCCTTGGCCTTGCGGACTCTCGCGGGTCCATATACCCAAGTCCGTTCAAAATATCTTTCCATGGTAGTTTCCCACCTAAGATAATCACTAGAATGTGATCCGTCAAAGGTAATGTCCCCATCTAGAATGAAATTCAAGGTTGGTGAGTAGGCTAAGTAGTTGGCCATGATGATCGGGGGGATCAATGCAAGGGTCGGATTGATGATGACTCTAATGCAAGAATGCCCTAGGACTTGACTTGATAGAGACAAGTCAAAGACTTGCTCTGATACCACTTGATGTGACACGACCTCGGACTTAGGCAAACAAGCACAATTAAGCATTCAAATGGGCCTTAAGGGCCACCGCTCTCCCGTCGCACTCTATACCCGGAGTGACTTGGCGATGCCAAGTGTGAGGTATGGGAAAGGGCCCTTGCTGGTAGAGGGCCAGCAAGGCCAATGTTTGACTCCCAAGGTTTGGATGCCCAATTCAATTGGGGCCGACAAAGTGCACAAGGGCACCGGTTCACACTATCCCACGGCGATCACTCTTAAGTCATGGACTTGAGGATCGGGCGCTACCTCGCAAATTCAGCGGCGCATGAAGTAAATATTGAAAGAGCAACACTAATGAGCTAGGATGAGGCACTTACTTGACCGGTTTGACGAAACCGGTCCCGGTCGGAGACGAGGGCGAGCGGGGAGGCGGTGGTTCCCCACACGCCGCGGCGGTGAAGCTTGACCTGCTCAAACCATGTACAAAACTACGCCTCTCGCAGGAGGGGGATCTTGGGGTGGGGGTTAATGTGAATACAACAATACTACCTCCCGCAGGGAGGGGCCTTCAGCCGGCCAAGCGGGGTGGGGAAAGTAAGGTAAAGAACGACGATTAAGCGAGGTTGCCGAATCTGCCGGTTGTCTACGAACAGGGACAGTGTGTTGGTGTGGTTGCTGTAGATCCTTCTCACGAATTTTTCCAATGGCGAGACCAGCGGCAAAAGCTTCGTAACAGGGACAGGAACGCTTCAGATTTTCTTAAATTTCTTCTGAGACCGTTGTTGACTGGGGCAGAGGTTGGAACAGGACATCAGGTTTTCTGACTCGCAGTTGCAGACTTCTGGCAGCAGGTTGCAGAGGACGCCACGCACCCTCCCGAACTCCGATCAGCACGAAACTAGCGGAGACGTCTTCGTGGTCGAAGTATCTTTCATCCAGAGGTGACGGGGCTGCAATCAGAGGTCGAGGGCAGTCGGTGTACCCTAAAGAGTGGGCACTGGTCGGAGCTGACTGCAGGAGACAAGACTGGAGAGCTCGGGGGAGAAAATTTGTAACTCCTTCCTCCGGCAGCCGAATGAGGTTCCGTTTCTTGATCCTGAACGAAGACTGGAGGAGGAAGATATTTGTAGAAGGGCTTCGGGGCTGGTTCGTCCAAGGTTTGTCGTGGCCGAGCTTTTAGTCCGATTCAGATCCTCAGCCAGAGCAGAACTGCGCGGTCGGGGAAGAACGGACCTCCACAGCAGCACCGATCTCCGATGGGGATGAGACCTCGATCGTTGCGAAGAGGACAGGTAGCCGCTTCCGTGGATGCCTCTTGGGTCTTCAAACTCGTCGGGAGGAAGCCGTGGTCGCTGCTGTAAGATGGTACACTTCTGCAGGTTGTCAGCTGAAACGGTAGGTTGAAGATGATGGGGGGGAAATGGGGTATATGGGAGAGGAAATGAGGGTGGATGAGTGTGGGGAAAGCCCGGGCTGTGAGGGGGTCTAGGATGGGGTGTTTCAATGTGAGGGAGGGATAGAATGGGAGCTGGAAGGGGGTGTTTTCTGTGGGTGAGAGAGGAGCTACGAATTTGGGGCTTGGAGGGAGAGGGGGGAAGGTGAGGGGGAACAAGTGGGTGGAGGGAGTGTGAATTTCAAATTTGAAATGGCCTTGGAAGGTGGGTGATTATGTGGGGAAGTGGAGAGTTTGTATTGGAATGGGGTAGATTTGGTGGGAAGGTGGAGAAAGGTGTTGGAATGGGGAAGATGCCACCTAGGGACTATGGGAGTGGAGTAATGGCAACTTGGGGAAGTGGAGGGGTATTAAATGAGGTGGGTAGCTAGTGGAGGTGGTTGGGAGTGGAGGAGAGAGAAGAAAATTCGAAATTGGGGTTGGAGGAGAGAGAAAGAGGGGTGAAATAGAGAGATTAAGAGGAGAATGGGTGGGGAATCTCTCCCCTAGGGTCTCTCACCCAAAAATTAGAGGAATCACTCCAATTTGAACTCAAATGGCAAGTTTAACTCATTCATTCATTCATTCATTTTTTTTCAAATGGGGGAAATGGGGTCCTATATATAGGAAACCCACATTTCTACAAAAGTCCATGACAAAAGACTCAATAGCAAATAACCGAAGGTGGAAGGGGTGCACATGGGCCTAGTCCAATGAATTGGGCCCAATTAGCACATTACATCATCTAATGACACACAATCTTAGGAAAATAAATGCAAGACCTAGGGAAATGACTCAAATAAAATGAAAATACATCAAAATGACTCAAAGGAAAGCTACAAAATGGATAAGGGGCCTTAATAGAGTGAGGCCAAAACTCAACCAGCTCCCGAGTGTGAAGAAGTGGACCCGAGCCAAAGGGAATCGTGGGTGATGCCTCCATCACACTTAGTATGCACTGAGAAGATGAAGGCAAGACGGTTCTTGAATGGGTTACGACCCCAATATATCACTCAGCTCGCTCCCTTGGATATTCAAGTGTACTCAGAGATGGTGCGCCGTACCCAGTTGCTAGAAGACGCCACGGAATTGTCTGACAAAATCCGTGGTAAGGATAAAAGGGAGAATGTCATAAGCCCCAACACTTTTAAACCGTCTTTCAAGAAGCAGACCAATAATAAAGGCGAACCCTCCAAGGAGAAGAAATTCAAGAAGGGCAACAACAAACCTTTCTCCATCACGGCACCGCCAAAGGAGAATTGTAAACATTGCGACAAGCCAGGTCATCAGGCTGCAGAATGCTGGAGAAGGATCGGAGCATGCCTTCGTTGTAGGAGTAAGGAACACTGTATTCCCGACTGTCCAATGATGAACGAGCAAAGTGAGCCGGAGACAAAGGAAGAGAAGCGTCCGGCATAGAAGCAAGGACATTTACAAGCTCTCCAAGAGACAGAACCAACCGAGGGCGGGTTGGTGGAAGGTATTTTGTCTGTCTGCTCTAAATCTGCTCAAGTGCTGTTTGATACTGGCGCCACGCATTCTTTTGTTTCAAAGAAATTTGCTGCTTCATTCTCTATGGAACCTGAATGAATAAACTTGGTGATTTCTACCCCGTTAGGGAATGAGTCTGATGTCACTTTCCATTACCCTAACTGCAAGATTATAGATAAAGGCCACAACTTACCTGCAGATTTAATATGCTTAGACTTGAAGGAGTATGATGTAATTTTAGGGGCCGATTGGCTATCCACCCATCGGGCAACTGTAGACTGCCGAAATGGAAAAGTAACTTTTGTGGATTTCCCGGAGTTAACTTACGTTACTCCCTGGAAGAGATCACCAGTCATCTTTGCTCTTCGAGCCCATAAACTTATCAACAAAGGATGCGAGGCATTCTTAGCATTTGTAACTGCCACGGAGGCTAAGGTAGCTAGACTAGAAGACATTCAAGTGGTTCGGGAGTTTCCCGATGTTTTCCCTGAAGACTTGCCTGGTTTGCCACCAGAGAGAGAAGTCTCATTCACTATAGACCTTGTTCCGGGTGCCGGACCTGTTTCCAAATCACCCTACAGAATGTCCCCCGTAGAATTGAAGGAATTGAAGAAGCAGCTTATGGAGCTATTGAAGAAAGGATTTATCAGACCAAGTACTTCCCCATGGGGAGCAGCAGTGCTGTTCGTCAAGAAGAAGGATGGATCGATGAGGCTGTGCATCGATTATCGACAGCTGAACCACCTCACTATCAAGAATAAATACCTACTGCCGAGGCTTGATGAACTCTTCGATCATATTTCTGGAGCAAAGTATTTCTCAAAAATTGATCTTCGATCGGGTTATCACCAATTGAGGATCAAGGATGAGGATATTCATAAAACTGCATTCCGAAGCAGGTACGGGCATTATGAATTTACAGTTATGCCTTTTGGACTAACAAATGCCCCTGCAGCTTTTATGCAACTTATGAATAGCATCTTTAGACCACATCTGGACAAATTTATTATGGTTTTTATCAATGATATCCTGATATATTCAAAGTCTGAAGAGGAGCATGAAGTGCATTTGAGGATAACATTACAGATATTGAGGGATAATCAATTATATGCTAAATTTAGCAAATGCGAGTTTTGGCTGGAAGAAGTGTCCTTCTTAGGACACGTAATTTCAAAGGATGGAATCTCAGTGGACCCCGCAAAGGTCGAAGCGGTAAAGAACTGGGAACAACCGTCAAATGCAACAGAAATCAGGAGTTTCCTTGGTCTTGCTGGTTATTACCGACGTTTTATTAAAAACTTCTTGAAGATTGCAGTACCACTCACCAGGCTGACCCGCAAGGAAGTGCCATATGAGTGGAACGAGGAATGTGAACGAAGCTTCCGAACATTGAAGGACCATTTGACCACTGCTCCAGTCTTGGCCCTTCCTGTCGAAGGAGAGAAGTACGAGGTATATACCGATGCTTCTGGTATTGGCCTCGGTTGTGTATTAATGCAACAGGGAAGAGTTATTGCATAGTCTTCTAGGCAGTTGAAGAAGCATGAAGAAAACTACCCGGTGCATGACTTGGAGTTGGCCGCAGTAGTATTTGCGCTAAAGATCTGGAGACACTATCTCTACGGAGAACAATTCACAGTATTCTCTGATCATAAGAGCCTCAAATATCTATTCTCTCAGAAGGAGCTTAATATGAGGCAACATCGATGGCTGGAATATTTAAAAGACTTTGATTTCACTATTCAGTATCACCCCGGTAAAGGGAATTCGGTAGCTAATGCCTTGAGTCGAAAGCCGAGAGCCCTTATAGCCAGCTGTATGATACGGGAATGGAAACTATTAGAGGAATTCTCCAGATTAAATATAAGCACGGACCAGAAAGATAGGTGTATTACTCTCTCTCACATGAGTGTGCATCCGGACTTGCTATCCGAAATCAAGAAGTTACAAGATGAAGATCCTGGAATGATTGAAATCAAGGAGAAGCTAGATCAAAGAACCGGGTTCAAGCTGGCAGTCGATGGAAGACTAATGTTTCAGGAAAGGACATGTGTCCCGGACTGACCTGAGTTGAAAAGGAAAATTCTAGATGAAGCTCACCGCTCTAGGTATACCATTCATCCTGGAGCAACTAAGATGTACAAAGATTTAAAAAGAACTTTCTGGTGGCCGAACATGAAAAGGGAGGTAGCGGACTTTGTATCTCGCTGTCTCACGTGCCAACAAGTAAAAGCAGAACACCAAAGACCCGCCGGAAAGTTACACCCCCTTGATATTCCCAAATGGAAATGGGAAGGAATTGGTATGCATTTCATCATGGGATTATCTAAGTCTAGAGGCGGACATGATGGTATTTGGGTAATCATCGATCGACTGACCAAGTCGGCACATTTCTTGCCAATTAAAAGTCGATGGTCGGTTGATGTTTTGGCCGCATTGTATATTAAGGAGATCGTGAGATTGCACGGAGTCCCAACATCGATCGTGTCTGACCGAGACCCTCATTTCACTTCTCATTTCTGGAAGGGTCTACAACACTCTTTGGGGACGAAGCTCAACTTCAGTACTGCGTTCCATCCCCAGACTGATGGTCAGACCGAGAAACAAACCAGATAGTTGAAGACATGTTACGGGCTTGCATTATTGACTTTGGCGGAGGTTGGCATGATCATTTTCCCCTAGCCGAGTTTGCATACAACAATAGCTATCAAGCCAGTATACAGATGGCTCCATTTGAAGCTTTGTACGGCAGGAGTTGCCGATCTCCTATATGCTGGGATGAAGTTGGCGAGAAGCAACTACTAGGGCCAGATATGGTAAGAAACACAACAGAGAAGGTTGAACTTATCCGAGAAAGACTCAAAGTAGCACAATCCAGACAGAAATCCTATGCAGATAATAGAAGAAGGGAATTAGAGTTCCAAGTTGGAGACCATGTTTACCTCAAGGTCTCACCCGGTCGAGGAATAAGAAGGTTCGGAGTTAAAGGCAAGCTTACACCGAGATTCATTGGTCCATTCGAAATATTGGAAAGAGTTGGCGAGGTAGCCTATCGTCTTGCTTTACCTCCACAACTGCCGGAAGTGCACAATGTGTTCCACATTTCCATGTTAAAGAAATATGTGCACGGCCCTTTCCACGTCATTGATCATAGTAACCTAGTGATTCAAAAGGACCTCACTTATGAACAAAAGCCAATGAAGATTCTTGATCGAGAGGTCCGAGTCTTAAGAAACAAGACCATTCCCATGGTAAAGGTGCAGTGGAACAAATGCTCGGAACAAGAAGCTACCTGGGAAACTGAAGGATCTATGCGAAGAAGATACCCGGAGTTATTCTAATCTATAAGTACTCTATACCCTCGATGTCTTCAATCACGCAATTGAATTTGGGGACCAAATTCTTTTAAGTGGGGGAGGGTGTAAGACCCCGGATAAATAATCGAGAATAAATATATTCAAAAAAATGAATTAAAACTTGCATAAGAAGGCCAAATAAAAATAATTAAGTTATACAACACATTTAATGAGCCTTAACACATATATTTTCCAATTATATAAAGGCCTAACTAAGGAAATACATAATATGAATGGGTTCCCGCTTACACACACACTTTATGCACAACTAACCCACATATATACACCATATATATACAAGCCCAAAACCCATATGGATATATATATATATATATATATATATATACCTAAATGGGCCAAGCCCATATACATAGATATATAACTAAAACACCCACGAAGTATGTATGTCGAAAACCCAACCCGTATGCATGTTTGACGTGCCTGTCGCCTTAGGGTTTTGCCCTAAGTTTTGGTTAGCGGCTGTAAATGAGGTATGTCTTGGTAGTATTGGGAAGGTTTTAACCTTGCCAATCTTGATCGTAAACCCCTTCCATAACCGAGCATTAGAATCCTCCAGAACCCACACAACCCTATAAGACTACGTCTCCGTCGACCGTAGCAACGTTACTGCTGCATCGACGTCCTCCTGCTACTACTACGATCATCCTCCTCTGCGTCCATTCTTCTTCCTGCTGGCGGAAGCGTGAAGGCAATCGTCTTCCTTCTTCTTCCTCTTCTTGCAGTTGAAGGCTTCTTCCCCAACCTCCTCCTGCGGCCTTGCTGACAGCAAGAAGAAGCCAAGGCGTTCTTCTTCCTCTGCTTCCACTCTTCTTCCGACTGACTGCAACGGGAAGGACAAGCATCTCCATCCTCTGTTCCTGCGCAAGGAAATAGAGTATCGTAACAACGTTAAAATCTTCATCTGTTCATCCCTCAAATCTTCCAAAAGGTAGGTTATCTCAAGTCTCGTAGCCCAAACAAACATAAATCATGATTATATTGTAGGTTTTTCTCAATAAACCATATGTACATCATGCATATAGTTATCACTGAGTTTCGATGAAGTTTTCTAAAATTTTTGTAAATAGCGACCCTTACTAGGGCGCTAATTCTTTCTAACGCCCCAATGAACGGTCGTCAATTTCTATATGATTTAATAATTACGCATGTTAAAAATTTAATAATTATGTAACCAATAATCTGATTTAATGTATGAGCATAGTTTTGGAATCCTGCTATTTTTCTTGACCTGTCCATATACTTGTTGTCAAAAAAATTTTAGATTGGAAAAATGCTACTATTCATAAATCAATTTGGTGGAAAAGGAAATGACGCCTAGCACTATGACGCTTCTTTGAAATAGCGACCCTGTCTAGGGCGCTATATTCATAGAAGATGGCAGCGACCAAGTCGTCATTTAACAAAATTCTGAAAAATTGATGAACGACCGGTCGTCAATTATATAGATGTTAGTTATGAGTTTTCGCATTAATAGTTTGCTCATGGGTATCGGAGTATCGGTTGGCCATGAAAATTTATGGGCGTACTATTAGGGTGGAGACCGAGGTAGTGAAAGTGGTTGCATCATTTTTCGTGCCCCCTATCTCAAGATCCCCCGTCTCTCAACGAAAAATTAATTTGAACGTCTGATTAGGTAGAGTTTTTCGAGCCTGTCATTTCGGTATATTATAAGCTCTATTCCGACATAGTTACGTCGAGAAACGAGAGGGTTGAAAATCGAACTTTTTTGAAATAACGACCAACAATAGGTCGTCAATTTCAATTTGGACGCCACTGTACAGTGGCCTCAGATTTAACTAATATATATATATATATATATATATATATATATATATATATATATCATGTATGTATATCTTTGAAAATCCATATTTATTAAAATATGTAACAGAAAATTATAAAAAATATATTTTTGGAATCCTTGTATTTTTCTCCTAATTATCATATATTCTATTTCCTTAAATTATTTTAAATAAATCAATGTGTCTTTGAATGTATGTTTTTGAAATTATTCCATTAAATAGATATAAATGTGAATTCTTGTTAAATAAATTAAGTTAAAAATCATAAAATTAACGTCCCTCCAAGAGGACGCTAATTAATAAATGACGTCACCCACGGGCGTCAAATAATATAAGTTTATTTAATTATAGTTAATTATAGAATTGGATGGACATGAATTCCATAATTAACGCGTTCATGTTCTCACCGTTTTCTTCCGATTTTGACCCATACCGCGGGTCTTCTGGCACTCTCATCTCACGTCCGTAGATGGAGTCTCTGTTTCATGATTGGTTTACGTATACACCTCAATCTCGGTGACATACGAGCCCTCCGTTGGATATTCCGTTCCTTCGGACTGGCAAGTTAGTCATTGAGACCTCCGTAAGTCTCCTCGTAGCCTTGGATTCCCTCAAGGCCGACTGAGCTGGTTGTACCTTAAACACCTTGTGCCTTTGATTGCCACGTCTTGTGGTAAACCGGCCCTCTCATGGTGCTATCTTGGTCCATGAGAGAATAAACCTAGCCGGTGGAATGATGATATTCCACTAGGCAATGTCTTGGATTGAGTCCCTTATAGATGGGGTCAATCTCTCAGCTTCATTCATGTCCCTTGATTGGTGACGGGATTAGTCATCCACTAAAGTTATCATGGCTACCTAGTTAAGGTACCAATTCTACCCAGGTTATCGACATGTCATGGTTCTCGTTGGTTTTATCATTGTCCATCTAATGTTCTTCCTTGAATTCTGTGGAACCTATCCACGAATCTACCTTGATATCCTACATGAGTTTGTTCTTGGAATTCCATGGCTATCATTAAAGTGGTTGTCTAGATATTTCATGTAACAATGTCCGCGCATATAGGGCCCGATCTGGTCCTGGGAGGAGCACCCGAAAGTACTTGTGCCCATGGGAGTTATATTGATCACGGTGTGGCATTGCACCGAGATACTTGCTTGAATCTACGACACTCCACTATCTCTCTCTCGCGTGCTTGACTTGATTGACTTGACATGACTTGCGTGGCCCGGAATGGGCAAAGTACTTGCTTGTTAATAGCCATTATCTCATGACATGAAAGACTTTATTGATATACCTGGTACTCGTTCAAATACTTGAAATCTTGAATACTTGAAATTCCCTATCTTGGATCAACAGTACATGTTATTTCCTCTCGTTATCATGTTCAATTCCGTATCGTTCTATTTTACATGATTGACATGCTGGACTTGTATTTTCATTTGGAAGAGGTAATTACTTAAACTAATTGCTAATTCTTGAGATATAATTCCTACTGAGCGTTCGCTCACCAAGTTCTTTTCCCCAAACTTTTCAGGTAATACGGACCCTGACTCGGACTCGAATGGGCAGGAGCAAGAGTGATGAGCGTAGAATCTGCAAGCGTCATGCTACTACACCTTATCATGTCAAGTCGTCATTAGTTCATGGAGTCTTGTCATCAGAACTTTTGTTATTTCAAAATTTGTAACATTCAAAGGCTTGTGGGCCTGATTAGTGATGTTAAGTCTTGGAGTATGTGACTTTGTTTAATGGATTTAGTTGTTATCAATGGTATCAGTTTCTGGTTATATTTTAAAATTCTCATCTTATTGCGCACTCCGTTTTGATGTCGAAATTCTACTTGCTCTGATTGACATGATTGATATAAACTCGTCACGCTCTCCCCGGGTTCCTTCCGCGCTCGGGGCGTGACAAGGAAAGAAACAAGCCCTCTACTACCTCCGCTGAAGACTAGTCGGGGTTGAAGTAAAGTATACACCTATTGAAAAGGTCTGCCTCGCACTAGTCTTTGTAGCCAAGAAGATGAGGCATTACATGCTATCACATGAAGTCAAGCTAATATCTCGGGCCGACCCGGTCAAATACATACTCTCTTAGCCGGTCCTTGAAGGGCGATTGGGCAAATGGGCTATCATTCTCATGGAATTTGACATCATCTATGTGTCACAAAAGGCCATCAAAGGCCAGGCCATTGCAGACTTCTTTGCAGCACACCCCGTGCCTGAAGATTCTCCTTTAATCACGGAGCTCCCCGAAGATGAGACCCTAGAAGTGGGCAAAGTTCAACTAGCCACTTGGCAGCTACACTTTGACGGTGTCTCAAGAACAGAAACATCCCTGTCGGAACAAACAAGAATAAGAGTGGGGACAGGAGTTGTTCTCAAATCCCCTGAAGGAGAGGTGCTGCATACCTCTTGCTCAATCAACAAAGCCTGCACAAATAATGAAGCAGAATATGAGGCTCTAATTATCGGCCTCCAGGTTGCTCTCTATATGGAGATCTGCATGCTTCAAGTGTTCGGGGATTCGATGCTGATCGTCAAACAAATCCAGGGGCAGTTTGAGGTCCGAAAGCCCGAATTGCTCCCCTACCACGCTAAGGCGAAGTAACTCATGGAGAAATTATACTTTATTGAAATAAACCATGTCGGTCGAGGTCAGAATGCACAGGCCGATGCATTAGGAAAGCTAGCAAGCTCACTGGCAATCCCACCGGATGAATCACTTAATGTACGGGTGATCAACTGATGACAGGTCCCCAGCATGATAGAAGAAGAACCAAGAGGAGAGGAGCCTGAAGTGGCAACCACAGAAGTGGTCAGCTCACCCGACTGGCGTGAGCCCCTCATACAGTGGTTTAAACACCGGCAGTTGCCCAAGCAGAGGGAAGAAAAGATCAGCCTGATCCAAATAAAGGATTCCTATGAAATCAGAAATGGAATTCTATTCCAAAGTGTGGCGGACGCCAAGAAGAAGATACAACTTCGGTGCATCTCTACGGAGGAAGCCTAGTGTTGGCACCCAAAATATGATCGTCGGTGACCAAGCCATAAGGACGAATGACCCAGCCCGTTGAAGCACGAAGCCGATAAAGATCAACATATTGAAGATTTCTCAAGCTGCCAGAGCCTCGAGTCACCCCGTATGGACACGGGGACTTCACCTCAGGAGAACTGAGACAAACTCACAACCAACCGGTAGTGCGATCAAGCCTGCCCAATGAACCGACATCGACTCTGTCGTGTCACATACACTACACCCGTTGTTCGATCAAGGATGACGATCTGCCCAGTGGCTTCCCGCCTTATGAAAGGCTCTCCTGAAGATGAAGGAGTCCCCCTGGTTCCCCGAGACGGAGGACCGAAAGCTCTGACGGCAGAAGATCCCGATCACCTGGCACGGGTACGGCTTCCCGCCAAGATGGGACCGTTAGTGGCCGAATGATTACCCAGCTCAGGCGAAACTATCCCTGGTGTTATCCAACCCCCTAAGGAGCTTTGGGCACGAGCCAGACCAAGCCAGCAGCACGAATCATAGAGCCGAAGGCCGTGTCAGCAGAAAGCCCGTATGATCAAATCAAAGCTATCTAGAGTCTCGGGAATGGCCGTACGTCAACCTTGGAGCTTCGACAAGACATCTCGTCAAAGTTTCGAGGAGCATTGTCAAGATAAATGTTCACGGTGACCCCCGGAATCATCCCCGGACTCATCGACTGGCTCGAAGCGTGCGAGGAGCGCTAGCACGGCGCGCCCCAATCTCATTCCCTTGAGCCCGGTGCGCAAGAACCCCTTATCCGGCGGCCTATTGTGCCGGCGCGCAAAGGTTGTAGAAGGCTCTTCCCCGGCGCGCCAAATCTCCACGCCATGTGAAGTCTCGAACCGATATATATATATATATATATATATATATATATGGGCTGTTCGATTAGAGAAAGAAGAGAGGTTTAGAGGAGAGGCTTTCAAGAGAGGCAGATAGAAGCAAAAGAGGGAGAGGGGGCAGACAGAAGGAAAAAGAAGAGAGTCTTTCGAGAGAGGCCTTCCGAGGGGTGAGAGAGCTTTTTTGGAAGAGGGGGTTCTGTCTGAGCGTCCTTCGGCGGCCATCTTCCCCCGTCCCGATTGAAGTCCTCCGGAGCCGGAGAAGAAGGAGTGGGCCGATACTCTGTTTTTGAAAACAGGTGGGCGCCGGTGCCTATCTTCCGTAGATTCTTCTCTCTTTCGGGTTTCCGTCTACCAGTTGTAAGCAAGAGAGGGGAGGGACGGCAATGATATGAGCCGACCCCTCCCCTCCTCTGCGATTTCTTCTCTTTTACTGTATATTCCTCTGCGAATGATGAACGGCGACCGAGCAATGATGCCGGCGCCAGATTCTTAACGTGTAAATGAGAGGCCATTCCCGTTTCTGGGATGGCAATATGTATATGAATGTCTGGACCAACAGGTCGAATGAATGATTCGAAACTTCTGTCCCCTTTTCTATCTATATCGATGTATATGTCTGAGTTCTTCCGCACGTGGTCTCTGATTCTAATTTCCCCGAAGTCCTGATCATGCCCCGAAGCACCGTGGGCTACAGAAACACCCCTCCCCGGGGTTTTACCATCAATCGTTCTCATGTTTGATTTAAGGGCCCCCGCATCCCCTCCGTGGATAGAGCTGCGCTTGTGCGTATGCTTCTTTCTACCGTGCTGTCAAGGGACTAACTCCCATCGATTCCTCCCTTCATATTGCCCTGTGGCTCGCGAAGTGGGAGTCACCCTTGGGATTGCAGGGTCCATCGCCTCAACATTGCGCCATAATTGTTCGAACGTATGCCTCTATGTTTGGCTCGTCTCGCCTGTGCATTGATTACCCCTCTGCATTATAGTTATGTGAACCGTTTCGAGATTCCTTTATTTCGTCTTAATCGTCCGGGGAGGGGGACATTCCCCAATACTTCACACAGCTGCTGGGCGATCAAGAACTCTACCCCTCGATGGTAGTTGTTTCCCCAAGGCCATAGCAGATAGCAACAGGGGTCTTAGCCTAACAGGCTTAGCCCCGACAATCTGAGACCCAATCGAGGCCAAGAGATGTATGCTCCTCGTAGGCCAGCCCTCGGAGCTTCACCCTCTTGGTGGTCGGTTCCTCCATAGGATGTGCCGTAAGCTGTGGGTTGTCCACCCCTCGCAGGCTAGTCCTCGGGGTGCTGCTCCCATCATCGGTGGCTTCGTCCCTCTGTCTCTTCACCCACGGAGTCTTGGTGCCCCTCGCAGGCTAGTCCTCGGGGTATCCTATCCGATGGGATTTTGCTGGATGCCGCTGTGCAGACCGGCGGTTTAGGGACGTACTCTATGAGTGAGTATGACCCCGTTTCTCCCCTGCAACTCTTCATGTTCAGGGGAGATGCTGCCAAATTTTAGACAGACTAAGAATGATTAAGCTATAATGAGATGCTTGTTTTGGATCCAATCAACTCAGTGCTCGAGTGGGAACCTCACACTAACTCATTGCATCATTTCCAAAGGGTCCTGGACTTCAATCAAACGATTAGTTGGTCCAAATAACTCCATAACTTTCAATAAAAACTTAAATAAACTCAAAGGGTTTCAGAAATGCTTAAAAAACAAGCTAAAGCGGCGCGGCCCTAAACCGGCGCACCTTAATACGGCGTGGCCCCCCACCGCGCCGTATTAACATGTGACTCATGATTTCCTTTTTTTTTTTGGGCCCATTCCCGGCGTGCCTTTGACCGGCGTGCCCCATTCCCTGCGCGCCGTTTTAGCTGGTTATAAGGCCGCGCCGGATTAACGCTTCACCTACGCTTTACCACGCCGGATTAACCCTTTTTACCTACGCTTTACCGCGCCGTGGAAGCTATCTCTTGCGTCGTTTCATGTTTTTATGTCGTTCTAATCTCTCGTTCGCTCTCAGGGCAATCCTGGCCTCCCATGGTCGATATTGACTACCCTAATCAGCGGTAGATTAAGTAAGGCAAGGGCTGTTCATGCTCTGAATAACCTCTTTACCATGTTGACTATCATGTGTGTGAACACTTTGCTTTCATCTTCACCCTTGTGCTATCGTTTCCCTCTCTTCTGACGGGGATCAACGAATGTGATTGAGCATTGCTTACTGTCATAATTCTGTTTCCATGCTTAGTATAGTTATCATCATCATGCCTGCATGCTTGCATAGACCCTCGGGTATATCGAATGGCGTTGAAGGAAGGTCGGGTTACGCCCGATCAGAAGTTTCCGCTACGCGCGATGGTGGTCTTCGGACCTACGTCCTCCGCCACGCACCAAAGGTCTCTAATTCAATAAACCATGCCTCTCCTGCATGACAGATAGCCGCATCTCGCATGATTCCGTCATGTTAGTAACGTTGCATCCTTTATTCCGGCCTCGACAGCCCACTATCTCGGCAATTAAGCAAAGGTGTTCCCTCCTCGTGGGGGATGTAATTAACGCCATAACCTTTATGGTATGGCAGACTGCTGGTCCTGACCGAACCTCACTTTCGCCCGACACGGGTCAGAATGAGCGCATAATAAACTCGTCACTCACGTGACTGGCATGCCCGCGTCATCAATCAGTCAGTTAATTACCAGTTAGTTAATCGGTTGATAGACACGTGAAATAATAAATAAAATAAAAAAAGGATACGCAAACAAGTCTGGCACGCCCGGTGGGACTGGTGTCACCTTTCATCTCTTTGCCGAGATATTTGGGCTTCGAGGCCCTCTCAAAGGCTACTGATCGTTGGCTTGTTTGTCTTTACAGGCGCACGATGACAACCAATGGATTAACTGGCGTTGGCGTCGGTCCTTCGATCGTTGCTGGACATGCACAAGGGTACCTGGCGGTGCCCATGGAGTTCGGTAGCTTCCCTGCCACTGTCGGCTTCCCCAACTTCTTGGGGTTAGCCTTTGTTGATATGCTGGAAGTTGAAGCCCCGGCACCTGTCGAGGAAGCCGTGGAAAAAATGGAGCCTCTGAAGGCTCCCTGCTGCAACGACTCATCCAAGAGTCTGGCCCCGGCCGCTAGCTATTTGGTGCACCACGTCATACGTGGGACCTGCCCCAATATCGTCAACAAGCACCCTGGAGGACGTCAACGTCGCCAAGCTCAAAGGAGTGCTGCTGTGATCACCGGGACTCTATCTCAGTCCGAGAAGTCTATGATGGTCGGCGACATGCGCGTCTTCCTCAACAGACGCAATACACGGGTGGCTCCGAATCGAGTCATCCCCACCATCCCTGTCCACAATGCATACCAGGCCCTCGCTGGAAGGAGGGTAGAAAGAGAAGAAATCGGCCACTATGGCCAAGGAAGAACGGCCCCCAGGCTGAGGAAGGTCAAACAGGTGTGGGTTCCCAAGCGGACCCAACCTGCCCACCAGCTGACTCCCATCCACCGCCGTCCTATGTATGACGGGGCGGAAGAGAGAAGAGAAAGGGGCTTGCCCCGGAAGAAGGAAGAAGAAGTGGTCGCGGACCCTCCGCGCCGTGAAAGTTTTCGGGCTGCTGCCCGTCAAGCCAACGTCCCAGCTGCGGGACGAAGATTCTAACAACCTACCGACAGAGCTCGGCTAGCCTATATCCCTCCTGCGGGAGGTCGACAACTATCCCCCGTATTACATCGAGAACGGGGTCAAGAAGAGATGACCTGTTTGGTCAGAAACTATTTTTGAGGGTTAGGCAACCCCTCATTTGGGCAACAGCGACTGATGCAAATAGTCGCCACTGATGAAGATTACTGCCCATCAATGGCAGATGAAGAGGGTATGGGAGAAAGAATGATGGTGTCGTCAGTCGACGACAATGGATATGATAACGGCTTCGAGATCGAAGCTGATGAAGCTGTCCCCGAGCGGGAAGAAAGAAGAAGAGTTTCTGTGTTCGAGAGGCTGACCTTCCCACAGGAAACTAGAAGGAGGAGGATGCAGGTCTTCACCTGCAATATGGCTGGTATATCCAACCGATATGGGGAACTTCTCGAAGACCCCCGAGAATTGGCTCAGCTGGCCGCACGGCCGGGGCCGAGTACTCGCAGAACAGAGGCAGCAAGGGAGCTCCTGATGATGACTAAAGGAAAACATCCCCAGGTCTACCACCAGTGGGATGACAAGGCCCCCGTCCTGACAGCTACTGTAGTGATGACATAGGAAGAAGACGATGTCCCCCTCGACATCCTGCCCGAGGGTACGTCTGGGGATACAGCAGAAGTTATCCCCACTACAGCCACTATAGACCCATCGGTCCTGATATTACTTCAACAATATCGACAAGAGATAGACTTGCTGAAGAAGCAGCTGATGGAGAAAACTGAACAATCCTCAGCTTCCAAGCCACCCTAAGTCCAGGGTGAATCATCTCGGGGAGCAGTCCATCGTGACGGCCCTCCACCACTCTACACACTGCCCCAGTCGTCAGAGCCAAGCATGGCGACGATGCAACATCAGCCACCACAGCTCCAGCCGCTGCTACCTCCGGTGCTCCCTCAAGTGCACCAGACACCTCCGCTGCTGCGTCCTTCATAGGCGACCACCCTGGTCACCCCCTACCTACAGCCGACCCACTTCTATCCAGAGCCAGTTGACCCCACGGTCATGAACCGGATGATGGTGGAGAGGATGATAGAGCTAAAGCTTGCAAAGAAAAGTGAAGGTGACTATATCGCATTTGATGCCTATCGGGTGCCCTACCCGCAACACCATGCGGCTAAACGACTTCTCCCGGGGGTCAACAAGCCACCTAAGTTCGACAAATTCAATGGGAAGGGGTCCCCGAAGGAGCACATTGCATATTACATGACCGTCATGGGTGATCTGGCTACCGACGAGTCATATTTGTTGAAGTTCTTCGGGTCCTCGCTGACAGGGCTCGCATTTGAATGGTATTCTAGCCTCTCGACCGGGTCGATCAACGACTGGCGAGATATGCAGAAGAAGTTCAGGGAAAGATTCCATGTCACAGAGAGGGAGGTCACAGTGGCCGAACTCTATTCAACAAGGCAGAGGGCCGATGAGACAGCCCTCGATTATATCAAGAGGTGGATGAACCTCGGAATGAGGTGCAAGCGGCCCCCGCATCAAGAGGACACTGTGCAAATCTGCAAACAAAATCTCAGAAGGGAGGTTTTGGAAAATATGATCGGAATGGAAATACGGTCGTTCGACCGGCTGAATAATGTCGTGGCCGAAGTGGAAGCTTTCCTGGCCAGACCTACCCCTACATCTGCTGCCAGCATGACCCAGAAGGGCAAGGCAGTGGACCGGCCCTCGTCGCCTAAAGAAGCAAACGCTCTTGATATAAAGGTGCCCGAACAACAGAAAAGTGAAGGCAAGAAGGGAGTCACCCCACAGCCTGCAGAAGCCCTAGACGGCACAGAAGGTCCTTTGCTGAGGGACAAAATGAAGAAGGCATATTCCTTTCCAAAAGACAAGACCCGAGTTCTGTTCGACTGGGTAACAGAATACAGCATGGTCACCCTGCCTGAGCCAAGGAGGCCGGAGGACATAAAAAGAAAAGATAGTCCAAGATTTTGTCCCTACCACCAGATGTTGGGACATTGTTTGCGACCTTTTCTTTCTTTCCGCCTTTTCGTTCGTTTCTTTTCGTTCGCGTATCGATCAACCATTTGGCTAACTAGTAGTCAACTGACTGATTGACGACGCGGGCGTGCCAGTCACATGAGTGACAATTTTCTTGTGCGCTCATTCTGACCCATATCGGGCGAATGTAAGGTTCGGTCGGGACCAGCAGTCCGCCATACCATAAAGGTTATGGCGTTAATTACATCCCCCACGAGGAGGGAACACCTTTGATTAATTGCCGAGATATCGGGCTGTCGAAGCCGGGTTAAAAGAGCTACATGATGATTATAGCAATGACAGGTAGGATGTAACATTAATCATGCGAAAGATGCATAGTTAAATGGGAAAATGGATCCTAGGTACGTGGCGGAGGACGCAGGTCCGAAGACCACCATCGCGCGTGACGAGGGCTTCCGGCCAGACATGATTCGGCTTTTAGCCGACACCATTTGATATACCCGGAGATCTATGCATGCATGCACACAAGACATTCATGATTATATTGAACATGAAGATAGCGTTATGAAGACGGTGACGATCACCCATATTTATTACCCCTCGTTGAGAAGAGGGAGAGCAACACAAGTATGCTAGCGAAAGCGAAATGCTAACGGATTATGATGGTGAGTATGATGACGGCATGACTCGGGCTCGCTTGACCCTCCTTTATTCAATTCAATGCCTGCTACGGCTTGTCGACATTGCCCCCGAGAGGCGAGGCTTGCCCCGGGGTAAATAGACCATTAGAGCGGCACAAGGTTTCAAAACCGGTGTGACTATGTAAGAAAACTTATACGGCGCGATAAAGCGTAGGCATAGCGGCTAATACGGCGCAGTCTTCATGCAGTTGAGACGGCGTGCAAGAGAGTTGGGGCGCGCCAGTTTAGGGCGCGTCGGAAAGTCACAAGGAAATTTTTTAAGGAAATGAGTGTGGGGTTAATCCGGCGCGGGGGGGTACCGCGCCGTTTTAGGGCGCGCCGGTTAAGACCGCGCCGTATTAAACCTGTTTTGTTGAATTATGAATTTTTTAAGTTTGTTAGACTTCATGGGACCCTTTCTTAAGTTGTTTGGGACAAACGATTGTTTGTTTGGAGTCCATGGCTTTCTGGAAATGATGGGGAGGTCAGTGCGAGGTTCATACTCGAGCACTGAGTTGATTCGATTTGGAGCGATCATTTTATTGACATAATTATCTAGAGTCTGTCGAAAATTTGACAGCATCTCCCCTGAACAAACAGAGTTGCAGGGGAGGATCGGGGTCATACTCACTAATGCAGCAAGCCCCTAAATCACCGGTCTGCCCAAAGGCGGCCAGCATACCCCACTGGATAGGATACCCCGAGGACAAGCCTGCTAGGGGCACCAAAGCTCCATGGGGGAAGAAATAGAAGGGCGAAGTCACTGACGATGAGGACGACACCCCGAGGGCTAGCCTACGAGGGATGAAGGACTCGTAGTCAGTGATTCGTCCCATGGAGGGACTGACCATTGGGAGAGTGGGACTCCGAGGACTAGCCTACAAGGAGCGCACACCCCATGATCTCGATCGGGCCCTGGTCTGTCGGGGTTGAGTCCGTTGACCCAGGCTCCCCTTCATTATTATCCATGGCTTCGGGAAGACACCCACCATGGAGAGGTAGGGCCCTCGGTCGCCCGGCAACTTCAGGAACTAAAAGGGGAATGTCCCCCTCCCCGGATGATCGGAGTGACGAGGAAATCTCGGAACGATGCAAATGGCCACGAAGAACAAATGATAAAGGCCTAAGTTAGATAGACCCTCGGCAGGGACATATGTTCGAACAGTTAGACAACAATACTCGAGGGGACAAAGGCGCATGCAGAGGCACGGCTCCATCCGAGAGGAGAAAGGGATGCAAAGCCCTTGAACTAAACATGAAAGAAATGAAACGCAAGAGAGCCCCCGGGGAGGGGTGTTTCTGTAGCCCGCGGTGATTCGGGGCATAATATGCATCTCGAGGAAACCGGAATCGGCCCTATGCAGAGAAGAATCCTGACGCACGTATCAGTATAAATAAAGATAGAGAAAGGGGAGATCGTTCCTCCAATTTATTGATTCAAGCATCCACAGGCATGCATACATATCACCATCCCTAAGACAGGGAGGATTTGATATTCGCACGGCGAGATTACAATTCTGGCACCATTGTTTGGTTGCTGTTTAACGATATTTAGAAGCAGAGGACGCCCAGGTCACAATAACAGAGAGAAGATGGCAGAAGAAATCGTAAAAGGGGGGAAGGGGAATCGACTCATATCATCATCGCCCCTCCCCTCCATCGCTTACATTCGATAGGTAGAAGCTTAGAGGAAAAGGAAAAGAAATGCGGAAAGCAGGAAGAGAAACGGCCCCTGCCCACCTGTTCCTAAAAAAAAAAACAGAGTATCGTCGATGCAGGCTGATGATCGCCCCTTCAGAGAAGAAAAACCCTCCCTCTCTGTGTATCCCGAGAAAGGAAGAAGACTCTCTCGTTTCGCAGTTGCCTCACCCTTTTCTTTTTTTCTTTCTCTGAGAGCCCAGAGCCTTCCAGCCTTTTTTTCAATCGAACCTCGCCTCTATATATAACAGGTTGGAGGCTCTTCATCCGGCGTGAGCTTTTGGCGCGCCGGGGAAGTCTTCATCAACTTGTCGCGCCGGTTTAAGGCGCCATTCGATAGGGTAACTGGCGCGCCGGGAAGAGGGCTGAAGGTAGGGGCGCGCTGGGATAAGGACTGGAGATAAGGGGCGCGCTGGGATAAGGGCATTGGGTGAGGGGCGCGCCGGTTTAAGGCACGCCGGACTAATGCCCCTTGTACGCTTCGAGCCAGTCGATGAACTCGGGGCCATCGTGAACATGTACTCTGCCACTGCTCACTAAGACTTCGACGATATGATCTGTCAAAGCTCCTAGATTGGCGTACGGCCATTCTCGAGGTTCTGAATAGCTTTATCTTGATCGTACGGGCTTTCTACCGGCACGGCCTTCGGCTCTATGCTCCATGCTGTTGGTCCGGCCTGGCTCGTACTCAGAGCTTTCTAGGAGGTTAGATAGCCGAGAGATAGTTCCGCCTGAGCCGGGCGATCATTCGGCCACTAATGGGCCCATCTTGATGGGAAGCCGTGCCCATGCCGGGTGATCGGGATCTTCCGCCGTCAGATCTTTCGGTTCTCCATTTCGGGAAGCCGGGGGACTCCTTTATCCTCGGGAGAGCCTTTCATGAGGTGGGTAGCCACCGGGTAGACCGTCGACCTTGGTCGGACAACGGGTGTAGTGGATGCAGCACGACAAAGTCGATGCCGGTTCATTGGGCAGGCTTGGTCGCACTGCCGGTTGGTTGACGAGTTTGTCTCGGCTCTCCTGAGGTGAAGTCCCCGTATCCATACGGAGTGACCCGAGGCTCTGACAGCTTGAGAAGTCTTCAATATGTTGATCTTTGTTGGCTCCTGCGCTTCGGTGGGCCGGGTCGTTCGTCCTCATGGCTTGGTCACCGACGATCATATTTTAGGTGCCAACAAATTCCCCCCAGACGTGGGTGTTGCGAGCAAGGCACGAGTGTAGCAAGACCGACGAATGAAATTCACCCGGACTGATCTCCTCTTCGGTTGACAGGGGCTCTGAATGGCCCTTAGTTCGGCACGGATGCTAATCCGGCGCCATTTCCATCTTAATGCAGCATGGGATTAATACGGCGCGCCCTTACCCTTTGTGGTTTTAATCCGGCGCGGTCTCAGGCATTTCGCTTTGACCCGGCGCGCCTTTTACCGGCGCGCCTTTTGCCTAGAGGGCCGTTAATCCGGCGCGCTAAATAGCGCACCGGTTTAACGGAAGGGGGGCCCTCCATATAAGGCTTTCGCCTTTGTTTTTTCTTCTTCATCCCTCATTTGCATAAAATTTTTCTCTCTCTTCCCTTTTTCTTCTCTCCTTCTGGCGCCGAGAGCGGCGATTTCTTCCTTCGGGTGAGTGGAGGTGCCGTCAATTTGGGTTTCAAAACCCTTTCTTTGGGCCCCGGGAGGCTTCTAGCAGGGCTTGCCCTCGGAGCTGTTTCCCCGGGTGTTCCTCTGGCCTCGGTGTAATGCTGATGGCTACTTTTTAGGGATCGTTCCTCAGTGGACGCGTTCCCGCTTTTCTTCGGCAATTCCCTGTGCTGGGGAGACTCTGCCGAAATTTTGTCAGAAGTTCGCCTTTGATTAGCCATTTCCTGACGTTGTTTTTTTTGTTTGATATGCTCTTTTTGCAGCTATCATGGCATCCAGCTCTTCCTCTCGTGCCGTGGTGACATGGGAGAATGTTAATTCTCTCGACTCGGGGCACGGCCAGGTGGCCATAGTTGCAGAGTCTTCGGATTCAGAGACGGACACTGTAGACACCGGCCGTCTCCTTATTCTCGGGGGCGACTCCTTTCATTATAATAGAGAAGGCGTGACCAGGAAGGATTATCCCAAGGACAAGCACCTGATGTCCCTTCTTCGGCGCTTCAACCTTCAGGGGAAGCGGGATGTGTTCGCCGTCCGGAAGGTCGAGCAGGCTCTGCTGGTGGAGAGAGATAGCTTGGCCGAATGCGTAATGCGGGGAAGACCCATCTATCTCCCTGGGGAGGTCAGGAAGTGGAGTGTTGTGCTGGGGCTGCAAGACCTGGCTCCGACAGACGGACTGTTGACCAGAGCTCCCGAATTTGTACCTGCTCGGTGGAACGACTCCGCGGGCAGAGTAGATCGGGAGAAGCCGATCTTTGGTTTATTCCTTGCCCCGTTGAGATGGGGATATAGAGATGAGTCATTCTTGCTGGATTGCTTAGCGATTCGCTTCAGCACCAGATCTCCGTGGGGTGGTTTGCTGAGTTGAAAGTTACAGACGCCCACACATTCAGGACTGGAGCAGTGGAATTCACAGACTATGTGCTGCATCATTATGCTCCTCTTTTGACCAGAGCTGGTGTTTATCACAGCGTGTATGCTTCAAGGTATCGGTACCCGATTTCCCGAGGCTTGTACTGTGGCATGATCGAGGTGTTTTGCCCTGAATACAACACCTTCTATACTTCAGAGGGGGAGACCTCCTTAGACTTGTGGAGTCTATCTCAGCTCAGCGGCCTGCCCATTGATGGAGAGCCGTATGAAGAAGTTTGTTGGCCCGACTGGTTGAAGGACCAGACCGACGGTGACGGTCGGTATATGGCGGGCTACGCCTATCGATACCTAATGAAGGCGTATCGCACCCTCTTCCATTCGTCGCAAGACACGAGAGAAGCTCGAAAGCCAGGCGAGAAACGAAGAGTGCGGATGGGCGCTTGGCTTCAATATTTCTTCCAGGGGAAGAACAAATATGAAGATTTTCCTCCGATAGCACCGATGGCCCAGAAGCGGAAGAAGAGGATACGACGCCAGGCCGCTTCGTCATCTTCTTCGAGAGGAGGGCAGGGGGAAAACCCAAACCCTACTGGTGTTGATGTAGTGACTCACTGTGCTGCATATTTGGTTTATTGGCTTTGTTCCTTTGCTCTCCCTCAGGGTGACGAGAGCGTGATCAGGGCGGAAGCCATATATCTATCCTGTCTTATGGCTTGGGGTACCAAGCTGTCTCTTTGCCCAGTGGCCCTGTGCCTCATTTACAAGATGTTGGGAGACTTGCACAAGATGCGCCTCCCCAGAAGCCTTCGGACGGTTGGTCCGTTACATTTCTTTAATGCTTGGGTCTGCACCCTGTTCCCGGAGGTAGCTCCTCGGGCATTACAAGCAGTTCCTCTGGTCCCGCGCATGATAGAGTTTGCAAGTGCCGAGCCATCATCGCTAGCGGAGCAACTCTATGCCATTCGGGGTAAATTGACCCGTCTTCCTGTGGACTCGCCCGGGGTTCTTCATTTCTGGAGCTTAGCTGCTCACTCGAGCCCGTTGACGAACAGGACGAGGCAATGCAAGCTCTTTGAAACTGAGGAGTACATCCATCCGATTTCCCAGGCCAATTATACCAGGCCTATTCTGGAGCCGGAGTTGGTTGATTGGGCACTGGCCATCAGGCCTAGTGTCCTCGTATTTCGCAAGAGCGGCATTCTGTGGCTGGAGCCATATTACCCGTTCCGTTTCAGTCGAACTTTGGCTACGACCAGCAGATTCTACATTCCTCTTCGCAATTTGCATTGCCCAACAGGCACAGGGCCGGGCAAACGTCCAATGATGACGCCTGAATATGGTGGGACTTTTTCCATCGTCGCGAAGACATTTCTTTCCGGGTGCCCGCCCCCGCACGGTTCCCTCGCGTCACTCCTGAATACGTCAAGTGGTGGAACGCGCGAACGGGATTTTACAGGACCTCCCGGAGAGAGTGCTGGGCCGTGGCGGAGCACAGGTTCTTAGCTTCCCAACCGGAGCCAGTTCTTGATATTGACGCTTCTTATTTGAAGAAGTTGAAATCTTGGACTAATACGGACGTGAAGGCCTATCTAGAGGCCCGCAAGCTCGTAAAAGGCCGCAAGATGAAAGTTGAGCTGAAGCTGCCCCCGATCAACAAGGATGATTATGTGAAGACCCTTCGGGGTTTGTGCCGGGTAAGCAGTGAGAGGGTGATTCTCCAGCAACTCCCTTTGCCAGTAGAGGAGCCCATCGCGGCCGTGGCCGACTGGCGTCCCGAGGTGGACAGGTTGTATCCCTACCGGGCTTTCATTCGCAAAGAGGATAGGCGGGCTGACTTATATGCCAACACCCCCTGGCTGTTCGCACTCCTTCGGTCTCACGGCCTCTCGGTGGGTAGCCCCAGTGAAGCCATACTGGACCATCCTCTTCAGATCTCCTTCAAATATGCAGACAGGTGGGGGCTGGACCATCTAAGCCTGTATTATCTGCTGTCCTCCCGTGGACATGAGGACCTGGCGTTGCTAGCTGAGCCGAGCGAAAAGATCGGGGATCTATGCTGGCTCATTCGCGAGGCGGCTTCGAGGGACAAGACGCCATCGCTATTTTATTGGCCTCTCTTCCCCTTTTACACTGGACCGGCAAGTAAGTTCTATCTTTTCCTTCAGGCCCTTCGGCCAGCTTTTTCCTTTCATTGTGGTTGTGTCATTCTCACCCTTGTGCGTATACAGTCCGACCGACTTCGGAGGAGACTCGGCACTTCAGGGAGCTGATCATAAAAGCCAAAAAGCCGGCATATTTTGAAGTTCCTGAGCCGGCCCCGACCACGGCGCCACTACCTCCTGGAGATTCGAGGAAGAGGACTAGGTCCCAACTACGGGAGGCCGTCAGGAAGGTGAAAGCGGAGGTGACCCGAGTGACACGGGCGCGCCGGAAGAAAGCCGCAGAGAAGGAATCGGCAACCGTCCTTCCTCCTGTTGTATCTTTTGAAGAGTTTGAGGCTTCTCGCGCACAAGGGCTAGAGGCCGAAGGTAGGCTCTTCTTTTCTTCAGAGTGCATTAGCTTGTTTCGACCGCTTGGGGTGGCCCATGCTGACCGTTGCCGATACAGCTGCCGCGGTCATTGGATCGGAGGTGACGGTAGATGTAGCGGCTAGGGACGGGGCAGAGGAAGTCCCCACTGCTACCATAGAAAGGGATCTGCCCTCTCCAACACCCTGGCAGGAGATGGAAGGTAATCTATAGTTTAGTTGCGATAGCAACGCAAATCTTCGTATCTTCAGCCGTCTTGACCCCTTTTTTGCTGTGAATTGTAGTCGATATACAACCACCATTATTTCCGGGCTCGGAGAGTGCAGAGGAGGTGGTCCCCTCGGGGTAGGGAGAGCCCGCCCCCTAGGTATCATCTATTGCTGCCCTTGGTGTGGAGAGCACCGGGAAAGCTTCCGTCGAGGGTGATGCGCCTGCTGGCGAGGCTCCTGCTTCGACGGCGGAGCGTCCTGAGAGAGCAGAGGGGTCTTCCTCCTCTGATCATGTAGATTATGGTGGCGGCTCCAGTGACGAGGAGCCATCACCGCTTGATTTTGAGACCGACGATGCTGGGGTGTCGTCGGCCTATGAGAGTGACTATCCGACTTTCAGCCCAGCCCAGTTATCATGGGGCGGTCCTGTGCCATCATTATCGCTTACGGGTGAGGAGGCTGGCGCTGGGGGAGCTGCTCTTAAAGATTTGAGCTTAGTCTCGGCCGAGGTAAGGACCTATCCAGGACCGATGCTTACCATGCTTCTTTTCTCCTTCTTCTAGCCAGGTTTTAACTGTATATATATCTCCGATGCAGACTGAGGTGGCGCTGCCAACTATGACGGTGCAGATACCACTCCCGGCCCTGGGAACAGGCCAGGCGACTTTCCCGTCCGTCCTGCGGCCCATCGCATTGCGGTACCCAAAGGATCATGCAGCAGCGATGGTTCCAGTTGGTCCCGGAGCGCTTGTGGAAGTTGATAGTTCGGCAGTAGCCGGAGATTCTCCGCCAAGGGAGGCTGCACAGCAGTCAGTTCTGGAGAAGGGTGGCTCTGCTGAGATAGAAGCCGGGGAGATTATTGAGGGACGGACGTCCTCGGTGCTCGAGGTCCTTGTTGGACTCCCATCCCAGGGGGCCGACAAGGAGATTGTTGTTGTTGAGGATCTAGCCACCGCATCTGCCGGTGTGGTTGTTCCCAGTGGTAGTGGGCTGCAGCTTATGCCGTCGTCATCCTTCGGGACGGCTGATGATATATGGGCTGCCGTGGATGGCAGAGTAGAGTTCGAACTGCCCGAGACGTCGCCACTTGGTCTTCAGTCCTCGAGTGATGTCGTGTGGCAGTTCCTGGGGACCCTCCAGCAGACCGTAACAGCCAGTAGGGATTTAACTTATATTCAGCTGAGGGGCTTGATAGAGTATCTGTCCCGCTCGCTGCTGGCCCTCGGTTGTCCCATGGACGATTGGACTCCGCGGGTAATCTTGCTCCTGAAGTATGTGAACCGGAGGGAGTTCTTGGGTCGGGAGGCAGCTGACCAGCTGGCGGCCATATCATTGGAGCGGGCTGAAAACAAGACGGCCCTTATTTCTCTGCAAGAGACCGCGGCGAGGGCGAGGGACGAAGCCAACGCCTCTTTACAACGCCGGAGCTCCCTGACGGCCCGGATGACGGCATTGCGGGCCGAACTTTCCAGGATAGAGGCTGAACTTGAAGAAGTAGATCGCCTGGGGGTCCAAAAGGTTGAGGATGCTGAGATGGCTGAAGGACAAGCTGCTTCCCTGGAGATGAAGCTATCCGAGCTGGAGGCCACCGAGTTCAGATTGCAAGAACTGATCCGTCATCCCTCCCTGGGTAATCCTGTGCTGGAGGACATCTTCCGACGCCCTTCGCCGTAGTCTCTTTTCTTTATGTGCTCCCTTCTAATGCACCTTATGTATTCCAGGGCATGGCCCATGTAATCATGTGCTTTTTACTTCATAGTAATGAAAAATCTCCGTCCTGATTTTGAATGAAGACTCCATCTTGTCATTTTTTTTCCTTTCATTTGCCCGTTGATTCTAGTCCAAGTGTATGGGTCACTAGGGCAGGAGAGCGCTCACGCCTTCAGGGAAGGGGTGAGGTGTTCACTCCACCGCACCGCGACTTTTTCTCAAGACTAGAAACGGCTTATGCCGGCCGAGAGTCCGGGGGACTTCGGAGGGCATAGTGAAACTGATGGATACACGGTCCTGCCGAGAACGGCGAGAATCAAGAACGGGTAGCGACCGGTCTTGTCGATGGTGACAAGGGTCGAAAGGGGTAGACAGTCTTGCCGATGGTGACAAAAACCGGATAGGTAACGACCGATCTTGCCGATGGTGACAAGGGTCGAAAGGGGTAGACGGTCTTGCCGATGGTGACAAAAACTGGATAGGTAGCGATCGATCTTGCCGATGGTGACAAGGGTCGAAAGGGGTAGACGGTCTTGCCGATGGTGACAAAAACCGGATAGGGTAGCGATCGATCTTGCCGATGGTGACAAGGGTCGAAAGGGGTAGACGGTCTTGCCGATGGTGACAAGAACCGGATAGGCAGCGACCGATCTTGCCTATGGTGACAAAGGTCGAAAGGGGTAGACGGTATTGCCGATGATGACAAAAACTGGATAGGTAGCGACCGATCTTACCGATGGTGACAAGGGTCGAAAGGGGTAGACGGTCTTGCCGATGGTGACAAGAACCGGATAGGTAGCGACCGATCTTGCCGATGGTGACAAGGGTCGAAAGGGGTAGACGGTATTACCGATGATGACAAAAACTGGATAGGTAGCGACCGATCTTGCCGATGGTGACAAGGGTCGAAAGGGGTATAGACACTAGACATGTGTAAGTGGGTTATCGGATGAAGACCCTCGCCCCGACCTCGGAAATGGCCTTTGGACGACGGATGGTTCATCACTATTCACCATTCATTTTTATTCACATTACTGACCTAAGCGCCCTTTCGGGTTTTCGCCGAAGCCAGCCCCCTCTTGCTTTTGCCCACGCGCCCTTTCGGGTTTTTACGCGGCGGGTACCCGATTTTGCCTGCGACGCCCTTTCGGGTTTTCGCCACAGCTGGGTTATAGCCTTTTTTGCACTTGACCTGATATAGGAGCAAGTCTGGCGGGGTATCTTTATTTTTAACCCCAATTTCTTTTCCTTCTTTTTTTTTATCTTCTTTTTTTTGTTTTTGAATTCGAGATTCAGAAGAACTGGACTGCGGGAACGCTGACCGTCCTTGTCGATGAGGACAAGGGTTGGTCTTAGGTTTATCTCGTCGACACTGGTTAAATGTCGAAGTAAGGATGTGGCTTATTAACAAGGATGTAGGATCCAAGTTCAAGAGTAGAGATCGACCGTTCTCGCCGATGATGGCGAGAGTCGAAAAGGATTTATTCGTCGGCGTATGCTACTGCCGAAACAAGGATGGGGTTGTCGACAGGGATGTAAGGTCCAACTTGAGGGTAGAGATCGACTGATCTTGTTGAGGATGACGGGGGTCGAAAAGGATTTGTTCGTCGGCATATATCACTGCCGAAACAAGGATGGGGTTGTCAACAGGGACGTAGGGTCCAAGTTGAGGGTAGAGGTCGACCGATCTTGCCGATGATGACGAGGGTCGAAAATGATGTGTTCGTCGGCATATATCACTGCTGAAACAAGGATGGGGTTGTCAACAGGGACGTAGGGTCCAAGTTGAGGGTAGAGGTCGACCGATCTCGCCGATGATGACGAGGGTCGAAAATGATGTGTTCGTCGGCATATATCACTGCCGAAACAAGGATGGGGTTGTCAACAGGGACGTAGGGTCCAAGTTGAGGGTAGAGGTCGACCGATCTCGCCGATGATGACGAGGGTCGAAAATGATGTGTTAAAGGATTTCCGGCGGGACTTTGATGATCGTCCCTTTCGGAGGTTTATTGGGTGGAGGATAGGAGAGGCATTTGGGAAATTACCACTTTACCGACTCAGGCGCCCTTTCGGGTTTTCGCCGAAGCCAGCCCCCTCTTGCTTTTGCCCACGCACCCTTTCGGGTTTTCACGTGGCGGGGTACCCGATTTTGCCTGCGACGCCCTTTCGGGTTTTCGCCACAGCCGGGTTATAGCCATTTTTGCACTTGTCCCGATATGGGAGCAAGTCCGACGGGGTATCTCTATTTTTAACCCCATTTTTATTTTGACTCCTTTCTTTTCTTCCTCTTTCTTTATTCGGAATGCGAACCGAGAGAGGGTAGCTTGATCGGGGAGAAATGCCGCTAACCAAGGAAAGGTAGCTTGATTAGGGCGGAGAGCCGCTAGCTAAGGAAAGGGTAGCTCGATCAGGGCGGAATGCCGCTAACCAAGGAAAGGGTAGTTCGGTTAGGGCGGAGTGCCACTAGACCAAGGGAAAGGTAGCTCGGTTAGGGCGGAGTGCCGCTAACCAAGGGGAAGGTAGCTCGGTTAGGGCGGAGTGCCACTAGCCAAGGAAAGGGTAGCTCAGTTAAGGCGGAGTGCCGCTAACCAAGGAGAAGGTAGCTCGGTTAGGGCGGAGTGCCACTAGCCAAGGAAAGGGTAGCTCGGTTAAGGCGGAGTGCCGCTAACCAAGGAGAAGGTAGCTCGGTTAGGGCAGAGTGCCACTAACCAAGGAAAGGGTAGCTCGGTTAGGGCGGAGTGCCACTAGCCAAGGAAAAGGTGTTCCGACCGATCACTCGGGGTGTGTCGGCTGCGCCGCATGATACAGCTTAATGTGTTTTTCGTTGAGGGGAGAGAACTGGATGACTCCTTTGTGGTCTACAAGGACGTAGGCACCCCCTTCATATACTCGGCGGACGATATACGGTCCGACCCAGTTTTCGACCAGCTTCCCTTTGGGGTTAGAGGCCATCACTTCTCTTCTTTTGACCATCACCAGGTCTCCTTTCTTGAACTCTCGACCCTTGACCAACTTGTCAAAAGCGCGGGCCATGCGAGCTTGGTAGAGTTGGATGTTTTCTTGCGCCCGGAGGCGTTTTCCTTCGAGCTCAGCGAGCTCTTCCAATCTTCTTTCTGCATTGGTCTGCTCATCACTGACTAATCCGTGCTGGATGGCAACTCGCAATGAAGGAACTTCAAGTTCAATCGGCACTACAGCTTCCGACCCATAGACAAGGGAGAAAGGTGAATAGCCGGTTGGGGTCTTGTAGACAGTACGATAAGCCCAAAGTGCTTCGTACATCCTTTCTTCCCAATCCTTTTTGTTAGACTTGACAGTCTTTGCCAGTAACATGCACAGTGTCTTGTTAAAGGCTTCTGCGAGTCCGTTGGCCTGAGGGTTGTAGGGGGACGATGTCCTCCAGTCAATTTTGTATTTGTCGGCCAGCCGATAAATCTTCTGATTTCTGAAATGACTGCCATTGTCAGAGATGATTCGGCTGGGGATCCCGAACCGGAATATTACATTCTGCCGAAAGAATCTTGCAACTAGCTCTCCCGTCACATCTCTTAGTGCTATTGCTTCTGCCCATCTGGAGAAATAGTCTGTAGCTGCTAAGATGTATTTGCACCCTGATGAAGATGCTGGTAGCGGTCCTACCACGTCCGTGCCCCATTGAGCAAACAGCCAACTTGGTAGAGTGGGATGCAGTGGCACTGGAGGTCTCCTCGCCACATTAGCGTGTTCTTGACATTTCTGACAAGCCTTGGCAAATTTGCAACAATCATTAAACATAGTGGGCCAATAATAACCTAGCTTCTTTATCTCAATTTTCATTTTCGGGCCAGCCTGGTGTGCTCCAGCTGATCCTGCATGAACTTCTTGCATCACCTGTCCCGCCTCTGCTGAAGACAAGCAACGGAGTAGGACTTTCCTTCGGGCATCTGCCATAATTCGGAACAAGGTCCCGCTTCTCATCTCGTAAGAATCCTTGATCCTCAGGAGCTTCATTCTCTGTTCCTTTTCTTTTGGAAGTTGCTGGTGTTGAAACCAGCGTAGGAGATGCTCTCGCCAGTCGGGCTGCTGAACCCCTTCGATGACTGCTACTTCCATCTCTTGTTCGTCGATCGGGACCTCAATTACGCTGGGGACTTGTCGGCGGTTGATTACTGTTATATTCAGGCTTGTGTCTGGCGGGACTGCCAATGAACTAGCCAACTTAGCGAGGGCGTCCGCCTGAGCATTCCGGCCTCGATTGATGTGCTTGACGCTGATGAAGTAAAATCTTGACATCAGGCGAGTTGCCAACTGGTGATAGGGGAGGAGCTCTTGCTTTCGCACCTCGAACTCTCCTTCCAGCTATTTTATAACTAGCATGGAGTCTCCGAATGCTTCCAGCATCTGAATTCCCATGGACAGAGTAATCTGCAACCCGATTATCAGGGCTTCATATTCTGCTTCATTATTTGTTTATGGAGTAGGAAGTATGCACCACTTCTCCTTCTGGGGATTTCAGGACTATACCTGCCCCTGCTCTGACCCTGGATGACCCGGTAGCAGAGGTGTCAATTCTGGAAGCGCCATCAAAGTATAGCTGCCATGAGGAAGGCTGTACTTGGGCGGCTTCTAGGGTTTCATCCTCGGGAAGTTCCGGTTCCCACGGGCTTTCCCCGGGTATCGGATGTTCAGCAAAGAAGTCTGCAATAGCTTGACCTTTGATGGCCTTGTGCGGTACGTAGGAGACATCAAACTCCATAAGGATTACCGCCCACTTGCCTAGGCGGCCTTTGAGTGCCGGCTGGGACATAATATATTTCAGGGGATCCTCCTTGGACACCAAGCTGATTTCATGCGACGACATATAATGCCGGAGTTTTTTGACTGCGAAGACTAGTGCCAGGCAGATCTTCTCAATATAAGTATATTTCTCTTCAGTTCTGACCAGTCTCCGACTGAGGTAATAGAGGGCTTGTTCTTTCCCTTCTTCATTATTCTGGGCCAGCATTGCCCCCAGAGAATTATGTGTAGCTGCTATATACAGTATCAACGGCCGTCCTTTCACCGGTGCGCCCAATACTGGAGGAGTCTTCAGATAGTCTTTTAGCTTGTCAAAGGCTGTCTGGCAATCTTCATCCCAATAAAAGGGAACATCTTTCATCATCAGCTTGTGAAAAGGCTGGCATCGCCCTGACAAATTGGAAATGAACCGCCTGATATAAGCCAGGCAGCCCTGTAGTGACCTCAGCTCGGAGATGTTCCTAGGTGGAGGTAACTCCTGAATCGCCTTGATCTTTGCGGGGTCTATTTCGATTCCCCGATATCGGACGATGAAGCCCAAGAATTTTCCGCTCGACACTCTGAACGCACATTTCATAGGGTTCATTTTTAGCTCATGCTGCCTCAGCCTCTGAAAAATAATCCGGAGGTCTTGCAGATGATCTTCTTTTCTTCTGGTTTTGACCACCAGATCATCTATGTAGCACTCGACCTTGTGGTAGAGCAATTCATCAAATATTTTGGTCATTGCGCGCTGATAGGTTGCGCCAGCATTTTTCAGTCCGAATGGTATTCTCTTGTAATGATAAATGCCTTTAGGAGTTCGGAAAGCAGTATGGACCCGGTCATGCTCCGCAATCCAAATCTGATTGTAGCCGGAAGACCCATCCATGAACGACAGGGCTTCATGGCCGGTTGTAGCATCGATCATGACCTCGGTTATTGGTACCGGGAAATAATCTTTAGGGCAGGCTTTATTTAGATCTCGGAAGTCAACACAAATCCGGATCTGTCCATTCTTCTTTTTCACAGGGACGATATTCGCCAGCCATGTGGTGTACTGATTTTCTTCAACAAATCCCACATCAATGAGCTTGTCAACTTCAGCACAGATTCGGGTGATGAGCTCCGGCCTCATACGCCGCGGCGGCTGCTTCACTGGCTCGGCTTCGGGGCTGATTGTTAGCTCGTGTTGTGAGACAGCAGGGTTTAGACCTGGCATCTCTTTATAAGTCCAGGCGAAGCAATCCCGGTATTCTAGCAGCAGTTGGATGTACAGCTCCCGTTCTTCTGGGGATAGTTGGGCACTGAGGAAGGTGGGCCTAGGGTCCTCCTCATCTCCCAAGTTGACTTCTATTAGTTCGTCAACTGTGGCTTGGCCTCCGTCTTCTATCTCCGGAGGTGCCGGCTGGAGGTCAACGAAGTCTGGAATACCATCTTGAGGGTCGAGTACTTCGACTTCCTCGTCAGACACTGCCAGAGCTTCATGGGGTCCTCTTGCTTCTCGTGCTAGCGACTGTGTGGATGGATCTATTGACATATCCGTTGCCGTTGCAGCTCCCGAGGGTGAGAGAACAGCTTCAGTGCTTGTAGATGAGGTTGCAGCCATGACAGGCCAGTAGTTGTTTGCCGCCAGACTCAGACAGCATATTGGATTTGTAGCAGAAGTTGAGGGAGTCTCGCCTTCTGGGACAGTTGAATCTCTCGCAGAAGTGGCTTTATCTTTTCTGGTAGCCAGCTCCCCTTGATTGGAGTAAACCGAGGCTTCGTTGACTGGCAGAAAGGATGTTGAAGTCGCCATTAGTATGACCCCTGCGGGGGGAGAGACTTCTGCTTCTTGAGTATCTTCGGCTTCGCTGCTGCTAGCCGTATCAAATTCGGCTTGAAAGGCCGCTTCCTCAGGACGGACCTGCTCCCAGCATTGGCAGGAGATCAAGGTCTCCATTTGTTGATTCTCGGGTAGAGCCAATTCAGCATGCTCTGCTTCCGCCGGATATTCATCAAAGGTTGCCCCCAGAGGGCTATCTTCAGTTGGATAGAAGGTGGAGATGGTATCCACCTCATACCGCCCACTGTAATAGTAGTCTTCCAGGGTGAAGCCCAGACCCGGATGTTGAGAGACACGTCTCATTTCTTTATCCAGATTTGTAGGATACCACATCTTCTGGAAGGCTTCCTTGCATTTTTTGAGATTGATCGGGAGGGATGTGTTGCTTTTGAAACATCCTGGCCGTTCGATCAGTTGTAAATGCCAGGCCCTGAATAGGAACCCGTGGGTTGGCTAGATCCTCAGGGAGGCTGCAGTCTGTGTCCTCCTGAGTGGGCTACTCCTCAGCTGTATAGAACAAGCTGCTGGGCCCATCTTCTTGTGTCACCTCCCAAGCTTTGAAAGGTTCGACAGTAGGATCATCGAGGCCGGAGACTGGCTTGGTGAGGCCGGCCGGGACTCCGATGCAGTCGTGCTGTCGATCAACATGCACTTCCTTAGCTTTGGGGTATAATGCTGGGGGTGTCACCCTGCCGACATTTCCAGAAGCCGTGATGTGGAAAACCACCTTCGTCTTGACATATCCGCGCGGCGGTGGTGGATACCAACCGTCACCCAATTTATTCTTCGATGCCCCTACGGGGGCTCCATCTTCAGAAACCTTCCGGGGAGATCCCGTATATAGGTTGGCGTCCACCAAGTGACATTCAAACACCTCGAATGGGTGGATGTCAGCAAATATCCTCTCCTCCTTCCCCTGGAGGCTGTATTTGATACATTGGTGGAGCGTGGAGGGCACCACCATATTTTCATGCAGCCATGGGCGGCCGAGCAGTGCTTTGTAAGAGGTGCGAGAGTCAATGATATGAAACTGCACCGTTGTAGTGAAATCTGCCAGGGTCAGTGTGAACTCTGCCACTCCCATAGACACTTCACACTTTTGGTTGAAGCCAGCGATACGCATATCCCTGACTTTCTCGAGATGCACATTAAAGTGGTACCTCTCGTATATTCTATATGGTAGGATGTTGACTGCTGCACCAGGATCAACCAGAATCCGGTTCAGTTCTCTTCCGTTCAGGTGCCCTTTCATATATAGCGGCCTGTTGTGACTGGCAGTAGGTAGTAGCATGTCTTCTGGAGAGAAGGTCATACTGGCTTCTGGTATAGCCTCAGCTATGCAGGCTTCAAAATGAGCAGGCGTCTGCAGAGCAGTGATGATCGCCTGTCGAGTCTCTTCACTCAAAGAGAGAATTTGCCAGATCGTAAATTGAGCAGGGAGCTTCTTGAGCAACTTCATTATTCGGCTTCCATCCCGGACATTGGAGAGCTTCATCTCTTCAGCCCATCTGGGCTTGGAAAGGCTTTGATTGGCGGGCCCTGACGGACCTGCTTCACCTTCCTCGGACTCGGCACCCTCTTGACTGGCATCGGCTGTCGGGTCTTCTTTATTAGCTGCTGTAGGGCAAGCCCCATCTGCATTTGCATCCTCAGTAGATTGCGCTGGCTACGGGTGAATGACCCCGGGCGTAGGGTTAGCCTCCTGACAAGGCTGCTTCCCCTTCGACATCTTCATGAATTCAAGGAATGAAGGGACTGTCTTGCCCCCAGTCTTGTTGTAGAGACCTGACGGAGGAGGGATTTAGACTCCCTTAACTTCCGGCGGAGGTGTCTTGTAGGGTTGCTCCCCTCTGAACATAATGTTGTGATTGGGTGGCGGCTGGAGCCCCCATTTCCGGCCTGACCGAGTGGCATGTGCAGCAGTTGCGGCCTCGGCCTTGCCTCCCCCAGCATGGGGTGTGAAGCAAATTTCTTCTTCTTCCTCTTCTCCGAGTAGGTTGAAGAGTGCTGACAGGGTATTGCAGGAGATGACCTGTATTTTATGGGCCCCAGCGGCCTTTCTTTTCTTTTTCTTTTGCTTTTTCTTCTTTTTGGTTTCTGCAGGTGCTTGCCCCCAGAACAGGTTGCTCTCCTGAGGTGGTGCTGCTTCGGCTTCCTCCCCTTGCCTAAGTGAGAGTTGCTCCAGCTCCTGCCATGGGACGTGGTCCCGTACCAGCAGAGGTTTCAGTTCGGGCTGTACATATTCATCTAGCCCTTCAATTAAGTGTTGCAGTCGAAGGACCCCAGGGTTGGTTTCCTTGATTACTGGCAGCGGAGTTTGTCTTCTCCTGTTAGGCGTATGTATTCTGACAGCTGTAGGTGGAGTGACCCATACGGGTGCTACCACTGGCGGAGCAGGCCGGGGTGTAATGCCACGGATATGTGCCCCCTCTTTTGGGCGGGGTGCCCTCTTCTTCTTGTGCTTCACAGGGATTTGCTGCCACCCCTGTTGTTCTTTCACGGGCTCCAGGAAATGGATTTCGTAGGTGCTCCGTGTGCTTGCTTCAGAGATCTCCTCAGGTAATGCCTGGTAGAGGGAGACCATGTTGATTGCTGCTCTTCTGGGAGGAGCTTCATGTGGCTGAGGAGGGTCTACTTTGTACTCTCCCAGCTCTATTTCATTCTTCTTCACCATTCCTTCAATGATGTCTTTGAAAACATAACAGTCTTCGATTGAATGTCCCAACATCTGGTGGTAGGGGCAGAATCTTGGACTGTCTCTTCTTTTGAGGTCTTCTGGTCTTCTTGGCTCAGGCAGAGTGACCATACTGTATTCTGTTACCCAGTCAAACAGGATCCGGGTCTTGTCCTTAGGAAAGGAATAAGCCTTCTTCATTTTGTCCCTCAACGAAGGACCTTCTTTGTCATCTGGAGCTTTTGCAGGTTGCGGGGGAGCCGCTTTCTTGCCTTTCTCCTTCTGTTGTTCGAACGCCTTGATATCAAGCGCATTCGCTTCTTTAGGTACGGGGCGCCGTTCCGCAGCCTTGCCTTTCTGGGCTATGCTGGCAGTTGACGTCGGGACAGGCTTGGCTAGAAAAGCTTCCACCTCAGCCACCACATTATTCAGCCGATCGAACGACCGTATTTCCATACCAATCATCTTTTCCAGGACCTCCCTCCTGAGATTTTGCTTACATATTTGCACAGCGTCCTCCTGATGCGGGGGCCGCTTACATCTCATTCCGAGGTTCCTCCACCCCTTGATGTAATCAAGGGCTGTCTCATCTGCCCTTTGTTTTGTTGAATAGAGCTCGGCCACTGTGACCTCCCTCTCTGTGACATGGAATCTTTCTCTGAACTTCCTTTGCATATCTGACCAGTCATTAATTGACCCGGCCGAGAGACTGGAATACCATTCGAAAGCGAGCCCCGTCAGTGAGGACCTGAAGAATTTCAGCAGGTATGACTCATCGGTGGCCAGATCACCCATAACGGTCATATAATATGCAATATGCTCTTTTGGGGAACCCTTCCCGTTGAATTTGTCAAATTTGGGCGGCTTGTTGACTCCCGGGGGAAGTCGCTTAGCCGCATGGTGTTACGGGTAGGGCACCCGATAGGCATCGAATGCGACGTAGTCGCCTTCGCTTTTCTCTGTGAGCTTCAGCTCGATCATCCTTTCCACCATCATCCGGTTCACGACCGTGGGGTCAACCGGTTCTGGATAGAAGTGTGCTGGCTGCAGGTGTGGGGTGACCAGGGTGGTCGCCTGTGGAGGATGCAACAGCGGGGGTGTTGGGTGCACCTGAGGAAGCACCGGAGGTAGCAGCGGCTGAGGCTGTGGCGGCAGCTGTTGTGCTGTCGTCACAGTTGGTTCTGACGGCTGTGGTAGTGTGATGCGGGACGGACTCAGGAGACGACACTATATGGTGCCACCCTCGGACTCTAGATGAAGACGCGACCAGCAGCACACACCAGGGAGACACTAAGCCCGACACTACGAGCTCCTAGTGGTAAAACGTCGCTAACAGAAGTGGAAGCTCACTCGTCGTCCCAAGCGAGGGAAAGCGCGGACCGTGCGCGGTTAAGGAACCGGCGGAGGTCAAGGGTAGTCCGACTCAACTTCCGGACTCGGATCGAGTCGCGGGACGGGTCACTCTCACTCTCACAGCGGTGACATGGACACACGGGCTAGTACCTACACTCTCGGCAGCGGCAAAAGACCATATACTAGCTAAGCAAATGAACGCCAAGAGGTTCGGACCATTACCTCCACGCTCCCGGCGTGGCGAAGACAACCCCGGCCGAATCACGGACTCCCGGTTAAACAATATCACAGCAATACAAAGATTTGACCCACTCCACGCAGGGAGGTAAAAGGTCACATGTGGAGCCCGGGAATCACGCAACTCGGGTTGACGGGCAGCATCTTGATGTCGCCCGGCGGTGCCGAACTCCGCGTTTTAGTGCTTTCCGAACGGCGGGTTCTGCGGGCCCGTGGGGCCCACGGGTGGCACTGGCCTCCGGATCTGCAGGAGTGGGTCCCACTGTGATGGGGACCCCTGGTGGCACGTCTCCACGGAAGGCGGTCGGCCGGGAACACCGACCGGTGGCCGAACAACTCCGACCTCCAAGCTTTTGGAATGCTGCCCACGGATTTCTGCTTGCTGTTTTCAGGTGCGCGCTCCGGCGAAAACAGCCGCTGCGGTCGATCCCGACGTCGGATCGGGACGCATGAGCTATCGTTGGAAAGCTATCTTCAAATGCTTCAATCTAGACTCAAAGAGATCTGATGGATCTAGCCGGATCTAGACTTTAATGAATTTACAAATCCCTGTTGTACAGTAACCGAGACATCAGATTTACAGGGTACTTGTCTGAGAACCACCGTTGACCGCCTACTTTCCGTAGGAATCAGACTTCAAGCTCTTCTTCAACTTTGTAGATATTCAAACCATGAAGCTGGGACAATTTTTAGAATTGGATTTGGAGCTGGGGGTGATTTGATAGGATTTTTTGGAGTGTCTGGTGGTCGGATCTGGGAACTGGCAGAAAGTAGTGTAGCTAGGACTGAGAACGAATTTTAGAAAATATGCAATGGACGAACCAAAAATTAAAAAAAATGGTGGATGAAGGGATGGATGCAAGGGACACCCAGTTAAATTGGGCGAACCAAAGAAAATCAAAAAGAGGACCTAAGACTTGAAACTCTGGGCGGGTGGAAATGGAAACAGACAGTAGACAGATCTGGAAACTGTGATTGGACGAAAATCAAAAAATACCAAATGAGATCTTTATGACCAACCAAAATTCTGAGGATGTGCTGGACACCTCTGGGACATCCAGTAAAAGTTCCAGCTCGATCTGAGGCCGTGGCTGAGACTGGAATTTCGTGGAAGTGGCTGTGGTACTGCGTGGACAGAACTCCGGCGAAGGCGATGGCGGCTCGTGGCGGCGGCGGCGATGACCGGAACTGATAGGGGAGGAGTCACACCTCCAGAGGCAACCTTCACAGCTGCAAGGGGGAAGAGAGGGGCGCACCAAGCTGGAGCTCCAACAATTTCTTGATTCCAAATGGCATTAATTCATCAAAAATGGAAATTACAAGCATATATAGGTCACCAATCTAATCAATCCTCCACCGTTGGATCTAGGGGTGGGAGATTGAGGGCTAGGATTGCATGTGACCATCCACACAAATGAAAATTAAAAAAAAATAAAGGGGGGGGGGGCGGCCTATTGACTAGAATGGCAAGGATGTGGAAGTTGGACTTGGTAGGTGGGGGTAGGTGGCCTCTCATTTGGACTTTTCAAGTCCATTGTCCCCCATGTGTCCAAATACCATTCAAACTTCTAGATGCTCCCATGTGGCATGTTGACTAGCCCCATGTGGGACCCTAGGCTGAGGTGGCCCAATGTGGTGGGGCCCGGGGGGCCCGTGGGGCCCACGGGGTCCGAAATGCTCGTAAGCCCCTATTACACTCAAAATGGCAAACCGAATGCAACGAAATAAATACAAATTACACACACATAAAGTCTAGCTAAATATAATAAATGGGGAGGCTCAAGGTGGAGTCTCCAAGCTGTCTCCGAGCCAGATGGACGCTGAGGTGGCTCGTGTCGTGCTCCGTGTGCGGTACCGGTGGCTCGGTGTGTCGTGCCGATCAACAGCTCGGGTGTCCGCACCAATTCTCCCCGGGTGGGAGAAACTCGACCCTGTCGAGTAAGGGTCTGCATCGCTCCTGTATCGCTCCAAAAGGTCCGGATCAATCTGCTGCAACTCACCATGTGTGATCCATGTGTCCTCAGTAGCGGGCCGTCCTCTCCATCGCACTAGGTAGCGCGGGTAAGATCCACTCTTGGTAACCGTCACTTGCTCGTCCAGTATACGATCTATATGCTCACGCTGCCGTGAAAAAGGGGCTGGAGGTGGAAGTGGACACTCAGGTGTGGGATCACTCTCAAGGGGAGGAGATGGCTCAAAAGGCTCACTAGGGATCACCGCTGGGTCCCTATATGCAACAAGATCCGATACATTGAAGGTAGAGCTTATACCATATTCCTCGGGCAAGTCCACAACGTACGCATTGGATCCAACGCGTTTCAACACTCTGAATGGACCGGCTCCGCGAGCTTGCAACTTCTTAACGGTTCTAGAGGGAAACCGTTCAGGTCTTACCCTGATCATGACGTATTCGCCCTCGTGGAACTCTCGGTGGTGTCGGTGGGCATCGGCTAACTCCTTGTACCGTGCATTGCTGGACTCAATGTGACGACGGATGTCGTCATGCAAACTCCTAACATGCCTAGCAAATGACTCGGCCGACTCCGACACTCTAGCATGGACAGGCATGGGGACAAGGTCAACGGGTTTCCTAGGCCTACGACCTGTGACAATTTCAAATGGACTCATGCCAGTAGACCTATTCACCGAATCATTATATGCAAACTCAGCCATAGGTAGAATGAGATCCCAATCCCCAATGCGGTCCCTAACAAGACATCTCAAAAGATCACCCAGACTCCTATTGACCACCTCGGTCTGACCATCTGTCTGGGGATGGTATGTAGTGGAAAACTTGAGGTGCGTACCCATCATATGCCATAGTGTCTTCCAAAAATAGGAAGTGAACCTAACATCACGGTCAGACACTATAGTGCGAGGCAACCCGAACTTGCACACCACATGAGTAAGGAATAGGCGGGCTACCCTAGAAGCATCCGAAGTCTTTGAGCAAGGGATAAAGAGGGCCATCTTCGAGAAACGGTCAACCACCACATAGACCGAATCATGCTTCCTGGAGGTACGTGGCAATCCCAAAACAAAATCCATGCTGACATCCTGCCACGGGGCATCAGGCACGGGGAGAGGCGTATAAAGGCCTGAGCTTTGCTTCTTCATTTTGGCCGTAGCACATGTACGGCACTGAGCCACGATGTTAGCAACATCGCGCTTCAAGCTCGGCCAATAAAATCGATGCTCCACTGCCTCAATAGTCTTGTTCCGACCAAAGTGGCCGGCTAGACCTCCCGCATGTAGTTCCCACACTAGGAAATCTCGAACCGAAGTTCGGGGAACACATAGCCTGCTACCTCGAAAGAGGTAACCCTCCTGAAGCACATAATCATCATGGTCTCTCGAGGGCCCGGCCTGGAGAGTAGTAAAAATCTGACCGAAGTCAGGACAATCAACATAGGCCTCCTTCATCTTCTCTAGCCCTATGACCTCGGCACTCATGGTGGTAAGAAGACATGCTCGCCGACTCAAGGCATCGGCCACCTTGTTCTCCACTCCAGCCTTATGTTTTAGCACAAAGGTGAACTGCTGGAGATACTCAACCCAACGACTATGACGCGAATTCAGCTTCTTTTGGGAATGGAGGTACCTCAAAGCCTCATGATCGGAGTATAAGACAAACTCCTGATGTAATAGGTAATGCCTCCAATGCCTAAGAGCCTGAACAACTGCGTAAAACTCTTTATCATATGTGGAATATCGCAGTTTCGCATCATTCAGCTTCTCGCTGAAATATGCGATCGGGTGGGACTCCTGACTCAAAACTCCTCCTATCCCAACACCCGACGCATCACAACAGACCTCAAACACCTTCGAGAAATCAGGCAGTCGAAGGATAGGTGTCTGGGTCATGCGCTCCTTGATGTCCCTGAAGGCAGCAGATGCGGCCTTCGTCCATACAAATGTGCCCTTACGGATGCAATCCGTGATCGGGGCAGTGACGGAGCTAAATCCGCGGATGAAGCGACGATAGAACGTCGCAAGGCCATGAAAGCTGCGGACATCATGAACCGTACGGGGTTCCGGCCACTCAACAATGGCCCGGACCTTCTCCGGATCGGCGGAGACCCCAGTACTAGACACAATGAAACCCAAGAAGGTAAGCTGAGATGTCATGAAAGCACACTTCTGTGGGTTCGCAAACAACTGCTCTCGCCGAAGAAGTATACAGACCTACCGAAGGTGGTCTAAGTGGTCCCCTGTGGTGCGGCTATAGATAAGGATATCATCAAAATACACCACTACAAAGACTCCAATGAAAGGTCGAAGGACCTGAGTCATGAGCCGCATGAAAGTGCTAGGGGCATTGGTTAACCCAAAAGGCATGACCAACCACTCATATAGACCGTCCTTGGTCTTAAATGCGGTCTTCCACTCATCACCTGGCCTAATCCTCACCTGATGATAGCCGCTCTTAAGATCGATCTTCGAAAAGATAGTGGCACCTGCCATCATGTCCAGCATGTCATCAAGGCGGGGAATAGGGAACCTGTACTTCACGGTGATTTTGTTGATGGCACGACTATCAATGCACATTCTCCACGTGCCATCCTTCTTCGGGGCGAGTAATGCGGGTACAGCACATGGACTCATGCTGTCCCGGACAGATCCTCTCTGCACAAGCTCATCGACCTGTCGTTTAAGCTCGGCATGCTCCGTGGGGCTCATTCGATAATGAGGAAGATTGGGCAAAGAAGAGCCCGGAACAAGGTCGATGGCATGCTGAATATCCCGCATAGGTGGGAGTCCCTCGGGAAGCTCATCGGGGAATACATCAGCATACTCCTGCAGAATGGGGACAACCTCGGGTGGGAGCTCACCCTCGGAGTCCCGCTCCACCTCTCGGACCGTAATGACAAACACCGGACAGCCCTGACTAAGCTCCTGCTCCATTTCCCGGGAGCTAATCATCATCAATCTCCTCGTCGAGGGCTCTCCTGGGCCAGAGGTAACGGTCATAGCCCGAGCTGGGGATGGGGTACTAGGCCCGGGAACGGAAGGCTTCGGAGTACTAGGGCCAGTAGGACCCCTAACAGATGGGCTCCTGGGCCGAACGGGTTGGAGGGTGACCCGCTGGCCATCGTGGTCGAAGGTACAGGTGTTCGACCGACCATGGAGTGTGGCATCTCGGTCGAATAACCACGGCCTACCAAGAATGATACTTCCCACTTCCATGGGAAGAACATCACACCAGATCTCGTCACGGTAGGAGTGGAGCTGCAGCGGGACCAAGCACCGCAGCCTGACCGAAATGGAAGTTGTATCCACCCATGATACCTGGTAGGGGCAAGGGTGGTCTACGGGTGTGAGACCAAGACGAGTGACAGCGTTCGTGGAGATTGCATTGATACAACTCCCGCTATCGATGACCACCTTGCAAATTTGCTTTCCCAGCCTACAGAATACATGAAGGATAGTGGTCCGACGCCAGTCATCACTGACCTGTGGCTGGGTGAGGATACATCTGACGACCCCCACATGGGTATCGTCTAACTGCTGGGCATCCTGGGCCTCACCTCCCATCTCATAGTACTCGTCAGCTAGCTCTTCATCTGCCTCATAGCTGACTAACTCTAGGCCCGCAGGGGTGGTATCCTCAGCCTGTGTGTCCCCAATGTGAAGAGATGGGCGAGTGGGACACTGGTTGGCGAAATGGCCAAACCCATTGCAGCGATAACACTGCTGCCGTGATCCACTAGGCTCCCCAATCATAGGTCCTTTACCTTTATCCTCCCGACGGATAGGAGGCGTAGGCAACAAAGGACGTGCGGGTGGTGCAGGTGCCGGTGGACGGGCTATGGGTGGGGCCGTAAGATGCTGGGGACGAGGAAGGTCCCTCGGGGGTGGAGGGCGAGGCCTAGGAGCAAAGGGCTCGTGGCGAGCGGGCTCCTGAGGTCGAGCCATGGGGGCCCTCGGATATGTGCCAGATGAGCCACGGGACTCGACACTACGAAGGGGAAAGGAGCCCAACCGATGGGGTGACTCGAACTCGGCCTCGAACTGCTCCAATTCGAGAGCAATCTGATATGCCTGCTCCAAAGTGGTGGCATTGCGGCGAAAGAGTTCATATTGATAATTAGGCCGCAAACCTCTCCGAAAGCGGGATATCGTCATGGTGCTCTCTTCCGTGACCCCGCACCGCAAATAATACTCATCGAACTCGGCGGTGTACTCGGTCACGGATCGGTTCCCTTGGGAGATGCTTTGCCACTTGTCTATAAGACGTTGGCGATATGAGGCAGGAAGGTACTTCTCCCTCAATTTGAGTTTCATATCATCCCAGGTACCGATTTGGGGTTGACGTCGCTGGTTGAGCAGGCTCTCCACATTGATCCAATAAGTTTGGGCCTGCCCTTGCAGCTTCATCTTCGCATATCGGACTCTTCGGTGGTCCGTCATCTCAAACCACTCGAAGTACCGGTCCATACCGGCCTCCCAATCTAGATACACCCTAGGGTCCAAGACCCGCTAAAAGTGGGAGGGTCCGCACGCACACCCCTAAGAATGCGGTCGTCATCCTCGTCATCACGATTCCGTCGTTGATGACGACGACCGTTACCCCCGTGATCATTGTCGGAGGCATAATCATCCACTATAGGCGCCTGTTGCCTCCCGACATCCTCTACCTGAGCCCTTGGCACAGCGGGTTGCTGCACCGGCTCTTGTTGGCCGTTCGTCGGCGCGGGTTGCGCCGCTACTGGGCCCCTCTCTAGGACGGCAATCCTCCCAACAAGGCCTTGAATGGACTGCTCCGAAACCCCGGCCCGATCCTCGAGGACCTTCATCCTCCCTTCTAGACGCGTCCCTATGCCATCCATACGCGTACTAAGACCATCCATACGCGTGTCTAAACGATCCATGATGGCCCGGAACATCTCGGCCGTGGAAGACTCATCGGAACTACGGGCTCGGGAGTCCGCCATAGGTGGTGGTGGCGAGTATTGGGTGCCTCGACGGGTGGGCATGCAAAGACGTACGGACTAGGTGACAACGACCGACTAATGCAAACACACTAAATGATACACTTAGACCTAATTGCAATTTGAAAACACTCCTTTTTTTGGTATTTTGAAAGAATGCAATTTAAAACACTTTTTTTTTTTTTGAAAAGAATGAGACTCGACTACACCCTAGACACGGCCAAGACTCGGTACGCGGCGGAGGTAATCGACCCGAAGGTCACTCGCGCAAGTGTGTGGTCTTCCCGGTAGGCGAAGCCTAACGGTCGGACAACACCTTTGGATATACCGAGTGAAGGTGTGTGTGGGGTAACCTTAGACTATGCAAGACTTATGCAACGACTACCCTAGACTCGACTTGCTCTGATACCAAACTGATGCGGGACGGACTCAGGAGACGACACTATATGGTGCCACCCTCGGACTCTAGATGAAGACGCGACCAGCAGCACACACCAGGGAGACACTAAGCCCGACACTACGAGCTCCTAGTGGTAAAACGTCGCTAACAGAAGTGGAAGCTCACTCGTCGTCCCAAGCGAGGGAAAGCGCGGACCGTGCGCGGTTAAGGAACCGGCGGAGGTCAAGGGTAGTCCGACTCAACTTCAGACTCGGATCGAGTCGCGGGACGGGTCACTCTCACTCTCACAGCGGTGACATGGACACACGGGCTAGTACCTACACTCTCGGCAGCGGCAAAAGACCGTATACTAGCTAAGCAAATGAACGCCAAGAGGTTCGGACCATTACCTCCACGCTCCCGGCGTGGCGAAGACAACCCCGGCCGAATCACGGACTCCCGGTTAAACAATATCACAGCAATACAAAGATTTGACCCACTCCACGCAGGGAGGTAAAAGGTCACATGTGGAGCCCGGGAATCACGCAACTCGGGTTGACGGGCAGCATCTTGATGTCGCCCGGCGGTGCCGAACTCCGCGTTTTAGTGCTTTCCGAACGGCGGGTTCTGCGGGCCCGTGGGGCCCACGGGTGGCGCTGGCCTCCGGATCTGCAGGAGTGGGTCCCACTGTGATGGGGACCCCTGGTGGCACGTCTCCACGGAAGGCGGTCGGCCGGGAACACCGACCGGTGGCCGAACAACTCCGACCTCCAAGCTTTTGGAATGCTGCCCACGGATTTCTGCATGCTGTTTTCAGGTGCGCGCTCCGGCGAAAACAGCCGCTGCGGTCGATCCCGACGTCGGATCGGGACGCATGAGCTATCGTTGGAAAGCTCTCTTCAAATGCTTCAATCTAGACTCAAAGAGATCTGATGGATCTAGCCGGATCTAGACTTTAATGAATTTACAAATCCCTGTTGTACAGTAACCGAGACATCAGATTTACAGGGTACTTGTCTGAGAACCACCGTTGACCGCCTACTTTCCGTAGGAATCAGACTTCAAGCTCTTCTTCAACTTTGTAGATATTCAAACCATGAAGCTGGGACAATTTTTAGAATTGGATTTGGAGCTGGTGGTGATTTGATAGGATTTTTTGGAGTGTCTGGTGGTCGGATCTGGGAACTGGCAGAAAGTAGTGTAGCTAGGACTGAGAACGAATTTTAGAAAATATGCAATGGACGAACCAAAAATTAAAAAAAATGGTGGATGAAGGGATGGATGCAAGGGACACCCAGTTAAATTGGGCGAACCAAAGAAAATCAAAAAAGGACCTAAGACTTGAAACTCTGGGCGGGTGGAAATGGAAACAGACAGTAGACAGATCTGGAAACTGTGATTGGACGAAAATCAAAAAATACCAAATGAGATCTTTATGACCAACCAAAATTCTGAGGACGTGCTGGACACCTCTGGGACATCCAGTAAAAGTTCCAGCTCGATCTGAGGCCGTGGCTGAGACTGGAATTTCGTGGAAGTGGCTGTGGTACTGCGTGGACAGAACTCCGGCGAAGGCGATGGCGGTGCGGTGGCGGCTCGTGGCGGCGGCGGCGATGACCGGAACTGATAGGGGAGGAGTCACACCTACAGAGGCAACCTTCACAGCTGCAAGGGGGAAGAGAGGGGCGCACCAAGCTGGAGCTCCAACAATTTCTTGATTCCAAATGGCATTAATTCATCAAAAATGGAAATTACAAGCATATATAGGTCACCAATCTAATCAATCCTCCACCGTTGGATCTAGGGGTGGGAGATTGAGGGCTAGGATTGCATGTGACCATCCACACAAATGAAAATTAAAAAAAAATAAAGGGGGGGGCGGCCTATTGACTAGAATGGCAAGGATGTGGAAGTTGGACTTGGTAGGTGGGGGTAGGTGGCCTCTCATTTGGACTTTTCAAGTCCATTGTCCCCCATGTCTCCAAATACCATTCAAACTTCTAGATGCTCCCATGTGGCATGTTGACTGGCCCCATGTGGGACCCTAGGCTGAGGTGGCCCAATGTGGTGGGGCCCGGGGGGCCCGTGGGGCCCACGGGGTCCGAAATGCTCGTAAGCCCCTATTACACTCAAAATGGCAAACCGAATGCAACGAAATAAATACAAATTACACACACATAAAGTCTAGCTAAATATAATAAATGGGGAGGCTCAAGGTGGAGTCTCCAAGCTGTCTCCGAGCCAGATGGACGCTGAGGTGGCTCGTGTCGTGCTCCGTGTGCGGTACCGGTGGCTCGGTGTGTCGTGCCGATCAACAGCTCGGGTGTCCGCACCATAGTGTATAGAGCGGTGGAGGGTCGTCTCGACGAGCCACTCCCCGGGATGATTCACCCTGGACTTCGGGTGGTTTAGAGGCCGATGAGTGTTCAGTTTTCTCCATCAACTGTTTCTTCAGGGAATCTATTTCCCGTTGATATTTTTGCAGCAGCATCAAGACTGATGGATCTATAGTGGTGGGGACACCTTCTGTTGTCTCCCCGGACGTACCCTCAGGCAGGATGTCGAGGAGTATGTCGTCTTCTTCTTCCGTCGTCACCACATTAGCGGTCAAGACGGGTGCTTTATCATCCCAGTGGAGGTAGACCTGGGGCTGTTTCTCTTTCATCATTGTCAGAAGCCCTCTTGCTGCTTCTGTCCTGCGGGTAGTTGGCCCCGGCCGTACGGCCAATTGAGCCAGTTCTTGGGGGTCTTCAGGGAGCTCCCCATATCGGCTGGACACGCCAGCCATGTTGCATGTGAAAACCTGCATCCTTCTTCTTTGTCGATGGACCCTCCGCCTGGCTTGTTGCGGAAAGGTCAGCCTCTCAAACACAGAAACCCTTCTTCTTTCTTCCCGCTCGGGGAAGGCTTCATCGGCTTCGATCTCAAAGCCGTCATCGTATCTATTGTCGTCGACCGACGACACCATCATTCTATCTTCCATATCTTCTTCATCCGCCACTGATGGGAAGTAGTCTTCGTCAGTGGCGACTGTCTGCATCAGTCGCTGCTGACCCAGCAAGGGGTTGCCCAGCCCTCAAAAGTAGTTCCTGATTAGACAGGTTACCTCCTCTTGACCCCGCTCTTGATAGAGTACGGGGGATAGTTGTCGACCTCCAGTAGGAGGGATATAGGCCAGCCGAGCTCTGTCGGCCGGCTGTTGGAATCTTCATCCCGTGACTGGGACGTTGGCTTGGCGGGTAGCAGCCCGGAAACTTCTGCGACGCGGGGGATCCGCAACCACTTCTTCTTCATTCGTCGGGGACAAGCCCCTTTCTCTTCTCGCTCCCGCCTCGTCGTTCATAGGACGGCGGCGGATGGGTGTCAGATGGTAGGCAGGTCGGGTCTGCTTGGGAACCCACACATGTTTGAACTTTTTCAGCTTGAGGTGCTGAGCTTCCTTGGCCATAAGGGCCGGCTTCTTCTCTTTCTGCCCTCCTTCCAGCGAGGGCTTGATAGGTGTTGTCGACAGGGACGTTGGGGATGACTCGGTCTGGGGTCACCCGCGCCGTGTGCCCGTTGAGGAAGACACGCATGCCTCCCACCAGCATTGACTTCCCGGACTGAGAGACAGTTCCGGTGATCATAGCAGTGTTCTTGCGGTCCTGGCGACGCTGACGTCCTCCAGAGCGTCTGTTGATGACAGTGGGGTGCATCCCACGTACAACGTGGTGCACCAGGCAGCTAGAGGCCTGGGGCCAGATTCTTGAGCGACCCATCGCAGCAGGGAGCCTTCGGAGGCTCCACTTCCTTCACGGTTTCCTCGACAGGTTCCGTGGCTTCGACTTCCAGCATGTCGACAAAGGCCAACCCCAAGAAGTTGGGGAAGCCCACAGCAGGAGGAAAGCTACCAAATTCCATGGGCACCGCCAGGCACCCTTGCGCATGTCTGGCGACAATCGTAGGACTGAAGCCGACGCCGGTTATCCCGTGAGTCGTCATTGTTTGCACTGAAATATCAAACAAGGCGATAATCAGTAGTCTTTGAGAGGGCTTCGAAGCCCGAGTATCTCGGCAAAGAGATGAAAGGTGACACTGGTCCCACCGGGCGTGCCAGACTTGTTTGCGACCTTTTCTTTCTTTCCGCCTTTTCGTTCGTTTCTTTTCGTTCGCGTATCGATCAACCATTTGGCTAACTGGTAGTCAACTGACTGATTGACGACGCGGGCGTGCCAGTCACATGAGTGACAATTTTGTTGTGCGCTCATTCTGACTCATATCGGGCGAATGTGAGGTTCGGTCGGGACCAGCAGTCCGCCATACCATAAAGGTTATGGCGTTAATTACATCCCCCACGAGGAGGGAACACCTTTGATTAATTGCCGAGATATCGGGCTGTCGAAGCTGGTTAAAAGAGCTACATGATGATTATAGCAATGACAGGCAGGATGCAGCATTAATCATGCGAAAGATGCGTAGTTAAATGGGAAAATGGATCCTAGGTACGTGGCGGAGGACGCAGGTCCGAAGACCACCATCGCGCGTGACGAGGGCTTCCGGCCAGACATGATCCGGCTTTTAGCCGACGCCATTTGATATACCCGGAGATCTATGCATGCATGCATGCACACAAGACATTCATGATTATATTGAACATGAAGATAACGTTATGAAGACGGTGACGATCACCCATATTTATTACCCCTCGTCGAGAAGAGGGAGAGCAACACAAGTATACTAGCGAAAGCGAAATGCTAACGGATTATGATGGTGAGTATGATGACGGCATGACTCGGGCTTGCTTGACCCTCCTTTATTCAATTCAATGCCTGCTACGGCTTATCAACATTGCCCCCGAGAGGCGAGGCTTGCCCCGGGTAAATAGACCATTAGAGCGGCACAAGGTTTCAAAACCGGTGTGACTATGTAAGAAAACTTATACGGCGCGATAAAGCGTAGGCATAGCGGCTAATACGGCGCGGTCTTCATGCAGTTGAGACGGCGCGCAAGAGAGTTGGGGCGCGCCGGTTTAGGGCGCGCCGGAAAGTCGCAAGGAAATTTTTTAAGGAAATGAGTGTGGGGTTAATCCGGCGCGGGGGGGTACCGCGCCGTTTTAGGGCGCACCGGTTAAGACCGCGCCGTATTAAACCTGTTTTGTTGAATTATGAATTTTTTAAGTTTGTTAGACTTCATGGGACCCTTTCTTAAGTTGTTTGGGCCAAACGATTGTTTGTTTGGAGTCCATGGCTTTCTGGAAATGATGGGGAGGTCAGTGCGAGGTTCATACTCGAGCACTGAGTTGATTCCATTTGGAGCGATCATTTTATTGACATAATTATCTAGAGTCTGTCGAAAATTTGACAGCATCTCCCCTGAACAAACAGAGTTGCAGGGGAGGATCGGGGTCATACTCACTAATGGAGCAAGCCCCTAAATCACCGGTCTGCCCAAAGGCGGCCAGCATACCCCACTGGATAGGATACCCCGAGGACAAGCCTGCTAGGGGCACCAAAGCTCCATGGGGAAAGAAATAGAAGGGCGAAGTCACTGATGATGAGGACGACACCCCGAGGGCTAGCCTACGAGGGATGAAGGACTCGTAGTCAGTGATTCGTCCCATGGAGGGACTGACCATTGGGAGAGTGGGACTCCAAGGACTAGCCTACAAGGAGCGCACACCCCATGATCTTGATCGGGCCCTGGTCTATCGGGGTTGAGTCCGTTGACCCAGGCTCCCCTTCATTATTAGCCATGGCTTCGGGAAGACGCCCACCATGGAGAGGTAGGGCCCTCGGTCGCCCGGCAACTGCAGGAACTAAAAGGGGAATGTCCCCCTCCCCGGATGATCGGAGTGACGAGGAAATCTCGAACGATGCAAATGGCCACGAAGAACAAATGATAAAGGCCTAAGTTAGACAGACCCTCGGCAGGGACATATGTTCGAACAGTTAGACAACAATACTCGAGGGGACAAAGGCGCATGCAGAGGCACGGCTCCATCCGAGAGGAGAAAGGGATGCAAAGCCCTTGAACTAAACATGAAAGAAATGAAACGCAAGAGAGCCCCCGGGGAGGGGTGTTTCTGTAGCCCGCGGTGATTCGGGGCATAATATGCATCTCGAGGAAACCGGAATCGGCCCTATGCAGAGAAGAATCCTGACGCACGTATCAGTATAAATAAAGATAGAGAAAGGGGAGATCGTTCCTCCAATTTATTGATTCAAGCATCCACAGGCATGCATACATATCACCATCCCTAAGACAGGGAGGATTTGATATTCGCACGGCGAGATTACAATTCCGGCACCATTGTTTGGTTGTCGTTTAACGATATTTAGAAGCAGAGGATGCCCAGGTCACAATAACAGAGAGAAGATGGCAGAAGAAATCGTAAAAGGGGGGAAGGGGAATCGACTCATATCATCGTCGCCCCTCCCCTCCATCGCTTACATTCGATAGGTAGAAGCTTAGAGGAAAAGGAAAAGAAATGCGGAAAGCAGGAAGAGAAACGGCCCCTGCCCACCTGTTCCTAAAAAAAAAAATAGAGTATCGTCGATGCAGGCTGACGATCGCCCCTTCAGAGAAGAAAAACCCTCCCTCTCTGTGTATCCCGAGAAAGGAAGAAGACTCTCGTTTCGCAGTTGCCTCACCCTTTTCTTTTTTTCTTTCTCTGAGAGCCCAGAGCCTTCCAGCCTTTTTTTCAATCGAACCTCGCCTCTATATATAACAGGTTGGAGGCTCTTCATCCGGCGTGAGCTTTTGGCGCGCCGGGGAAGTCTTCATCAACTTGTCGCGCCGGTTTAAGGCGCCATTCGATAGGGTAACTAGCGCGCCAGGAAGAGGGCTGAAGGTAGGGGCCCGCCGGGATAAGGACTGGAGATAAGGGGCGCGCCGGGATAAGGGCATTGGGTGAGGGGCACGCCGGTTTAAGGCGCGCCAGACTAATGCCCCTTGTACACTTCGAGCCAGTCGATGAACTCGGGGCCATCGTGAACATGTACTCTGCCACTGCTCACTAAGACTTCGACGATATGATCTGTCGAAGCTCCTAGATTGGCGTACGGCCATTCTCGAGGTTCTGGATAGCTTTATCTTGATCGTACGGGCTTTCTACCGGCACGGCCTTCGGCTCTATGCTCCATGCTGTTGGTCCGGCCTGGCTCGTACTCAGAGCTTTCTAGGAGGTTAGATAGTCGGGAGATAGTTCCGCCTGAGCCGGGCGATCATTCGGCCACTAATGGGCCCATCTTGACGGGAAGCCGTGCCCATGTCGGGTGATCGGGATCTTCCGCCGTCAGATCTTTCGGTTCTCCGTTTCGGGAAGCCGGGGGACTCCTTTATCCTCGGGAGAGCCTTTCATGAGGTGGGTAGCGACCGGGTAGACCGTCGACCTTGGTCGGACAACAGGTGTAGTGGATGCAGCACGACAAAGTCGATGCCGGTTCATTGGGCAGGCTTGGTCGCACTGCCGGTTGGTTGACGAGTTTGTCTCGGCTCTCCTGAGGTGAAGTCCCCGTATCCATACGGAGTGACCCGAGGCTCTGACAGCTTGAGAAGTCTTCAATATGTTGATCTTTGTTGGCTCCCGCGCTTCGGTGGGCCGGGTCTTTCATCCTCATGGCTTGGTCGCCGACGATCATATTTTAGGTGCCAACAGACATCCAATCGAAGACTGCTATGTTTTCAAAGACATCATTGAAGGGATGGTGAAGAAGAATGAAATTGAGCTAGGAGAGTACAAAGTGGACCCTCCTCAGCCGCATGAAGCCCCTCGGAGGAGGGCAGCGGTCAACATGATCTCCCTCTACCAGGGATTGCCCGAGGAGATCTCTGAAGCAAGCACGCGGAGCACCTATGAAGCTCATTTCTTGGAGCCCGCGAAAGAACAACAGGGGTGGCAGCAGATCCCTGTGAAACACAAGAAGAAGAGGGCACCCCTCCCGAAAGAGGGGGCACATATCCGTGGTGTTACACCCCGGCCTGCTCCGTCAGTGGTAGCACCCGTATGGGTCACTCCACCTACAGCTATCAGGATACATACGCATAATCGGAGGAGACAAACTCCGCTGCCAGTGATTAAGGAAACCAATCCTGGAATCCTTCGACTGCAAAACCTCATTGAAGGGCTAGATGAATATGTGCTGCCCGAATTGAAACCTCTACTAGTGCGGGACCACGTCCCGTGGCAAGAATTAGAGCAGCTCTCACTTGAACAAAAGGAGGAAGCTGAAGAGGCACCCGACAGAGAGTGTAGTTTATTCTGGGGGCACCCGCCCGTAGAAGCAAAAAAGAAGAAGAAGCAGAAGAAGAGAAGAAAGGCCGCTGGGGCCAATAAAACACAGGTTGTCTCCTGTAATACCCTATCAGCGCTCTTCAACCTACCCGGAGAGGAGGAAGAAAAGGAAATTTGCTTCACACCCCATGCCGGGGGAGGCAAGACCGAGGCCGCAACTGCTGCACATGCCACCCGGTCAGGCCAAAAATGGGGGCGCCAGCCGCCACCTAACCACAATATCATGTTCAGAGGGGAGCAACCCTACATGACACCTCCACCGGAGGTCAAGGGAGTCCAAATCCCTCCTCCGTCAGGCCTATACAACAAGAGTGGGGGCAAGGGGGTCCCTTCATTTCTTGAATTTATGAAGATGTCCAAGGGCAAACAGCCTTGCCAGGAGGCTAACCCTATGCCTGGGACCGTTCACCCGCAGCTCGCACAATCTGCTGAAGAGCCAAATACAGATGGAGCTTGCCCTACAACAACTAACAAAGAAGACCCAGAAGTCGGCACTAGCCAGAAAGGCGTCGAATCTGAGGAAGATGAAACAGGTCCGTCAGGGTCCGCAAATCAAAACCTCCCCAAGCCCAGATGGGCCGAAGAGATGAAGCTCTCCAATGTCCGAGCCGGGAGCCGAATAATGAAGCTACTCAAGAAGCTCCTTGCTCGATTTACAATCTGGGAGATCCTTTCTTTGAGTGAAGAGACTCGACAGGCAATTATTACTGCTCTGCAAACGCCTGCTCATTTCGAGACTTGCATAGCTGAAGCTGTACCGGAAGCCAGTATGACCTTCACTCCAGAAGACATGCTACTGCCTACCATCAGCCATAACAGGCCGCTGTATATGAAGGCGCACCTGAATGGAAGGGAGCTGAACAGGATTCTGGTTGATCCCGGTGCAGCGGTCAACATCCTGCCATATAGAATATATGAGAGGCACCACTTTAACGTGCATCTCGAGAAAGTCGGGGATATGCGTATCGCCGGCTTCAATCAAAAATGGGAAGTGTTTATGGGAGTGGAAGAGTTCACACTGACCCTGACAGATTTCACTACGACGGTGCAGTTTCATGTCATTGACTCTCGCACCTCTTACAAGGCACTGCTCGGCCGCCCATGGCTGCATGAAAACATGGTGGTGCCCTCCACGCTCCACCAATGCATCAAATACAGTCTCCAAGGGAAGGAGGAGAGGATATTTACAGACCCCCACCCGTTCGAGGTGTTTGAGTGTCATTTGGCAGATGCCAACTTATATACAAGGCCTTCCCAGAAGACCTCTGAAGCTAGGACCCCTGCGGGGGCATCCAGAAGCACATCCGGCAGCAGTTGGTATCCACCACCGCCGCGCGGATATGTCAAGCCAAAGGTGGTCTCCCATATCACAGCATCCGGGGATGTGGGCAGAACAGCACCTCCAGCATTCTACCCCGAAGCTAATGAAGTGCAGGTCAATCGGTAGCACAATTACATCGGAGTCCCAACCGGCCTCATCAAGCCAGTCCTCGGCCTCGATGACCCCACTGTCGAGCCTTTCAAGACTTGGGAGGTGACACAGGAAGATGGACCCAATGGCTTGTTCTATACAGCTGAGGAGCATCCTAGTCGGGAAGATACAGACTGCAGCCTTCCCGAAGATATAGACAACCCGTCGGTTCCCATCAAGGGTCTGGCATTCACAACTGATCGGATGGCCAGGATGTTTCAGAAGCAACACATCCCCCCCGATCAGTCTCAGAAGCGCAAGGAAGCTTTCCAGAAAATGTGGTATCCCGCAAATCTGGATAAGGTGATGAGACATGTCTCTCAACATCCAGGGTTGGGCTTCACCCTGGAAGAATATTACTACAGTGGGCGATACGAGGTGGACACCATCTCCGTCTTCTATCCTGCTGAAGATAGCCCTCTGGGGGCAACCTTTGATGAATACCCGGTGGAAGCTGAACATGTGGAACTGGCTCGATCCGGAAATCAAGAAATAGAGACCTCGGTCCCCTGCTGATGCTGGGAGCAGGTCCACCCTGAAGAAGCGGCCCTTCAAGCCAAATTTGATACGGCTAGCAGCAGTGAAGCCGAAGACATTGAAGAAGCAAGAGTTTCTCCCTCCAGTGGAGTCCTACTAATGACGACTTCAACACCCTTTCTGCCAATCAAGGAAGCCTTGGTCAACTCCAATCAAGGGGAACCAGCTACCAAGAAAGGAAAAGCTACTTCCACAGAAGGTATAACTGCTCCAGAAGGCGAGACCTCCTCAACTTCTGCTACAAAACCGGGATGCTGTCCAAGCCCGGCAATAAACAACTACCAGCCTGTCGTGGCTGCAACCTTATCTACAAACACTGAAGCTGGTCTCTCGTCCCTGGGAGCTGCAACGGCACGTATTGGCTGATAAAACCATCCGCGCAGCCGCTGGCACAAGAAATAGGGAAACCTCAAGAAGCTCTGGTGGTGTCTGATGAGGAAGTCGAAGTACTCGACCCTCAAGACGGTATTCCAGATTTCGTTGACCTCCAACCGGAACCTCCGGAGATAGAAGATGGAGGCCAAGCCACAGTCGATGAACTGATAGAAGTCAACTTGGGATATGAGGAGGACCCTAGGCCTACCTTCCCAGCGCCCAACTATCCCCAGAAGAACGGGAGCTGTACATCCAGCTACTATTGGAGTACCGGGATTGCTTCGCCTAGACTTACAAAGAAATGCCAGGTCTAAGCCCCGCCGTCTCACAACATGAGCTGGCAATCAACCCTGAGGCAGAGCCGGTGAAGCAACCACCGCGGCGCATGAGACCAGAACTCATCACTCAAATTTGTACTGAAGTCGACAAGCTCATTGACATGGGATTTGTTGAAGAAAACCAGTACACCACATGGCTGACGAATATCGTCCCTGTGAAAAAGAAGAATGGATAGATCCGAATATGTGTCGACTTCCGAGATCTAAACAAAGCCTGCCCCAAAGATGACTTCCCAGTGCCGATAACAGAAGTCATGATAGATGCTACAACCAGCCATGAGGCCCTGTCATTCATGGACGGGTCGTCCGGTTACAATCAGATTTGGATCGCGGAGCATGACCAGGTCCATACTGCTTTCCAAACCCCTAAAGGCATTTATCATTACAAGAGGATGCCGTTCGGACTAAAGAATGCTGGCGCAACCTATCAGCGCGCAATGACCAAAATCTTCGATGAGTTGCTCTACCACAAGGTCGAGTGCTACATAGATGACCTGGTGGTAAAAACTAGAAGAAAAGAAGATCATCTGCAAGACCTCCGGATTATCTTTCAGAGGCTGAGGCAGCATGAGCTGAAGATGAATCCCATGAAATGTGCGTTCAGAGTGTCGAGCGGAAAATTCTTGGGCTTCATTGTTCGATATCGGGGAATCGAGATAGACCCCGCAAAAATCAAAGCAATTCAGAAGCTACCTCCACCAGGGAATATCTCCGAGCTGAGATCACTACAGGGCCGCCTGGCTTATATCCGGCGGTTCATCTCCAATTTGTCAGGGCGATGCCAACCTTTCCACAAGTTGATGATGAAAGATGTTCCCTTTTATTGGGATGAAGATTGCCAAACAGCTCTTGACAAGCTGAAAGACTATTTGAAGACTCCTCCAGTGCTGGGCGCGCCGGTGAAAGGACGGCCACTAATACTATATATAGCGGCTACACACAACTCCCTAGGGGCAATGCTGGCCCAGAATAATGAAGAAGGGAAAGAGCAAGCTCTCTATTACCTCAGTCGGAGACTGGTCAGAACTTAGGAGAAATATACTTATATTGAGAAGGTCTGTCTGGCACTGGTCTTCGCAGTTAAGAAGCTTCGACACTACATGTTGTCGCATGAAATCAGCTTGATATCCAAGGAGGATGCCCTTAAATATATTATGTCTCAGCCGGCACTCAAGGGTCGTCTGGGCAAATGGGCGGTAATCCTTATGGAGTTTGACATCTCCTATGTACCGCGCAAGGCCGTCAAGGGCCAAGCTATTGCAGACTTCTTTGCTGAGCACACTGTACCTGGGGACTGCCCGTTGGAGCCGGAGCTTCCTGAAGATGAAACCCTAGAAGCCGTTCAGGTGCAGCCCTCCTTGTGGCAGCTATATTTTGATGGCGCTTCCAGAATTGACACCTCCGCCACTGGATCGGCCAGAGTCAGGGCAGGAGCAGGCATAGTCCTGAAATCGCCAGAAGGAGAAGTGGTGCACACATCCTGCTCCATAAACAAACATTGCACAAATAACGAAGCAGAATATGAAGCCCTGATAATCGGGTTGCAAATTGCTCTATCCATGGGAATTCAGATGCTGGAAGCATTCGGAGACTCCATGCTAGTTATAAAACAACTGGAAGGAGAGTTCGACGTGCGAAAGCAAGAGCTTCTCCCCTATCACCAGCTGGCAACTCGCCTGATGTCAATATTCTACTTCATCAGCATCAAGCACATCAACCGAAGCCGGAATGCTCAGGCAGATGCCCTCGCTAAGCTGGCCAGTTCATTGGCGGTCCCGCCAGAAACAAGCCTGAATATAACGGTGATCAACCGTCGGCAAGTCCCCAGCGTAACAGAAGTCTTAGCCGACGAACAAGAAATCGAGGTGTCAGTCGTCGAAAGGGTTCAGCAGCCCGATTGGCGAGAACATCTCCTGCGGTGGTTCCAACACCAGCAACTTCCAAAAGAAAAAGAACAAAGAATGAAGCTCCTGAGGGTCAAGGACTCTTACGAGATGAGAAGCGGAACCCTGTTCCGAATAATGGCAGATGCCTGAAGGAAAGTCCTACTTCTTTGCTTGTCTTCAACAGAGGCGGGACAGGTGATGCAAGAGGTCCATGCGGGATCAGCTGGAGCACACCAGGCTGGCCCAAAGATGAAAATTGAGATAAAGAAATTGGGCTACTATTGGCCCACTATATTTGATGATTGCTGCAAGTTTACCAAAGCTTGTCAGAAGTGTCAAGAACACGCTAACGTGGCAAGGAGACCTCCAGTGCCATTACATCCGACCCTTCCAAGTTGGCCGTTTGCTCAGTGGGGCACGGACGTGGTAGGACCGCTACCAGCATCTTCCTCAGGGTGCAAATATATCTTAGCAGCTATAGATTACTTCTCCAGATGGGCAGAGGCGGTAGCACTAAGAGATGTAACGGGGGAACTAGTTGCAAGATTCTTCCGGCGGAACGTAATATTCCGGTTCGAGATATCCAGCCGAATCATCTCTGATAATGGCAGCCATTTTAGGAACCAGAAGGTTTATCGGCTGGCCGACAAATACAAGATTGACTGGAGGACATCGTCCCCCTACAACCCTCAAGCCAATGGACTTGCAGAAGCCTTCAACAAGACACTATGCACATTGCTGGCGAAGACTGTCAAGTCTAATAAAAAAGATTGGGAAGAAAGGATGTACGAAGCACTCTGGGCCTATCGTACTATCTACAAAACCCCAACTGGCTGTTCACCTTTCTCTCTCGTCTATGGGTCAGAGGATGTGGTGCCGATTGAACTGGAAGTTCCTTCGCTGCGAGTCGCCATCCAGCATGGACTAGTCAGCGGTGAACAAACCAATGCAGAGAGAAGATTAGAAGAGCTCGCTGAGCTCGAAGGAAAATGCCTCCGGGCACAACAAAACATCCAACTCTACCAAGCTCGCATGGCCCGTGCTTTTGACAAGTTGGTCAAGGGTCGAGAATTCAAGAAAGGAGACCTGGTGATGGTCAAAAGAAGAAAATGGTGATGGCCTCTAACCCCAAAGGGAAGTTGGTCAAAAACTGGGTCGGACCATATATCGTCCGCCGAGTATATGAAGGGGGTGCCTACGTCCTGGTAGACCATAAAGGAGTCATCCAGTTCTCTCCCCTCAACGGAAAGCATATAAAGCTGTATCATGCGGCGTAACCGACATTCCTCGAGTGATCGGTCGGAATACCCTTATCTTGGTCTAGTGGCATTCCGCCCTGATCAAACTACCCTTATCTTAGTTTAGTGGCATTCCTCCCTAGCCGAGCTACCCTTATCTTGGTCCAGTGGCACTCCGCCCTGATCGAGCTACCTCTCCTTGGTCCAATGGCACTCCGCCCTAGCCGAGCTACCTTTCCTTGATCCAGTGGCATTCTTCCCTGATCAAGCTGCCGATACCTTGGTCCAGTGGCACTCCGCCCTGATCAAGCTACCTCTCCTTGGTCCAATGGCACCCCGCCCTGATCAAGCTACCCTTATCTTGGTTTAGTGACATTCCGCCCTAGCCGAGCTACCCGTATCTTGGTCCAGTGGCATTCCGCCCTGATCGAGCTACCCTTGCCTTGGTCAAGTGGCATTCCGCCCTAGCCGAGCTACCCTTATCTTGGTCCAGTGGCACTCTGCCCTGATCGAGCTACCCTTACCTTGGTCTAGTGGCACTCCGCCCTAGCCGAGCTACCCTTATCTTGGTCTAGTGGCACTCTGCCCTGATCGAGCTACCTCTCCTTGGTCCAATGGCACCCTGCCCTGATCAAGCTACCCTTATCTTGGTCTAGTGGCACTCCGCCCCGATCGAGCTACCCTTATCTTGGTCTAGTGGCATTCCGCCCTAGCCAAGCTACCCTTATCTTGGTCTAGTGGCATTCCGCCCCGATCGAGCTACCCTTATCTTGGTCTAGTGGCACTCCGCCCCGATCGAGCTACCCTTATCTTGGTCTAGTGGCATTCCGCCCTGATCAAGCTACCTCTCCTTGGTCCGGTGGCATTCCACCCCGATCGAGCTACCCTTATCTTGGTCTAGTGGCATTCCGCCCTGATCGAGCTACCTTTCCTTGGTCTAGTGGCACTCCGCCATGGCCGAGCTCTTAAAAGAATACACCATATGGCCGTTGCGGGCCTTACGTCCGAATCAGCGAAAGATCATTCCTTTGCGTTAGCATTCAACCCTTGCTAACGAATATACCGTTCTATTCAGCACAAGGCCCGGTGCTCCGGTCAACACCCGCCTACTGTCAACCACGGGTCGGATATCACGCTTCGACCTGCCACCCTTCATAGAAATAAAGAAGAAAAGAAAATAAAAATGGGGTTAAAAATAGAGATACCCCGCCAGACTTGCTCCTATATTAGGACTAGTGCAAAAAATGGCTATAACCCAGCTGTGGCGAAAACCCGAAAGGGCGCTACAGGCAAAATCGGGTACCCCGCCACGTGAAAACCCGAGAGGGCGCGTGGGCAAAAGCAAGAGGGGGCTGGCTTTGGTGAAAACCCAAAAGGGCACTTAGGTCAGTAAAGTGGTAATTTTCAAATTCCTCTTCTATTCTCCACCCAATGAAACTCCACAAGGGACAATCATCAAAAGCCCCAGAAATGCTTGGAACAAACCCATGTTTGACCCTCGTCATCATCGGCGAGATCGGTCGATCTCTACCCTTAACTTGGACCTTCCGTCCCTGTTAATAACCCTACCTTTGCTTCGGCATATAACCAATGCTGATGAATAAACCTGTGTTCGACCCTCGTCATCATCGGCGAGATCGGTCGATCTCTACCCCTTAACTTGGACCTTCCGTCCCTGTTAGTAATCCTACCTTTACTTCGGCATATAACCTATGCTGATGAATAAACCCGTGTTCAACCCTCGTCATCATCGGCGAGATCGGTCGATCTCTACCCCTTAACTTGGACCTTCCATCCGTGTTAATAACCCTACCTTTGCTTCGGCATATAACCTATGCTGATGAATAAACCTGTGTTCGACCCTCGTCATCATCGGCGAGATCGGTCAATCTCTACCCCTTAACTTGGACCTTCCGTCCCTATTAGTAAACCTACCTTTGTTTCGGCATATAACCTATGCTGATTAATAAACACGTGTTCGACCCTCGTTATCTTCGGCGAGCTCGGTCGACCTCTACTCTTAACTCAGATCCTACATCCTTGTTAATAAACCATGTCCTTTGCTTCGACATTTAACCAGTGTCGACGAAATAAACCCAGGATCAATCCTTGTCATCATCGACAAGGACGGTCAGCATCCTAGCGGTCCAGTTCTTCTGTACTCCGAATTTGAAATCAAAAAAAAGAGAAAGAAATGAAAAATGAGGTTAAAAATAGAGATACCCCGCCATACTTGCTCCTATATTAGGACAAGTGCAAAAAAAGGCTATAACCCAGCTGTGGCAAAAACCCGAAAGGGCGCTACAGGCAAAATCGGGTACCCCGCCACGTGAAAACCCGAGAGGGCGCGTGGGCAAAAGCAAGAGGGGGCTGGCTTTGGCGAAAACCCGAAAGGGCGCTTAGGTCAGTAATGTGAATAAAAAAAAAGAAGAGTAAATGAATGATAAATAGTGATGATCCATTCTCCGTCCTGAAGACCCTTCACAGGGTCGAGGCGGAGCCTTCGTCCGATATCCCACCTATATGCATCTATTATCTACCCTTTTCGACCCTTGTCATCATCGACAAGATCGGTCGCTACCCTTTCCGGTTCTTGTCACCATCGGCAAGACCGTCTACCCTTTTTCGACCCTTATCACCATCGGCAAGATGGATCGCTACCCCTATCCGGTTCTTGTCACCATCGGCAAGACCGTCTACCCTTTTTTGACCCTTGTCACCATCGACAAGATCGGTCGCTACCCCTATCCGGTTTTCGTCACCATCGGCAAGACCGTATACCCCTTTTTCAACCCTTGTCATCATCGGCAAGATCGATCGCTACCCCTATCCGGTTTTCGTCACCATCGACAAGACCGTATACCCCTTTTTTGACCCTTGTCATCATCGACAAGATCGGTCGCTACCCTATCCAGTTCTTGTCACCATTGGCAAGACCGTCTGCCCTTTTTCGACCCTTGTCATCATCGACAAGATCGGTCGCTACCCTATCCAGTTCTTGTCACCATCGGCAAGACCGTCTGCCCTTTTTCGACCCTTGTCACCATCGACAAGATCGGTCGCTACCCCTATCTGGTTCTTGTCACCATCGGCAAGACCGTCTGCCCTTTTTCGACCCTTGTCACCATCGGCAAGATTGGTCGCTACCCTATCCGGTTCTTGTCACCATCGGCGAGACCGTCTACCCTTTTTCGACCCTTGTCATCATCGGCAAGATCAGTCGCTACCCCTTTCCGATTTTTGTCATCATCGGCAAGACCGTCTACCCCTTTTCAACCCTTGTCACCATCGATAAGGTCGTTCGATATTTGTTGCGATCTTCGTCGCCCATATACCCTTTTGGGGTCCTCCGGACTCTTGACTTGCATAGGTCATTGATTAGTCCCGAGAATAGTCACAACGCGGTGGAGCGAACACCTCACCCCTTTGCTGAAGGCGTGAGCGCTCTCTTGCCCTAGTGACTCACACACTCGGACTAGAATTGACCGACGAATGGAAATGGAAAAGAAAAGAATAACGACATGATGGAGTCTTCTTTCAAACAGCGAGACAGAGACTTTTCATTCCTCTGAAATAAAAAGATACATGTTATGTGGGGCATTCCCCAGAATACATGAAGTCCATCAAAAAGAGGCAAATAGAAAAGAACTATGGCATAGGGCATCGGAAGATGTCCTCCAGCACCGGAATGCCCAGCGAAGGATGGCGGGCCAGCTCCTGTAATCTGAACTCAGTGGCCTCCAGCTCGGATAGTCTCTCCCCGAGGGAAGTAACTTGCCCTTCGGCCATTTCTGCCTCCTCCACCCTCTGAACTTCCAGGCGTTCTACCTCTTGAAGTTCAGCCTCTGCCCTCGAGAGTTCGGCATGTAATTCTGCTATGCGGGCCGTGAGAAAGCTTCGGCGCTGTAAAGAGGCATTGGCATCATCCCTCATCCTCGCCGCAGTCCCTTTCAGAGAAATGAGAGCGGTTCGACATTCGGCCCGCTCCAATGTTACGGCCGCCAGCTGGTCAGCTGCCTCCCAGCCTAAGAATTCCCTCCTGTTCACATACTTCAGAAGCAGGATCACCCGTGGAATCCAATCGTCCATGGGGCAACCAAAGGCCAACAGCGAGCGGGATAAATTCTCTATCAAACCCCTCAGCTAAACATAAGTTAAATCTCTGCTGGCCGTTATGGTCTGCTGAAGGGTCCCTAGGAACTGCCACACAAGGTCACTTGAAAACTGGAGACCAAGCGGCGACGTCTCGGGTAGTTCAAATTCCACTCTGCTATCCACAGTGGCCCAGATATCGTCACCTGTCCCAGAAGATGACGATGGCATGAGATACAGTCCACTGCTATGGGGAACAACCGCGCTGGCCGATACGGTGGCTGGAGCCTCAATGACAACAATTTCCTTGCCTGCCCCTAGGATGGTGGTGCGATAGGAATATCAAAAGCCAAGGACGTCTGTTCTTCGACGATCTCTCTGGCTTCTATTTCGGAGGGGCCACCCTTCTCCGGAGCTGACTCTTGTGTGACTTCTAAAGGCTGAAAGTCCGCAACTGCTGCCAAACTATCAACCCTCACCAGTGCTCCGGGTCCAGCTGGAGTCATTGCCGCTGCATAGTCCTTAGGGTATCGCAGCGCTATAGGCCGCAGGACGGATGGGAGAGTTGCATGGCCCGTGCCTAGAGCCGGGAGGGGTATCTGCACCGTCATGGTTGGCAGTACCACCTCAGTCTACACAAGAAATATATACATCAAGAGGCTGAAAGGAAAAGGGAGGAAGGGCGGCATACACTGACCATGGATGAGTCCTTACCTCGGCTGGTACTAAGCTTAAATCTCTAAAAGCAACTTCTCCGGCACCAGCCTCTCCGCTTATAAGCGAGCTTGACGGTCCAAGACCACTCCATGATAGCTGGGGCGGGCTAAAAGTAGGTGGTCGCTTTCATAGGCCGAGGACACCCCGGCATCCTCAGTCTCTGTATCAACAGGTGGGAACTCCTCATCACTGGAGCGGCCACCGTAATCTACCTGCTCAGAGGAAGAGGACCCCTCTGCTCTTTCGAGACGTTCCACCGTCGGAATAGGAGCCTCGCCGGTGGAAACATCATCCACAGTAGGAACTTCCCCCGTGCTCTCCACACCAGAAGCAACGGTGGGTAGGATCTCGAGGACAGGTTCACCCTGCCTCTGGATAGTCGCTTCCTCTGCACTCTCTGAGCCCGGAAGCAATGACGGTTGTATATCAACTGAAAATTACGGCGAGAAAAGGTCAAGCCGGCTGAAGACATGAAGATTCACGGTGGCTTCGCAATTAAACTATGAATTACCTTCCATCTCCTGCATGGGTGTTGGAGAAGGCAGATCTCTCTCTACGGGAGCAGTGGGGATTTCCGCTGCCCCTTCCCTAGCCGCAATATCTACCGTCGCCTCCAGCCCGACGACCACGGCAACTGTGTCGGCAACCGTCAGCATGAGCTAGCCAGGGTAGTCAAAGCAAGCTAATGAACTTTAAAGAGAAGAAGAGCTTACCTTCAACTTCTGGCCTCTGTGTGCGAGAAGCTTCAAACTCTTCGAAGGATACAACCGAAGGAAGAACGGTTGCTGATTGTCTTTCTGCGGCCTTCTTTCGGCGTGCCCGTGTCACTCGGGTCACCGCCGCCTTCGCCTTCCCAACGGCCTCTCTCAACTGAGATCGAGTCAGCTTTCTCGAATCGCCAGGAGGCAGTGGCGTCGTAGTCGGGGCCGGCTCAGGAACTTCAAAATATGCTGGCTTCTGGGCCTTTATTATCAACTCCCTAAAGTGCCGAGTCTCCTCCGAAGTCGGTCGGACTGCACATGCACACAGGTGAGAATGATGCACCACAATGAAAGAAAGAAGCTGGCCGAAGGGCCTGAATGAAGAAATGGAACATACTTGCCGGCCCCGTATAGAAGGGGAAGAGAGGCCAATAATATAGCGATGGCGTTTTGTCTCTCGAAGCTGCCTCGCGAATAAGCCAGCATAAATCTCCGATCTTTTCACTCGGCTCGGCCAACAGTGCAAGGTCCTCGTGACCACGAGAAGACAAGAGATAGTACAGGCTCAGGTTGTCTAGCCCCCACCTGTCAGCATATTTGAAAGAGATATGAAGAGGTCGGTCCAAGATGGCTTCGCTGGGACCACCCACTGAAAGACCATGTGAGCGAAGAAGCGCAAATAGCCAGGGGGTGTTGTCGTATAAGGCATCCCGCCTGTCTTCCTTGCGGATGAAGGTCCGATAGGGGTACAACCTATCCACCTCGGGACGCCAGTCGGCCATAGCCGAGATAGGCTCCTCTACTGGCAGAGGGAGTTGTTGAAGAATCACCCTCTCGCTGCTTACCCGACATAAACCCCGAAGGGTTTTCACATAATCATCTTTGTTGATCGGGGGCAGCTTCGGTTCAACTTTCATCTTGCGACCTTTTACAACCTTGCGGGCTTCCAGATAGGCCTTCACTTCTGTATTGGTCCAGGACTTCAACTTCTTCAAATAATAAGATTCAATGTCAAGAACCGGCTCTGGCTGGGAATCCAGGAACCTGTGCTCTGCCACGGCCCAGCACTCTCGCCGGGAGCTCCTATAAAATCCCATCCGCGCGTTCCACCACTTCATATATTCAGGCGTGACGCGGGGGAAACGGGCAGGGGTTGGCACCCTGAAAGAAACATCCTCCCGGTGATGGAAGAAGTCCCACCATATGCGGGCGTCGTCATTTGAAACTTGCCCGGCCCTATGCCTGTTGGGCAATGCAAACTGTGAAGAAGAATGTGGAATGTGCTGGTCGTAGCCGAAGTTCCGACTGAAGCGGAACGGGTAGTACGGCTCCAACCACAGAATGCCGCTCTTGCGGAATACAAGGACACTCGGCCTGATAGCCAGCGCCCAATCAACCAACTCCGGCTCTAGAATAGGCCTTGTACATTTGGCCTCGGAAAGCAGATGAATATACTCCTCAGTCTCAAAAAGTTTACACTGTCTTGTCCTGTTCACCAGCGGGCTGCAATGGGCAGCTAAGCTCCAAAAATGAAGAACCCCGGGCGAATCCGTGGGAATACGGGCCAATTTGCCCCGAATGGCGTAGAGTTGCTCAGCTAGTAAAGATGGCTCGGCGCTTGCAAACTCTATCATCCGCGGAACAAGAGGAACCGCCTGTAATGCCCGAGGAGCCGCCTCCGGGAACAGGGTACAAACCCAAGCAATGAAAAAATGTAACGGGCCGACCGTCCGAAGACTTCTGGGGAGACACATCTTGTGCAGGTCTCCTAACATCTTGTAAATAAGACACAGGGCCACCGGGCAAAGAGACAGCTTGGTACCCCAAGCCATGAGACAGGCCGGATAAATGGCCTCTGTCCTAATCACACTCTCGTCACCTTGCGGAAGAGCAAAAGAACAGAGCCAGTAAACCAGATATGCAGCACAGTGGGTGACTGCGTCAACACCAGTAGGGTTTGGGTTCTCCCCCTGCCCTCCTCTCGAAGAAGATGATGAAGCGGCCTGGCGTCACATCCTCTTCTTCCGCTTCTGAGCCACTGGAGCTATCGGGGGAAAGTCTTTGTACTTATTCTTCCCATTGAAAAAATATTAAAGCCAGGTGCCCATCCGCACCCTTCGCTTCTCGCTTGGCTTCTGAGCTTCCCTCGTGTCGTGCGACAAATGAAAGAGGGTGCGGTACGCCTTCATCAGATATCGATAGGCGTAACCCGCCAGATACCGACCGTCACCGTCGGTCTGATCTTTCAGCCAGTTGGGCCAACAAACCTCTTCATACGGTTCCTCATCGATGGGTAAGCCGCTAAGCTGTGAGAGGCTCCAGAGGTCCAGAGAGGTCTCTCCCTCCGAAGTATAGAAAGTGTTATATTCGGGGAAGAACACCTCGATCATGCCGCAGCACAGGCCTCGGGAAATGGGGTAACGGTACCTTGAGGCATTCCCGCTGTGATATACGCCAGCCTTGGTCAGAATTGGAGCATAATGATGCAGCACATAGTATGTGAACTCCACTGCTCCGGGCCTGAATGCGTGGGCGTCGGTGGCCCTCAGCTCGACAAACCACCCCACGGATTTCTGGTGCTTGAAGCGGACCGCCAAGCAATCCAGCAAGAATGATTCTTCTCTGTACCCCCACTTCAGCGGGGCAAGAAATAAGCCAAAGATCAGATTCTCCCGGTCTACTCTGCCCACGGAATCATTCCATCGAGCGGGTACAAATTCAGGGGCCCTGGTCAGCAGCCCGTCTTCTGGAGCCAAATCTTGCAGTCCCAGCATGACTCTCCATTTCCTAACCTCTCCGGGGAGATAAATGGGTCTTCCCCGCACCACGCAGTCTGTCAGACTGTCTCTCTCCACCAGCAGGGCCTGCTCAACTTTTCGGACAACGAACACGTCCCTCTTCCCTTGAAGGTTGAAGCGTTGGAGAAGGGACATCAGGTGTTTATCTTTGGGATAGTCCCTCCTGGCGACACCTTCCCTGTCATAATGAAAGGAGTCACCCCAAAGAATGAGGAGATGGCTGGTGTCCACAGTGTCTGTCTCCGAATCTGAAGATTCCGAAACCACGGCCACTTGACTGTGCCCCCGATCAAGGGAATTGACGTTCGCCCACATCACCATGGCATGAGAAGAAGAGCCAGATGCCATAATAGCTGCAAATAAGCACATCAAACGATAAGCAAAAGTTAGAAAATAGCTGATCAAAGGCAGACTTCTGACAAAATTTCGGCAGAGTCTCCCCAGCACGGGAGATTGCCAAAGAAAAGTGGGAACGCGTCCACTAAAGGAACGGCCCCTAAAAGGCAGCCATCGGCATTACACCGAGGCCAAAGGAACACCCGGGGAAATAGCTCCGAGGGCAAGCCCTGCTAGAAGCCTCCCGCGGCCCAAAGAAAGGGTTTGAAACCCAAAGGGACAGCAGTTCGCTCACCCCAAAGGAAAGAACCGCCGCCGCTCTCGCCCTTAGCTCACTCGGCACTGCAGGGAGAGAAGAAAGGGAGGAGAGAGAAAGGAAATCTACAAATGAGAGGCGATGAAGAAAAAAACAAGAAAGAAAGAAATATATAGGGGAAGCCCCCCATTGTTAAACAGGAGCGCTATTTAACGCGCCGGGTTAAAAGGCCTGTAAGCAAAAGGCGCGCAGGGAAAAGGCGCGCCGGATTAACCACCCTCAGCGCCATGACCGCGCCGGATCAACAGGAATACACAAAGGGCCGCCCGGATTAACGTCCAAGGCCAAGGGGGCGCGCCGGATTACCCGCGTCGTATTAACATCTAAACGGCGCCGGGTTAACGTCCATGCCGAATTAAAGGCCATCCCAGGCTCCTATCAATCGAAGAGGGAATCGTTCTGGGTGAAATTCATCCGTCGGCCCTGCTGCACTCGTGCCTTGCTCGTAACACCCATGTCTGGGGGGCATTTGTTGGCACCCAAAATATGATCGTCGGTGACCAAGCCATAAGGACGAATGACCCGGCCCGCTGAAGCACGGAAGCCGATAAAGATCAACATATTGAGGATTTCTCAAGCTGCTAGAGCCTCGAGTCACCCCGTATGGACACGGGGATTTCACCTCAGGAGAGCCGAGACAAACTCACAACCAACCGGTAGTGCGATCAAGCCTGCCCAATGAACCGGCATCGACTCTGTCGTGCCGCATACACTACACCCGTTGTCCGATCAAGGACGATGATCTACCCAATGGCTTCCCGCCTTATGAAAGGCTCTCCTGAAGATGAAGGAGTCCCCCTGGTTCCCCGAGACAGAGGATCGAAAGCTCTGACGGCAGAAGATCCCGATCACCCGGCACGGGTACGGCTTCCCGCCAAGATGGGCCCGTTAGTGGCCGAATGATGGCCCAGCTCAGGCGGAACTATCCCTGGTGTTATCCAACCCCCTAAGGAGCTTTGGGCACAAGCCAGACCAAGCCAGCAGCACGAATCATAGAGCCAAAGGCCGTGTCAGCGGAAAGCCCGTATGATCAAATCAAAGCTATCTAGAGTCTCGGGAATGGCCGCACGTCAACCTGGGAGCTTCGAAAAGACATCTCGTCGAAGTTTCAAGGAGCATTGGTAAGATAAATGTTCACGGTGACCCCCGGAATCATCCCCGGACTCATCGACTGGCTCGAAGCGTGCGAGGAGTGCTAGCACGGCGCGCCTTAAACCGGCGCACCCCAATCTCATTCCCTTGAGCCCGGCGCGCAAGAACCCCTTATTCGGCGGCCTATTGTGCCGGCGCGCCAAGGTTGTAGAAGGCTCTTCCCCGGCGCGCCAAATCTCCACGCCGGATGAAGTCTCGAACCGATGTATATATATATACGGGCTGTTCGATTAGAGAAAGAAGAGAGGTTTAGAGGAGAGGCTTTCAAGAGAGGCAGATAGAAGCAAAAGAGGGAGAGGGGGCAGATAGAAGGAAAAAGAAGAGAGTCTTTCGAGAGAGGCCTTCCGAGGGGAGAGAGAGCTTTTTTGGAAGAGGGGGTTCTGTCTGAGCGTCCTTCGGCGGCCGTCTTCCTCCGTCCCGATTGAAGTCCTCCGGAGCCGGAGAAGAAGGAGTGGACCGATACTCTATTTTTGAAAACAGGTGGGCGCCGGTGCCTGTCTTCCTCTGTCTTCCGTAGATTCTTCTCTCTTTCGAGTTTCCGTCTACCAGTTGTAAGCAAGAGAGGGGAGGGATGGCAATGATATGAGCCGACCCCTCCCCTCCTCTGCAATTTCTTCTCTTTTACTGTATATTTCCCTGCGAATGATGAACGATGACCGAGCAATGATGCCGGCGCCGGATTCTTAACATGTAAATGAGAGGCCATTCCCATTTCTGGGATGGCAATATGTATATGAATGTCTGGACCAATAGGCCGAATGAATGATTCGAAACTTCTGTCCCCTTTTCTATCTATATCGATGTATATGTCTGAGTTCTTCCGCGCGTGGTCTCTGATTCCAATTTCCCCGAAGTCCCGATCATGCCCCGAAGCACCGTGGGCTACAGAAACACCCTTCCCCGGGGTTTTACCATCGATCATTCTCATGTTTGATTTAAGGACCCCCGTATCCCCTCCGTGGACAGAGCTGCGCTTCTGTGCATGCTTCTTTCTACCGTGCTGTCAAGGGACTAACTCCCATCGATTCCTCCCTTCATATTGCCCTGTGGCTCTCGAAGTGGGAGTCGCCCTTGGGATTGCAGGGTCCATCGCCTCAACATTGCGCCATAACTGTTCGAACATATGCCTCTATGTTTGGCTCGTCTCGCCTGTGCATTGATTACCCCTCTGCATTATAGTCATGTGAACCATTCCGAGATTCCTTTATTTCGTCTTAATCGTCCGGGGAGGGGGACATTCCCCAATACTTCACACAGTTGCTGGGTGATCGAGAACTCTACCCCTCGATGGTAGATGTTTCCCCAAGGCCATAGCAGATAGCAACAGGGGTCTTAGCCTAACAGGCTTAGCCCCGACAATCTGAGACCCAATCGAGGCCAAGAGATGTATGCTCCTCGTAGGCCAGCCCTCGGAGCTTCACCCTCTTGGTAGTCGGTTCCTCCATAGGATGTGCCGTAAGCTGTGGGTTGTCCACCCCTCGCAGGCTAGTCCTCGGGGTGCTGCTCCCATCATCGGCGGCTTCGTCCCTCTGTCTCTTCACCCACGGAGTCTTGGTGCCCCTCGCAGGCTAGTCCTCGGGGTATCCTATCCGATGGGATTTTGCTGGATGCCACTGTGCAGACCGGCGGTTTACGGACGTACTCCATGAGTGAGTATGACCCCGTTTCTCCCCTGCAACTCTTCATGTTCAGGGGAGATGCTGCCAAATTTTAGACAGACTAAGAATGATTAAGCTATAATGAGATGCTTGTTTTGGATCCAATCAACTCAGTGCTCGAGTGGGAACCTCGCACTGACTCATTACATCATTTCCAAAGGGTCCTGGACTTCAATCAAATGATTAGTTGGTCCAAATAACTCCATAACTTTCAATAAAAACTTAAATAAACTCAAAGGATTTCAGAAATGCTTAAAAAACAAGCTAAAGCGGCGCAGCCCTAAACCGGCACGCCTTAATGCGGCGCGGCCCCCCACCGCGCCGTATTAACATGTGACTCATGATTTCCTTTTTTTTCCTGGACCCATTCCCGGCGCACCTTTGACCGGCGCGCCCCATTCCCTGCGCGCCGTTTTAGCTGGTTATAAGGCCGCACTGGATTAACGCTTCACCTACGCTTTACCACGCCGGATTAACCCTTTTTACCTACTCTTTACCGCGCCGTGGAAGCTATCTCTCGCGCCGTTTCAGGTTTTTATGTCGTTCTAATCTCTCGTTCGCTCTCAGGGCAATTCTGGCCTCCCATGGTCGATATTGACTACCCTAATCAGCGGTAGATTAAGTAAGGCAAGGGCTGTTCATGCTCCGAATAACCTCTTTACCATGTTGACTATCATGTGTGTGAACACTTTGCTTTCGTCATCACCCTTGTGCTATCGTTTCCCTCTCTTCTGACGGGGATCAACGAATGTGATTGAGCATTGCTTACTGTCATAATTCTGTTTCCATGCTCAGTATAGTTATCATCATCATGCCTACATGCTTGCATAGACCCTCGGGTATATCGAATGGCGTTGACGGAAGGTTGGGTTACGCCCGATCGGAAGTTTCCGCTACGCGCGATGGTGGTCTTCGGACCTACGTCCTCCGCCATGCACCAAAGGTCTCTAATTCAATAAACCATGCCTCTCCTGCATGACAGATAGCCGCATCTCGTATGATTCCGTCATGTTAGTAACGTTGCATCCTTTATTCCGGCCTCGACAGCCCACTATCTCGGTAATTAATCAAAGGTGTTCCCTCCTCGTGGGGGATGTAATTAATGCCATAACCTTTATGGTATGGCGGACTGCTGGTCCCGACCGAACCTCACTTTCGCCGGACACGGGTCAGAATGAGCGCATAATAAACTCATCACTCACGTGACTGGCACACCCGCGTCGTCAACCAGTCAGTTAATTACCAGTTAGTTAATCGGTTGATCGACACGTGAAATAATAAATAAAATAAAAAAGGATACGCAAACACCTGGAGAGTCATAAAGGAAATCCATGCTGGGCCAGTCGGGGCAAACCAGGTAGGGCCGAAGATGAAGATTGAAATTAAAAAACTGGGCTATTACTGGCCGACAATGTTTGACGACTGCTACAAGCATGCTAAGTCATGTCTGAAGTGCCAAGAGCATGCAACGGTCCACAGAAGACCACCAACACAACTACATGTGACAGCACCCAGTTGGCCATTCGCTCAATGGGGAATAGATGTTGTGGGCCGATTGCCCCCATCCTCTTCGGGATGCAAATATATCCTGACAATAACGGAATATTTCTCTCACTGGGCGGAGGATGTAGCCCTAACGGAAGTAACAGGAGAAATCATGGCCCGATTTATTCGATGAAATGTAATATTCCGATTCGACATTGTTGGGTTCTGTGCGCCCCTCCTTGTCTTTGACAATGGTTTTGATGACTCCAATATATTATGTGTTTTGTGTAGAATGGCATCTTGATGATAAACATGCTCACATGTTGATATCTTTGATTTGCAGGTTTGGCATGCTTCGTGGAAGCAGTTTTTCTATTCAGGTTTGTAAGGGTCAACCCCATGGATCGACCCCTGGCGCTTTGAGCCTTGGTTCTCACTTTGCTATTCAGTTGGTTGCTTAATGATGATTCATAGGTTTATTAAATCTCATAATGTTTGAAATGTGTGAATTAAGCTCGGACTTCATTTGAACTTCTTAGTTGAACTCGGAACACTCAAATGGATTGCTTTCATCATGTGCATCGACATCACCATGTTTACTTTTTGATGCACTTCATACATGATGTTTTTCATTGGTGAAATTATGTTCTCATAGAAGGTCATAAGGCTCTTGAGCCTTGTCTCTTCTTCGGGATTTCAAGGACTCTTTCCTGGTGGGAAATGCTTGAGTTTTCGTGAGCACATCCCTTGGTTCTTCAAAAGTATCAATGGATGTTAGTCTAATTTGATGCTCTCATGCATATCATTCAAGTGTGGTTCATGGAGTTTTCATATTTTTCAAATCGATATTGTTTCTAGTGTTATCATGCATTCTGATGGTTGAGAATCTCATGTCAGGATATCATAATGTCTCTCACTGTGGGTTCTCAAATGGTTAGATTAATTGGCTTTGACTGCATTTGCTTTTCTGATTGATCAGATTGAGCTCAGCATACCTTGACTAAATCTAGAATCCTTGAGCTGGAAATGGGTAAAGATTTGCTTTAACGTTCTTAATTGCACGGACTGTGTTTATGTTTACACAGACCTTATTCATCATTCCACTGTCCTTGCTGCTCATTACATGGACTTGGTTGGTAATTGCACCGACCTAATTGATCTTTGCACCGACCTTCCTTGGCTGTTGCACAGACCTTGTTCTCCTATGCACCAACCCTGTCAAGGGTATTTCAATATGTGCACCAACCTAGTTGTATATTGCACCGACCTTGGTGTTCTTTGCACCGACCGTGTGCTCCATTGCACGGACCTTGGTCTGCATTGCATATACTTGTCCCTTGTATGGAAAGACTCTTTCAAAGATGAACTAGTTTAAGTGCTGGTTGATATTGACCTCAATGCTTTGGATCCAAGGTAAGAGTTTATGTTTAAATATATTTTGATTTGGCAAGATTGGGGTCAATCTATTTCTCATGTATGTGAGTTGATTTGGATCCATGTACAAGTGATACATGTCAATTTCGATGTACCTCACGACATGTTATTCACTTTGCTAAATCAAGTTTTCAAATGGGATTGAAACTGGTTTCTTCAAATGCATAGACTTATTTTTTATGTGGATTGACATCAAAATATTGCAGGTACATTCAGGCTTTAAATCCAATGGCTCCATGGTAAGATTCTATCTTTGAATTTGATTTATGGTTGCCATGAATGGGTTTGAAGTATTTTTCATCAATTGGGTTCACATGTGCCTTCATGCATATCTTTCCTGGTTTAACATGCTCTCTATAAATCTCGGTTTAACATGTTTGAATGCTGGTTTAAGTCCCTCATTGCATGCCATTTTATTGGCATATCATGTTTTTATTATAGGGGTTTAATCTTGGTTGAAGGCTTTAGGCCCTTCATTTTGATTTAATGTAGTTTTCCTTACTGTCAGGGAAAGTGTCGACTCAAGGAGTCGACACTTTCCAGCCAGCTTGCTGGATGGACACTGCTGGCTGCAATTGTCGACTCCTAGAGTCGACACTTACAAGCCGGAGGCCTGTTTTCAAAGAAAACAGAACCTCTGGTGAAAAGTGTCGACCCTATGAGTCGACACTTTCACCCGGGTCCTGTTTTTATATAACGGGATAGAACATGGTGAGAAAAGTGTCGACTCCATGAGTTGACACTTTCTCTGGTTCGTCCGGATCATGATTTTTGTATTGTTTACGAAATGCCCATTAAGGTGATCCGATGGCCTTGGCTTTTTACCCCAATAGCCTTAGGGCTTCTCCTATCTAGTGGGTGTTGATTTGGAGGGTTTTTGCATGGGCATTCATGTCTTTTGTAGTTGGTTTTCCTTCTTGCATAAGTAGCCACGAGTTTCCCACGATGGAAACTAATCCCTGTGCTAACATTGCTTCATTCATTGCAGGAAGGAAGAGGAGGGCGCCACCCCACCTGGAGGCGGAAGAAGAAGAAGAGGAGGACACCCAGAACGAGCCATTCTCTGCCGATCTGAAGCAGCTGGGAGCGAGGTCATCTAATCATTCTCCCTAGGGCGCCTTCTACGAGTATTGAGCGGCTTCCACTTCGCGGACAGATTCTTCGGCGCATCCCATCACTCCTTTGGACGGTTTTCACTGCAGATTTGAGGGGGATCCTTCTTCTCTCATCTCTATTTGTCTATTTCAGCATAAATAGTCGTTTGGGGGTTTATTATATATCTTCTCTTTTCATTAAACTAAGAATATGCTGTGTGTGGGCGGAGTTGTATCTCCGCATGTGTGGTGTTATTGTGGGGAAAGGCTCCCAGTGTTTAGTTGTGTGTGGATGGAGCTGTGACTCCGTGTGGTTGTCGTGTCCGGGGTACGTTCCCCGACCGTGTGTGTGTGTGCTGCAGTGGCAGTGTGTTGAGGCAAGGCCTCGTGCCGTCGTGCGTGTATTGCTGCGAAAGCAGCGTGTGTGTGGTTGGGGTTCATCCCCGTGTTGTTACGAAAGTAGCGTGTAGTGAAGCCTCACTCGGTTGGGTGAGGGGTGGGCGTAGGGAGCCCGTCGTGATCCCGAACCACCTAAAAATCTCGTGTTCCGTGTGAATGCCTGTGCGATTGACCATTTCTTCTATCTCCCTTCACAGGTCCGTTAAATAGATTTTTAATTCACTGCATCATCACACACTGGTACCTCCGTTATCTGTGTTAAGCGTGATTTCATTTTCTAGTTGCATTGGTAATTCGAGTGAGATCGGGAAGCTTGAGAGAATATCTTAATCTCACGATTGTTTAGGCCAATCAACGTAAGTTATTTCAATTCCATTGTGATTAGCCAAGAAAGTTTTTAAAATCCGCCATCTCGACAAGGGGGACAATTCAACCCCCCTTTTTGTCCGCCATCTTTTTGGGTCAACAATTGGTATCAGAGCCTAGTCTCTGATTTTTTTAGCGGACCTCACGGTCTAGGAGTAAAGATCATTTTCATGATGGCTAGCTTGAATTGTATTCCAGTTTTCAATTGTTTTGATTATGCTTCATGGCTAGGAAAATTTTGTGTTTGGATTTCTAATGTTGATCCGAAGCTTATGAGAGTAACCACTCATGGTCCACATGTTTTGCCTAAAAATGAGCTAAGATGGACCGATAAGCATAGAAAAATGAACTCTGAGAATGTTTATGCTTTTAATGCTCTTAAAGCTGCAATACGCATTGACAAATTTCCATTTGTTTCTGGTTGCAGATCTGCTAAAGAAATTTGGGATGGATTATGTTGGCCCGGTTAGGAGGCAATTGAGAGGGGGGTGAATTGATTGCCCACCCTTCTTGACAAATTCAAACTAAATTTAAACCAAACCACAGAGATAGTAAATTAGGCACTAAATCACGCTTGATTAAATTGCACAATTGAACTGCATACAAGCACTCACAACTTTCAACGCATGATGATATCACTCGGATAGCTATGATTGAACGGACAATCAATAGAACTCTCGTCTCTCCGACACACACTCGACAAATGAACGGATAAGAGAAAATGCAATCACACAAGCAAACCACGGCGCAACGATTTTTAGGCGGTTCGAACGCACCAAGTGCCGTCCTACGTCCACCCCTCTCACCTCGAGAGGTTTTCACTAACACGCTGCACGATGACAGCAACCACCACACACGGGCTCGACGGCCCACACACGTGGGTTCTTGCACGATGACGAGAAACCCCACACACACACTCGGAGCAAGCTCCGAAATCATTTAAAGATGAAAGTAGAATGGAAAATACAATGCCCAGTTCTGAGAATAACAATCTAAGCCCAAGATATAATGATAACAACCATGATCTTCCCCATAAATCCTTAAACAAGCTAGGAGAATAAAGAAGGTAGAAATAGAATGATGGAACCGAAGAATGGAAGCAGTCGGTGCAGAAAATATAGATGCCCGAAGCACCGGATGAAGAGGACGCCGACCGCGGCCTCCAGATCTAGACTTGGGCTCGAGAGGGGACGACCTCGGCGTAGCTTTCCTCCACCTTCAGTAGAATGGGAAGCTCTTCTTCTCTTGCAAAATAGATGAACTCGTTAGAATGCTCTCTTGGTTGTGTTCGATCGGAAGAAGGGGCGGCGTCTTATACACAAGGGATTGAAGGGCCAAAAGACTTAAAAGCTCTTCCCAAACCCTCATCTAAACTCATACAAAGTATAGTGGACGCCCTAAGGCCATTACAGTAATTAACCAAGCCAAGTGGATCCAAGATTAATGGGTTCAAAACAGATCAGGAAATCCCGATCAAAACATTCAAAAAAAGTGTCGACTCATGGAGTCGACTCTTTTTCATGAATGTTCTGCCCGAACATATAAAAACGAAACCCGTGAAACAAGTGTCAACCTATGGGGTCGACACTTTTTACCAAGTGTTCTGGCCTGTGAAATTCATAACATTCGTGGTGAAAAGTGTAGACTTCTGAGGTCGACACTTTTGCACGGAGGTTCTGATTTCACAGAATCAAACGAACTCACCTGAAAGTGTCGACCCACGAGGTTGACACTTTTTCCCTAGTGTTCTGAATAAGCAAATTTACAGAACCCTGGTGAAAGTGTCGACCCCATGGGTCGACACTTTCAGCAAGCGTATAAAAACCTTAAGGCACAGTAGAGTGTCCAAATAAGTGTCGACCTCATGGGTGGACACTTTTCCTGACAGATGGAAAAGCTTCATAAATCCGATTGAAACTTCACAATATATATACCAAGGTATCAAGATTAAACATTGTGCACTAATAACTCAGATATATACAAGGTAAAGGATGATTTCCACCCAGATCAGTCGATCCACATTGAAATCCTTTTTAACAAACATTCTCACCATTTGGCCTTCAAGCTTTGAGTGTAGTCTCACGATAAACCTGTATTTTCCAGATTTGAACCATTACCCTTTCATCCACTTTGTGAACAACCTACAAATATGTTCTTACCATCATTTCCAAGATTTGAGACTCAGTTCCACATCGAACCTGCACAATACAGATTGCCATTAAACTCAATCTCAACCCAAGCAAATGAAATTCTCAACTCAATCCATATCTTGTAGATTAAACAATGCATCCATTCAATCTTCAAACAAAGCATGTGGCTGCTTTATCCATCTAATTCAATCAACAATGTTAGACCAAACCAAAGCTACTCATTCAAGATTTAGAATTTGAAATTCATTCAACATTCAAGCTTCCTCTTTAACACAACTCAATTGATTGAACAGACATATTTTCATGCAAAGCCTACATTTATCAAGCATCAATCAATGCAAATCATGCAACTCCATCATTCATCAACTCTCAATAATTCAAATCACATAAGCCAAATGCAAGACATTTTCTATCAAGATCTTCGTCAAAACAAACCGGGGCACAACAATCTCACCCTTTTTGACGAAGATAAAACCCATTAAGAAAACACAATAATTTGCATGTTAACTACAACTGTTTTTAATTTCAAGACAAGTCTAGCGTTCAGATCAGTAGAAGCAAGCAACACAAAGCATGCAAAACATGCAAACATGACTCCACTTTTTTCCAAAAACACAAAAAACAACATTTATTTCTCCCCCTTTTTGTCAGAGTCAAATAGGGGATTATTAAAACTATAAATAGATGGAAGTTAAGCCTCAATATTTACAGTTAACTCAATGAGATGCATATGAAACGCAAGAAATGAGTAGTCAAGCACATGTGCATTCATTATTGTAAGTAATAGCAAGCATGTTCTAGGAACATGATAGGAAATATGCGAGAGACAGAGAACATGATATCCATGTGCAATAGTAAAAGGGTTGTGCTTACAAGCAGTGGTACTACATTACTCATGAGATATGACTGATTCAAAATGTACATTCTAACAATCACTCCCTAGATGGCTAGGTGAAGTGTGAGCAATGAAATCTAAGCAATATGGATGTTCAGATTTTCTAAGGAACATAAATTGAGACTTTTCTTCCCTACATTTCCACACTCTGTGCTCGACTTTTGGTATCTTTGCACGACCCCAAAATTATTTTCTATAAATTTTTTTGCTATTTAAATAACATCATGACTAACCTTTTGACGCGAAGCATACCCTTTATCTCAAGGGTAATTCCCGATTACTCAGTGTCATCATTTATTATGACTTGGATGAGACACTTTCTGATGCGAGTTTCCTCCTTTATTTCAGGGGGGATTCCCGATATACTCGATGTCAAATCACACTTATTCATTTTTGGTAGGGTTGACAGTTTTTTCCTCACGAGTCACGTGATTTCTATGTAGGGGCTCAAGTGTCCTAAAGTGTGTTGAGTGGAATAAGTGAAATCCTTATTGACTAGAATCATTAAGCTCATCAGTGCAAGTGGTGTGAGAGATTGCATGGAATGTAAGAGATGAATTAGCCAATTCATAGTGATGTATCCCCTTAAGTGTATGCACAGTTCTAACAAGAACCTCCCCCTTAATATGTGCCATGTAAAAACATGTCTAAGTCAAAGCATTTTTATTTATCAAGGGTGTAAGGCCATAGGAGATATCAACTGAAAGGTGTGTAATTTATATACACTCAAGCATGTCAAAATGGTGTTTTCAAGCAATTTGATTACCGGTACGTGACGGAGAACATAGGTCCGAAGACCATACTCACGCATAACGAAAGCTTCTAGGTGGACTTGATCCACCTTTCCACTGACGCCATTTTATATACCGGTGAATCATGACATTCATGCACAAGTATATGAAGTATGTGCATTTATGTACATGCGGATGCAAAAAGATAAAAGCATGTTTGAAAAGCAAGTTATTATTTTCTGTGATATGCACAAAAGACAAAGTCTAAAGAAGTAAAGGCCATAAAAGGACTTATTATGTGCAAAAGATAAAGCAATATGAACAATTTCTTTATGAAAAAGGTGAAAAGTGTGTATGTACAATTAAGCTCAAAAGATTTAAGTATCTAACTTGCACACTCCTAATTCTCTCCTCAGAAAATAAAATTGTTCAGAATTTAAAGGTTTTGTAAATATATCAGCAAGTTGGTGTTTTGTGTCAACAAAAATAAGTTCAAAATCACCTTTATTTATATGATCTCGTATAAAATGATGTCTAACTTCTATGTGCTTAGTGCGGAAATGTTGGACATGATTTTTGGACAAGTTTATTGCAGAAGTGTTGTCACACATTATGGGAGTATTTTTTAAATAAAAACCAAAATCCAGCAATTGATGTTGGATCCAAAGCACTTGAGCCGCACAACTATCGGCAGCCACATATTCTGCTTCGGCAGTTGATAAAGCCACACAATGCTGTTTCTTTGAGGCCCATGAAACCATGCAGCACCTAAGAAACTGACAGTGACTGCTTGTGCTTTTTCGATCTATTTTATAACTAGCATAATCAGAGTCAGTGAAAGCATGTAAATCAAATGAATTATTTCTAGGATACCACAAACCAAGGTCAAGACTACCATTCAAATACCTGAAGATCCTTTTTGCGGCCGCTAAATAGGAGTCCCTGGGACAAGACTGGTATCTTGCACAGAGACAAACGCTAAAGTGTATGTCAGGCCTACTAGCAGTCAGGTAAAGCAAGGATCCTATCATGCCCCTGAAAAGTTTTTGATCGATTTTGTTACCTTTTTCTTCCTCCATTTTCTGTGAGGTGGACATAGGTGTTACAAAAGGCTTGGCAGTCTCAAGTTGGAATTTCTTTATGATTTCTTGTGTGTACTTCTTCTGGTTGATAATAATGCCATCGTCCAGTTGCTTTATTTGCAATCCCAAGAAGAAGTTGAGCTCTCCCATCAAGCTCATCTCGAACTCCCCCTGCATAAGTTGGACAAATTCATCATTCATTTTTGAGTTTGAGGCTCTAAAAATTATATCGTCTATATAAACTTGAACGATTAATGAATGTTATCACAAGTTTTTGTAAATAAAGTCTGATCTATGTTACCTCGTTTGAAGCCATTTTCAATAAGAAATGAGCTTAATCTATCATACCATACCCTGGGAGCCTGTTTCAAACCATATAGTGCCTTGTCCAATTTGAAGACGTGGTCCGAGAATCTTTCATCTTCAAAGTCTGGTGGTTGCTCCACGTACACTTCTTCCTTGATCACTCCGTTGAGGAAGGCACTCTTCACGTCCATTTGAAACAATTTAATGTTCCTATGATAAGCATAAACAAGTAATATTCTAACTGCTTCTAATCTAGTCACAGGTGCAAACGATTCATCAAAATCAATACCAAATTCTTGAGAGTAGCCCTTGGCTACTAATCTTACCTTATTCCTCACAACCATCCCATCTTCACTAAGTTTGTTTTGGAAAACCCACTTAGTTCCAATAATAGGATGGTCATCAGGTCGGGGCATGAGGAACCACACCCGATTCCTTTGGAATTGGTGTAGCTCTTCTTGCATGGCGAGAACCCAAGAATTGTCATTCAGAGCATCATCTAAAGACTTAGGCTCAATGCTCGAAAGTAAAGCTAAGTTATCATGAATTTCTGCTTCCCTCATTGAAGCCCATGTTCGAATTCCTTCATCCACACCGCCAATCACGTTCTCCAATGGATGGTCCTTGTGCGTGGTCCATTGGTGTGGAAGGTTCGGATGTTGCTCTTGTTCCACTTCCTCCTCTTGTTCCTTTTCTTCCTCTTAATTTGCTGCCTTACCCTATTTGCTCGACTCTCCCTTTTCAACTTCACCCTCACCTGTAATAAGAAAATGATCATCATTTGATTTTCTCATTGTAAACTCATCAACAACAACATGTGGACTTTCCTCAACAACAAGTGTTCTAGTGTTATAAACACGGTAAGCTCTAGATGATAGAGAATACCCGAGGAAAATCCCTTTATCACTCTTTGCATCAAATTTTTTGAGATTATCTTTTCTATTGTTCAAAATGTAACATATTGAATCAAATGCCTTAAAGTGAGATATGTTGGGTTTCCTACCTTTGTAAAGCTCGTATGGAGTTTTCTGAAAAATTGGTCTTACCATAGCTCGATTTGTGATGTAGCAGGAGGTGTTTACTGTCTCTGCCTATAAGTATCGTGGAAGACCGTTCTCCGCAAGCATGGTATGCGACATCTCCACGAGCGTCCTATTTTTCTTTTCGACCACGCCATTCTGTTGTGGGGTTCTTGGTGAAGAGAACTGATGCTCGTACCCCTTCTTCCTACAAAAAGTATCAAACTCATGATTTTCAAATTCCTTTCCGTGGTCACTTTGAATTTTCTAAATTGTATATCCTTTTTCATTCTGAATTTTAGTGCAAAAATCAATGAACTCATTGCAAGCATCACTTTTATTTGCTAGATATAGAACCCATGCATATCGTGAGAAATCATCGACAATCATGAAACCATAAAGCTTCCCTCCAAGACTACGAGTCTTCGTGGGACCAAATAAATCCAGATGCAACAATTGAAGGGGTTTATCTATTGAAACAATATTTTTGCATTTAAAAGATGTGATGGTTTGTTTTCCCTTATTACATGCTTCACATATCTTTGAAGTTTCAAAATTCAATTTAGGAAGACCTCTGACTAAATCATGACGGTTCAACTTCGTAATGACATTAAAACTGGCATGCCCAAGGCGGCGATGCCACAACCAAACATCTTCACTTTTATTGGCAACTAAACAGAGTTTCTTAGATGCAAGCTCATCAAAATCAACTTGATAGGTGTTGTTACATCTCACTCCTGTGAACTTAATTTTCTGTGTGTTAGCAGCAATGAGTGACTTACATCTCACTATCATTTTGTGTGTTAGCAAAAATACAGCTCATCAAAATACAGACTCAAAAATCACTTTGTGACCCTTGTCACAGAGTTGACTTACACTAAGCAAATTGTGGTGAAGACTTCTGACAAGTGAAACATCCTCAATGCAATGCTTAGGGTCCTTACCAATTCTCTCGATTCCGATTATCTTACCCTTGTCCTATCCTCCAAAAATTACCGTACTGCTGTTCTTTTCAGCAAGGTCTGCAAAGAGGTGTTTATTTCCCGTCATGTGCCTGGAGCATCCGCTGTCCAGGTACCATTTATTCTCTCCCGCCTTCATTCATACCTGAACCAATTAGCAACCATGCTCATTTTGATTTGGGTACCCAAGCAAGCTTGGGTCCCTTCATGTTAGCATTCGCAAAGGATTCATGGTATCTAATGAAAAACATTTCATCATCGTATTGCATGAGTTGGCATATATACATATCATGCCCTATCTTCCAACAGTAAAAACATGTGGGTCTTTTCCTACCAAGATTTCTTCTTTTATTTACATTCCTAAAGGTTGAGGGGAACCTAGAATTAACAGTTGGTTTTTCAAGGTGTGTGTGTGAACATTCTCCTTGACAAGATGAATTCTTAACATCATATTGAACATGATTCTTGTTGCCATGCATTGTACTTGGATTCTTCTCAATTTGTTTTCCTTTTGCATTTTTCGCCTTTTCAAGTTTAATGACAAAACTCTCATTCTTGCCTTTCAATTTTTCTTTCTCTTTCTCACATTTAGTCAGTTTAACATGCAACTCTTCCAATTCTTTGTTCAAGAGGTCATGCCTTCCTTGGATTTCATCTTTAAGTTCAGAAATTACCTGTTCACTATCGCTTTTCTCCATTAGACACATTATCTTCACAAGTTCTTCAATGTCTTGCTCCTCATCATCGATCGTGGGCTCATCTTCATCTTTGTCGCTCCACGTCGCCTTCATGGCTTTCGCCTTCTTGCCCTTGACGATTTTCCCTTTCTTCTTTTGCAGCTCGGGACATTCTCCTCGCATGTGCCCTGCTTTCTTGCATTCATAACATATAATCTCGGCGGCCTTGGATGGTTCATTTCATTGCTTGGCTGCCTCTTTCCTTTCCTGAATTTCTCGCCAAACCGTCTTCTTTGGCGCAGGAATTGTCTTACTTTCCTCGTCAGCATAGCAACTTCTTCAACATCGGTGGTTCCCAATGATTCCTCTTCGCTCGAGACACTTTCGGGAGTGCTTTTAAAGCGATTGGCCTTTTCTTCTTTGGATCCTCTTCCGCTCTCTTTATCACATTGATCTCATAGGTCATTAGTGACCCTATGAGTGCATCCACGGTGAGCGTTGACAAATCCTTTGAGTCCTCTATTACGGTCACCTTGGTGTCCCAGCTCGGTGATAGTGACCTCAACACCTTCCGTACCAATTCCTTATTTGTGAACTCTCTCCCGAGTGATTTCAATCCATTTGTAATCTCCATGAGACGTGCGAACATCTCAGAGATATTTTCTTCATTCTTCATTCGAAACAGCTCGTAATCACGGGTCAACATATTCACTTTCGTCTCCTTAACTTTTGTGGTACCTTCGTAGATAAGCTTGAGCTTGTCCCACATTTCCTTTGCGCTGCTGCACATGGAGACACGAGCATACTCGTTAGGGTGAATAGCACACTAAATTATGTTTAAAGCATTAAAGTTTACAGTGGCTTTCTTAATAGCATCATCGTCCCACATGTCCTCATCAGGGTGTACAACATACGGATCATTCCTAATAATAGTCCATATTTCATAACTTTGAGCACGGAGGAACATGGTCATCTTGTTCTTCCAGTAAGGGTAATTACTGCCATCGAAGAAAGGTGGCCGTTGAATAGAATGCCCTTCGGGCATTAACCCCTTGTTGAGATTGTTGGCCATTCCTAACAGATCACTCTTAAACCGCTAGGTTTCTAGAAAACAGAGCCGAGGCTCTGATACCAATTATTGGCCCGGTTAGGAGGTAATTGAGAGGGGGGTGAATTGATTGCCCACCCTTCAAGACAAATTCAAACTAAATTTAAACCAAACCACATAGATAGTAAATTAGGCACTAAATCACGCTTGATTAAATTGCACAGTTGAACTGCATACAAGCACTTACAACTTTCAACGCATGATGATATCACTCGGATAGCTATGATTGAACGGACAATCAATAGAACTCTCGTCTCACCGACACACACTCGACAAATGAACAGATAAGAGAAAATGCAATCACTCAAGCAAACCATGGCGCAGTGATTTTTAGGTGGTTCGGACTCACCAAGTGCCGTCCTACGTCCACCCCTCTCACCTCGAGAGGTTTTCACTAACACGCTGCATGACGGCAGCAACCACCACACACGGGCTCGACGGCCCACACACGTGGGTTCTCGCACGACGATGAGAAACCCCACACACACACTCGGAGCAAGCTCTGAAATCGTCTAAAGATGAAAGTAGAATGGGAAATACAATGCCCAGTTCTGAGAATAACAATCTAAGCCCAAGATATAATGATAACAACCATGATCTTCCCCATAAATCCTTAAACAAGCTAGGAGAATAAAGAAGGTAGCAATAGAGCGATGGAACCGAAGAATGGAAGTAGCTGGCGTAGAAAATATGGACACCCGAAGCACCGGATGAAGAGGACATCGACTGTTACGACCCGAGATCCGGATATCGGGAGGAGCCCGATACCATTCGAATCCCGGCCCGCCGCCCACGAGCTGGGAGGGCTCGGAAGGGCTAAAAAGGAGTGTGGAGGTACAAAGAAATAGGAAATAAAGCAGGACAATTCAACAATTAACAGAATTAAACAACTACAGCTGTAATAGAGTCCAGTCCAACAGAAAGTACAGTCTAAAGCAGTAAAAACGTACCACATGCCAAGTGAACACTCGGCCCGACAAGCTGGCAACTAAGAACCTCCGCACAGCACCCTCGAACCTCGAGGCAGAACCGCCGCACCTGAAACGCAGGGGTGAGCCTCCTGTCACTGGCCCAGTAGGGATCCCGCGGAACCCCAACTGAGAAACAACGGCAGAAGGAAAGCTACGCTAGTAAGACAGCAACGGAAAGAAGTAACTACGAAAGCACGAAAGTAACTACGGTGGCCGGCACAACCTCGGCACTACAGCTACTCCTACTGTACCAGAACACACCCCAGACTCACGGCCAAGGGCTACCAAACTACACTAGAACCAGTATCACGGTATAAAAATCGACACACGTGCCACGGCGAGACAACTGAAACTCAACGGTCAACGCGACAAAAAACCCGAAGGTCGAAGTCACGAGACTGACAGTCTGTCACTCTCTGTCCAGAACAGGAGTACCTCCCACTAGAATAATGACCGGATGCATCCCTTGACGTCTTACACCGCGTCACAAGTGTCTAGCTACGACGCCCTAGGCGTGAGACTCAGACACACATAGTAACCAGTACCACAACAAGGACTAGCTGGGGTCACGCTCGTCAGTGCGTGTCCTAAGCCCCAAACTACGTGTGCACATACAGACCATCTGCTCTAGGTCGGGTCCTCTAGCTGGTTTTTCCCCCCACCGGACTCCGGTGGCAAAGGCAAGGGGCCGACGGAAACCAGCTTAAAAACTGCGTCTCACTAGGTCACGCTCTCCACCACTCCCAGGTGGGTCCGCACACGCGTGCGCAGGAAGCTACGACTAGTGGAGGATCACTGAGAGAGTAGACTCTCAAGACAATGGAAAATAACGTCCGAACTTGACGAAGTACGGGGACCGTCCCACGTACCAGCACCATCGCACGGTGACCACGGTCGGAGAAGAAACGGACGCACCGCCAACGGCCAAACACATGACCCACTCGGGGATCATCTTCCAGGAAGACTCACGACATGCGGGGGAACTCCACCGCACACACACCGATACACGGTGACTCGATCAAGCGAGAACACAGAAACTCGAAACGCCTGGGGTCACCCGGACCCACCAAGCCCACGGGCACACTTATCGAGGTAACATGGCACCTCCAGACACCCCTAAACACGGACACGAAACCCACAGGGTGTCCGGGACACACACGGCCCAAGGGGAGCATGATTAGCCGCAACCCACCCGCCCCGGGTAGCCCGGCTGCTCACCTCCATGAACGCGCTATATGTCCATAGCGCGTTCAAACAGAACGCGCTATACACCTATAGCGCAACAAGTCAGATCGCGCTATAGGCCCACAGCGCGACTGCACAAATCACGCTAGGGCCACCTAGCGCGACAAAACAGAACGCGCTAGGGACCCCTAGCGCGACCAAGAAGAATGCGCTAGGACCCCATAGCGCGACAGCAACCGCCTTACTATTCATCTTCTCCGATGAATGCGCCCCGTTGGGACAGCGCGACCATCAAGAATGCGCTAGCCGAGGCTAGTGCGTTCTCAGTCCGCGCCCGAAAATAGTGGAAACCGCGGGAAAAACCATTCCACGCCCCATTCACCCCCAGGTGAAGGGGAAACAAAATGGAAAACATTCCCCAAGCCCCTAGGCATGCATCTAAACCCCTGGATCGCCCAAAAACACGGTAAAACGGAAGATCCGGCTCACACCCCAAAAATATGCATTTTCTCCAAATTGCCCCGTTTAGCCCGCTCGGCTCAGCACGGCCTACAAAACTCGCAGGAAATGAAGTACGCGGGTTGAGGGTCCATCTCCCTACCTCCACCGAAGATTCGACACGCCGTGGACGCCGATCCACGAAGAAACGCCATTTAAACCCTCACCGGTTCACGATCCCACGAACCGCCTCCACCATCGCGATCCTCGTCCCGTACCCGTCGCTCCACGCCCCACGAGCCACGCCGCCCCGCCCTCGCCGCCTCCGTTGGCCGCCCGGAGTGAGAGGGGGAGAGGAGGGAACGTGAGAGAAGAGAGAGGGAGGGAAGAGAGAAATGAGAGGGGAGAGAGAGAAAATGTTAGATATAGAAAATCCAAAAATTCTCAAAAATACCAAAAAATAGAAAATCACGTTTCCGCGATCCTCAGAACACACCGATCGCAACGGTACCACTCGCGCCCTGGTGAACATCCCGGTTCACCCGTAACGAGGTTCCGGAGGAATTATCGAAACATACACCGGGAATCGGAAAACACACGCGGAAAAGCCACGGAATGCTTCCGGGCCTCCGCAACAACTCCGGATCGTGCCGATCCGAACATGAAAGATGTCCGAAACGAAATTTCGGACACAACAGAGTCGGACACTCCAAGAAACCAGATCCGGGATCCATGAACAAGGGTCCAAAAAATTCGGGGCATTACAGCCCTCCCCCCCTTAAAGGAATTTCGTCCTCGAAATTCAAGACCTAGCACAAAGTCATAGGGGAAGAACACTGAACCAACTGACAACGCTGTCAGAGCCCTAGCATAGAAAATCTCGATTCTCACGAAACCACCGATCCTGAGGGACACAGCCAGACTTACAATCACAACCAACACCTCGCTCCGCGCGTCGTGCACACCGGCCAACAGAGCAGGCATATACCAGAGGACACGGTCCAGCATCACCTCAGACACCTCGAAAACCAACATGCACCGCTGCCACCATCTCGCCCATCGAGGAAACACACCCTCGACACGAGAAACAGCTACCGTTCCATCTAATGGTCGGCAGACAAAACACACATCAACTTCACAACTAGCTGACCGGTCGCACACCCTTCTCAAGGGAACAACCAGAACATAGCCTCCACCAGCTCACGCAGCCATCTCAGCAGACTGCAACCAGAACAACAGCTTAGCACCGAGAGTCACCTTAGCGCTGAGAGTCACCTCAACCCAGATCCCGTCCGGAAAGGCACATCTCGGAAATAGCCACCCTAGGTCTTGTTAGCACACGACTGTTGCCACGCTCGAGCCCCAACAACCAGCATCTTCTGTCTCTGAAAAGACCATCCGCTGGTCACCAGACATTTGTCAACAGGAAACCTCCGCTTGCTCAGGTTCTTCCTTCTTTCCTGGTCCTCCACCAGATCCGAAGGGAACATTCCAAACCTCGACAAGCCATCCGTTGACTCTCGCACAGACCACCACAACGCCAACCATCTGCAACTCCGCAGACTCTGATCCTCTGCACCTCGGGAACCACAACACCAACCGCAAATCTCAAAACACCGCCCAGCTGGCACTCGTCCTTCTGGAACAGCGCCAACACCCTTACACATCAGGGAACGGGCAACGCTTCTCATAGGCAACCACCTTGCCAAAACGCGGGACGCGTCTTGCACGGACATCATGGCACACCGAGGCCAACCAATCCGGACAGGCAATGCAAGATGACGAACCTTAGCCAAACACGATTCTCTCCAACCAAAGGAGAACCCAATCACACCTCCAACCAATGGAAGGAAAACTCCACACTCGACCTGACCTCGAGCCTCGCGCATGCTAGGAACAGCACCTTCCAGCATCAAGAAAACCATAACCACGTCAGGTCAGCGCCTCCGACACACTCAGCAAGTGTCACGTCGGACCATGATCACAACATCTCTCGATGCACCATCGCTCCAATTCCCTGAACGCGGCACCACAGCAACACACCCGCCGGCAACCTCTGCCCAACGCAACACAACCAGGGCCACCACCCAAGGGAGAAAGCTCTCAACCTCGATCCGCAAACCCCACGCTGGCACGAAAGTCGCAAACAGCAACCACCCTCACTGCACCGCACAGCGCACTCAAACTCTCAAGCGAGAAACAAAGTGGAAAACATGCACGAAACCCTATGCCAACTGCTGACTGTACTGGACCATACGGACTCTGATCACTGTAATATCTCGAATTCCCATGTACGTCCACAACCACGCTCTGATACCAACTGTGACGACCCGAGATCCGGATACCGGGAGGTGCCCGATACCATTCGAATCCCAGCCCGCCGCCCACGAGCCGGGAGGGCTCGGAAGGGCTAAAAAGGAGTGTGGAGGTACAAAGAAATAGGAAATAAAGCAGGACAATTCAAAAATTAACAGAATTAAACAACTACAGCTGCAACAGAGTCCAGTCCAACAGAAAGTACAGTCTAAAGTAGTAAAAATGTACCACATGCCAAGTGAACACTCGGCCTGGCAAGCTGGCAACTAAGAACCTCCGCATAGCACCCTCGAACCTCGAGGCAGAACCGCCGCACCTGAAATGCAGGGGTGAGCCTCCTGTCACTGGCCCAGTAGGGATCCCGCGGAACCCCAACTGAGAAACAACGGCAGAAGGAAAGCTACGCTAGCAAGACAGCAACTGAAAGAAGTAACTACGAAAGCAGGAAAGTAACTACGGTGGCCGGTAAAACCTCGGCACTACAGCTACTCCTACTGTACCATAAGACACCCCAGACTCACGGCCAAGGGCTACCAAACTACACTAGAACCAGTCACACGGTACAAAAATCGACACACGTGCCACGGCGAGACAATTGAAACTCAACGGTCAACGCGAAAAAAAACCCGAAGGTCGAAGTCACGCGACTGACAGTCTGTCACTCTCTGTCCAGAACAGGAGTACCTCCCACTAGAAGAACGACCAGATGCGTCCCCTAACGTCTTACACCGCATCACAAGTGTCTAGCTACGATGCCCTAGGCGTGAGACTCAGACACACACTGTAACCAGTACCACAACAAGCACTAGCTGGGGTCACGCTCGTCAGCGCATGTCCTAAGCCCCACACTACGTGTGCACGCACAGACCATCTGCTCTAGGTCGGGTCCTCTAGCTGGTTTTCCCCCCCACCAGACTCTGGTTGCAAAGGCAAGGGGCCGATGGAAACCAGCCTCAAAATCGCGTCTCACCGGGTCGCGCTCTCCACCACTCCCAGGTGGGTCCGCACATGCGTGCGCAGGAAGCTACGACTAGTGGAGGATCACTGAGAGAGTAGAGTCTCAAGACAACAGAAAACAACGTCCAAACCTGACGAAGTACGGGGACCGTCCCACGTACCAGCACCATCGCACGGTGACCACGGTCGGAGAAGAAACAGACGCACCGCCAATGGCCAAACACATGACCCACTCGGGGATCATCTTCCAGGAAGACTCACGACATGCGGGGGAACTCCACCGCACACACACCGATACACGGTTACTCCATCGAGCGAGAACATGGAAACTCAAAACGCCTGGGGTCACCCGGACCCACCAAGCCCACGGGCACGCTTATCGAGGTAACACGGCACCTCCAGACACCCCTAAACACGGACACGAAACCCACGGGGTGTCCGGGACACACACGGCCCAAGGGGAGCACGATCAGCCGCAAACCACCCGCCCCGGGTAGCCCGGCTGCTCACCTCCATGAACGCGCTATAGGTCCATAGCGCGTTCAAACAGAACGCGCTATACACCTATAGCACGACAAGTCAGATCGCGCTATAGGCCCACAGCGCGACTGCACAAATCGCGCTAGGGCCACCTATCGCGACAAAACATAACGTGCTAGGGACCCCTAGTGCGACCAAGAAGAACGCGCTAGGACCCCATAGCGCTACAGCAACCGCCTTACTTTTCATCTTCTCCGATGAACGCGCCCCGTCGGGGCAGCGCGACCATCAAGAACGTGCTAGCCGAGGCTAGCGCGTTCTCAGTCCGCGCCCGAAAATGGTGGAAACCGCGGGAAAAACCATTCCACGCCCCGTTCACCCCCAGGTGAAGGGGAAACAAAAGGGAAAACATTCCCCAAGCCCCTAGGCATGCATCTAAACCCCTGGATCGCCCAAAAACACGGTAAAACGGAAGATCCGGCTCACACCCCAAAAACATGCATTTTCTCCAAATTGCCCCGTTTAGCCCGCTCGGCTCACCACGGCCTACAAAACTCGTGGGAAATGAAGTACGCGGGTTGAGGGTCCATCTCCCTACCTCCACTGATGATTCGACGCGCCGTGGACGCCGATCCACGAAGAAACGCCATTTAAACCCTCGCCGGTTCACGATCCCACGAACCGCCTCCACCATCGCGATCCTCGTCCCGTACCCATCGCTCCACGCCCCACGAGCCACGCCGCCCCGCCCTTGCCGCGTCCGTCGGCCGCCCGGAGTGAGAGGGGGAGAGGAGGGAACTTGAGAGAAGAGAGAGGGAGGGAAGAGAGAAATGAGAGGGGAGAGAGAGAAAAGGTTAGATATAGAAAATCCAAAAATTCTTAAAAATACCAAAAAATAGAAAATCACGTTTCTGCGATCCTCGGAACACACCGATCGCAACGGTACCAGTCGCGCCCTGGTGAACAGCCCGGTTCACCCGTAACGAGGTTCCGAAGGAATTACCGAAACACACACTGGGAATCGGAAAGCACACGCAGAAACGCCGCGGAACGTTTCCGGACCTCCGCAACAACTCCGGATCGCGCCGATCCGAACACGAAAGATGTCCGAAATGAAATTTCGGACACAACGGAGTCGGACACTCCAAGAAACTAGATCCTGGATCCATGAACAAGGATCCAAGAAATCCGGGACATTACATTGACCGCGGCCTCCAGATCTTGACTTGGGCTCGAGAGGGGACGACCTCGGCGTAGCTTTCCTCCACCTTCAGCAGAATGGGAAGCTCCTTCTTCTCCTGCAAAATAGATGAACTCGTTAGAATGCTCTCTTGGTTGTGTTTGATCGGAAGAAGGGGCGGCATCTTATACACAAGGGATTGAAGGGCCAAAAGACTTAAAAGCCCTTCCCAAACCCTCATCTAAACTCATACAAAGTATAGTGGACGCCCTAATGCCATTACAGTAATTAACCAAGCCAAGTGGATCCAATATTAATGGGTTCGAAACAGATCCGAAAATCCCGATCGGAACATTCAGAAAAAGTGTCGACTCATGGAGTCGACTCTTTTTCATGAACGTTCTGCCAGAACATATAAAAATGAAACCCGTGAAACAAGTGTCGACCTATGGGGTCGACACTTTTTACCAAGTGTTCTGGCCTGTGAAATTCATAACATTCGTGGTGAAAAGTGTCGACTTCTGAGGTCGACACTTTTGCACGGTGGTTCTGATTTCACAGAATCAAACGAACTCACCTGAAAGTGTCGACCCACGAGGTTGACACTTTTTCCCGAGTGTTCTGAATAAGCAAATTTACAGAACCCTGGTGAAAGTGTCGACCCCATGGGTCGACACTTTCTGCCAGCGTATAAAAACCTTAACGCACAGCAGAGTGTCCAAATAAGTGTCGACCTCATGGGTCGACACTTTTCCTGACAGATGGAAAAGCTTCATAAATCCGATTGAAACTTCACAATATATATACCAAGGTATCAAGATTAAACATTGTGCACTGATAACTCAGATATATACAAGGTAAAGCATGATTTCCACCCAGATCAGTCGATCCACATTGAAATCCTTTTTAACAAACATTCTCACCATTTGGCCTTCAAGCTTTGAGTGTAGTTTCACAATAAACCTGTATTTTCCAGATTTGAACCATTACCCTTTCATCCACTTTGTGAAGAACCTACAAATATGTTCTTAGCATCATTTCCAAGATTGGAGACTCAATTCCACATCGAACCTACACCATATAGATTGCCATTAAACTCAATCTCAACCCAACAAATGAAATTCTCAAATCAATCCATATCATGTAGATTAATCAATGCATCCATTCAATCTTCAAACAAAGCATGTGGCTGCTTTTTCCATCCAATTCAATCGACAATGTTAGACCAAACCAAAGCTACTCATTCAAGATTTAGAATTTGAATTCATTCAACATTCAAGCTTCCTCTTTAGCACAACTCAATTGATTGAACAAACATATTTTCATGCAAAGCCTACATTTATCAAGCATCAATCAATGCAAATCATGCAACTCCATCATTCATCAACTCTCAATTAATTCAAATCACATAAGCCAAATTCAAGACATTTTCTATCAAGATCTTCATCAAAACAAATCGGGGCACAACAGGCTAAGCGAAGCCCAAGAAGAATACCGAAATGGTTAGTGCCTCGTGGCAAGAAATAGTGATAGGCAAAGCAATGAAACCTCTGAGGTAAATCCTAACTCCGATTCTGATGATGATGATGAATTGAGCTATGATGAACTGTTGAATGCCTATGATGAACTGTTTGTTAGATATAAGACAATAAAATCTGAAAACAGGAAATTGAAAAAGAAATATGACAACTCTTCATGTGCAAAATGCACCGAGTTTGAAAGGTTAGTTGAGTCTCACATGCTTTATGATGAAGAACTCAAAGAAATGATTGCAAACCTTAGATCTGAAAATAAATCCTTGTTGGATAAAATTTCAAAATTTCAACAAATAGAGAAAGATAATGGGAAGCTGAAAATGTTGAACTCCGCCATATCTGAAAAACTGCTTCTTCTGGAAAAAGGAAAAGCTACTCTGAATGCTGACAAGTCTGAAAAGCTGAAGGAACTCAGAAAGGAAATAGAAAACTTTAGGAATTTGAATGATAAATTTGAATCCAATGAAACCATGAATGCCATGACTAATGGAAAAGTGAGCCTTCAAAAGAATGAACCTGAACATGCCTCCATGATTGAAAATTCATTTGAAAAACTGCAGAATGAAAAGCTTGCTAAATAAATTGATAACTTGAAAGATCAAAATAGTATGCTGGCTGATAAAATGCACATGTTTGAAAAAGGAAAACATGTTGTTGTTGATGACTATGAAAATCTTCATGCTATGGAACAAGAGATTGCAAGTTATAAAACCGTTAACTCTTTGTTGAATGAGAAGCTTGCTCTGTGCGAAAAAGAAATTGTTAAATCTGAATTGCATATTTCATCATTGGAAAATGAGATCAAGAATTTGAATGAGTCCGTGTGCTAATGTGATAATGAAAATCAAAAAGAGAAAAATGGCATAGATCAATCTTGTATGCATGAAAAACTTCCATCTGTTAAACATATTCATGCTTCAAGAAAAAGGAGGAATGTTTCATGCTATTGCTGCGGGAAATTTGGTCATGACATGTATGACTGCTTATTAATGAAATTTGATGATGATGAAGTATTGAAGTCACAAATGAAAACTGTTGATGAGTCTAACAATCTTGAAAAACCAATGAAGAAAAACTTCAATGCTCATTGTTATTATTGTGGAATACATGGTCATGTCTTTGAAAATTGTTTCATGAAGAAAAATGATGATGAATGGTTTGCTAAAAAGAACTTTTCATGTCATTACTGTGGCAGTTTTGGAAATGTAATGAATGATTATTGCGTAATGAAAAATGATGACAATTGGTTTTTGAAAAGAAAATCTTCTCATTATTTTTACTGTGGCCTAAATGGACATTCAATGGATGATTGTACTATGATGAGGGCCAATGATGAATGGTATGAAAGGAAAAATAAGAAGAATACTTTTACTTATGTTAGAGCTAACCCCTCGGGACCCAATATGGCTTGGGTACCCAAAATCTCGAAAGGAGAAATATGTTTTGCAGGGGCGCCTTGAGGCCAAGGAAAGTCAATAAATAAAGGACTCTCAAGGCGAGGAACAAAAATGATTTATTTTTGAAGATCATTTTTCTTAGGTTCATTTTGAAAAATCTGAAAAGGTAAAATTCATGTTTGGAGGAAAGTGTTTGCAATTAAACAGTTGCATTTCTACTTCACTGACTTTGGCATCTTTTGAAATATTCAGATCTTTTGAGTTTGATGAGTACCTGTCTTGAATGCTTCTCTTTTCACATCATTTGAAAAAAAGTTTGAATTTGAATGCTTTACACTGTGCATAAAGTCTTTCATACTTTTGATCACTTTTTACAAATAACAATTCACTTGTGCATACATAGAACACATACTTAGCTGCATGATACTCATTGCACATATCATACACATCTTTGCATACTTGTGAATAGGAATAATTTTTTAATCATCTTTTCAAGTTACATGCATATACTTGTATATATATATACTTGACATACTTGTGTGCTTAAATGCCATAATTAACCGGTATATAAAATGACGTCAGTGGAAAGGTGGATTACATCCACCTGGAAGCTTTCCTTATGCGTGAGTAGGGCCTTTGAACCCCCACCTCCGCCATGTACCGATAATCAACCTGTGTGGAAAATCCATTTCAATGCATGCTTCAATGTATATAAAATACACTCACCTCTTTGACTCCTTCTATGACTCATCCCTTGCTAAATGAAATTGCGTTGATTTAGACATATTTGTTACATGTCATATATTAAGGGGGAGATTATTTATAACCGTGCATACATTTAGGGGGAGATATTACTGTGATAAGGCTAATTCATCTTTACATTCAATACAACCATCCACACAAAATGCACCTTTTTTGAGATAATGATTCAATCTAATAAGAATTACTATTTTCTACTCTACACTTTTGAGGACTATTGATTCTCTACATGGAAATCACATGTCTCGTGAGGAAAAAGCTGGTTACCCCACCAAAAATTTGTATAAATGGAATGTAGATCCGAGTAGCCGGGAATCCTCCCTGAAATAAAAGAGGAAACTCGCGTCGAAAGGAAAAACTAATCCATATTAAAATAAGTGTGATTTACTACCGAGTAGCCGAGAAGTGTCCCTGAGATAAAGGATACAACTCGCGTCAAAAAGTGATAAATCCACAGTTAAGATAAGTGACAAAACTGAGTAATCGGGAAGTGTCCCCGAGACAAAGGATACAACTCGTGTCAAAAGGTTAGTCACACCTTTTTTAGTAATTAAAAAATTGGGGTCATATGTAGCAACCAATATTCGAGTATTGTGTATGAAAGTGTATGGATGATAAGTTCTTTTTAGTGTTCCTTAGAAATTCTGATTTTCCATATTACCTTGGAACTCATTGCTCAATCTTCACATATACACCCTGGGTTTGATTGTGTGAATGTACTTTATGAATCTGTCAACTTTCTTAATTAATGCAGTACTCTATTTATGTAAGCACGACCTTCTTAGTATTGTACATAGACATCATGTTCTATAATCGATTGCATAATCCTTACATCTGTCCCGAAGGGACTTGTATGAGTCTATATTTATTTATGCATATTTGAGTGCTTGATTGCTTGATCCATTTTAATCATGACATACTTCACTTCATTTAGATGCATCCTTAGGTTATACTTGTAAATATCAGGTTAAACAACCCATTGTCAGTTGATTTTTGTTTTGGACAATTGGGAGAGAATAATGTGCTTTTTAGCATAATCCATTCTGTGCATAACTTAGTTTTACATTCTGCATATAGTTTCTTTATACTACTTGTGCATAATTAGTCATACATATAGCAAAAACTTACAAAAATTGAGCATTCGCACTTATTTCACACATCTGCTAATTGCACATAAAATTTCAATTCCTACTTGGTCTTGGTCTCCACACCTTCCTTTCAAGGGAGATTTATTGCTGGGTTCATACGCCACACATGTTAAAAACTTCATATTTGGTTGTTCCTCTAATTCCCCCACTTTTTGATAATGTCAAAGGGGCAGACAGTTTTGGTGGTCACAATATATTATCATCATCAAAAAGTGGGAGATTGTTGGGTTCTGTGCGCCCCTCCTTGTATTTGACAATGGTTTTGATGACTCCAATATATTGTGTGCTTTATGTAGAATGGCATCTTGATGATAAACATGCTCACATGTTGATATCTTTGATTTGCAGGTTTGGCATGCTTCGTGGAAACAGTTTTTCTATTTAGGTTTGCAAGGGTCAATAGAGTTTTGGTGGTCACAATATATTGTCATCATCAAAAAGGGAGAGATTGTTGGATTCTGTGCGCCCCTCCTTATCTTTGACAATAGTTTTGATGACTCCAATATATTGTGTGTTCTATATAGAATGGCATCTTGATGATAAACATGCTCACATGTTGATATCTTTGATTTGCAGGTTTGGCATGCTTCGTGGAAGCAGTTTTTCTATTCAGGTTTGCAAGGGTCAACCCCATCGGTCGACCCCTGGCTCTTTGAGCCTTGGTTCTTACTTTGCTATTCAGCTGGTTGCTTAATAATGATTCATGGGTTTATTAAATCTCATAATGTTTGAAATGTGTGAATTAAGCTTGGACTTCATTTGAACTTCTTAGTTGAACTCGGAACTCTCAAATGGATTACTTTCATCATGTGCATCTTCATCACCATGTTTACTTCTTGATGCACTTCATACATGATGTTTTTCATTGGTGAAATTATGTTCTCATAGAAGGTCATAAGGCTCTTGAGCCTTGTCTCTTGTTCAGGATTTCAAGGACTCTTTCATGGTGGGAAATGCTTGGGTTTTCATGAGCACATCCCATGGTTCTTCAAAAGTCTCAATGGATGTTAGTCTAATTTGATGCTCTCATGCATATCATTCAAGTGTGGTTTATGGAGTTTTCAGATTTTCCAAATCGATATTGTTTCTAGTGTTATCATGCATTCTGATGGTTGAGAATCTCATGTCAGGATATCATAATGTCTCTCACTGTGGGTTCTCAAATGGTTAGATTAATTGGCTTTGACTGCATTTACTTTTCTGATTGATCAGATTGAGCTCAGCGTACCTTGACTAAATCTAGAATCCTTGAGCTGGAAATGGGTAAAGATTTGATTTAACGTTCTTAATTGCACGGACTGTGTTTATGTTTGCACAGACCTTATTCATCTTTGCATTGTCCTTGCTGCTCATTACATGGACTTGGTTGGTAATTGCACCGACGTAATTGATCTTTGCGCCGACCTTCCTTGGCTGTTGCACAGACCTTGTTCTCCTATGCACCAACCCTGTCAAGGGTATTTCAATATGTGCACCAATCCGGTTGTATATTGCACCGACCTTGGTGTTCTTTGCACCGACCCTGTGGTCCATTGCACGGACCTTGGTTTTCATTGCATATACTTGTCCCTTGTATGGAAAGACTCTTTCAATGATGAACTAGTTTAAGTGCAGGTTGATATTGACCTCGATGCTTTGGATCCAAGGTAAGAGTTTATGTTTAAATATATTTTGATGTGGCAAGATTGGGCTCAATCTATTTCTCATGTATGTGAGTTGATTTGGATCCATGTACAAGAGATACATGTCAATTTCGATGTACCTCACAGCATGTTATTCACTTAGCTAAATCAAGTTTTCAAATGGGATTGAAACTGGTTTCTTCAAATGCATAGACTTATTTTTTATGTGGATTGTCATCAAAATATTGCAGGTACATTCAGGCTTTAAATCCAATGGCTCCATGGTAAGATTCTATCTTTGAATTTGATTTATGGTTGCCATGAATGGGTTTGAAGTATTTTTCATCAATTGGGTTCACATGTGCCTTCATGCATATCTTTCTTGGTTTAACATGCTCTCTATAAATCTCAGTTTAACATGTTTGAATGCTGGTTTAAGTCCCTCATTGCATGCCATTTTATTGGCATATCATGTCAGGGAAAGTGTCGACTCAAGGAGTTGACACTTTCCAGCCAGCTTGCTGGCTGGACACTGCTGGCTGCAAGTGTTGACTCCTAGAGTCGACACTTACAGGCCGGAGGTCTGTTTTCAAAGATAATAGAACCTCTGGTGAAAAGTTTCGACCCTATGAGTCGACACTTTCACCCGGGTCCTGTTTTTATATAACGGGGTAGAACGTGGTGAGAAAATTGTTGACTCCATGAGTCGACACTTTCTCTGGTTCGTCCGGATCGCGATTTCCCGATTTTTTACCAAATGCCCATTAAAGTGATCGATGGCCTTGGCTTTTTACCCCAATAGCCTTAGGGCTTCTTCTATCTAGTGGGTGTTGATTTGGAGGGTTTTTGCATGGGCATTCATGTCTTTTGTAGTTGGTTTTCCTTCTTGCATAAGTAGCCGCGGGTTTCCCATGATGGAAACTAATCCCTGCGCTAACATTGCTTCATTCGTTGTAGGAAGGAAGAGGAGGGCACCGCCCCTCCTGGAGGAGGAAGAAGAAGAAGAGGAGGACGCCAAGAACGAACCATTCTCTGCCGATTTGAAGTAGCTGGGAGCGAGGTCATCTAATCATTCTCCCTAGGGCACCTTCTACGAGTATTGAGCGGCTTCCACTCCACGGATAGATCGATCGACGCATCCCATCACTCCTTTGGACGGTTTTCACTACAGATTTGAGGGGGATCCTTCTTCTCTCATCTCTATTTGTCTATTTCAACATAAATAGTTGTTTGGGGGTTTATTGTATATCTTCTCTTTTCATTAAACTGAGAATATGCTGTGTGTGGGCGGAGTTGTATCTTCGCGTGTGTGGTGTTATTGTGGGGAAAGGCTCCCCGTGTTTAGTTGTGTGTGGATGGAGCTATGACTCCGTGTGGTTGTCATGTCCGGGGTATGTTCCCCGACCATGTGTGTGTGGTGCAGTGGCAGCGTGTTGAGGCAAGGCCTTGTGCCTCGTGCATGTATTGCTGGGAAAGCAGCGTGTGTGTGGTTTGGGTTCATCCCCGTGTTGCTACGAAAGTAGCGTGTAGTGAAGCCTCACCCGGTTGGGTGAGGGGTGGACGTAGGGAGCCCGTCGTGGTCTCGAACAACCTAAAAATCTCGTGTTCCGTGTGAACGCCTATGCGATTGACCATTTCTTCTATCTCCTTTCACAGGTCCGTTAAATAGATTTTTAATTAACTGCATCATCACACACTGCTACCTCCGTTATCTGTGTTAAGTGTGATTTCATTGTCTAGTTGCATTGGTAATTCGAGTGAGATCGGGAAGCTTGAGAGAATATCTTAATCTCACGATTGTTTAGGCCAATCAACGTTAGTTATTTCAATTCCATTGTGATTAGCCAAGAAAGTTTTTAAAATCCGCCATCTCGGTAAGGGGGATAATTCAACCCCCCCTTCTTGTCCGCCATCTTTCTAGGCCAACTGGCATCCCCAACAGAATCGTCTCAGACAATGGAAGTCATTTTCGGAATCAGAAGGTCTATAGATTCACCGAAAAGTACAATATTGATTGGAGGACATCCACTCCATATAATCCGCAGGCAAACGGGTTGGCCGAAGCATTCAATAAAACCCTCCGCACCCTCTTGGCGAAGACTGTCAGTTCTAATAAAAAGGACTGAGAAGACAAGATGTATGAGGCGCTGTGGGCATACAGTACCATCTATAAAATCCCAACGGGCTGTTTGCCCTTCTCTTTGGTGTACCGTTCGGAAGCACTCGTCCCCATTGAACTAGAGGTACCCTCACTTTGGGTCGCAAACCAACATGAATTGGTCAAAGATGACTGAACAAATGTAGAACTGTGGGGATGGGTCTATCTGATTTATTTTAATTGATTTTTATTTATTTTTATTTGACTTATTTATTTGTTTTATTTATTAGGCGTGCCAGTCACGTGTGTGACAATTTCATTGTGCGCTCGATTTGACTTGGTCAGTCGATTGTGAGGTCCGAGTCGGGACCAGAAGTCCGTCATACCATAAAGGCTATGATGTTAATTACGTCCTTCCAAGGAAGGACAACCCTTGATAAACGCCAAAATAGGAGGCCTCGAGAGGCAATAATAAAAAAAAAGATATTCTTTTTATGTGCGCAGTTTGAATTTCATACCAGAGCCAGGAAGGCGAGCAAGATAATAGTATCGATTGTAGAAACAGACGATATCGCTGAATTGACGGCTCGAAAAACAATCAGACTCAGGGGAAAGGTGAAACAGAGGATATCAATCGCGGACAGGATGAGCCGCGATCATGACGGAGGCTTAAAGCATCGGTTAACAATTCGGCGGCACTTCCCCATGGTCTAGATCATGCCCAGAGGGGAGATAGGCTATCACCCACGGAGTGCCGGGGTGAAAGCCGAAAGAAAGAGAGAGGTCGGGCCTCTCCACGTTACACATGTATGCCCTAAGGCAATGTTTGATTCTTCCCTCACAGGAGCTGGTGGCACTCATGCATTGGCATGGCTCACCAGAGCTAAGAGGGGGGGCGCGTCGTTGTGACTTCGACACGAATCGATGGAACATAAGGGAGTCTGCCTCCCTTTAACTTTATCCTCAGGACACCTCTGGTGATCCACGAATATCTCTGTGTAGGTTAGCTCTGGGCATTTGTGCTCACAGAGTGGCAAGTTAGGCTCTCGGCATGACCACAGAGAGGAGGCTAAGGCTCCCGACGTGAGTGGCAAGAAGGTGGAGGTTCCCGGCGTAGCCGAAGGGAAGAATCCAGGAAGCTCCCGGCGTGAGTGGCAAGAAGGGGGAAGAGGAGCTCTCGACCTGGGGGTTCCCGGCGCGCTGACGGCCGCACCGGGAGCTGGTGGCGCCGAGAGGTAGGTGCCGAGAAGGCGGGTGTTTGGGCGCCGTGAGGAGTTTAGGATTTTACGGTACCCTGTTTTTAGGATTTTGAGAGTTTTCTGGGAATTATATCAAAGTAGATTGGCTCTGGGGACTAGAGATGGGGTTCAACTGGTTTTAGTTGTATATGCTTCAAAGGAGGTCGAGAGCTGAGAGGGATTGGAGGGGAAGAGCCCCACACAGAGGTCCTTTTCACCATTACCATGCGGAGTCCAGAGGACAGCTTCAGTATTATCTTTCATCGGCCTGGGAGGATTTCAGCAGCACCTCCCCCGTACCTAGCGTATGCCAAGGAGTGATAGACGATCACCCACGGAGTGCCGGGATGAAAGCCAGAATAAGGGGGGTATGGGACCCCTAGCCCGTGTATGTGATCACAGCACCAACTTAATATCCCTTTGAGGCCATTGAAACTTATGCAGTGGCAGAGTTTCTCTGGCTCGTAAGGTTATGTAGGGGAGTTATCCCCAATGATGTTTATCCCTTAGGTACATATAATGATCTGGGGTATCCTTCGACAGGATGCAAAGCTTGGTTGATCGGACTTCAAAGGGCATCTGTGTGGTTCCTTGGCCTGTAGCAGGAAGGCTTTCATCCGGGGTTCAAGGAATGGAGGATTCACAGCGTAAAGAAAGGATGGCAGGAAGCGTAGTTCCCGGCGTAGGTTTCATTGGCCAAAAAGGGGGGAGTTCTCGGCGCAGGGGTTCTCGGCGTGGTAATGACAGCGCCGGGAACCCGGCGCCGGGAGGCCCCCAGGCCGGGAAGGCTGTATCGCAAGAGGCTTTGTCTGGCTTGCTGAAGGGGCTAAAGCAAGGGGGATCTCTCGGCGGAGTAGTTCTCGGCGGGGAAATGACCACGCCGGGAAGGGGCTAAAGGGTTTATGGCTTAGTTGCGATACTCTGCTCAAGAGATTTCTGGGATTTCTGGCTCGGATTGAGGCAAGATCTGGGCTGCAGGAGGGGATTACATGGGGGTTAGCATCAGTCGAAGGGCAGATCATCCATTATTGAATCCTCGTGGGACGTATGGCATTTCCTCTACTCATCTGCTGCTCAGACGGTCAAGAGATTGATGTCTCTGACCCTGAACGAGATGGGAGCTCGACAGACATCTATAATATCCGGGAAAATCTTGATCCGAGGGGAAGGAAGAGGGGGGGACAGAGCCCAATAACCCATTGAACGAGGGTTGAGGCTCCGTCTTCATCCTTCACCAGAGAACAGGCTAGGGAGGGGGCGGTCGAAACATGAATCGGAAAGCTGTAGCATCTGGGCAAACCGATATTCAGAAGAACAACCGATGCAAGAAGGGGAGAAAGACAGCAGACATTCTAATCAATTGAATGCTCAAACGAGCCATGTTGATCCTTCATTTCATTGCATCATCCCAAACCTATACAGATCGTAGAAGGTAAATGAAAGACAGCGATATGGAAATCGAGACCGGAATCCTCCGGCTACATTGATACATCGAGAAAGCCTCGCCAGATTACATCAGAAGAAAAGAAAAGGAAAAAAAGGAAAGCATGGGGGAGGGCAGAGCATTGACTCCTCTCCCTCCCCGGCTACCCACCTGAATCTCCCTTTCTTCTTCTTCTCTCAGCTTCTTCTTTCTTTCCCTCTCGGTCTCTCTTCTGGCTTTTTTTCTATCTGGTTTTCGTTTCTACTGTTCCTCCTCCTTCTCTGTCTCCGACTCCCTCTTCGAAGGGAAGGGGCTTTATAGCCGACCCTTTTTTGCCTTCTCGGCAGGCACCTCACGGCGCGCCTCAGCTAAGGGCTTCCCGGCGCGCAGGCCCCAACCTCTTGGTGCAGCCATTGGGCTTTGACAAGGTGGCTCCCGGCGCCACTATTACAGGCCCATTTAGGTCTCTTTGACCAGGCCTTTCATAGGCCCCTCACGTACATCAGTACCAAAGAGGGTCCCCCGTTGGTAATATATTTTGTATTGAGATCATTAGTAGGGTTTTCATCAGTCCGCAGACAGGGGTTTCATCAGTATTGCCATCTGAATGATGACAAAACCGGTCATCATTTTATCGATATCAGCACCTGAATGGTGACGAGATCGGACATCAGCTTTAGTCTGGGAAGACTTCAGCCGGGTGTATAATCTGTGGAGATGATTCTTCTTGTGTTCTGACTTTGCAAAACCCTTTACAATCTTCATCTGCCGGTACCGGTTTCATCTTTATCTTACATCACATCTGTCAATAAGCCGACATCTGACTTACCATGACATGTCATCTGTGGATTCTTGGATGAGGCAGTAACACAGTTCCTATTAAAGTGTGCTAGGAAGTCTCATTAGTCAAGCGATTACTGCTTTGTTAGTGCTGCCATCTGAGTGACATCGGCACCGCACATCAGCTCGGCTGACAAAGGCTTCAGCCGGGTAAATGGTTGACGAGCTTCATCATTGGTCTTTCACTGTGGGTATGATCTGCTTCCACCCTTGTTCATTTTCAAGGTGTCAACAAATGCCCCCCACCTGCGGGCGGCGTAAGCGCAGAATAAGCGGCACGGGGCCTGCAGGTGACTTTCATTATTCGAGGGTATCTTCCTCAATTTCTTTTCAATCCGGTCCTTAGACCTGATCATCTTGTTGCAACAATATTCTGCACACGTATCTTTCTTTTCTATCTTCATATTGTTTGACTTTATTTTCAACTTTTTGGAGCTTCTCGGCACGAGGCCATAGGCTTCTCGGCGCGTGAAGACCTCTCGGCGTGGAGACGGGGGTCTCGGCGCGCCTAGCTTCCCGGCGCAGAGGGCTTCTCGGCGCGGAGGGCTTCTCGGCGCGGAGGGCTTTTCGACGCGCATTTTGGCCGAAGGGGGGCTCTCGGCCTGGGGGTTCTTGGCGCGCATTTTACCGCGCCGAGAACCCTTCGCTTCAGGCTTCTATTTGAGGCGCCGAAAGCCTCCTGGCTTCTCATTATTCACAGCTCCTTCTCTCTCTTCACTTTCTTTTCTCTCTCGGCGGTGGCGGCGAGCTCCTCCCCTCCGACCATCCGGCTTCTTCCCGTCTTATTTGATTTCGCCCGGGTATGACGATCTTTGGGATTTAATCCCTTTTGTTTCCGGGATCACCCCCTCTTGGTTGGTGACTCCCTATTCTTCTTGGGCAGACCCCAAATAAGGGGAGATGCTGCCGAAATTTTCATAGGGTCTCATGTTACAATCTTTACTACCCATTGTTCTAGGACTTTTAATTCACTTTTCTTCTTTGATTGCAGACACTGCAATGGCTTCAGGCTCTGCTGCGGCATCCCCTGGAGGTGTCGGGGCCAGTTCGTCGGCCCAGCCAGATATATCACGGGCCACAGTAAACTGGCTGAATGTGCACAGCCTCGACTTTGGATACGACAAGATCGCTTCCGTTGATGAATCATCCGATTCTGATACCGATACGGTGTCAACATCCCGGGTATACTCCACTGCCATGGAAACATGCTTCAGACGGGGCACTGATTATCGCCCGGATTTCCTGAAGGACAAACACTTGCTACCGTTTATCCGGACCTTCACCGTGGGTGGAATGCGGAACTACCGAATAGCTCGTACAGTTGAAGCCGCAATTCTGGTTGAGAGAGACAGCCTGAAAGATTCAGTATATCGTGGAAAGGCTATATATCTTCCCGGGGAGAAGCGTGACTGGGATGCAGTCCTTGGCATATCGGAGCTGGAGCCGGAAAAGAAAATGCTGACCCGGGCCCCGGAGTTCACACCTGCTCGGTGGGATAATGCCAGTGGCCGAGTCAATAGGGAGAAGCCCGGCTATGGTCTCTTCCTGGCGCCAGTGAAGTGGGGGGATCGCGAAGAGCCTTTTGTGCTGAATTGTTCGGCCATTCAGTTCAAGTATCATTTGGCCGCTGGTTGGTTTGGGGATACCAAGATCACTGACGCCCACCTATTTCGAGCAGGAGCCGTGGAATTTACTGAGTTTGTTCTGAAGGAATATGCCCCTCTGCTGATCAGAGCCGGGGTATATCATAGTGTCTTTGCTTCCAGATTTCGATATCCTATATCCTGAGGGTTATGCTGTGGGATGTTCGAGGTCTTCTGCCCCTTATTCAACATATTTTATACAGCAGAGGGTGAGACATCTCTTGACCTCTGGAGTCTGTCACAGCTTTCCGGACTGCCTATTGACGGTGAGCCATATGAAGAAGTCTGCTTGGCAGATTCTGAGAAGGATAGCTCCGATGGTGAAGGCAGATATTCCATTGGCTTCTCATACCGGTACCTGATGAAGGCATATCACTCCATCTGTCTGGCGTACAGTAGAGGGTCCTCCAAAGGTTATCATCCCCGGGAGAAAGGCAGCAAGCTGAGGATCCGGGTAGGGCAGTGGATTCAGTACTTCTTTGGCAGTCCCCTGAAATATGCCAACTTCCCTTCCGTGGGTTCGACTGCTAGCAAGCAGGTAAGGGCTCCTCGTTATAAGTCGGCGTTGCCATCTTCATTGCACCGTGCAGGCAGCGGTGGTCCCAACCCAGCAGGCGTAGACCCCATCACACATTGTGCGGCTTACTTCACATTCTGGCTGTGCACTTTCGCTCTCCCTCAAGGGGACGAGACAATCATCCGGCCAGAAGCTATATATCCGGCCTGTCAGATGGCCTGGGGAATGAGGCTGTCGCTCTGCCTAGTGGCCCTGTGTTTGATATACAAGTCTTTGGGGGATCTGTACAAGCATCGGACTCCCCGTTCTTTGAGGACCGTGGGTCCTTTTCATTTTTTCAACGCTTGGGTCTGCAGTTTATTTCCTGAGTTGGCTCCCAGAACTTTGCAGGCAGATACAGTACTGCCCAGAATGATTGAGTTTGCCAGTGCTGAACCTGGTCCTTTCTATGATCAGCTGTTCAAAATAAGGGGTCGACTGATAAAGGTGCCGGTGGATGCCCCTGGCAGTATTCATTTCTGGAGCTTGGCAGTAGGTTCAGCTCCTTTGATTCATTCTCAGAGAGAGTGCAAGCTGGAAGAGGTAGAGACCTATATTCATCCTGTCTCAGGGGTTAACACTGCTTGGCCAATCCTGGAGCCGGAGCTGGTCAGATGGGCCATGGCCATCCGGCCTAGTGTCTTAGTTTTCAGAAAGGGTGGCCTGCTCCTTCTGGAACCATACTATCCATTCCGCTTTGGGCGGAACTTTGGTTACGACCAGCATATCCCCACAACGGTTGCTCAATTTCCCCTGGACAGTCGGGCTAAGCATGGGTCCACCATTGTCGGTGATGGCCGGTTGTGGTGGGATTTTTACCATCGCCAGGACGGCGCAGTTTTCAGAGTTCCCACAGTTTCTAACCGTGTTCCCCGGGTAACATCAGAATATATCAAATGGTGGAACATTCGAACCAGCTTTTACAGGGATAGTAGAGGTGCATTCTGGGACGTGGCCGAGCGTTCCTTTCTGAAACAAAAGCCCGGGCCAGTGTTTGACATCCCCCGAGGCCCACCTGAAAAGGCTTTATTCACAACACCAGAGGGAGGCGGAGAACTATCTGGCCCAGCGTCGGGCTTTGAAGGAAAAGAATTTCGACCCGCCTGCTCCTATTTTCGCTGCTATCAACGAGGACACTTTCATGCAGAGCTTGAAACATCTGAGCCATGTAGGGGGCGCTCGTTTGGAGGCGCAACAATACCCATTTCCTGTCGAAGAGCCGCTCCCGGCAATAGTCCCTTGGAGGGGTCCGACAGATAGATTTCATCCCTATAGGACGTTTGTGCGCCGGGAAGATAGAACCCAGACGTACTACAAGCAAACGTCTTGGCTGTTTATTCTGTTGAATTTACATGGGTTATCTGCAGAAAGCCCGATAGCCGGCATATTGAACAAGCCGTTGTTTATCTCTTTTCATTATGTCGACGGCTGGGGTATGGACCACCTCGACTTATTTCGGTGTCTTGACCTTCATGGTCATAGTGACCTGGCAGCTTTAGTGGAGAAGTGCCAGGTACTTGGCGATGTATGCTGGCTTATCAAGGAGGCTGCTTCCCGCTCCAAGGAGGTAGCTTATCTGTACTGGCCGCTCTCTGTCTTTTACGACGGCCCAGCAGGTATGATCTCTTCTTTTCTGACTGCGGTGATTTCTACTCAGTATTCACACTTTGCATCCACTGATCACATTACCTCTCTGACATCTTCAACAGACAGGCCTGATATAAAGCGACAGGGGCTTTATAGAAAAATCATTGCGCATGCTGAGAAGCCTACTTATTTTGAAATCTCTGCAGCGGCACCGACTACTACTCCCCTGCCTCCCGGCAAGAAGAGAAAGGCTTCCGTAGTTAAGGCTGCAGTTGGGAAGGCCAGGAAGGCCAAGAAGACTTATGCTCAACAATCAGCTTCGGTAGCTATGGAAACCGGGACCCCTCTCCCTGATATTCCCTCATTTGATGAGTTCGAATCTGAAAGGGAGGCTGCTCAGACATCGGTTCAAGGTAACATCAATAACCTGCAATTGCATTCTTCATCCTCTTTTGTTGGATTTCAAAGAAGTCCTTGAATCTGACCCCTCCCTTTTGCACAGCCCAAGAGCCAGCTGTGGCATCTTCTGTGGTGGAGACCAGGCTACCTTCTCCCACGCCGGCTAGTGAGGCGGAGGGTAAGCATGCCGTTTTCATCTTTTCTTGCATATTTCAATTACTTTTCATTGTCCCTCTCACAAGCTTTTCCCTATAGTGACGGTCGGTGAGGAGACTGAAATTACGGGAGAGGCTGGCGATATTACTCAGCCACAGGAGGGTCATAAGACCCAGACGAAACGGGGCCTCGTCCCTGTGAGGCGTATAGTTACCCGGTCTTCATCCAGGCAGACGTTAGAAATGGCGGTCCCACCCGTGGATAGTGTAGAAATTTCTTCAAGTAGCTCTGCGACCGCTTCTGAGACAGAGGGAGAAGAAGCAGGCTTCAGCGAGAGCGAGACGGAGGGTGTTTCCAAATCAGAGGCCCCATCCGCATGCCCCGCCATTGTCCCATTATTCACCCCCTCCAAGTTGCTGGCGCTATCTCCTAAGGAGGAGTTGCAAGAGGAGTTTGCCGGGCTCGACACCGAGATCAACATAACTCCACCATTTGTTACTCCGACTACGGAGCTTCCTCCTCTTTCACCCCACTTCGAGGGTGTGGACCCTGCTTCAAAGGTGGGTTCCTTTTCATATTTGTTGCTTCATCTGTTTCTTTCATCTAGTGCTGAAAGTTGCTTTGCTTTGGTCTTAGGGCATTGTCACTGCTAGCTCAGACACAACCGCAGCTATCACGGACATTTCTTCTACGAACTGGGCTATTATCCCTTATCTGCCTTTAACTTGCATGGGAGTTCCTGAGATCATTCGCCCTATGCCAGTGCGGATACAGTCTTCGACAGATTTAGCATCGTTGGACTTAGGGGCCTCAGGAGAGAGTTGCATTCCTATCAGGGCTTCGGATTTCAGAGCCGAAGCCGATCCATCTAGAAGCTCCGCTTTTATACCGGCCGCAGTAATGTCAATTGCGCCCGAGTCAGCAGTCCCTTCCATAGTGGCTATAGAGACTGGACTTCTGCCTTTTCCGACTATAGCAGCTCCTTCCCTGTCACCAGAAAGAGCAGCTGAAGATGAAGCCCCTATTCAAGAGACTCATGAAGAGGCAGCTCCATCCTTCATCGATTCTCCCCCTGTGGATGTTCAAGCTATAGCTTCCGATACAGCGATAGGGGAGGAATCTTCAGCTCAGCAGGAGAGCACAGAGAAGGACTGGCCAGCCCTTACAGCAGATCTGCCGTCTTCATCCTCTCAGCCGGACATTGCATTGTGGGAAGATATCGATGGCGAGGTGACCTTTGAAGTCGTCCCCTCTGCCTCCTTCGGCTTCGCTTCCTCTGACAACTTTGTCTGGCAGCATCTGGACATGCTACGTCAGCTGGTAGAATCCCAGCCTGGCTTGACGTATCTGCAACTGAAGTAAATCGCCAATCGCTTCACCGCTGGCTTGCAGGCCATGGGCTGCCCTTTGGACATATGGGTTCAGCGGGTGCTGCTTCTACTGAAATTCGTGCATCGGAGAGACTTCCTAGCACGGACTATGGTTGATAAGCTAACGGCGTTGAAGTTGCAGAGGTCAGAATACAAATCTGAGCTGGGGAAGCTGACGCTTATGCTTGATGGACGCCAAGCCGAGCTACAAGGTGCTATTCAGCGGGAAGAAGCTGTGCGGGACCGGATGGCCATCCTGGAGACGGAGCTCTCTGGACTTCGAGCCGAACTGCAGCAATTATCCTTTATCCGGCCGCAGTCCGAAGAGGAGGTAGCCTCGCTGGAGGGACGAGTGATGTCTCTCCAGGACATGTCCATTGGACTTCAGGAGGAGGAGGCGCGCCTTCATGAGCTGGGGGCCGCTCCTTATGTGGGTCTTCTGGCCTTCGAAGATATATTCCGGCGGCCATAAATTGTCTATCCCTTCTTTTTCTTTTTGTTCTCTTTTGTGATATGGTGTCCCCTCGAGGCCCTTTATGTACTCCCTTTTTAATGGAAAGGAATCTCTTGGCTTCATGCGTCTCCATCTTATTCTGCATGTGGTTTTATCACTTTGGAAGGTGGGGTAGCGGTTTTGACAATCCCTTATGCGAATGGCTCGTACCTTGGCAGGAGAGCGTCCACCCCTTCAGAGAAAGGATGGGGAACTCGCTCCACCGCGTGACGGCATCCGAGGAGGTGCTTGAACCGAATTTTGTTGGTGGCAGCAAACGTCCTATTGGCCATGTGTGCCGTAAGGGAGATGATTTGCCGGAATGCAAATGAGGGGGTCTCATCAGAGTAGACGTATGGTCTAGGCTGGGTAGAGACTATTGCAGGTGGGACATTGAAAAGGATATGTGGTTCTCATCAGAACGGACATAAAGTACGAACTGGATAGATTGTATCATTGGCCGAGCGATGTACCGATCAGCCAACGGTTGACTTCATCATCGATATTGAGCTTATATCGATGCAAGGGGGATTTTAGAATAGACGTAAGGTCTAAACTGGGTAGGGTTTCATCATTGATCGGGCAAGGTGCCGGTCGATCAATAGCGGGTTTCATCATCGATATTGGGTTTATATCGACGCAAAGGGATTTCATGAGTTTCATCAGAATAGACGTAAGGTCTAAACTGGATAGGGTATCATCATTGATCGGGCAAGGTGCCAATCGATCAATAGTTGGTTTCATCATCGATATTGGGTTTATATCGATGCAAAGGGATTTCATGAGTTTCATCAGAATAGACGTATGGTCTAAACCGGACAGAGGATTTCATCATTGATCGGGCGAGGTGCCGGTCGATCAACGGTGGGACGTACGTGAAGGTGTAGGTCTCGTCAGGACAGACGTAAGGTCTATTCCAACAGGTTTTATCACAGGTGGGGCCTGCCAAGAAATGCGTAGGTTTCATCAAAACAGACGTGAGGTCTGAGCTGGACAGGCTTTAGCAGAATGGTGATGGGTTTCATTGTCGGTGGGACGTTTGAAAGAGGGTATGTAGATTTCATCAGGGTAAACGTAAGGTCTACCCCGGAAGGGTTTTATCATCGGTGGGGAATGGAGCCAACTGACCGACGGAAGGTTTCATCAGTGAAGGGGAGGTAAAGGCAGCGTGCCGGTTGGCATGGAACTTCGAATGACCACATTACTGACCCAAGCGCCCTTTCGGGTTTTCACCGGAGCCAGCCCCCTCTTGCTTTTGCCCATGCGCCCTTTCGGGTTTTCACGTGGCGGGGTACCCGATTTTGCCTGCAGTGCCCTTTCGAGTTTTCACCACAGCTGGGTTTTAGCCATTTTTGCCCTTGTTCAGAATGTCCGAACAAGTCTGGCGGGGTATCTCTATTTTTAACCCCAACTTTTTTATTTATATATATATATATATATATATTGAATTGGCATTTTAGCACAGATCAGGTGATGTGCTGCTTCATCAGTGGCTGCTCTTATCATCGGTATTGGGTATATACCGATGCAAGGATTTCATAGGCTTCATCAGGATAGACGTAAGGTCTAAACTGGATAGGTTTCATCATTGATCGAGCAGGATGCCGACCGATCAATAGCAGGTTTCATCATCGGTATTGGGTTTATACCAATGCAAGGATTTCGTAAGTTTCATCAGGATAGACGTAAGGTCTAAACCGGACAGGTTTTATCATGGATCGGGTAGTGCGCCAATCGATCAACAGCAGGTTTCATCATCGGTATTGGGTTTATACTAATGCAAAGATTTCATATGTTTCATCAGGATAGACGTAGGGTCTAGCCCGGACAGGTTTCATCGCTGATCGGGCAGTGTGCCAGTCGATCGGCAGTGAGTTTCATCATCGGTATTGGGTTTATACCAATGCAAGGATTTCATAGGTTTCATTGGGATAGACGTAGGGTCTAGCCCGGACAGGTTTCATCACTGATCGGTCAGTGTGCCAATCAACCAGCAGCAGGTTTCATCACGGCGGGACGTAAAGAGATATGCAGATCTAGTCGGAACAGACGTAAGGTCTAAACCAGACCGGTTTCTTTGCCGATCGGACATCGAGCCTGTCAACCAAAGGTAGGTTTCATCATCGGTATTTGGTTTATACCAATGCAAAGGAATTCATAGGTTTCATCAGGATAGACGTAAGGTCTAAACTGGACAGGTTTCATCACTGATCGGGCAATGCGCCAATCGATCAACAGCAGGTTTCATCATCGGTATTGGGTTTATACCAATGCAAAGATTTCATATGTTTCATCAGGATAGACGTAGGGTCTAAACTGGATAGGTTTCATCATTGATCGGGCAGGATGCCGATCGATCAATGGTGAACTTCACCATGGTGGGACTTTGGACAAGGTACGAGGGTTTTATCAGGACAGACGTAGGGTCTATACTGGGTGGGTTTGATCGTTGATCGGGCAAGGTGCCGGTCGATCGACGAGAGGTTTATGGCGGGAGGTGAGGCTTCTTTAGGATCACCACGTTACTGACTCAAGCGCCCTTTCGGGTTTTCGCCGGGGCCAGCCCCCTCTTGCTTTTGCCCACGCGCCCTTTCGGGTTTTCACGTGGCGGGGTACCCGATTTTGCCTGAAGTGCCCTTTCGGGTTTTCACCACAGCTGGGTTTTAGCCATTTTTGCCCTTGCTCAAAAAACCTGAACAAGACCGGCGGGGTATCTCTATTTTTAACCCCATCTTTTTTATTTATTTATTTTCATTCTTTTATTCTCTCTTCCCCTCTTTTTTGGGAGGGTGACAAGTCGGAATGCCATTAGATCATGCTGAGGGATGGCTTGGCCAGGGCGGAGTGACGCTATACCAAGAAAGGGTGTAGCTCGGCTAGGGCGGGATGCTGCTAGACCAAGGAAAGGGTATATCTCGGCTAGGGCTGGATGCCACTAAGCCAAAGAAAGGTAGCTTGGTTAGGGCGGAGTGCCACTAATCCAAGGAAAGGGTGTAGCTCGGATAAGGCGGGATGCCACTAGGCCGAGGAAAGGTAGCTTGGTTAGGGCGGAGTGCCACTAGACCAAGGAAGAGGGTAACTCGGTTAAGGCGGAGTGCCACTAGACCAAGGAAGAGGGTAGCTCGGTTAGGGCGGAGTGCCACTAGGCCAAGGGAAAGGTAGCTCGGTTAGGGCGGAGTGCCACTAAGCCAAGGAAAGGTAGCTTGGTTAGGGCGGAGTGCCACTAATCCAAGGAAAGGGTGCATCTCGGCTAGGGCGGGATGCCACTAAGCCAAGGAAAGGGTGTATCTCGGCTAGGGCTGGATGCCGCTAGACCAAGGAAAAGGTGTATCTCGGCTAGGGCTGGATTCCACTAAGCCAAGGAAAGGTAGTTTTTGCCCGATTACTCGGGGAATATTGGTTGTGCAGCATGATACAGCTTGAGGTGTTTACCGTTGAGTGGTGAGAACTGAATTTCCCCTCGATGGGTAACAATTACGTAGGCCCCTCCTTCGTAGACCCTTTGTATCACATAAGGACCTTCCCAATTAGCATTCAACTTTCCTTTTGGGTTGGACGCCATGACTTCTTTTTTCTTGACCATGACGAGGTCACCTTTCTTGAATTCTCGTCCTCTTACGAGTTTATTAAATGCAGTGGCCATGCGGGCCTGATACATTTGGATATTCTTCTGAGCTTGGAGGCGCTTCCCTTCCAATTCAGTCAGTTCTTCTAACCTTCTTTCAGCATTTGTTTGTTCGCCACGGGCCAGGCCATATTGGATTGACACTCTGAGTGATGGGACTTCCAGCTCTAGTGGAACCACTGCCTCCGAGCCGTATACCAGTGAGTATGGTGAGCACCCTGTAGGTGTCTTAAAGACGGTGCGGTATGCCCACAGAGCTTCATACATCTTTTCTTCCCAGTCCTTCTTATTAGAACTGACAAGCTTGGCTAGCAAGGTGCACAAAGTCTTGTTAAAAGCTTCTGCCAATCCGTTTGCCTGGGGATTGTAGGGAGTGGAGGTTCTCCATTCAATCTTATACTTCTCGGGAAGCCGATAGATTTTCTGATTTCTGAAATGACTTCCATTATCAGATATTATTCGGTTGGGGATCCCGAACCGGAAGATAATATTCTGCTTGATAAATCTGGCGACCAGTTCACCAGTCACTTCTCTTAATGCTACAGCTTCCGCCCATCGGGAGAAGTAATCTGTCATGGCCAATATGTACTTATGACCGGCCGAGGAGGTCGGCAGTGGCCCGACTACATCAGTTCCCCATTGTGCAAACGGCCAGCTAGGGACTGTAGGGTGCAGAGTTGTAGGTGGCCTTCTAGGCATGGTAGCATGCTCCTGACACTTCTGGCATGACTTTGCAAATTTACAGCAGTCTTCAAACATGGTAGGCCAATAGTAGCCCAGCTTCTTGATTTCTATCTTCATTTTGGGGCCAGCCTGGTGGGCACCTGCTATCCCAGCGTGTATTTCTTTCATCGCTTGCCAAGCTTCCTCAGTGGACAGGCAGCGGAGTAGAATCTTTTTGCGTGCATCCGCCATTATTCGGAATAAAGTTCCATTTTTGAATTCATAGGAATCTTTGATTCTCAGGAGTTTCATCTTTTCCTCCCTTTTCTGTGGCAGCTGTTGGTGCAGAAACCACTGTAGCAAATGCTGTCTCCAATCAGACGCATGTACTGTGCTGATAGTGGCAACTTCTTCCTCTTCGGGGCACCCTTCTAGCATACTGGGGACTTACCGCCGGTTCATAACAACAATGTTCAGTGTTTCATCTGGCAGGACTACTAGCGAGCTGGCCAGCTTTGCCAGTGCATCAGCCTGGGCATTATGTCCACGGCCCACATGTTTGAGTTCAATATGATAGAACTTTGCCATGAGGCGTACAACTTTCTGGTGATAGGGATTTAGTTTTGGCTTCCGCACTTCGAACTCCCCTTGGACTTGTTTTATTATCAACATCGAATCCCCGAATACCTGAAGCATTTGGATACCCATGTTGAGGCTGATATTGAGTCCGATTATCAGAGCTTCATATTCGGCCTCATTATTGGTGCATGGCTTTTTTATAGAATAGGAAGTATGCACAACCTCCCCCTCTGGTGATTTCAGCACAATACCGGCTCCAGCCCGTATTCTGGTCTTTCCATCGGAATCTATCTCCATTCTGGATGCTCCATCAAAGAACAGTTGCCACATAACTGGCTGAGCTTGACAGGCCTCGAGTGTCTCATCATCGGGTAATTCAGTCCCCAACATATCATTCTCCGGCACAGGATGCTCCGCGAAGAAATCAGCCACGGCCTGTCCTTTTATTGCCCTCTGGGGTATATATGTGATATCGAATTCCATCAGAATTACTGCCCATTTGCCCAACCGGCCTTTCGGTACTGGCTGAGTCAATATGTATTTGAGTGGATCTGCTGCAGATATCAATCTGACTTCATGTGACAACATATAGTGTCGGAGCTTTTTGACAGCAAAGACTAGTGCCAAGCAGGTCTTCTCTATGTAGCTGTAGCTTTCTTCAGTTCTCATCAGCCTCCTACTTAGGTAGTACAAGGCTTGTTCTTTGCCTTCCTCATTTATCTGTGCCAGCATTGCCCCCAGGGAACAGTGTGCGGCTGAGATATACAATATCAAGGGTCTACCCTTAATTGGTGCCCCCAGCACTGGAGGGGTTTTAAGATATTCTTTCAGCTTTTCAAAGGCCTCCTGACATCCATCGTCCCAGAGGAACGGTACATCTTTCATCATGGGCTTGTGAAAGGGATGACATCGTCCTGACAGATTTGATATAAATCATCGGACATAAGCCAGGCGCCCTTGCAGAGATCTCAGCTCGTGCAGATTCCTTGGTGGAGGGAGCTCCTGGATAGCTTTAATCTTGGATGGATCAATTTCAATACCCCTATGTCCTATAATAAATCCGAGGAATTTTCCACTGGACACGCCAAAGGCGCATTTCATAGGATTCATCTTGAGTTCATATCTGCGCAACCTCTGGAATACTATCCTTAGGTCTTGCAAATGATCTTCTCTTTTGCTGGTTTTTACCACCAGATCATCAATGTAGCACTCTACCTTTTTGAAGAGCAGGTCATCAAAGATCTTTGTCATAGCTCTTTGATAAGTAGCGCCGGCGTTCTTAAGGCCAAACGGCATTCTTTTGTAGTGGGATATTCCCTTCGGAGTGCGGAATGCAGTGTGCACTCTGTCTTCTTCAGCAATCCAGATCTGGTTGTATCCAGATGACCCATCCATGAATGATAGGGCTTCATGACCAGTAGTCGCATCGATCATCACTTCAGTGATGGGCACTGGGAAATCATCTTTCGGGCAAGCCTTATTAAGGTCTCGAAAATCAACACATATTCTAATCTGCCCATTCTTCTTCTTTACGGGCACTATATTGGCTAGCCATGTAGTATACTGGTTTTCTTCGACAAAGCCTACCTCAATCAGCTTGTCAACTTCTTTATTAATCTGGTTTATCAATTCAGGACGCATTCTCCTGGAAGGCTGCTTTACAGGGTTAGCCTCTGGGTTTATTGCCAATCGGTGCTGTGCCACATCAGAGCTCAGTCCTGGCATTTCATCATATGTCCATGCAAAATAATCTCGGAATTCTGTCAAGAACTGTATATATTGTTCCCTGACATCTGGCTCCAGCAGTGCGCTGAGGAATGTCGGCCTTGGCTCATCTGCGGATCCCAAATTTATTTCTATCAGCTCATCGACGGTGGCTTGGCCTCCGTCTTCGACTTCGGGTGGGGCTTCTTGCAAATCAATCAAGCCTCCCGGGATATAATCTTCTTCAGTTTCATGCTCCTCTGCTTCATCATACTGGTCATCAGCGGATGCTGGCGCATCATATAGGGCCAATATTATCGGATCCTGTTCAGTCTGCTCCGAGGGCGAGACTGGTTCAGCAGGAAATTCAGAAGTGGACTCCTCCGTCCTTAGAGGCTCTTCTAATGTGGGCTCCCCTGAAAGGTCATCATTCTGCAGAGCCCGGAATTCTTCTAGGATGCGCCCGAACTCCAGACACTCCTCCAGCTCTCTGGCTATTTGATCTTCATCCGGGGTTCCCGTATCAAATTTTGCTTCAGCCTGGAACAGATCCTCTTTGGAAGATAGGTCCTCCCAGTACCAAGCTTTCTTTGTCTCATCAGATGTCTCTGTTTCTGGCAGGTTGTCTGGGGCTTCATTGCTCATTATGGATTGATAAATGATTTCTTCATCTTCCGAGGGGTATTTGTCATATCCTACCTCGGGAGGATCGTCATGCTGGTAGGAGACAGATATGACGTCTACCTCAGCCTCATAGTATTCTTGGAGGGTATAACCCAATCCTGGGTGTTGAGTGATCTTCCTCATTTCTTTACTATCTCGAGGCGGATCCCACAGTTCCTTGAATGCCTTCTTCTGAGCAGCAGGCTGCATTGATGGCATTTGCATCTTGGAGAACATTTGTGAAACCCGTTGGGTAGTATAATCCAAGTCTGTAATCGGTACCATCCGATTTGCAGCTTCTTCAGGGGCCATACAGTCTTGATCATCTTCTTCGACTGGCTCCCCGGTGTAGAATATAATAGGAGGCTCGCAGAAGCGAGGGATTTCCATAGTCTTCAGTGGTAGCACCGTTTGGTACTCAAGGCTGACGATGGGTTTAAATAAACCCTGCGGCACCTCCACCTGAGTGTACTTTTGCTTCATTTCTTCATCGGCATTATCCGGGTGGACGCTAGGAGGGGTAACCCGAGCAAAGTCACCGGCATAAGAGATGTGAGATACATTATGCTTTTTAACATTGCCCTTTGGTGGCGGTGGAGACCAGTTCCTTATCTCTGTCTCAGGCTTTTTCTGGCTGACCACAGCCTCTTTCCTTTCGCACTTTTGTGACACCTCGGTGTAGTAGGATGCATCGAGCATATGGCACTCGAACACTTCGAAGGGATGCAGATCCGCAAACACCCTTTCTTCTTTTCCTTCATGGCAGTATTTAATGCACTGATGTAGCGTGGATGGCACTATTTGATATTCATGCAGCCACGGTCTCCCCAGCAGAGCCTTATACGTGGTGTTGGAGTCGATCACATAGAATCGTACCACTGTAGTGAGGTCTCCCAATGTGAGGTTGAAATCAGCTACCCCAAGAGGTGTCTCACACTTTTGGTTGAATCCTGCAATCTTCATGTCTCTGACCTTGGTGAGCTGTAGATCAAAGTAATATTTCTGATAGATGCAGTATGGGAGAATGTTTACAGCAGCCCCGGGATCTATCAGTATTCTGCTTATCGGCTGACAGTTCAGGGAACCCCTCATATACAGCGGTCTGTTATGGCCGGAATTTGGGATTAGCATATCATCCTCTGTGAATGTGACTGATGGACCAGAATTCACTTCTGTCAAGAGTGCTTCATACTGTGCCGGCGACTGCAAGGCATCAATAATGGCTTGGCGAGCCTCTTCACTCAGAGAGAGGATTTCCCAGATGGAGAACCTGGTAGGGAGCTTCTTCAGCATTTTCATGATCCGGCTGCCCACCCGGACGTTAGACAGTCTCATCTCCTCCACCCAACGAGGTCTTGGAGGTTCATGTGGTGCCTGTGGCCTTTGCTGCCCAGTGCCGGTTTTACCCTCTTGATCGGTTTCCCGGGAGGCTTCTTCTGTAGTAACGACCCCTGTTTCTGCTAGAGGGTTACTTCCTTTATTTTCTTCATGCTGCTTCTGCTTCCTAACTACAGTCTACTGGCATTTATTGTTTTTAGCTGGAGCCGTGTGAGCCAGCTGCTCATTTTCCAAACTAGACAATAATTCCAGGAATGAAGGAGCCTCTTCTTTTTCTTGGTACAAGTTGGCAGGGGGAGGAACCTGGACACCTCGTACCTCTGGCTCGGGGATCTGATAGGGTTGCTCCCCTCTGAATATAATATTATGATTAGCTGGTGGCGGGCGCCCCCATCTTTTCCCAGAACGTGTTGCATGGGCTGAGGTAGAGGCCTCAGCATGGTTGGCTTCTAGCGGGGCATTTGATGCTTCATCCTCATCATTCTCCCCGGGCAAGGAAAAGAGTACCGACAGGGTATTGCATTGTACTGTCGTGACTTTCTTTCCCCTTTTGGACTTGGGCCGTCTCTTCCTCTTCTGGGAATTTGGCTTTGCTGGCTCCTGCCCCCAGAAGGGCTCATTTTCAGCTTTTTCTTGTTCTGCCTCTGGTTGCTCTTTCATTTTCAATTCTTCGAGCTGCTCCCAGAGTATACAGTCTTTTATCAGCAGGTTTTTGGGCTTTTTCTGCTCATATTCATCGAGCTCATTGATATACTGCTGTAGACGCCTGGCTGCAGGACTTACTTCTTTATGTGCAGGTAGGGGAGTTTGTCTCCTCCGGTTGTGAGTAGGGATCCGGATGACTGGCCCGGTCTCAGCTATACGCCATAATGGCTTTACTGGAGGTGGCTCAGACCTTGGGGTGACACCCCGGATAGTTGCCCCACTGGTGCTGGCTGCAAGAGTCTTTTTCCTGTTCTTTATGGGCTTCGTCTGCCATCCTTCCTGATCTTTCAGTGGGGTGAGGAGGCAAGCTTCATAAGTATGCCTAGTACATTCTTCAACGGCTTCCTCAGGCAGCTGCTGATAGACTGAAATCACATTGGCGGCCATCCTCCAGGGCGGAGGCTCATGCGGATGAGGTGGCTTCACCTTGTAATCACCCAACTGTAGCTCACCCTTTTTGACCATTCCTTCCATAATATCCTTGAAGACATAACAATCTTCAATTGCGTGCCCCAGCGCACGGTGAAATGGACAGAACAACGGATCATCTTTCTTTGTTGCATCCGCAGGTCTCTTCGATTCAGGCAACGTTACCTTGTTGAACTTATATGCCCAGTTAAATAGTGCTGATGTCTTATCTTTGGGAAAAGAGTAAGCCCTTCTCATTCTGTCTCTCAGAGAGACCTTATCTTTTCTTTCTGTTGCACCCTCAGGCGGGGGAGCTTCATCTGCCTCCTTTTTCCCTTTCTGTTGCTCGAAGGTTCTAAAATCGACGGCGTTAGCCTCAGTATGTGATGGCCGTCGATCATTGGTTTTACCCTTCGGCATAGTGGGAGCATTGGCGGTCGGACGCTTGGACAAGAACGTCTCGACTTCCGCCACTATATTGTTCAGCCGGTCAAATGTTCTGACATCTGCACCGATCATCTTTTCTAGCACCTCTCTCTTGAGGCTCTGTTTACATATCTGCACTGCATCTTCCTGATGAGGAGGTCTTCGGTATCTCATGGCTAAGTTTCTCCACCTTTTGATGTAATCCAGTGCTGTTTCATCCTGCCTTTTCTTGGTTGCATATAGTTCCGCTATTGTAATTTCTCTTTCCGTGACATGAAATATGTTGCGGAACTTTCTTTGCATATCAGGCCAATCAATCACTGATCCAGCGAGCAGGCTTGAATACCATTCAAAGGCTATCCCAGTGAGGGATGAGCCAAAGAACTTAAGCAGATAGGCTTCATCAGCTGCCAGGTCACCCATAATTGTGGTATAGTAAGCAATGTGCTCCCTGGGAGAGCCCTGGCCGTTGAATTTCTCAAATTTCGGCGGCTTACTGACGCCTGGGGGTAGTCTTTTAGTAGCATACTGGGGAGGATACGGTACTTTGTACACATCATAGGTACTTACACAGTCACCGGTCTTCTCAGACAGCTTCATCTCCATAATTCTTTCAATCATCAGCTTGTGGGCTAGGGCTGGATCTATCTCTTCTGGGAGGAAGTGAGCTTGTTGTTGGCTGTGAGGAGTTGTCATCACAGTGGCGCGCAAGGTGGGTGCGGTAGGTTGTGTCTGAGATGCAGAGGGCTGAGCTACTGTTTGTTGTGGAACAGGTTGGCTCGGTGCTTTGCCCTTATCAGCCAGGAGAGGATTAGCTGGGATAGCCGTGTCTGTTGAGCTGGAAGTATGCCCGATAGGCTCGGCTTGCTTGGAGACCGGTGTAGCTTCATGTCTCTCATTGAGCTGTCTTCTGAGAGCATTGATCTCCTGCTGGTATCTTTTGAACATCATCTGGATCATGGGATCCAGGGTGGACGGGATCTGTATATCTCCCGAAGTCCCTTCAGCATCATCAATGAAGGGATTATCTTCTTCTTCCGTTGTCACCACATTGACTGTCATGGTGGTGATCTTGCGGGTTTCATCATCAGTTTTCATCATATCTTTTGCAGCCTGACCTCTTCTTGTGACGGGGCCTGGTCTGGTAGCCAGCCTGAGCAGTTCATCTAGCTGAGTTGGTAGCATATCCTGCCCCCTGGCAATTCCAGCCATGTTACAGGCGAAGATTTGCATTCTTCCCTTCTGCCTGCAAACTTTTATTGTTGCCTGGTCAAGGTATTTGAGTCGGTCGAAGACCGATACTCTTTCTTCAGCTTCTTCCCTACACAGGTCTTCTTTATCATATCCGGCCTTACGGCCTTCTTCATAATCATTTGAATCGGAGGAGGAGACTCCGAGTATCACTTCTTGAAGGGCTTCTCCTTCTTCTTCATCCACGGTGCCCAGAGCACGGGATAATCTTTGCTGACCGAGGGCAGAGTTCCCCAGGTAGTGGAAGTAGTCTTGGACCACTTGTTTCATATCCTCTGGATTGTGCCTTCGCGGCTTTGGTCGGAGTATCAATCTTTCCTGGCTTTTCTGTTGATGAGCCAGTCTTGTCATCTGAGCATTCAAATGCTCGGCTTTGGAATATCTGAATATGTCAGCCTGTCTGGCACAGGCTCTTGGTCTTCTTGGAATGACAACCGTGACTGGTTCGCTCATTCCCATATCGCCATCTTGGAAGCAGTTGGCAGTGTCATCATAGTTCTTCCTTTGCCATCTTTTGCCTTTGGCCCTGGGATGGGTGATAGTAAGGTCTTCCTTCTTCTCATATCTTCTGCCCTTCATCACGGGGCGAGTAGTAATCAGATTCCTTCCTTCATCATTTTTTTCATCTCTCCTCCCCCGAGCCTTGGGGTAAGCAGCAACAGCATCTCTTCTGTAGTTTCTTTCTTCTCTTCTGCTTTCGGCCCTGAAGCGGGCAACAACATCCTCAGTAGCCTTCTTCTCATATCGAGCTGGGGCCCAGCTCTGAATCTTCTTTGGTCGCCAGACCTGTTTATATTTTGCTGGCTTGGGCGCCAGCGACTTCCTTTCATCAGCTTCCCAGTTGGCCCTCCTAGCGGCCAGAACGCGGAACCTGTTGTCGGTCCGGACAGTCGGGACAATCCTGTCCGGCCGGACTTCTCTGGGGAGACCGTTGAGGTTCACCCTAACATCTCCCATCATCATTGTCTTCCCAGAATTGGAAAGACGACGCTCAGCAGCAGCATACCGGCTTCTCCGGTTATTTCTCTTTTCCCTCTGGGCAGCAGCGGGAACCGTGTCCCTCCTTTGAACTTGGTGTACATAGCAGGCGACGGCCGTCGAGGTCGTCTTCTCCGGTAAGCCAGCCTTCTTACCAGCAGTCTTCATAGGGGCACCTGCAGCGGTGCCTTGCTCGTCGTTGTTGACCTGCAGAAGGTCGGTGAAGATGAGGCCTAGACAGTTGGGCAGCCCGACAGCAGGGGGCATTGCTCCGAATGACAGGGGTACCGCCAGGTAACCCTCTCGCACATGCATATCGATCGGTTGTTGGCCGAAGCGTACAGACATAAGTCCAGTAGTCATTGTAGCTTCCTGAGAATAAGGAAAGCGCACAGGATCAGAAATTTGAGGGGGGGCCCGCTGGGCCTCCTATTCTGGCGTAGAGATGAAGGGAGACTAGGTCCCACCGGGCGTGCCAGCTTGTGGGGATGGGTCTATCTGATTTATTTTAATTGATTTTTATTTATTTTTATTTGACTTATTTATTTGTTTTGTTTATTAGGCGTGCCAGTCACGTGTGTGACAATTTTATTGTGCGCTCGATCTGACTTGGTCAGTCGATTGTGAGGTCCGAGTCGGGACCAGAAGTCCGTCATACCATAAAGGCTATAACATTAATTACGTCCTTCCAAGGAAGGATAACCCTTGATTAAACGCCAAAATAGGATGCCTCGAGAGGCAATAATAAAAAAAAGATATTCTTTTTATGTGCGCAGTTTGAATTTCATACCAGAGCCAGGAAGGCGGGCAAGATAATAGCATCGATTGTAGAAACAGACGATATCGCTGAATCGACGGCTCGAAAAACAATCAGACACAGGGGAAAGGTGAAACAGAGGATATCAATCACGGATAGGATGAGCCGCGATCATGACGGAGGCTTAAAGCATCGGTTAACATTTCGGCGGCACTTCCCCATGGTCTGGATCATGCCCAGAGGGGAGATAGGCTATCACCCACGGAGTGCCGGGGTGAAAGCTGAAAGAAAGAGAGAGGTCGGGCCTCTCCACGTTACACATGTATGCCCTAAGGCAATGTTTGATTCTTCCCTCACAGGAGCTGGTGGCACTCATGCATTGGCATGGCTCACCAGAGCTAAGAGGGGGCGCGTCGTTGTGACTTCGACACGAATCGATGGAACATAAGGGAGTCTGCCTCCCTTTAACTTTATCCTCGGGACACCTCTGGTGATCCACGAATATCTCTGTGTAGGTTAGCTCTGGGCATTTGGGCTCACAGAGTGGCAACTTAGGCTCTCGGCATGACCACAGAGAGGAGGCTAAGGCTCCCGGCATGAGTGGCAAGAAGGTGGAGGTTCCCGGCGTAGCCGAAGGGAAGAATCCAGGAAGCTCCCGGCGTGAGTGGCAAGAAGGGGGAAGAGGAGCTCTCGGCCTGGGGGTTCCCGGCGCGCTAAAGGCCGCGCCGGGAGCTGGTGGCGCCGAGAGGTAGGTGCCGAGAAGGCGGGTGTTTGGGCGCCGTGAGGAGTTTAAGATTTTACGGTACCCTATTTTTAGGATTTTGAGAGTTTTCTGGGAATTATATCAAAGTAGATTGGCTCTGGGGACTAGAGATGGGGTTCAACTGGTTTTAGTTGTATATGCTTCAAAGGAGGCCGAGAGCTGAGAGGGATTGGAGGGGAAGAGCCCCACACAGAGGTCCTTTTCACCATTACCATGCGAAGTCCAGAGGACAGCTTCAGTATTATCTTTCATCGGCCTGGGAGGATTTCAGTAGCACCTCCCCCGTACCTAGCGTATGCCAGGGAGTGATAGACGATCACCCACGGAGTGCCGGGATGAAAGCCAGAATAAGGGGGGTATGGGACCCCTCGGGGTATGTGATCATAGCACCAACTTAATATCCCTTTGAGGCCATTGAAACTTATGCAGTGGCAGAGTTTCTATGGCTCGTAAGGTTATGTAGGGGAGTTATCCCCAATGATGTTTATCCCTTAGGTACATATGATGATCTGGGGTATCCTTCGACAGGATGCAAAGCTTGGTTGATCGGACTTCAAAGGGCATCTATGTGGTTCCTTGGCCTGTAGCAGGAAGGCTTTCATCCGGGGTTCAAGGAATGGAGGATTCACAGCGTAAAGAAAGGATGGCAGGAAGCGTAGTTCCCGGCGTAGGTTTCATTGGCCAAAAAGGGGGGAGCTCTCGGCGCAGGGGTTCTCGGCGCGGTAATGACCGCGCCGGGAACCCAGCGCCAGGAGGCCCCCAGGCCGGGAAGGCTATATCGTAGGAGGCTTTGTCTGGCTTGCTGAAGGGGCTAAAGCAAGGGGGATCTCTCGGCGCAGTAGTTCTCGGCGGGGAAATGACCACGCCGGGAAGGGGCTAAAGGGTTTATGGCTTAGTTGCGATACTCTGCTCAAGAGATTTCTGGGATTTCTGGCTCAGATTGAGGCAAGATCTGGGCTGCAGGAGGGGATTACATGGGGATTAGGATCAGTCGAAGGGCAGATCATCCATTATTGAATCCTCGTGGGACGTATGGCATTTCCTCTACTCACCTGCTGCTCAGACGGTCAAGAGATTGATGTCTCTAACCCTGAACGAGATGGGAGCTCGACAGACATCTATGATATCCGGGAAAATCGTGATCCGAGGGGAAGGAAGAGGGGGGGACAGAGCCCAATAACCCATTGAACAAGGGTTGAGGCTCCGTCTTCATCCTTCACCAGAGAACAGGCTAGGGAGGGGGCGGTCGAAACATGAATCGGAAAGCTGTAGCATCTGGGCAAACCGATATTCAGAAAAACAACCGATGCAAGAAGGGGAGAAAGACAGCAGACATTCCAATCAATCGAATGCTCAAACGAGCCATGTTGATCCTTCATTTCATTGCATCATTCCAAACCTATACAGGTCGTAGAAGGTAAATGAAAGACAGAGATATGGAAATCGAGACCGGAATAAAAATATTGATACATCGAGAAAGCCTCGCCAGATTACATCAGAAGAAAAGAAAAGAAAAAAAAGGAAAGCATGGGGGAGGGCGGAGCATTGACTCCTCTCCCTCCCCGGCTGCCCACCTGAATCTCCCTTTCTTCTTCTTCTCTCAGCTTCTTCTTTCTTTCCCTCTCGGTCTCTCTTCTGGCTTTTTTTCTATCTGGCTTTCGTTTCTACTGTTCCTCCTCCTTCTCCGTCTCCGACTCCCTCTTCGAAGGGAAGGGGCTTTATAGCCGTCCCTTTTTTGCCTTCTCGGCAGGCACCTCACGGTGCGCCTCAGCTGAGGGCTCCCGGCGCGTAGGCCCCAGCCTCTTGGTGCAGCCATTAGGCTTTGACAAGGTGGCTCCCGGCGCCACTATTACAGGCCCATTTAGGTCTCTTTGACCAGGCCTTTCATAGGCCCCTCACGTACATCAGTACCCAAGAGGGTCCCCCGTTGGTAATATATTTTGTAATGAGATCATTAGTAGGGTTTTCATCAGTCCGCAGACAGGGGTTTCATCAGTATTGCCATCTGAATGATGACAAAATCGGGCATCATTTTATCGATATCAGCACCTGAATGGTGACGAGATCGGACATCAGCTTTAGTCTGGGAAGACTTCAGCCGGGTGTATAATCTGTGGAGACGATTCTTCTTGTGTTCTGACTTTGCAAAAGCCTTTACAATCTTCATCTGCCGGTACCGGCTTCATCTTTATCTTACATCACATCTGTCAATAAGCCGACATCTGACTTACCATGACATGTCATCTGTGGATTCTTGGATGAGGCAGTAACACAGTTCCTATTAAAGTGTGCTAGGAAGTCTCATTAGTCAAGCGATTACTGCTTTGTTAGTGCTGCCATCTGAGTGACATCGGCACCGGACATCAGCTCGGCCGACAAAGGCTTCAGCCAGGTAAATGGTTGACGAGCTTCATCATTGGTCTTTCACTGTGGGTATGATCTGCTTCCACCCTTGTTCATTTTCAAGGTGTCAACAAGAACGAAGATTGGAAGAGCTCTTCGACCTAGAAGGGAAGCGACTCCAGGCTTAGCAAAACATACAGGTCTATTAGGCCCGCATAACATGCACCTTCGACAAGCTTGTCAAAGGCCGTGAATTCAAGAAAGGCGACCTCGTGATGGTCAAAAGAAGAGAAGTAATGACTGCCAACCATAAAGGCAAGCTAAATGAAAACATGCTTGGGCCCTATGTTGTCCAAAACGTTTACGAAGGAGGTGCGTATGTAGTTGTCAACCATAGGGGGGAGATTCAATTCCCACCCCTTAATGGAAAACATTTGAAACTATATCACACATTACTTCCCCAGTTCGATGAACAATTAAAGCCCGCACCTCACGCGGAACAAGAGTGTTTCTTAGATCTCCCGTGAGACTATGCAATATCCATTCAAGAAAAAGAAAAAAAAAGAAAAAAAGAAAAAAAGGACGAAAAAAACTTATCAAAGTCATTGGCAGACGTCGATTCATCAAGTCCTATCGGAATTCAAATTCCCTCCTTCGGCTCAGACCATCGCATCTCGGCCGAATAACCAAACAACTGCATGCCATGCAGTGGCAAAAACCCTCATATCTAGCTCAACACTACTTCATCTTGTCCCACCGAGGCATAAAACTTCTAACTTGGACCTCCTGTCCGAGCCAATAAAAAATACCCTTGCTTTGACTCGGACCTTCCGTCCTGGTTAATGAATGAAAAGACCTCCTTCCTTCGAACCAGATCCTCCATCTGGATTCGGTGAACAAAAAGACCCCATTTCTTGCTTTGACACTAACCCCGTGTTAATGAATAAACCACGTCAGTTTTCGACTCCCTGTCAACATTGACGAATAAATCGGTGGCCCAAACCTTCTGTATGAAGCTGTGAACAAAAAGACCATTGCTTTGGCACTAACCCCATGTCAATGAATAAACCATGTCAGTTTTCGACTCCCTGTCGGCATCGATGAATAAACCAGTGACCCAGACCTTTCGTTTGAAGCCATGAACAAAAAGACCCTTGCTTTGGCACAAGCCCCGTGTCAATGAATAAACCACGTCTGTTCCCGACTCCCTATCGACATAGATGAATAAACCGGTGGCCCAGACCTTTTGTCTGAAGCCATGAACAAAAAGACCCTTGCTTTGGCACAAATCCCGTGTCAATGAATAAACCACGTCGGTCCCCGACTCCCTGTCGGCATCGATGAATAAACCGGTGGCCTATACCTTCTGTCTGAAGTCATGAACAAAAAGACCATTGCTTTGACACTAACCCCGTATCAGTGAATAAACCACGTCAGTATCCGACTCCCTGTCGACATCGACGAATAAACCGGTGGGCCAGACCTTCTGTTTAAAGCCATGAAAAAAAGACCCTTGCTTTGACACAAACTCCGTGTCAATGAATAAATCACGTCAATCTCCGGTGCTTTGTCAGCACTGGCGAAGAAACCCTTGATTCGAACAAGCCAACCAATGAACACACAAACTCCTCCCGTTCCATCGGGCCCCTTACAAAGCCTTCGGCTCAGACCTTCCATCCGGGTCGATGAATAAACAACCTTCCTTAATCCAACACGAGCCACCAATCCCCCTCGGGATCGGCCTCACCCATTCAGCTTAGGCCTTCTAGCTAGATTGACGCATAAACCCTGTCTCCTTGCTTCGGCATTAACCCTATGCTGATGACTAAACACCCTCACTCGGGCTAGACATATTGGTCCACGTGCCTATGTGGTGAAGCGATCCCCTCATCCATTCGCTGAAGGAGTGAGCACTTTCCCGTGAATTCGCACCGGAACAATGATCTATCGGCTCGGAGAATAGAGAAATATGCCGAAAAAGCCTACACCTGCAGACCCTGTGCATTCGTCCCTCGCTTGCATCACCCGCGGCTGGGGGGCATATGTTGACACCAAAAAAAAATGGGCCGGACCCAATAAAAAAATTAGAATAGAAGAAGAGAAGGGGGATGGGCCAAATTCGAATGGGCCAAGCCCAATACAAGAATCAAGAAGGGCGCACAAGGCCATAAGCACAAATAGAAGAAAGAGAGGGCCCAAGAGGAAAAAGGGGGGATTTTTTTTTAAAATGGAAATAGGAGGTAATTCGTAGTTACTATTCATGCTACAATAACTTGTGTCTTTGTCTCACATCCCGTGTGCCCCCTTTCCCCCCTTTCTCACAACTATGTCCGACGGAAACGCCAAACACCCAACAGCCCGTGTGGCCGACCGGCGGGCCATGGCGTTGGCCATCAGGCCGTTGCAGCACCCAGCGTGCCCTCGTGCTGGTTCGAATGAAGCCTCCCTCGTCCATCCCTAGCATTCAATGCTCATAGGCCCCCCTCTCCGATGCCAGCGACACGTAGTGCATTTCCGACAAACCTCGATCTGCCAACGACGAAGGCAGAGGCGCGGCCACCCCTGCGAATGGAAATCTCCTCTACCGGAGAAGCAACGGTTGCAGCAGCCATGGGAAGAACACCAGCGGTAGCAGCAAAAGCAAGATCTGGAGGAGGCTCCCCTCAAGTGAGAAGGTTCCGAGCCCCCTATAAGAAGGCCCCTGCGGTGAATAAAATGCCTCGGGCTGAGCGGGGAAGCAAAAAAAAAACAACCTTTGTTTCTCACTCCAACCCTTTTAGCTCCAGCCACCCAGGGTGCTGTGAGGAAGATCAGAGATAAGAGAAAGGGAGTGAGTTGAGGGAGGGAAGAGGGGCGACAGTGCTGTAAGAGGGTGGGACTTTTCCCCATCCCTTGTATTTCCTTTTTTTCTTTTCCCCCTTTTGTCCTATGATGTATGATATCTGCTATCTCCCCTGATGTAATTTTCTTTCAAGAAGAACTGAGATGAAGGGGGTCTGCTCCCTGATTTCCTTTCATGGACATGGTGTCCGTTTCCCTACTATGCGTATTTGGATATGATATATATATATATCAATATATATATATATATATATCTGAATGTGCCTCTTAGAACTGAGATGAAAGGGGTCTGCTCCCTGATTTCCTTTCATGGACATGGTGTCCGTTTCCCTACTATGCATATTTGGATATGATATATATATATATATATATATATATATATATATATATATATATATCTGAATGTGCCTCTTATATCTCCCTACCAGATGCTGCATGTCCTTGGGTTTCCTTGTTCTTATGAGCTGGTGTCTTCATAGACAGTAGGGATGTGCATTTACACGCAGTAGGGATATATATATATATATATATATATATATATATATATATATATATATATATATACCTCAGCTCTACCTATTCTGTCTATACATGCATGGGTGGGTATCATGTAGATATATATGTTATGCTATATTTAATCCTACTTTTTTTTGGCAGATATGTGTACCATCTAGTGATTTCTTTGACCTTGTACTCGACTCTCATATGCTCTAAATCACACCTTGGTGTCTGGATGGCTCTCACCACCATGTTATCGAAGGGATGAGGCACATGGGATTCATCCCGAGTTGAGTCTTCCTCATAAATCTCTCCCTGCTGCCCCTCAAATTTTTGATCACTCTTGGACCCCGGGGGCTCATCCCTCTTATGATGTGGACCCCGAGGACTCCCTTTGACTAGTGAACATGGATGGTTTATGCTTCGGCAAAATATTTTCAAGACCACGATTCGGAAATGGAATTGTGGCACCCCCGGTCGATAGGATCCCTTGCAGGCACGCCCTCAGGACTCCTCTATAGTCGGCTCAGGTTTATGGGGTCGTTACTTTTGGGCACACCCTCGGTGTTTCGGGGTCACCTCGGAGTCCTCTCTGTGGATGGTGTCCCCCATTTGTCCCCCAAGCACCTTGGGTTAAGGGGAGATGCTGCCGAATTTTCACCAGGAAATCTTAAACAAAAAAAATCTAAGAAAGAACGAAAAGAATGAATGAAATACACATAACCTATGAAACAAATCTAAACTGGCTGCTCTTACATGCACATAACTGAATTGATGATGAAAAGTGTAATTTTGAGGACACATATACTGAAATCTGAAATCTGAAGGTGTTGGGGTTGCAACATGCAAAACAGAGATGGGAATTGATCAAACATGGGCTTTAAAGTTGCTACGAACATAAATGCAGAAATATGATGACTGAATGCAATTCTGAACATACACAGGGCTATTGTTCAAACAAAGCAAAGAAGAAGAAATATCAAAGAAAAGACATAGAATTTGAATTGCCATTCTTGCATTGCATTTAGGTCCCAGGGTCCTTTCCCTTTCTTCTTAGCATTTCATGTCTCCCTCATGGGCATATAGTTAGGTTTGCATGGTTCATGCACCAGATCTCACACAAGAGTCCCATGGGCAAAAAAAGAAAGAGAAAATCAATCCCATATGTGCATGCCTTGAACATTTGAAATTCACCTCATACCATGCATATTTCATTTTACACGACAATCAAAGCATGTGTTACAGTATTTCAAAAAAAAAGAGAAGAAAGAAAGTTGAACTCAACCTGCTGGGGAGTGTCGACTCTGGGAGTGGACACCACCCTGGCTATGCGTTGCCCGGGCTCCAGTCCGCACAGGGGTCGACCCCAGGGGTCGATCCCTTTGCAGGCTGGCTCTTGGCCCTTGACAAACTAACCACCTTTCAAATAAAAACATATTAGATGTGCATTTGCATATTGATCGTAGCGAAGGTAGCTCCCGCATACATGATAAAGAATTTTTTTTACTAAACTCATCACTTCAAGAATTTTAGGTGCGGCACGACCAAGGGGTTTCATATATACCTTGAACTGCCCTACCCTTTTGCTCTTGTCTTAAGGCATGCACAACATACATACTCCCATACATGCATGGTCAGATATAAGCCAAGCCCCCAAATGCAATGGTTGGACCCAACTCTGAAGCTGCTGAAAATTGAATAAATGAAGAACAGAAAATGAAGGTTGAACAATGGAACATATTGATTCAGGAACCAAACGGAGAAAGGATGAAGAGCAAACTTAATTGCTGAATCTCTGAAATCAAGCTGAACAAGTATGATGAAAGATAAACCATGGAGGAATCCAAATTCTCTAAACTGAAAACTGAAGCTCCCTCATTAATGCATTGGCATCTTGGCATGCTATTGACACAGTTTTTATTAAAAATCATGGTTTATTCGTTTATTGGGTTTATTAAGTGCGTAGGCGTGCCAGTCACAGAGTGACGATTTGTTCAGGCTTCGTGAAAGCCCATAGTGCGCTCGATCTGATTGATCAGACGATTGTGTGGTTCGGGTCGGGACCAAGACCCGCCGTGCCATAAAGGTCACAGCGTCATTTACATCCCCTCGGAGAGGGGAACACCCTTGATTAGTTGCCGAGAATAAGGGATCTACGCCAGAAAGGATTACTAATTAATGCAGGGAGTAAGGGACAGTCGAACTATGCTAAAAGCGTGCATCGGGGTATGAACATTCAGGTTATGTCGGTCACTAGCGGACCATTTTATGTTCAGACAAAGGTCCGTGTAGAAAAGAAGACAGTGGCGGGAGCGAATCCGTGCAAATGTCTGCCAGGAGACGGCAATTTTGATACAAAGATGGGATCAGATCCCGATGCCAAGGGGGGATGCCTTTGGTGAGATATTGGCCCAAAACAAGGTCGAGCAATAACCATGACGGGGGAAGTAACTCTCGAGGGTGAAGCATGGCCTACGAGGGTATCATTAATATTCCTGAACCCGGGGTCCGAGGGAGACGAAAGCCGTATCGTTCTATTCATTATTATTATTATTATTATTATTTACTACCATCATTTATTTATTATTATTATCATTTTTTTATTGACCATTTTCTTCACCAGTGGGCCATGAACTCTTCTTCCACTCAAATTTTTATTAGTTTTATTATTATAAACCTTTTTTATTATTATCATTATGTGAATTTCCTCCCCTTTTTATCACCATTATTATTATCCTCCCTTTTTTATGATGCAGTGTTTCAGATGGAGGTTTTGGGGAGTGTACCACTGGGGGAGTGTGCCGGGCTGGAAGGGTGGACGGTGTACCGTCAGAAGAAGGGAAGGGTGCACCAGGCTAGGACGGATTGGAGCGTACTGGGCTGACAGAGGATAGAGTGTGCCGGGCTAGAGGGGCTAGGAGTGCGTCGGGTGAAGGCTGGGGAGTGGAGCGGTGTACCGCTGGAGGGGGGTGCAAGTGCACCGGGCAAGGGGACTGAGGTCAGTGCACATGGGAACTAAGGTCAGTGCACTTTAGAACTAAGGCTAGGCAAGGTCAGTGCACATTCAGAACTAAGGCTGGGGAAGGTCAGTGCACATTGGACGAGGTCCATGCAGCTGGAGGCTGGAGGTCGGTGCAAGTTGGCCAAGGTCTGTACAGGTGCAGGGCCGAGGTCTAAGGTAGCTTGGGGTTGAGGTTGGGGCAAGTTTTGATTTCAAAGGGGCCAAGGTCGATGCTAGTTTGGGATAACGTCTATGCAAGCTTGGGGGAGGGTCTATGCTAGTTGGGGTTGAGGTCTGTGCTAGTTGGGGTAAGGTCTGTGCTAGCTGGGATTGAGGTCTGTGCTAGCTGGGCTGGGTCTGTGCAGGTTCTAGCTGGGCTGAGTGAAGGTCGGTGCACATATGGACCGGGCTGAGGTTAGAGCATGTTTTGGTAGGGTTCGTGCAGATTGGGAGCGAAGGGTGATGCACACTTGGGCTGGGGTCTGTGCAGGTTGGGGCTGGGCTGAAATGAAGGTCAGTGTAGGTTTTATGCACGCGAGGGACAAGGTCAGTGCCGTGGTTAGCTTGGCTGGGAGGAAGGTCGGCGCACACAAGGATGTAGTCAGTGCACATTGAAAGCAGGGTTTGTGCGTGTATGTAAGGTCTGAGCAAGCTAGCCAAAGTCTGTGCATGTGCTGGACTAAGGTCGGTGCATGTTGGACTGGTTCAAAGGAGAAGGTCGGTGTACGTGGAAGATGTTGTGAAGGGCAGGGTTGTAGGATGGTGTGCCACTGGAGGAAGGTGAGACTGTACCGGGTAGGGAGCTAAGGCTGTGCCGGGTGAAGGCACATAGAGTGTGCTGGAGAGAGAGATAGAGGCACGAGTGTCTCGGGAGAAGTTGGGCAGGGGCGACTAGAGGGTGTACCAGGTTGGAATGAATTATTGTAAAAAAGGGGGGTTTGTTCATGCCTAAAGACTGGGCTACCAAGGGTAATGCACATGAAGGCCAAGGAGTGTACCGGGTGGGGGGTGCACCGCTCGGAGGGACAGAGTGCACCGGTTGTAGATGGGCTGAGGGTGTGCCGGATAGAGGCAAGCTGGAGTGTGCCGGGCAAGGATAGACCAAGGGTGCACCGGGTGGAGGTTAGGTTGAAAGACCAATGCAAGTGGGGCAAAGTCCATACAAGTGGAGTAAGGTCTGAGAGGAGGTCCCTCTGTTCATGAAATTCAGATGGAGGGTCTTAAATAGCAAGTTTTCAATTTTTTGTTATGTGATTAAGTCCCCGATCGTGTTTAGTAGTCTGCCCCGATCATGCTCAGTCCAATTCCTCGAGTCTTGCACGGTTTCCTTGTCTTAGTTGGAATGTTTCATTATTGCTCATTTTATTTGTTTGTTGCTTCCTTTTTTCTTTTAATGTGTCATTATTTTTGACAAAATTCGGCAGCATCTCCCCTTGACCCGGATGCTAAGGGTGTGAACAGGGAACACGCCCACACGGAGTGGCGTGACCCAACAATTTGAGGTGCGTGCCAAGGCAGCAACACCTTTGAGAAAACTCCAGAAAACTCAGAGAAAACATCAAACGAGAGACACTGGGCTAACATAGACTAGGGACGCACTGGGTGAAGGTGGGTAAGGTGTGCCGGGTAAAGGCATGCCAAGGGTGTGCCAGCCAAGGCAGACTGGGAGGTGTACCGGCCAAGGCACGAAGGGTGCACCGGGCAGCATAGGCTAGGGGGGGTGTGCTGGTCAAGGCACCGGCCAACGAGTGTGCCGGGCAGGAGGACTAGGAGGTGTGCCGATCGAGGCTGATGAATGCTGTTGGCTCTAAAGGGCAGACTTGGGGGCACTTTGGCTAATTGGTGGGTTCAAAATATTGAGTAAGAGCAATAGACTCTGATGGGCACATGCTGCTCCAAAGTGAGAAAGGGGAGGCATGACCAGGTTACAAAGACTATTGGAGGGGGACTGGCTTCATGCCATCACACTGGGGATGCTTTCCATTGAGTTGGGCAGGTTCTACGGCGTCGTGGGTGTTGTGCATCCCTTGGTTTTGATGATGACAATAGGATATGTTTGATTAATCAAGTTCTATATTGTTTCATAACAAATACAAGTGGTTTGATTGTTCCTTCAAAGTATTGGACTCATGACTATTTGATGATGACAAATAATGTTTCTGATCAACTCAATATAAATCTGATAGTTCAATTTATTTCTGATAAGTTAAGTAATTTCAGGTCCACTGAAATCCAAGTGGAATCAACAAATCAGAAGAAGTGTCAAAGACCGCTTGTCGACCAGGGAAGTGGTTATGGTCGACCAACGAACCCAGCCAGAAACGTTTCAAGTCATCCGTCTTCTGCATGTGCCTTGGCTGTCGACCAAAGCCCCACTTCTGGTCGACCACAGAACAGCCAGAACATCAGACAGAACTGACGGCCATCTGTAATTCGCCCCTTGTCGACCAGCGACAAGGCTGTGGTCGACCACGGGGGACGCGAGTGTCAGCCAGAATGGAACCGCCATCAGGACACTGCTTGTTGTCGACCAGGGACCGTGTCATGGTCGACCACGGGCGTTATAGCGTCCAGAACCGAACTGTAACCGAATTCTGTTTTGGTTCCTTAAAACCTGCAGATTATTGTTGCAGGTTGTTGGGCAGTTCAAATGATGAGATTCCGCACGGGAATCAAGGAGAGAATCGTGCTTAGAAGTGGTCAAACTTATTGTAGTCATTGGATTTAACCTTCTCCCTGCTTTTTAGCAGATTGATGCTCGATCTGAATTTTGAGCGGGAAAAGCTTCAGACTTGGAAAAGAATCTGCATAAAAGTAGAAGGCCACGGATCGCTAAGGCAAGCACACAGAGGGAGCATAGAACCGAAGCTAAGAAACACACCTACATCACAGGACGAAGTAGCTCACCATCAATCAGATATCTGCAGAAGACTGAAGGCGTTCTCATTTACTGCAGAAGAAAGACTGGGCTTCAAGCTGTGCGACCTCCAGCAACAAAGCAGCTGAAGGCATCCGATTGGAAGCTCTACAGGGAGTCTAGTCTTGTTATTTATGTGATTAAGTCCCAGGCTGAATTCTTTACTTTGTTACAAAAGTCCATATTCAGTCCTGTTGCATCATCCCACCTTCACATCATTTCTATTCATCCTTACACCAAGTGTCAAGCTGTGAGGCAGCGGATTCAAGCTGTGTGTCAGCTGGTACAAGCTGTGTGTCAGCAGGAACAAGCTGTATGACAGCAGTGTCTTGTGCTTTGATTGAGATCAGAGGTTCTCATTAGTGAAGCCTTGCTTGAGTTAAGCAAGGGGTGGATGTAAGTCTCGGGAAGAGACTGAACCACCTTAAAAATCCTATCTTGTGGTTTGCTTATGTGTGTGTGTGCTTTTCTATGTGTTTGTTTTCTTCACTGATATCAACATCAATTCTGTAATTCGTTAATCACCGGCAACTCACTTAGCCAATAGATATTAAATCTGAAAAAGGGGGAAAGATCTATTCACCCCCCCTCTAGATCTATTCAGTCCGTACTCAACACGTGGTATCAGAGCCAGACTCTCCAAAAATGTGGTCTAACAACCAGGAGAGGCCTGCCGGACTGAACTCTAGAAGTTTAATGGCTGAGGGACACTCAGTAACTAGACCACCATATTTCGATGGAAATGATTTCTCATACTGGAAAAATCGTATGCAGGTGTTCTTGAGAGCACAAGATCATGAGATGTGGAGAGTAGTAAGCCGAGGACCCTACGAGCTGCCCGATGATGAGGATACCTGGACCAGAGAACAAGTCAGAAAATCAACCATCAACTGGGGAGCCATGAATGTAATGCAATGCGCACTACACCCCACGGAGTTCTCACGAGTTTCACAATGTGCAACGGCCAAGGAAATGTGGGATCGACTAGTAGTAATCTATGAAGGTACTTCAGAGGTAAGGGAGTCAAAAGCAAATATGCTAGTTTCAGAATATGAAATGTTTAGAATGAAAACTGACGAAAATATTTCTGAAATGTATGCTAGACTAGTGCAATTAACGAATAGTTTAAAAAGTCTAGGGAAAACCTACAAGGAACAGGAATTAGTAAGGAAGATCCTAAGATCCCTCACTCCTATGTGGCATACCAAGGCCACAGTAATTGAGGACTCAAAGAACCTCACAACTATGACTGTGGATGAACTGGTAGGTTCCCTAATGGCATATGAGGTCAACCTAAAGAGAAAGGAAGATGAGGGCAAGAAAAAGAAGCAGCTCGCCCTGAAAACTAAAGTAGGCACCTCTGAATTATCTGACACTGATAACTCATCTAGCACAGGTGATGAAACTGGCGAACTAGCCATGTTAACAAGAAAGTTCAGAAGGTTCCTGCGGAAGGAAGGTAAGGGATTTAAAAATCCTAAGGGCACGGTAAGGAAATCATCCCGGTTTAAGTTTGACAAAAACAAAGCTTCATCTAACAAGCTTGTTTGCTACAACTGCAGGAAGCCAGGACACGTGAAGGCAGAATGTCCAGAGGCTCCTAAGAAATCAAGCTACAAGTGGAAAGGCAAGAAACCAAAGGCAATGATAAGCACATGGAGCGAGGAAGAGGAAAGCAGCGAAGAGGAAACAACCTCCGAAGAAGAAGAAGGAAACACATGTTTAATGGCCAAAGGAGACAACAACGATCTTGAGGTAACCTCCCCTTTTCAAGATTTTTCTAGCTCAGATTGGGAAGGAGTCTACTCAGACTTACTTGATGCATATGAAAGAATTAGAAAGGAAAATAAGAGTTTGAAGAAAAAACTTAATCAGGTCAACAATGACAGCATCCCATTTGTCAACAGAACTGAACTAGAATTAGAAATCACCACCTTGAAAAATAAGCTGAAACAATACGAGACAGATGAAGAAACTGTCAAAGGGCTGTTAGAAGAAAATGAGTCACTGAAAAACACAATTGATGAGGTAAAATTAAAGACTCAAGAAAGTGAACAACAAACTAAGGAAACTCAAGAAAGAAACAACTCACTCAAGGAGGAAAACTGTAAACTTCTGAAAGAAATAGAAAGAATCCAGAGTGAACTGAAAAACAAACAGGAAACCTTGGAAAAAATGACTAAAGGTCAAGAAAACTTAAATGCTGTCTTGGGAATAAAAGTAAACTTTCAAAAAGAAGGATTAGGATACAATCCTACGGCTAAAAAGGAATTCCAAACAAAAACCATAACTGGGACTGCTGACTCAAAAGGAAAAGGGCCCCTAATCAATCTATATCAAAACAAACAAGAGGATGTAGTTGAATGCTCCTCCAAAAGGAATAATGTCACCAAGGAAGAGAGAAACATTAAAGAGAAAACAGTCAATCAACATAAGCTTAAAAATAATAGACAAGAAACTCAAATTCACAGAAATAACCAAACAAACCAAGCACTAAATCAAGTTAAAAGACATAAATCTGAAAAACAAGGTGTCTGGAGACAGGCTGGTCGACAACCGACCCCTCCTCTGTCGACCAGAGGATCTGCCAGAACAGGCGCTGGCGTCTGGAGAAGCAGTGGTCGACCACAGGCATACCAGATGTCGACCATGACCAGACACGCAAACAGAAACCACAGATTTTCTAAGGTGAAACAAAATGAAAATTGGAAATCAAAAAGGTGGATTCAGATTAAAGAAACATTAGAACAAAAGCCACCCAATCTGAACAAGTTCAGAAACGAAAAATTAAAATGCTCTAACAAAATCTGGGTTCCCAAAGGATTGTTACAGCAATTTCATAATTTTACAAGGTATCTTGGACCCGGGTATCATTGGGGTCCAAAAATTTCTGTGTAATTCATGATGCAGGAATGTCTGGCAGCCATGCACAATAAATGGTACTTAGATAGTGGTTGCTCAAGACACATGACGGGAGACAAGACCAAGTTCTTCCAACTAAGCTCAAAAGATGGAGGCTATGTGACCTTTGGAGGAAATAACAAAGGTAAGATCATTGGGACAGGTAAAATAGGTAAGAACTCCTCTAACTGTATTGAAAATGTACTGCTGGTAGATGGACTGGAATATAATTTGCTGAGCATCAGTCAGCTTTGCGACAAAGGCCATAAAGTAGTATTTGACTCCAAGATCTGCAAGATTATTGAACCAAATTCAGAAACAGTCAAGTTTATGGGCCAGAGAGTAAACAATGTCTACATAATAGACTTGGATGATCCAGCCCACTCCAACCTGTGCCTAACCGCCAAGAAAGAGGACCTGACCTGGATGTGGCACCGAAGGCTAGGGCATGTTAGCTATAGGGTGTTGCATAAACTTGTGAAGAATAAGATGGTTCTTGGTTTGCCTGAAATTTCGTTTGCTCAAAATGTCAAAGTATGTGAATCATGTACCCAAGGTAAGCAAACAAGAAAATCATTCAAAGGTAGAACTGAAAGTCAATCTTCTAGACCACTAGAACTTGTGCACATGGACCTTTTTGGCCCAACAAGAACTGCTAGTCTTAGTGGTAAGAGGTACGGTTATGTACTAGTTGATGATTTCTCTAGATTCACATGGGTAATATTTCTATCTCATAAAAGTGATGCTTTTTCTGAGTTTCAGGAATTCTACAAAAGAATGAAGCAGGATGGCAAGTTCAAAGTGTGTACAATCATATCTGACCATGGGCGAGAGTTTGAAAATTCTGACTTTGATCTATTCTGCAGAAACAAGGGCATAACCCACAGATTTTCCTCACCAAGGACTCCAGAACAAAATGGAGTTGTGGAGAGAAGGAACCGCACTCTTGTCGAGATGGCTAGAACCATGCTGGTTGAAGCTAAACTTCCAAGGAGATTTTGGGCAGAGGCAGTCAACACAGCATGCTACATTGTAAACCGAGCAATGGTAAGACCGGCTAGTGAAAATACACCATATGAAATGTTCAAAGGTAAGAAACCATCCCTAGCCCATTTTAGAATTTTCGGGTCAAAATGCTTTATCCATAACAATGATAAAAGGGCCTTGGACAAATTTGAACCGAAGAGTGATCCAGGAATATTCTTGGGCTATTCGGACCGATCAAGAGCCTATAGGGTCTTTAACACCAAAGATCAAGTTGTTGAAGAATCCCCTCATATTTCATTTGATGAAATCAATGATTTTGGCAAAAATGAAAAGGTTTGCAAGGAAGAAGAAGATGGAGAATTTCTGAATGACAAAGAAGAACCGATGGAGAATGAAGAAGCACAGAATCAAGAAAGCAATCGAGGTAATTCCAATGATCAAACCGAAGGAGAGGTCAACTCAGGTAACAATCTTGAAAACTTAAGACTTCTTAGAGATCATCCCATAGAAAACATCATTGGTGGAATTCATGATCCTAGGAAGACTAGATCTCAATTAAAAGAAATCAATGAACTAGATCAACTTGCACTTGTGTCCCAAATAGAGCCCAAATCAGTAGAGGAAGCATTAAAAGATGACTCATGGATAAATGCTATGCATGAAGAACTAAATCAATTTGAAAGAAATCAGGTGTGGAGTCTTGTCCCTAGACCTTCATCTCACCCCGTTATTGGAACCAAATGGGTCTATAAAAACAAGCTAAGTGAGAAGGGGTTGTAATGAGAAACAAGGCTCGGCTGGTGGCTAAAGGGTACAACCAGGAATTTGGGGTTGATTTTGAAGAATCATATGCTCCAGTTGCTAGATTAGAAGCCATCAGGATATTGTTAGCCTTTGCAGCATCTCATGGAATCAAACTACAACAAATGGATGTAAAAAGTGCATTTCTAAATGGAATAATAAAAGAAGAAGTCTATGTGGAACAACCCCTGGTTTTGAAAATGATGAACTTGCTAATCATGTTTTCAAATTGCATAAAGCTTTGTATGGATTAAAGCAGGCTCCACGGGCTTGGTATGAAAGGTTGAGCTCCTTCCTCACCAAGAAGGGATACATAAGAGGTAAAATTGATCAAACATTGTTTTCCAAGACCCAAGGTAAGCATATACTAATTGTACAAATCTATGTGGATGATATTGTGTTTGGATCTACCGAAGCTTCTTTATGTACTGAATTTGCAAACTTAATGACCAATGAGTTTGAAATGAGTTTAATGGGTGATTTACAGTTTTTTCTTGGATTGCAGATCGTACAATGTAGAGAAGGATACTTCATAAATCAATCCAAGTACATAAAGGAGATGCTGAAAAAGTTTGGCATGGAAAGCTGCAAACCAATTGAGTCACCCATGGGTACAAATGCAACATTGGAAGCTGATGTAAAAGGTAACATGGTAGATGCCAAGAAATACAGAGGTATGATCGGGTCCCTGCTATATTTAACTGCTTCAAGGCCAGATATTCAGTTTAGTGTATGCATGTGTGCTAGATATCAGTCTAGCCCTAGAGAATCACATTTAGGGGCTGTCAAGCGTATCCTTCGATACATTGCCGGCACCCAAGAATTGGGTTTATGGTATCCTACTTACTGCAAACTAGATTTGATTTCATATTCAGATGCTGATTATGCTGGTTGCAAAATTGATAGGAAGAGTACTAGTGGTTATTGTCAAATATTGGGTGGATGTTTAATATCATGGGCTTCTAAAAAACAGCATTCTGTGGCACTCTCCACTGCTGAGGCTGAGTATGTCGCAGTAGGGAGCTATGGTACACAGGTTTTGTGGATAAAACATCAACTCCAAGACTACAATGTAGATCTTGGATGTGCACCTATTTTCTGTGACAACACTAGTGCTATTAATTTGTCTAAAAACCCCATTCAACACTCTAGGACAAAACACATTGAGATCCGTCATCACTTTCTAAGAGATGAGGTCTCCAAAGGAAATTTCATGCTTCATTTTGTAGAAACTGAAAAACAACTGGCAGACATTTTCACAAAACCCCTTAACAATGACAGATTTTCAACTCTAAGAAGGGAGTTAGGAATTTGTAGAATTTCTCCTGAAAATTCTTGAAATAATCATATTCATGTGTACACTGCATAGATTCTGTCATTTCTGTCTAAGTTATGTCAACTAGGTCTCTAGTACTAGTCAGGTTTTTGAGTTTGGAAGTCTAGTGTCGGGTGCTACTTCAGCAAGTTCTACAGAATACTGGTTCTCTACGGCTCATCTCTTGTGGTCGACCACAGACAAGGCGCTGGTCGACCAAGGCATCAGGACAGGAAATAGTTGGTTCTGTGACTTCGCAGTTGTCGACCACAGGCAAGGCGCTGGTCGACCAAGGCATCAGGACAGGAAATAGTTGGTTCTGTGACAGCACAGAGGTCGACCAAAGGCACCTCTATGGTCGACAGAGGATCTGAACAAGGGAAAATGGATCTAAAAAGGCTACTGGTTCTGCTAGGAAATCCTCTGATCTAAGTGAACTTTTGTGCTCAGTTTCTTCACTCATTCATCCTTATCCATACTTCCCATCCCTTGTGTCTCTATATCTCTTCATGGCCAACATTTTTTCTTATCGTCAGCAAGGACTCATAAATTGAGGGGGAGAAAAAGTGTAAACTCATTCCTTGATAAAACATTGAAAAACCTAACCATATCCTTCAATAAAATCACCAAGGTAATCATTAAGAGTAGAGGTTGAGTGTAGTAATGAGAATTTGAACTGTACTACTGCAATAAATTCAAACCATAACTATGACTCTGTCACAAGATTTTGAGGACTTATGATTTTTAGTAATGAGATTATTTCTCTACCTGTGTTTGTGCTGAACAGTAAAAATAAACTTAAATTTAACATGTATGTACATGGAATACGCCATAATTCTGCCTTCATGGTAGAGCAATGGACTGAGGTCTGAGAAACTACTGTTCTTCATCTCAAAGCAAAAAATTAGCTGAAAAATAGATGGGAGACCAGTGTGTCATGAAGATCCAATCTAACTCTGCTGATATTGATTGGGCATACTGAGTAACTGGGGATATTGGCGTCTGATAAACGTATATCCTCACGGATAAAAGGTGTGTCCCAGTCATTTGTGGAATGGTTAGGCATGCTAAGTAGCCGGGGTTTCTGGCGTGTACAAAGCGTGTCTCCTCGTGTAGAAAAGCATGTGATCAACCTGACCACAGCTCTCAAATGATTCAAAAAGAAAAATTTCAAGCATCACAAAGGCAGAGAAAATGGTTGACCTAAAGCATAGCATGCAAATACAAGTTTAAAAACACTGTTCAGCTAGCATAGTTAGTCCAATTATCTCTTGAAATATATTATAAGTTCAAGGAGCCATGTGAAAGAAATTGGATATGGGGAGTCAATTTATTGGTGCAATACTTTCAAATTCATTGAACCACTATACCCACTCTATTTGGTCACAAGGTGGTCTTTGCATAAGGGTGGAAAGGTTCCATAAGTGTTCTGTTAAAGAAAGGGCGTACACTTTAATACCTTCCAAAAAGTTGAGTAATGCTGATTAAATCCTGACCGCTCGTTTTCTACATCGTGATGGTTCACTGTCCCAGTTCCTTTAAGACCCAGCCCTACTGCCCTATCCTATAAATTGCCACGGCTGGGTCCCTATTTTTTCTCATACTGCCCTACACCTATACAAGTTAGTCCTACTGTCACACCTCCACCTGTGGTGCCTCAAGCTACCCCTGCTACCACCACTACTGCCCATCCTTCAGCTTCCCTTTCTATAGTGCCCTGGCATCCAGGCATTGCTGCCACTCATGCTCAATCTACTTCTGTTCCACCTACCCAAGCTCCATCTCATTCTGTTCCACCTACCCAAGTTCCACCTACCTCCACTCCTTCTACTTTTGCTCCACCACCATCCTTCACATCCAACACTGAGTCTCACGGAGTGCTTCTCCAGATAGCATCTCAGTTGTCCTCTCTCACCACCCAATTCCATTCCTTTCAAGAGAATATGAATGCTGCCACCGGGCGCCTGGAGCAGAAAGTCCAAAGGCTGGAACAACAGATGGAGGCCAGGTTCATCAAGCAAAAGGAATACACTGACCATGCTAGTTCTCGGTTCAACAGACTAGTTGGCACCTTAGGTCAAGTGTCAGAAGAAATGGGAAACTGCATAGAGTTCACCACCAAGCAGAATGAAAAGTATCACAATGCTACTATCTCCGAGATCCAGAAGCTCAGGCTCTCTTATGCCCACATTGTTGACAAGCTGGATCGCATGGCAGAGAACGTGAAGCCAGAGACCTCCTCATCCTCCTCAGAGGGATTGTTCAAATGATCTTCTTTTTGCTGTTGACAAAGGGGGAGAATAGGACTTTATGTGTCATTGTGTGTCTAGTTGTGTGTCTAGATGTGAGTCTAGATTGTCAAGTTTACTTTGTCTACGTGTCCTTAGTGTCTTAATTCTTTTTTTGAGTCTCTCATGTAAGTAGTGCTATAGTTTTTTGAAAGGCACATCAAACGAATTGTCTGAATGAAATCTGTGCTATGATAGCCTTGATTGCAATATCAAATGAATTTTATAGTCTGTTGTTTGTCACAATGACTCATGGTTGTCATCATCAAAAAGGGGGAGAATGTTGTGCATCCCTTGGTTTTGATGATGACAATAGGATATGTTTGATTAATCAAGTTCTATATTGTTTCATAACAAATACAAGTGGTTTGATTGTTCCTTCAAAGTATTGGACTCATGACTATTTGATGATGACAAATAATGTTTCTGATCAACTCAATATAAATCTGATAGTTCAATTTATTTCTGATAAGTTAAGTAATTTCAGGTCCACTGAAATCCAAGTGGAATCAACAAATCAGAAGAAGTGTCAAAGACCGCTTGTCGACCAGGGAAGTGGTTATGGTCGACCAACGAACCCAGCCAGAAACGTTTCAAGTCATCCGTCTTCTGCATGTGCCTTGGCTGTCGACCAAAGCCCCACTTCTGGTCGACCACAGAACAGCCAGAACATCAGACAGAACTGACGGCCATCTGTAATTCGCCCCTTGTCGACCAGCGACAAGGCTGTGGTCGACCACGGGGGACGCGAGTGTCAGCCAGAATGGAACCGCCATCAGGACACTGCTTGTTGTCGACCAGGGACCGTGTCATGGTCGACCACGGGCGTTATAGCGTCCAGAACCGAACTGTAACCGAATTCTGTTTTGGTTTCTTAAAACCTGCAGATTGTTGTTGCAGGTTGTTGGGCAGTTCAAATGATGAGATTCCGCACGGGAATCAAGGAGAGAATCGTGCTTAGAAGTGGTCAAACTTATTGTAGTCATTGGATTTAACCTTCTCCCTGCTTTTTAGCAGATTGATGCTCGATCTGAATTTTGAGCGGGAAAAGCTTCAGACTTGGAAAAGAATCTGCATAAAAGTAGAAGGCCACGGATCGCTAAGGCAAGCACACAGAGGGAGCATAGAACCGAAGCTAAGAAACACACCTACATCACAGGACGAAGTAGCTCACCATCAATCAGATATCTGCAGAAGACTGAAGGCGTTCTCATTTACTGCAGAAGAAAGACTGGGCTTCAAGCTGTGCGACCTCCAGCAACAAAGCAGCTGAAGGCATCCGATTGGAAGCTCTACAGGGAGTCTAGTCTTGTTATTTATGTGATTAAGTCCCAGGCTGAATTCTTTACTTTGTTACAAAAGTCCATATTCAGTCCTGTTGCATCATCCCACCTTCACATCATTTCTATTCATCCTTACACCAAGTGTCAAGCTGTGAGGCAGCGGATTCAAGCTGTGTGTCAGCTGGTACAAGCTGTGTGTCAGCAGGAACAAGCTGTATGACAGCAGTGTCTTGTGTTTTGATTGAGATCAGAGGTTCTCATTAGTGAAGCCTTGCTTGAGTTAAGCAAGGGGTGGATGTAAGTCTCGGGAAGAGACTGAACCACCTTAAAAATCCTATCTTGTGGTTTGCTTATGTGTGTGTGTGCTTTTCTATGTGTTTGTTTTCTTCACTGATATCAACATCAATTCTGTAATTCGTTAATCACCGGCAACTCACTTAGCCAATAGATATTAAATCTGAAAAAGGGGGAAAGATCTATTCACCCCCCCTCTAGATCTATTCAGTCCGTACTCAACAGTGGGGAGCAACGAACCCTAGTAGTAAGGAAACCATGAAGAAGAAGAAAACAAGTTATGGGATGCACTGTAGGATAGAGTCTGGCCAGAACTACAAGGGGAAAGAAAAGATAGTTCTATTCATAAAAAGACTAGACACCGTAGCTCCTAGCCAAAGGGGCCAAATACAATGCAACGAACCCAGACGAAAGGGGGGGGGGGGGGCGGAGAAACAAGAAAGAGGAAAGAAAAGAAACAACTAGAGAGAGGGCTGGAACGAGGAAGGGTAACAGTTCCCTTTTCTATTCCTTCCCCTCCCTCTACATTCAGCACGATCTCTCCCTCTCTTCTCACTATCCTCTACCTTCTTCTTCTCTTCTTGTTGTGTGTATTCTTTTCTCTAGGCGCTGCTCACTGTCTCCACCCACTGCCTGTCTCTTGTTTCTTGCTCGTGAGAGGTTCTTATAGGTCCGACGTTGACGGGGGTCCTCATGATGGCAACCATGTCCGAGGTTGACCCCGGTCTTGTCTTTGTCAGGTTGAGGTCTACCTGGTCAAACCAGAGGGTGACACCATGGCAAGGTGTTAGCTAGCGTTGAGGTGGCAGAGCTGCGCGCCAAGGGCCCCACGTAATGACCGTTGTGTCTTCTGCCGGTTTGTGTCGGTTTGAGGGTCATAATGCTGTGCCGAGTGTGGAAGTATTAACGCTGCACCGGGTGGAGCGTCTGGCAGGGTGTGCTGTTGAGAGGGCACAATGGCTGTGCCGTTCAAAGGGCATAATGACTATGCCGTTGGAGGACTTGTAGGCTACTGTGCCGTTGGAGGAGGCACTGGGAGTGTGCCATTGGGGGGCATAGGCTGTTGTGCCGTTGAGGGGCTGTTGATAGGGTGTACCGTTGGAAGCACTCTGAGGGTGTGCCTTTGGAGGCACCTGAGGAGTGTGCTGCTGAACGTGTTGATCCCTTCTTCAGGAACCCATAACTGTGAATTTCTTTGGGACATTCTTCACTGTCAGGGACCTGAGGGTGGGCCCATAGCAGTGTACATATTTAGGAGGGTATCCTGTGTTTTCTTTGTCATTTAAAGCACCCGTGCAAATGTGAGGATTTGCCGGATGATAGTATTCTCCGGGGCCCTGGGTAGCCAATTTCTCCGAGTCTTCTCTCTTTGGCTCTGATGCCAATGAAGAACTGGGCAAAATGTATGGACACATAAATTTACGTGTCTACAAATGCCCCCCACCGTCGGGCAGCGCGGGTGAAGGATGAGACGAGCGGTGCTCGTGGGTGTGTTCACGTAACAAACATACATTATTGTGTGTATATATATGTCATATATATATATATAATGTGGATATTATTTTATTTATGATTTATTTATTATATATGTTTTTTCTCTTTTTTTCTTCTTCTTTTTTTCTTTTTTTCTCTTCTCTTCTCTTTATTTCTTTCTTTTCTCTCTTTCTTTCTTTTCCTTTTTTTTGAAGCCCCTATAAAAGGGGGTGGGGGGGTCCCGCTCGAGCTCCCCCCTTCGGTTTCAAACCTCCCCTTCTCCCTCTCTCTCTTTGTCTCTTCGGCCCCTTCGACTACCCCCGCCATCGTCGCCTTCCTCATCCGCCACCGGACGCTGTCACCGTTCTCGCCGGGGTGAGGAGGCCACCACGCCCCTCTCTTCTCTTCCTCTCCTCCTTTCCTCTTCTTCTCCTTCTCTTCTCATCCTTTCTTCTTCTCTTGTTCTTCTTCCTCCTCTTTCTCTCACTCGGGGGGACGACGGAGCCCTAGGCTCCCTTCCCTCTTCCTTTTTCCTTCTTCTCTTCCCCCTTCTCCCCTTCTTCTTCTCTTCTACTTCTTCTTCTTTTCTTCGTCTCTTCTTCTTCTCCTCCAGCGTGGGGTGGAGGCGGTCACGGGCGCATCGGAGTGTGCCGGTGGTAGGACTTCGAACGTCTGCCGGGCAAGGTGAGGGCATGGGTGTACCGGAGTGGGGCTGCACGGGTGTGCCGGTGGTGGGAGGCACGGGTGTGTCGGTGGAGGGAGGCACGGGGTGTGCCAGTGGTAGCAAGGGCAAGAGTGTGCCGGTGGAGTGAGGGGCACGGGTGTGCAGGGTAAGGAGGCACTTGTTGTTCCCCCCTCCGACAGCGCTCCCAGCCTTGCACATTCGGTTGTGGGTGATGGACAATGCGCCTCTCTGCTCCCAGTCCGAGCTCTGCCATCGATGTTCAAGGCCCCCTTGTTTCAACTTGCCGTTCTCCCACAGCCTCACGGTGGCGAGCTTCCATCTGTTGCTGCTGCCCTGTCGACCGCTGGTGTTTCTCCTCCGCCGCCCACGTCTGCATCTCAGCCCTTGGGTGTTGGGCCTATCATGCCTCTTCCAACCTTCGGGCGACTCATCTTTGGGCCGCTTGGCACGCAAGCGTCGACGGGTACCTTGGCAGGGTCTCCCACATGCGTTGACCCCCCCACTTCCTTGACATCCTGTGTTGCTAACCCATTACCTGCTTCGATCCTGGGTCCCACCTCCCCTCCCCTTGATGGGATGCACGCTCATTACAATGCTCTATTTTCACACTAATGGCCTCCTTCGGCCAGCGCTGCTCCCGTTGGTTCTCCGCCGTTAACTCCAGGACGGCCGCCATCATCCGCACCCGGCAGTGTGCCCACCCCTGCTGCTCTGGGCGGTGTGCCCCCGTTCGCCCCCGTGGAGTCTCCTTCCTCGCGTTCATCTTCCCTGCCGTCTGCGGTTGCTTCTGGCGGTGCCGCAGTCTTCGTTGCTGCTCCCTCCGGCCTTCCACCTCGCCACGGTCTGACTGGCGGCGCAGGATCCTTCGCCACCAAGGTCATCCCCACCTCGTGCCTTGTCCATCCGGTCGATGGCGAGTCCCCCCCCCCCCCCGCCACCGTGTTTGGCTGGTCCTGCGGCCGCGGGTGGTCCGGTGGAGCTCACCGCGGGCTTCTCCAGTGGCCTGGATGTTGGCCTTGGCTGTGGGTCATCTGCGCCAGGCGCTTCTCTCTACGCTAGTGGAGCCGTGCCAGTCCATCCTCTCGCTAGCGACGCCTCTGTGTTCCCTGCTGTAGCATTTACAGGTGCTCCACCGCCTTCTTTCACCCAGGTTCATCTCCAAGGCTAGTCCCTCTGCTTGCAAGGTTCTATTGCGGTCCATGGTCTGGACTCCACCGCCTCCGGCGAGCCTACGTCATTCTTTTCCGTTGATGAGATTGATACGTCTTGCCAGCCCCTCCAGTTTGCTGTCATTGCCAAGACGCCTAAAGGTCGGCCACCGTTTCAGGAACTAAGAGCTTGCTTGCTGCAAAGGTTCTCATTCTCACAAGACTTCGTTATCAGCTCTCTAGACACTCGTCACCTTCTTCTTAGATTTCAGAACAATGACGATTTCATCCAAGTCCTCCTCAAGGGATCTTTGTATGTCCAAGGGCGGCCACTTCACTTCTCCAAATGGACCATGAACTTCTACCCTACAGCGGATTCTCCCATCGTCCTGGTGTGGCTAGAGCTTCCCAGGCTGTCGGCAAATTTCTTCCATGATGCTATGTTGCGCTCCATTACAGGGAGCATCAGCCCCGTCCTCAAGATTGATCAAAGCACGTCCTGCTTGCTCAGGACTGATGCGGCAAAAATCTATGTTCAACTAGATGTTTCTTATGCTCTTCCTGACTGTGTTTGGATTGGTATAGGGGATGGTGGTCTCTGGCAGCCTATTACATATCCTAATCCCCCCCTGTTCTGCCGTGGCTGTAATCATCTTGGTCATCAGGTTGACAAGTGCAAGAAGGAGGCTGCTCGTGAGGCCCCATACGCTGCTGTCTTTGATGGTGCCACATCTATGGCTCCCATCACACCTCCTGCAGTTCCTCCACCTCATGCTCCCCAAGTGTCATCTCCTAGTGATGTTGGCTCACTGGATCCACCACATGTTAGTGTGAATGCATGTGCCTCCATAGACCAACTAGCATCCCCCACCGATGCCTTTATTGATGCTGCTACTGTGAAAACATGTGCCCTCGAGCATCCACCTATGGGAGGATCACCCACGTCCGCCATGCACACCCCTGCCGAGGAAGGGCCTACGCCAGTCTGCCCGTCTCTCTCCTCCGCGCCCGCACTTGCTGTGGTGCCCTCGGTGCCTTGCACGTCTGCCTCGGTGTTGCATGGTGGGGCTGTGCCCCCTCTTCATGCCGCCCCCTCTGCTGCCCCTCCAGTCGTCAACGTCGCTGCCTCTCCATCGGTGGCAGTGGACCTCTTGCATGCGGACGCCCTTGCTTCCTCCCTCTCTACTGCTGCCCCTTCTTGGGCCCCTGGTGGGGTCGTGCCCCCCCCCCCCACTTTTGGCCATTGCTCGCGGGAGCTCTTCCTCTACGTCAGCCGCAAGCTCCGGCTTCCTGGCAGGTGGAGGTGGCAGCGCCTCCTTGGCTAAGGCTACCTCTGCCTTGGTTTTGCTAGTGCCATCTGCAGGGTGCACTCTGTCTCCTCCTGCTTCCATAGCCGCTATCACCTCTGTCGATCCCATTAGTGTAGCCGCTCCCAGCTTGGCTCGGCCTCCCTCTCTACCCCTGGAGGCCCACCACGTGGTCCTCGCTCTACGTGCAGAGCCTCCTCTCCAGGCACCTCCATCTGCAGACCCTCCGGTTGTCTTCCCATCTTCCTCGAGCTCGATCAGGGTCTTGGCCCCAGCATCATCGACGTCGGCTTCGTCTTGAGGTGGTGCCGCTTCATCTTCTCCTCGGCTGTCTTTCGCTGCTACGCTACGGAAGAAACTTTGAGCATCCGACATCCGCCACACGGAGTGCAGTCTTGAGGAGGTTGTTCCTCCTCCCCGTCGCTCACTTCGGATACAGACGGCATCGGTGGTGCCCCCTCCACCGGTCCACTCTTCCCTCTCGGAGGAGCTCGATCACGAGGGTTCGGATTTTGATCCTTTTGATTGGCCTGGCTCTCTGGTCCGTCACCGCGGAGTCTGGTCTTTGTTCTCATCCGACTATGAAGGGGATTTCGATGAAGATTATTGATGGGGCTTTGACTTCCCTTGCGTTGTGGGTTCCTGGGTTTTGGGCCTTGCTTGGCTTTTTCGTTTTGTGGTCCCTTAGGCCTTCTACTCATCTCGCCCCTCTTCGGGCGTCACTCCCCTCCCCTCCCTCTTTACCCCCATTCCTTTATTGCTTTCCTTAATGAAAACGCTTGCCTGTCGGCCGGGGTAGTGTGTTCATCTTCTTCCGAAATAAAGGGATGAACCCCCTCCCCCGTCTCCCACCTTGTAAGTATTACCTTAGTTTAAAAAAAAGGTGGCGCAAGTGTGTGCCGGGTGAGCGCCGGGTAGCTGGGCACGAGTGTGCCGGGTGACTGGGCATCCTGGGGGGGTGTGCCGGGTGAAGGCGCCAGGGGGGTGCGTCGGGCAAGGGGACTGGGCAATGTGCCTGGTGAAGCAGAAGGTGGCTTGAATGAACCGACGGAGCATCGGGTGTTGCCTTTTGTGCGCACCGTGATTTTTGTTGGGGCCATCACTCCTTGTGGACGAGCACTTGTTGTAACACCCGGTAATTTTGAAGGCTAAAAAGGGAATAAATATATAAATATATATTTAGATTTCGAAAAGAAAAATAACATATGCATGATGATATCTACATATCTCTATAAATAGTTAATAAAGGTTCCTAGAATTTACAAAAGACTAGTTAATATTAACTTTTGGAATGGAAGTAAAAATTCATCTAGGATCGAACCTACCTCTGATACCTAGGACAAGGACAAATAAAAGTTAAAGAAATTATGAGGAATAAAATCCATGTATACATACAAATTATTAATAGATATATGAGGGATTAGTGAATAACCCACACACATTGTAAGGGCCCTTAAGTCTCAACCCACTCATCCATATATCTGTGCATATATATATAATGCAAAATAAATAAATATAATACAACGTAAATAATTAAGGCCAGGCTATACACAACCCTCTGACAGCCTAAGAAGTCTTACAAGAAGAACTCATGGACCCTACCATTATATTATAATAAATTTAATAATAACATGTTATTTTAAGTAGCCATTAATGCACAACATAATTTTAATTGAATTGAGAATCTTTAAATCTTGAAGAAAAGGTCAATTTATATTTTTTTTACTAATTTAGCAAAATTAATATTCCACATTTATTACATTATAAGGGGAGGATATATATAAATTTACGTGTAGACATGGGAATGTATGAATGTCTCATGCAATGGGGAATGCACAGACGTTGGACGTATAGACTTACGATGTGTAGACTTAGGAGGAACGGATGTGTAGACTTTGCATGTGTAGACTTTGCATTGTATAGACTTGAAGAGTGTATGGACTTGGGGAGTGAGATGCTCTGGAATGTACAGACTTAGGAATGTGCAGACTTAGATGTTTAGGCTTGTGGAATGTATAGACTTGGATTAGATGGATGTATAGACTTTGAGGAAGAATGCGATGTATAGACTTTGGACTGATGTACAGACTTTATGGATGAAGGAATGTGTAGACTTTGAAGAATGAATGGATGGATGTATAGACTTTGGATGAAGGAATGAATGTATAGACTTTGGATGAATGGATGGATGTATAGACTTTGGATGAAGGAATGTGTGGACTTGAGTGGGTAGAATGTATAGACTTCAGGAATGTATGGACTTCAGGAATGCAAAGGCTTTGACAATGTATAGACTTGTGTAATGGAATGTATGGACTTGAATGGATGTATGGACTTTAGAATGTATAGACTTCAGGAATGCAAAGGCTTTTACAATGTATAGACTTGTGTAATGGAATGTATGGACTTGAATGGATGTATGGACTTTAGAATGTATAGACTTCAAGAATGTATAGACTTCAGGAATGCAAAGGCTTTGACAATGTATAGACTTGTGTAATGGAATGTATGGACTTGAATGGATGTATGGACTTAAGAATGTATAGACTTCAGGAATGTATAGACTTCAGGAATGCAAAGGCTTTGACAATGTATAGACTTGTGTAATGGAATGTATGGACTTGAATGGATGTATGGACTTATGCATGTATAGACTTGGAGATGAATGTATAGACTTGGGGAAGAAGTGTGTAGACTTGGAGGAATGTATAGACTTATGCATTGTATGGACTTATGGATGTATAGACTTGGAGAAGGAATGTATAGACGTTGGAGAATGTATGGACTTGTGCATTATATAGTTATAGAAATAATAGGGATATATATACAATATTAGTCTTTTGAAGGGTAAGTGAAAATGCAAAAAATGAATTGACGCCAACGTATGCTTGCGTCAATTGCATAGAAGATGACTTTGAACAAGTCGTCATTTCAAATAAAATGAATAGTGCCGATTTTTCGACTAAAGAATTTTGGAAAACTAATTATATGAAAAAATACAGAAAAATGGAAAACTCATACCCCTAAAATTTTCCAATAAGATCACATCAAGAAAAAAAGATAAAAAATCTAGAAAGATCGTTACACCTTAAATTAACAAAATAGGAAAGGTGAATGATGCCTTTGTTCAAGTCGTCAATTAAGGAATTGACGACTATGTGTACGGACGTCATTTTTAATTAACGCCCCAACCTTAGGCGTCAATTTCAAACTAAACCTGTTCGTGTTTGGTTCGAACTGAGATGTTATCCTGGGTAAGTTTAGATTAAGGAAAGGATCAATACGTGGATATTTAAGTTTAGTAAGGGTTATACCTAGGAAATTTTAGTTCCAATCGAACTCCTAGAATCTATTAAGACTTCTTCGCCTATAAATACCCACACTTCCGTCGAACTCCCTGTCGACAATATTGATCCAAACGTCCTCATGTTGCTAACTGCGTTCTTCCTCCTGCTGTTCTCGTTTCCGTGCTGTGAACGTGAAGAAAGGCTTTGTCCCCTTCTTCCATCTTCTTCCTATTGACGTGAAGGACGAGCATCTCCTTCCTCTCCTTCATCCTGCCAACCGTCTGCACAAGAAGAAGGACGATCCTCTTCTTCCATCTACATCCTGCTACCGTTCAAGCTACGAGAAGGGCGCTTTGTTCTTCCACTTCTTCTTGTTTACTGTGGACGTGAGAAGAGGCAGAAGCTCTTTTTCTCCTTCCTCCTGTTGAAGGCCATTCTCCTCCTTCTGCTGCTGATCATCTACAGCAAGAAGAAGCTAAGGCGTTCTCCTCCTTCATCGTCATCGCCGGTTCGAAACAGAGTATCGGAATATTGAATATCTCATCACCGTTCTTCACTGACTGTCAACCAAATCAACATCCAAGGTAGGTTTTCTCAAGTTTCGTAGCCCAAACGAAGTTTAATCATGGATAAAAGCCAAAAATCAAATATATATATATATCATGCATGTAGTTATCACTGTGTTCTATCGAGTTCTAAAATTTTATAGTAAAAGATGACTCAACCTAAGGCGTCAATTCTTTTTGACGCCCGCGCAAACGGTCGTCAATTCCTATATGATTTAATAATTACACATGTTAAAAATTTAATATCTATGTAACCAATAATCTGATTTAATGCATGAACCTAGTTTTGAAATCCTGCTATTTTTCTTGACCTGTCCATATACATGTTGTCATAAAAATTTTATATTGAAAAATGCTACTGTTCATAATGCAAATTTGGTAAAAAGGAAAATGACGACTTGCACTATGTCGTTTCTCTTACATATGACGCCCCCTGTCAAGGGCGCTATATGCATAGAAGGTGACAGCTACCAAGTCGCCATTTAATAAATCCTGAATTTTTGATGCATATATCTAAATTAAAAATTGACGACTCTCTATAAAGTCTTCAATTGATGAAATAGCGACCCTGACTAGGGCGCTATATTTCTTTAACGTGGCGTCAGACTAGGCGCCATTTACTAAATTCTGGAAATTTATACTTATATACAAAAATACATATAGAAATTGACGACTCTTTTCAGAGTCTTCAATTTGTGAAATGACGCCCCTGACCAGGGCGCTACATAATGAATTAAAGACGTTGGCTAAGGCGCCAATTTCCTGTCTTTTGATTTTTCATGGCTTTCCTGTAACCGTGGATTTATATATATATATACACATGTACATGGCACTATATTCCAATCCGTGAGTATAGCCCCATGTTTTTCGACGCTTTACCGATTACCCCTTCAACTCTCAGTGACATACAAGCCCTCCATTGGACATTCCGTTCCTTTGGACCGGCAAGTTAGTCATTGGGACCTCCGTCAGTCTCCTCGTAGCCTTGGATTCCCTCAAGGCCGACTGAGCTGGTTGTACCTTAAACACCTTGTACCCATTTTAATGCCACGTCACTCTAGAGAAACGTGGTATCCCGGCCCTTACATGGTGCTATTCTTGGCCCATGGGAGAAATTCTCCTAGCCGGTGGAATGAGTGATCATTCCACTAGGTGATACATTGAATTGGGTAACTTATTGCTAAGTACCAATTATTCAGCTTGCATCATTGAACTAGTGACTATCTTGCTAGTCATCTATTCAAGTTATTCATGGCAACCTATCTAGGTGCCAATTCCACCCAGTTTTTCAACATGTCATAGTTTCTATGCTTTCACGTGGATTTTATCGCAAGTCTATCCCTACTCAAGGGCTTTGTCCTTGAGTTCCATGAATTCTACGTTATCGTTCTATTTAAAGCTTGATTTTGAAACTCCTTATTGGCTATAAACTATCGTGGATGTCTAGATCTATCTTTAAATACTGTGCATATAGGGCCCGATCTGGTCCTGGGAGGAGCGCCTGAAAGTACTAGTGCCCATGGGAGTTGTAATGATCGCGGTGTCTTGCATTGCACCGCAGTACTCATCTCTCCTGATCTTTGGCATTCCACACACACTCTCTCTCTCTCGTGATGTTACTTGATATTACTTGCGTGCGTGACTTGACTTGCGTGACTCGACTAGCGTGGCCCGGAATGGGCAAGTACTTGCGTGAAATAGCCAATATTCTATAAATCTCTCTTGGATATCTCTTGCTTGAAAGTTTTTGCACGACGTTGTTAATCGCTTGCTAGTTTTGTTTCACTTGCTCGGTTAATTCTACATGCATAGTCTTACTGCATTTACATGTGAAAGATGTAATTACTTAAACCAATTGCTTGTTCTTGAGATATAATTCCTACTGAGCTTTCGCTCACTCAGTTTATTCCAACATTTTTCAGGTAATCAGGTGGCTAGAGAGACCGTGACTCATATGGGAGGGACAAGTGTGCAAGCGAACTTCGAAAACTAGTGAATCTGTGTCTTTTATCTTTCTTGAGTCTAGCATGATGTCTCTTATTTAGTTATCTTGTCTAAGTCTATTAGTGCATCATCTCTTTTTCTTTCATAGTGACGTAGTTGAGTCTTCAAGTTCTTGTAAGAGATTTATATTTGAAATAAAAAATTTTATTCTTGTTCCAAATTATTTGGTCTCATGCCATTGCTCTTGATCGTTCACGACTGTTTAACTGCCACGTTCCGAGCAAACGACACGTTCCGCTGCTATCGGTTCGGGGCGTGACAGAGGTGGTATCAGAGCTTCGGCTTTCATATCCTCAAGATATTAGGTTTCAGTGATAGGTCAAGTATCCTTGTCAGTCATATCAGAGCTTCGGCTTTCATATACTCCAGTTATTAGGTCAAGTATCCTTGTCAGCCATATCAGAGCTTCGGCTTTCATATCCTCCAGTCATTAGGTTCCAATGATAGGTCAAGTATCCTTGTCGGTCATCCTATAGGAATTCCGTGAGAGATGGGTAGAACTAGGTGTTATAGTTATAAAAGAAAGATAAGATATTTACATTTCATTAACATTAATTCTTGAATCGATAAATTATCTCCCCACTCATCTTTACAGGAACTTAGATAAAATGGAAGCGTCTAAGCCAAGCTTTGTTCCTGAGATGGTACTAGTAGATGTCCAAGCTTATGCGGACCTTGTTAGGAGAATCCAGGAGCTAGAGAAGGCAGTGGAAGTAAAAGAAAGAGTTGAAGGGAAAGATCAAGCCCATGAGTCGGGAAAGTTTATCACTACCAAGAAAAGGATAAACGAGGGTGATATTTCACAAAGGTGTAAGAAATGCCAGAAATGTAAGAAGTGTAATAAGAAGGGAACTTCGACAGATCACTCGCAAGGTAAGTGTAAATCTTGTGGAAGATATGGTCACCAATCGAAAAATGTTGGTGGAGTTCGGGAGCGTGTCTGCGTTGCGGGAGCTTAGATCATAAGATAGCGGAATGCCCTATTTTGACCAAGAAGCCTCCAAGAGGAGTTCAAGATTTAACCAAACTTGCCAAAGGGAAAGTTACGAAAGGTACCCCTCACCCTTAAGCCTAAATTAATTCTTCCTAAATTAGTTATGTTCCACTCAATGTATCTAGACTTTTTCTACGCATTATAGCCAGTTCTCCATCGTGAGTAAGGGATAATGTGAATTTGGGGACCGAATTCTTTTAAGTGGGGGAGGGTGTAACACCCGGTAATTTTGAAGGCTAAAAAGGGAATAAATATATAAATATATATTTAGATTTCGAAAAGAAAAATAACATATACATGATGATATCTACATATCTCTATAAATAGTTAATAAAGGTTCCTAGAATTTACAAAAGACTAGTTAATATTAACTTTTGGAATGGAAGTAAAAATTTATCTAGGATCGAACCTGCCTCTGATACCTAGGACAAGGACAAATAAAAGTTAAAGAAATTATGAGGAATAAAATTTCTGTATACATACAAATTATTAATAGGTATATGAGAGATTAGTGAATAACCCACACACATTGTAAGGGCCCTTAAGTCTCAACCCACTCATCCATATATCTGTGCATATATATATAATGCAAAATAAATAAATATAATATAACGTAAATAATTAAGGCCAGGCTATACACAACCCTCTGACAGCCTAAGAAGTCTCACAAGAAGAACTCATGGACCCTACCATTATATTATAATAAATTTAATAATAACATGTTATTTTAAGTAGCCATTTAATGCACAACATAATTTTAATTGAATTGAGAATCTTTAAATCTTGAAGAAAAGGTCAATTTATATTTTTTTTACTAATTTAGCAAAACTAATATTCCACATTTATTATATTATAAAGGGAGGATATATATAAATTTACGTGTAGACATGGGAATGTATGAATGTCTCATGCAATGGGGAATGCACAGACGTTGGACGTATAGACTTACGATATGTAGACTTAGGAGGAACGGATGTGTAGACTTTGCATTGTATAGACTTGAAGAGTGTATGGACTTGGGGAGTGAGATGCTCTGGAATGTACAGACTTAGGAATGTGCAGACTTAGATGTTTAGGCTTGTGGAATGTATAGACTTGGATTAGATGGATGTACAGACTTTGAGGAAGAATGCGATGTATAGACTTTGGACTGATGTACAGACTTTATGGATGAAGGAATGTGTAGACTTTGAAGAATGAATGGATGGATGTATAGACTTTGGATGAAGGAATGAATGTATAGACTTTGGATGAATGGATGGATGTATAGACTTTGGATGAAGGAATGTGTGGACTTGAGCGGGTAGAATGTATAGACTTCAGGAATGTATGGACTTCAGGAATGCAAAGGCTTTGACAATGTATAAACCTATGTAATGGAATGTATGGACTTGAATGAATGTATGGACTTTAAAATGTATAGACTTCAGGAATGCAAAGGCTTTGACAATGTATAGACTTGTGTAATGGAATGTATGGACTTGAATGGATGTATGAACTAAAGAATGTATAGACTTCAGGAATGCAAAGGCTGTAATGGAATGTATGGACTTTAATGGATGTATGGACTTAAGAATGTATAGATTTCAGGAATGTATAGACTTCAGGAATGCAAAGACTTTGACAATGTATAGACTTGTGTAATGGAATGTATGGACTTGAATGGATGTATGGACTTATGAATATATAGACTTGGAGATGAATGTATAGACTTGGGGAAGAAGTGTGTAGACTTGGAGGAATGTATAGACTTATGCATTGTATAGACTTATGGATGTATAGACTTGGAGAAGGAATGTATAGACGTCAGAGAATGTATGGACTTGTGCATTATATAGTTATAGAAATAATAGGGATATATATATACAATATTAGTCTTTTGAAGGGTAAGTGAAAATGCAAAAAATGAATTGACGCCAACGTATGCTTGCGTCAATTGCATAGAAAATGACTTTGAACAAGTCGTCATTTCAAATAAAATGAATAGTGCCAATTTTTCGACTAAAGAATTTTGGAAAACTAATTATATGAAAAAATAGAGAAAAATGGAAAACTCATACCCCTAAAATTTTCCAATAAGATCACATCAAGAAAAAAAGATAAAAATCTAGAAAGATCGTTACACCTTAAATTAACAAAATAGGAAAGGTGAATGACGCCTTTGTTCAAGTCGTCAATTAAGGAATTGACGACTATGTATGGGCGTCATTTTTAATTAACGCCCCAACCTTAGGCGTCAATTTCAAACTAAACCTGTTCGTGTTCGGTTCGAACTGAGATGTTATCCTGGGTAAGTTTAGATTAAGGAAAGGATCAATACGTGGATATTTAAGTTTAGTAAGGGTTATACCTAGGAAATTTTAGTTCCAATCGAACTCCTAGAATCTATTAAGACTTCTTCGCCTATGAATACCCACACTTCCGTCGAACTCCCTGTTGACAATATTGATCCAAACGTCCTCATGCTGCTAACTGCGTTCTTCCTCCTGCCGTTCTCGTTTCCGTGCTGTGAACGTGAAGAAAGGCTTCGTCCCCTTCTTCCATCTTCTTCCTGTTGACGTGAAGGACGAGCATCTCCTTCCTCTCCTTCATCCTGCTAACTGTCTGCACAAGAAGAAGGACGATCCTCTTCTTCCATCTACATCCTGCTGCCGTTCAAGCTACGAGAAGGGCGCTTTGTTCTTCCACTTCTTCCTGTTTACTGTGGACGTGAGAAGAGGCAGAAGCTCTTCTTCTCCTTCCTCCTGTTGAAGGCCATTCTCCTCCTTCTGCTGCTGATCATCTACAGCAAGAAGAAGCTAAGGCGTTCTCCTCCTTCATCGTCATCGCCGGTTCGAAACATAGTATCGGAATATTGAATATCTCATCACCGTTCTTCACTGACTGTCAACCAAATCAACATCCAAGGTAGGTTTTCTCAAGTTTCATAGCCCAAACGAAGTTTAATCATGGATAAAAGCCAAAAATCAAATATATATATATCATGCATGTAGTTATCACTAGGTTCTATCGAGTTCTGAAATTTTATAGTAAAAGACGACTCAACCTAAGGCGTCAATTCTTTTTGACGCCCTCGCAAACGGTTGTCAATTCCTATATGATTTAATAATTACACATGTTAAAATTTTAATATCTATGTAACCAATAATCCGATTTAATGCATGAACCTAGTTTTGAAATCCTGCTATTTTTCTTAACCTGTCCATATACATGTTGTCATAAAAATTTTATATTGGAAAAATGCTACTGTTCATAATGCAAATTTGGTAAAAAGGAAAATGACGACTTGCACTATGTCGTTTCTCTTACATATGACGCCCCCTATCAAGGGCGCTATATGCATAGAAGGTGACAGCTACCAAGTCGCCATTTAATAAATCTTGAATTTTTGATGCATATATCTAAATTAAAAATTGACGACTCTCTATAGAGTCTTCAATTGATGAAATAGCGACCCTGACTAGGGCGCTATATTTCTTTAACGTGGCGTCAGACTAGGCGCCATTTACTAAATTCTAGAAATTTATACTTATATACAAAAATACATATAGAAATTGACGACTCTTTTCAGAGTCTTCAATTTGTGAAATGATGCCCTTGACCAGGGCGCTACTTAATGAATTAAAGACGTTGGCTAAGGCGCCAATTTCCTGTCTTCTGATTTTTCATGGCTTTCCTGTAACCGTGGATTTATATATATATATATACATGTACATGGCACTATATTCCAATCCGTGAGTATAGCCCCACGTTTTTTGACGCTTTACCGATTACCCCTTCAACTCTCGGTGACATACAAGCCCTCCATTGGACATTCCGTTCCTTTGGACCGGCAAGTTAGTCATTGGGACCTCCGTAAGTCTCCTCGTAGCCTTAGATTCCCTCAAGGCCGACTGAGCTGGTTGTACCTTAAACACCTTGTACCCATTTTAATGCCACGTCACTCTAGAGAAACGTGGTATCTCGGCCCTTTCATGGTGCTATTCTTGGCCCATGGGAGAAATTCTCTTAGCCGGTGGAATGAGTGATCATTCCACTAGGTGATACATTGAATTGGGTAACTTATTGCTAAGTACCAATTATTCAACTTGCATCATTGAACTGGTGACTATCTTGCTAGTCATCTATTCAAGTTATTCATGGCAACCTATCTAGATGCCAATTCCACCAGTTTTTCGACATGTCATAGTTTCTATGCTTTCACGTGAATTTTATCGCAAGTCTGTCCCTACTCAAGGGCTTTGTCCTTGAGTTCCATGAATTCTACGTTATCGTTCTATTTAAAGCTTTATTTTTAAACTCCTTATTGGCTATAAACTATCGTGGATGTCTAGATCTATCTTTAAATGCTGTGTATATAGGGCCCGATCTGGTCCTGGGAGGAGCGCCCGAAAGTACTAGTGCCCATGGGAGTTATAATGATCGCGGTGTCTTGCATTGCACCGCAGTACTCGTCTCTCTTGATCTTTGACATTCCACACACTCTCTCTCTCTCTCTCGTGATGTTACTTGATATTACTTGCGTGCGTGACTTGACTTGCGTGACTCGACTAGCGTGGCCCGGAATGGGCAAGTACTTGCGTGAAATAGCCAATATTCTATAAATCTCTTTTGGATATCTCTTGCTTGAAAGTTTTTGCAGGACGTTGTTAATCTCTTGCTAATTTTGTTTCACTTGCTCGGTTAATTCTACATGCATAGCCTTACTGCATTTACATGTGAAAGATGTAATTACTTAAACCAATTGCTTGTTCTTGAGATATAATTCCTACTGAGCTTTCGCTAACTCAGTTTATTCCAACATTTTTTAGGTAATCAGGTGGCTAGCGAGACCGTGATTCACATGGGAGAGACAAGTGTGCAAGTGAGCTTCGAAAACTAGTGAGTCTGTGCCTTTTATCTTTCTTGAGTCTAGCATGATGTCTCTTATTTAGTTATCTTGTCTAAGTCTATTAGTGCGTCTTCTCTTTTTCTTTCATAGTGACGTAGTTGAGTCTTCAAGTTCTTGTAAGAGATTTATATTTGAAATAAAATTTTTTATTGTTGTTCCAAATTATTTGGTCTCATGCCATTGCTCTTGATCGTTCACGACTGTTTAACTGCCACGTTCCGAGCAAACGACACGTTCCGCTGCTATCGGTTCGGGGCGTGACACTTGTGTCTTCCCTTTACGCCTCTGGCCCAGGGGAGACTCTGCCAAAATTTTGTCAAAATTCATTGGTGTTTTTGTTCACTTTATTTCAGTGTAGTCTTTTCTAGTCTTCTTCCCCTTTTTCTGGTTTGTGGCTTGTTCTTACTTTTGAATCTTTGCACCTTGCAGACAAATGGCTGCTCCAAGTGCTTCTTCTACCTTGGCTGTTGCTAGTGCCAAGCCTACTCTGTCCCTAGCCGTTCCTGCTATCACGTGGCTCAACGTTGAGGATCTTGACCGTGAACATGCCAAGGTGGCTTCACTAGCCAAGTCATCAGACTCCGAGACCAGCACGGTAGAGCTCAGTCGAGTTGCCCTGACTGATGGTGGTTTCACGTTTGATCAGACTGGCGACTATCGAAGGGATCATCCAAAGGACAAGCACCTTCTTCACTTTTTGAAGCACCTTGCCACCAGGACAGGAGGGAATACAGAACAGTGTGGGGCGCTAAGCACGCCATCTTACAGTCCCGTGATAGTTTGCTATACAGCGTTCATCGGAGTGTGCCAACGTATCTGGTGGGTGAACCGAGGGAATGGAATCCCGTGCTAGGACTGGAGGCACTGACACCAGTAGAGGACAAATTGGTACGGGTGCCGCAGTTTACCCCCGCATGTCGGGACAATGCGGCGGGGCGGCTGCACAAGGAGCAACCCCGCTTCGACTTATTTCTGGCGCTGTTGAAGTGGGGATACCGGGAGGAGCCCTACCTTCTAGATCGCCTGGCCATCCATTTCAATCATGAGCTCACCTTGGGCTAGTTCGGGGAGCTTAAATTCCAGGATGCACACACCTTTCGAGAGGGAGCGGTGGAGTTCACCGAGTACGTGCTGTTCAACTATGCTCCCCGGCTTATTCGGGCAGGCGTCTACCACAGCGTTTATGCCCCCCGGTACAGCTACCCAATTTCCAAAAGCCTCTGTTGTGGGATGATCGAGGTCTTTAATGCTGAGCTGAACACCTTCTACACCGCTGAAGGTGAGACTTCACTGGATTTATGTAGTCTTCACTAGCTGAGCGGCCTTCCTATCGATGGAGAGCCGTATGAAGAAGTATGCCTCCCCGACCTTCTCAAGGACCAGACAGACGGGGACATCATATATGCACTCGGGTATTCTTACCGGTTCCTTATGAGGGCGTACTGAGAATTGTACCAGTCATCCCACGGTCGGAAGTAGCCTCCCCGTGGGGACTGCAAGAGTGATGCGGGATGGGACGCAAACTTGGGACTCTAGCTCGCGGACGTCCCTAAGCGAGGGAAACATGTGGATCTGCGCGGTTGAGAAATCGGCAATGAGTCGAGGGTATCGACTTTTCTGCGTGCTCGGATCGAGTCACGAGACGGGATACACTCACTCACTCTCGCAGCAGTGACTGAATTGAATCGAGCTAGTTAACCTATCACTTGCAGTGGCATACGAAATATACGAAATAAGCAAAATGCGAAGAGAGGAGCGGACACGATACCTCCACGGTACCGGGCGTGGGGAAGACGGTCCTGGCCGAGACTCGTACTCCCATAATAGTAAATAATTAAATTACAGCAATGAATATTACTGTCCACTTCACGCAGGGAGGTAAAGGGCTACAATGACGCCGGGAGTATTGAACTCGAGTTGACGGGCGGCAATTCGGGCAGCTCCGGTGGTAGCGCGTGCCGACAAGCGTGGGGTCCACGTCCTGGCCGGAGGGCTAATCGGGCTGGGAGAGGTACCACAGTGGCGGGGCTCCTGGAGGGACGACCCCTAGGAAGGGATCACGCTGGTTTGCCTCGTGGGAGGCGAGGCGGCCCGACCGGGGGCGTTGTTGATTGCTACCCACGGACCTGTTCTGTTGTCACAGAACTACGCGACCCGGCGAGAACAGCTGCTACAATCAGACCTGAGCTCAGAACAACATGAGACGAGCGCCGTTGGAAAACTCTCTCAGAGATCTACAACCCCATGTTGTCACAGGAATTTAATCTCTCTGTATGCTCCGTGGCTGAATTTACAACAGACTGACTCACATAACCAGATCAGATAGAGCAGAAAGTGGATCTGCCTGAGAACTCTGTTTGACCGAAGATCAAATGGTAGAGTTTGGATCTGAAATTTTTATGGATGGTAGATGGGAAGATAAGGAACACGGGGATAATTTTTATGTAATTTTTGGATGTGGTTTGATATGGAAATGGATTTTGTAGCTGGGGTGGGTCGGATCTGGACTGTAGGGGCAGAACAGATTTGGGAAATAGCAGTGATTTTTTGGATGGGATAGAAAATTTATAAAATTACAAAAAAAAATTGTGGACGAAGGCTTTGGTGGACAAAACTCCCAGTTAAAATTTCAGCTCAATCTGAAATCGGAAAGGGGGTGAAAGGGGCAAAGAACTAGGCTGCTAGAACACAGATCTGCACAGGAGGCAGATTGCTAGGGGCAGAGAGAGTGAATTGGGAAAAATGGCAAACTAAAGTGGAATGACCTGAATTTTTTTTGGAGGATGGGGTGGACGTGGGGAACTCACCCTCCAATTTTCAGCATGATCTGAGCTCCTGATTGAGAGATAAAAATCGAGCACTAGGCTTCTGTCTAGTAATGGACAGATTTGCAACGACGAGGTGGTGGCGGTGCGATGGCGGCTCGATGGCGGCGGCGGCTGAGCTTCACACTCAGAGGAGGAGAGATCACTTGGAATCGATCAACTTTTGTAGGGAATCCACCCTAGAAACACAACAAATCCAGCTGCAAAGGAGTGGGGCACCCTTGGGCCAAGAACAAACTCTTGATTTTTTCTTCATTAATTCTAACAAAATGGAAAATACAAAGGAAATATAGAAATGTACAAATGACCTAAACTACCCTCAGATCTAGGGTGAGGAAGGGATAAACTAGGGATAACATTTTCTTCCCCATGTGGTCAAATGACCAAATTAAATAAAAATACAACATGTATTAAACAATATTAAATGGGGGGTGCCCCCTTGACTAAGGGGTTTCCACCCTTGAATTTTTTCATTCTTGCCCCCCCTTTGGTCCAAGTCAAATGTTGGACTTTGAACTAGCCCCACATGGGCCCTAGAGTCAAGTGGACCAATGGGAGAGAGGGTGGGGTACCCTGTTGGACCCACTAGACTTTTACAAATAAACCCAAAGACTTAAAAGACTAACCCTTTTGGCTTATAATGCCTTACAATTGTAAACCCAATTAGCCAAGGGTATAAATACAAACAAAAGGACACAAATGTAAAATAAAAGTCTTAGTGCCCGATGTTGATTCCCATCAATTCTCCCTGGGTGGGAAGAACTCGACCCCGTCGAGTAAGGGGTGCGGCTGCTCGTGTGTCTCCTGCAGATCCGTCACCGAACCTAGAAGCGCGGAGTACGCTCCACTTCAAGTAATCGTCACCTGCTCATCCCGTATATATTCGATATGCTCACGCTACTGTGGGAATGAGGCTGGTGGTGGACACTCCGGGGTGGGGTCACTCTCAAAGGGAAGGAGACAGCTCGAAGACTCACTAGGAATCACTACTGGGTCCCTTTATGTGACTAGATCCGATATGTTGAGGTAGAGTCGATCCAAAATTCTGGCAAATCTACAACGTACGCACTAGACCCGACTTGCCTCACACTCGAAAGGGGCTGATAACGCGAGCTGACATAAGACCGACCTGACTCGATGCATGCAGACTCACTATGCACTCGACAATATGGACAAAAACATGGACCCACACAAGACCTTAGATAAACCTACGGTTAGTCCGACCCAAACATATGCAAGGTGGTCCAAGACATCTGAATGTGTGCCAAGCATACACTCGAGGCAATCGGTGGTTGGCGGAATGGGGGACTCCTGGACATCCTAATCTATCTCTAGCATGCAGCTGCTTGTTGGATTTGGGAGACTTGGGAGGGCTAGGAGAGCCGAATGCTCCTTCTTCGTCACCCCTATATGATGACCGTGGCACGGACCCCTGGCTGAGTGTAGGTGGACTGGCCCGTGGGGAAGGGGTGTGGTAGTGGACTCCCATGAAGAAGGGGAGTAGATATGGTGGGTCATAAGGTTCCCTAGGGAAGGGATGGAAGGGATCAAAGATATGTGACCCCTCGATATGGGTTCCCACATGTCACGGTCCCATGTCTGGAGTTCTTGAAGGTGTATGTGGTCACCTTCATCCATTATGGTAAGAGGGACGGTGATCTCATAGAGTAGATATGGGTCCTCCCTCGGGACGGTAATACCGTAAGAGGGGGCAAAGTCAACCTCATCAGGAATGGGAATGAACAATAGGATCTCGATGGTGATATGACCCAAGGTGTACACCGAGGTAATAGACCCCAAAGCTGGGAGCATGAAGCTATGACTATAGGGTTGGTCAAACCCTAAGGCCAACATATATGTCAGCTCCCATTGACATCCTAAACTCCTTAGTAGATCCTTCACACTTTCTACGAAGCAAAAGGACCGAAAAGTGGTGTGAAAGGAGTTAATGAGGACTAATGGTAGGGTGGGGTCCACAGATGGGTAGTAAGGCGGACTAGGGACCAAGCCGATCTTGAGCTAAAAAAGTAGTGGCTCGGCAATGAATAGCTTTCCCGTTAGAAACACGGGTGGCTCGGGCTGAGGTGGCTCCATGTGAGGTGACTCTGAATAAAGATCGGACGTAGATGGCAATGGAGATCAAGGGGAGGGGTTCCCCGACTGGGGTGGGGGAGGCCGTGGGGTAGGCTGTCCGACCGGCTCGGGACTCGACTGAGAGGTAGATGCTCGCCGAAGGGCGACATCAAACCTTGCCTCAAAAGGCTCAACCTCTAGAGTGACTAGATAAGACTGCGCCAGAGTGATTGAGTCACGGCAAAGCAATTCAAACTGGAAGTGAAGCTGCAAACCTCTCTGGAATTGAAATGCGGTCATCGTGCACTCCTCTCCAAATCCATATCCTAACCGGTACTTATCATAGTCCCGAATGTACTCAATCACGGACTTACTACCTTGGACGGGTCTGATCGGGGTGCATGGGTTGGCCATTGTGGCAAAAGATGGGGTTGGATCCCCTATGAATGGGCATGCAATGGCATTTTTTTCTTTTTTTTATTTTTATATTCTAAATTTTATGCAAACTAATGCAAGCACCTAGACACGACTTTAAATAGTGAAAAGGGTAAAATGCGGACTCGACTACAAACCTAGACTCAACCCATATCCGATACGTGGCGGAGGTTTGATCTGAAGATCGCACTCACACAAGTGTACTATCTTCTCGATAGACGTAACCTAACGTTCAGACAACACCTTTTGATGTATCGAATAAAGGAATGCAAATGCAACCTTGGACTGACTTAGACTCTCTCTAGACTTAAATAACTATTTTTTTTTGTTTTTAATCAAAGACTACCCTAGACTCAACCTTCCGCTCTGATACCAATTTGATGCGGGACGGGACGCGAACCTGGGACTCTAGCTTGCGGACGTCCCTAAGCGAGGGAAATGTGCGGATCTGATACCAATTTGAGTCGAGGGTATCGGCTTTTTCGCGTGCTCAGATCGAGTCACGGGACGGATTACACTCACTCACTCTCACAGTGGTGAATGAATTGGATCGAGCTAGTTAACCTATCACTTGCAACGGCATATGAAATATACGAAATAAGCAAAATGTGAAGAGATGAGCGGACACGATACCTCTACGCTACCGGGCGTGGGGAAGACGGTCCCGGCCGAAACTCGTACTCCTGGAATAGTAAATAATTAAATTACAGTAATGAATATTACGGCCCACTCCACGCTGGGAGGTAAAGGGCTACAATGACGCCGGGAGTATCAAACTCGGGTTGATGGGCGACAATTCAGGCAGCTCCGACGGTAGCACGTGCTGACAAGTGTGGGGTCCACGTCCTGGCTGGAGGGCCGATCAGGCTGGGAGAGGTACCACGGCGGCGGGGCTCCTGGAGGGACGACCCCTTGGATGGGATCACGCTGGTTCGCCTTGTCGGAGGCGAGGTGGCCCGACCGGTGCCGTTGTTGATTGCTGCCCACGGACCTGTTCTGCTGTCACAGAACTGCGCAACCCGGTGAGAACAGCTGTTGCGATCAGACCGGGAGCTCATTCAACCTCACTTCAGCAAGATCAACAAAAACTTCCAAGTCATTTGAGACCTTAAGCACACACGAAGAGAACACACATGAGATCCACTTAAAAACTCTATTTCCTTTCTTCTTGAATCAAATACAATAACCCAGTCATTTAAACAATATAAGACCAGCTGAACAACAAAGCTAGAACCAAAGCTCAAAGAGCCAGTGGTCAACCCATGGAGTCGACCCATCCCAAGGAGAACGGAAAAACTGCCTTAGCAGTCGAATCCCCAATGCAATCAAATGAACTAGCCAACCAGAATAGCATTCAAGATGAGTCATAAAACCAATACCCATACTTTGGTTTATTTAGAAGGAAAGTGAACAAGGTATTCCAAACCACTATCACTAAATAGTCATGAAAAGCAAGCATGAAGTGATATGCTATAAAACCAATCTTCTCACATTGAAATGCAGTCAATATAAGTCCAAAAACATGAAAGGGCTTTCAACCCCAATCAAGACACTATTATCAATATTCACATGAAGGTCTGAGCATGTGAAGCACCAAGGTCGCAACCAAACCTACAAAACAAGATATTACGACATAAGCTCCAAAGTGATCACTGATTATTTTCCATAATATAATCATAAATGTTTTTCACTTCAATGTAAATGTAAAACACACAATATATTGTAATCATCAAAACCATTATCAAGGACAAAGAGGGAGCGCCACGAGCCTAACATTCTCCCCCTTTTTGATGATGACAATATATTGTGGCCACTCAAAATTCTCTCCCCCTTTGACATTATCAAAAAGTGGGGGAACAAGAGGAACATATGTGGAGTTGCAAAAATGAATGAGTCTGAATATATAAAGACCATGGCGCACGGACCCAGCAATGACCTACCATTTCAAGCAAGAAAATAAAATTGAAAGTGCAATATGCAAGATGTTTGAAATATGTGCAGAATGTATGACCCAACTATGCACATGGAGTATAACGAAACTAACTATATGCAAGTGTGTATGCTTAAGATCATAATATTCTCCCCCAATTGTCATGAACAAAAACCAACTGACAATGGGATTATTTAAGTTTTTATGGACAGTATGATCAAAGGATGCATCTATATGAAATGATGTATTGCATGAACAAGAAGGATCAAGCAATTAAGCACACAAGCATGCATAATAAGATATATATTCAAGCAAGTCCCTTCGGGACAGGTGTAAGAACTATGCAATTGATTGTTGAACATGATGAACATGTGCAATACTAAGAAGGTCGTGCTTACATAAATAAAGTATTAAATTAATCATGAAATACGACTGATTCATAAAGAACATTCACACAATCAAACCCAAAGTGTTTAAGTGAAGATTGAGCAATGAATTTCAAACAATATGGATAATCAAATTTTCTAAAGAACACTAAAAAGAACTTATCATCCATACACTTTCATACACAATATTCGAATATTGGTAGCTACGTATAACCCCAATGTTTTTTAAATTACAATAGATGGTGTGACTAACCTTTTGACACGAGTTGCATCCTTTGTCTCAGGGACACTTCCCGGTTACTCAGTTTCGTCACTTATCTTAACTGTGGATTTTATCACTTTTCGACGCGAGTTGTATCCTTTGTCTCAGGGACACTTCCTGGCTACTCGGTGGTAAATCACACTTATTTTTAAATGTGGATTAGTTTCTCATTTCGACGCGAGTTTTCTCCTTTATTTCAGGGGGGATTCCCGGCTACTCGGATTCACGTTCCACTTATCCAATCTTTTGAAGGGGTAAACAGCTCTTTCGTCACGAGTCATGTGATTTCCATGTAAAGAATCAAGAGTTCTGAAAAGTGTAGAGTAGAAAATAGTAATCCTTATTAGATTGTTTCATTATCTCAAAAAGGTGCATTTTGTGTGGGTGGTTGTATTGAATGTAAAAGATGAATTAGTCTCATCACATTAATGTCTCTCCCTAAATGTATGCACGGTTAAAAAAAAATCTCCCCCTTAATATATGACATGTACCAAACATGTCTAAATCAATGCAATTTCATTTAGCATGAGAAGAGTCATAGAAAGAGTCAAAAAGATGGGTGATATTTTATATACAATCAAGCATGCATCGAGATGGATTTGTCACACAGGTTGATTACCGGTACGTGGCGGAGATGAAGGTCTAAAGACCCTACTCACGCATAAGGATAGCTTCCAGGTGGACGTAATCCACCTTTCCACTAACATCATTTTATATACCGGTCAATCATGGCATTCAAGCATACAAGTATGCAGTGATATGTAAATGTATAAATGTAACTTGAAAAGATGATTGAAGATAATTCCCATTTACAAGTATGCAAGGATGTGTATGATATGTGCAACATGTTTCATTCAACTAAGTGTGTAAACTGTAAGCAAAGATGAATTGTTATTTACAAAATGAAAGAGACAGTGTGTATGAAAAACTGTATATATGCAAAGTTAAGCATTCAAGAATTAGGATTGTTCACAAGATGTGCAAAGAGAAGCATTCAAGGCAACTACTCATTAGGCTTAGAAGATCTGAATATTTCAAAAGATGCCAAAGTTAGTGAAGTAGAAATGCAACTTTTTAATTGCAAACATTTTTCTCCAAACATACTTTTTATCTTTTCGGATTTTTCAAAGTGAACTTAAGCGAAACAAATTTCAAAACAAACCATTTTTGTTTATCGCCTTGAGAGTCCTTTATTTATTGACCTTCCTTGGCCTCAAGGCGCCCCTGCAAAACAGATTTCTCATTTCAAAGTTTTGGGTACCCAAGTCATCTTGGGTCCTGAGGGGTTAGTTCTAGCATGAGGAGATATATTCTTTTATCTCCCGGAACACCAATCATCATCATATTTCATTGTTGCACAATCGTCCATAGAATGACCACTTTGGTCACAATAAAAATAGTGAGAAGATTTTCTTCTCATGGACCACTTTTCATCATATTTCAAAAAGGAGCAATTATCCATCATGTGTCCAACTTCACCACAATAATGACAAGAAAAATTCCTTTTGTCAGACCATTCATCATCGTTTTTCTTTATGAAACAATGTTCAAAGACATGACCATGCAATCCACAGTAATAGCAATGGGCATTGAAGTTTTACTTCATAGGTTTTTCATGATATTTAGAATCATCAACAAATTTCATTCTCGACTTCAATGCCTCATTATCATCGAATTTCATCAAAGAACAATCATACATGTCATGACCAAATTTCTCACAGTAATAACATGAAACGTTCCTTATTTTTATTGATGCATGATTATGTTTAACAATTGAGAGTTTTTCATACATACAAGATTGATCATTGAGATTTTTCAATTTTTGATTTTCTTTATCACAAGTAGAGAATGACACATTCAAATTCTTGATCTCATTTTCCAATGATGAGATATGCAGTTCACAATTAACAAGCTGTTCTTCACACAATGCAACTTTATCATTCAACATAGAATTTATAGATTTGTAGCTTGCAACTTCCTATTCTAAAACATGAATATTTTCAAAGTCATCAATAACTACACCTTTTCCTTTTTCAAGTGAACTAAGTTTTTCAATCATCACATTATTTTGAACCTTTAATTTTTCAATTTCTCCAGCAAGCTTTTCATTTTGAATGAGTTCATCAAGTAAAAATTGATCACTATTTGAACAACTCAATTTTCCTCTTAGATCCTTTTCAATGTTTTCAAATTCTAAAATTTTAGCCAAGAGAGTTTTATTTTTAATTTTCAGAATTGAAATCATTTCTTTATGCACATCTACATCATGCAACAAGCTTTCATTCAAGTTCCTAAGCTCAGAACATTTGTCACATGAAGGATTATCAACACAAGCATTTTCAATTTGAGAACACTTAGCACATGGAGAGTTAACATGTGAAAAATCATCAAGTTTCTTTTTTATTCTTCTATTTTCGGATTTCGATGCTTTGTATTTATCAACTAACTCATCGTAAGCATCCATTAACTCATCATAGCTAAGCTCATCCTCTTCATCAGAATCAGAATTTACCTTGGAGTTTTCCCCGCTTTGACGCTCAATTTCATCGTTTGCCACTAGGCAGTCACTGTCGTTGCAGCTTTCTTTTTGGGCTTCGCTTAGCCCGTCCAAGATCTCTTTGGCTGACCTACAAGATGAAACGAAAGGATATGAATTAGTATTCACTGCAGCCTTAAGAATATTTATGACAAAAAGATTATTAGAATCCTTTTTCTTATGCTCATCGGTCCATTTTGACTTATCTTTTGGTAGAACATGAGGACCGTGAGTCATTAAGTTCAAAAGTCTCCGATTAGTACTAGAAATCCAAACACACAAATTTCCTAGCCATGATACAAAATCAAAACCATCAAAGACAGGAAGCACGTTCACGCTAGCCATCATGAAACGATCTTTTCTCTTAGACCGTGAGGTCTGCTAATAAAACATCAGAGACTAAGCTCTGATACCAATTGTTGGCCCAGAGTAGATGGCGGACAGGAAGGGGGGTTGAATTGTCCCCTTGCTGAGATGGCGGATTTTAAAAATTTTCTAAACTAAACATAACGGAATCAAAATTAATAGCATTAATTAGCTTAAACACAAGTGAGATTAAGATGTTCTCTCGATCGTCCCGATCTCACACGGAATATTTATGCAAAGAAAGATTAAATCTAAGTCTAAGACAGATAGCAGATGTATCAATGTGCAGTAGTGTAGAGGGAGGTAGATGAAATGAACAATCACACAGGCAATCACACGAGACACAAAGATTTTTAGGTGGTTCGGGACCACGACGGGCTCCCTACGTCCACCCCGCAGCAAACTCGGAGAGGCTTCACTACATGCTACGAAACGTAACAACACGGGGACAAGCCCCAACACCACACACACTGCTTCCGTAGCAATACACACATGAGGCCTGGCCCCAAGACGCTGCCACCGCAGCACTCACACACACACAGTCGGGGAACACACCCCGGACACTAAAATCACACGGAGATGCAGCTCCGTTTACACTCACAACCTCGGAGAACCTTGCCCCACAATAAATCACACACTCGGAGACACAGCTCCGCCCACATACAACAATATATTGAGTTTAACCTACAAGGAGGATATACAATGTCTGCCCAAATATTAATCTATGCTCAAATAGAAGAGTAGAGATGAGAGAAGAAGGATTCCCCCTCAAATCTGCAGTGAAACCCTGTCAATGGAGTAGTGGGGTGCGTCGAAAGAGTTTAATCCGCGGAGAGGAAGCTGGCTAGAACCGCGGGAAACGGCCAAGGAAGATGGTTCAGCGACTGCAACCGGAACTGGATCAGATCTACAAATATAGGCTCATTAATGGCGTTCTCCTCTTCTTCCTGTTCCTCTGCCAGGTGAATGCGATGCCCACACTCCTTTCCTGCAAAAGATAAAAGACTATCAGCCCAAGGAAGTCTCCTCCGATGGAGATCGCAGCCTACGTATGCAAGAAGGAAGGTAGCAGCAAAAGGACCATAAAGCCCCTCTAAAAACCCTTCAAATACACACCCAATGGATGTGAGAAACCCTAAGGGCATTGGGGTAAAATATTAAGCCAATCGGATCTTAGAAAGTGGGTTTCGAAACCAATTCGTAAAACCCGTTCCGGACGAACGAGACAAAGTGTCGACTCTTAGGGTCGACACTTCCGTCAAGGTGTTCTACCGACAGAGAGAAAACACCACCCAGGACAAAAGTGTCGACTCTCAGAGTCGACACTTTTTGTCTAGAGTTCTGCCAGAAGATAGAAATCAACACACAGGACAAAAGTGTCGACTCTTAGAGTCGACACTTTTTGTCAGCATATCAGAAATCAATGTAAACAATACTCATCAAAATAAGTGTCGACTCCTAGAGTCGACACTTTTACTGACATATGTGAAAACTCAACTAAACTCAATTGAAACCCCATAAATCCTCATCCAAATTATAAAATTCAAATGACCATGCATTGAACCAAAGTATTGGGTCACTTTAAACCACATTTCATCAAATAGAAATTTGGATGGATTAAGCACTTGCAAACCCAAAACAAAACTCATCTAAACAAAAGATGATACCCATTTAGGGCTTAAACACCCAAGTATCATATGCCATAAGGCACATACAAACCACCAAAAGCTCAAGTAGAAATGCAGTCAATTGAGCATTTATTTGCTATACATGAATCTCAAACCAAGGTTGATGTGAGCGTGTTAAACAAGCATGATCTTTGTAAAATCCATGAAATGTGATGATTTTTTCACCCAACACCTAAACAGAAATGGCTATGCATTCATATGGCCAAGAACCAACATAGAAACCAGATTCAATCTCGAAAACATAAAAAGCCAAACAACCTTGTTCATGAAAAATACTTCAAACACATTCATGAAAACTATAGATCAGATTCAGAAATGATATCTTACCATGGATCCATTTGTTTGAAGCCAATGTGAACCTGCACTAGGTAAAGACAAATAACTCAAGTTGATCTTTAAGTAATGCAGATAAATGAACAAGTCCAAGCACATGAAGGTCTGTGCATGTTATGGACAGGGTCTATGCATAGCATGCACAAGGTCCATGCATTGTATGCACAAGGTCGGTGCACACTGTGAAAGACCCAAATAACAGGGTCGGTGCAGGTGTATAGGCAGGGTCGGTGAAAATGAAGCAAAGTCTGTGCATAGAACCCAAGGTCTGTGCACATTATGGGTCGATGCATATATATGACAAGCAGGGTCGGTGAATATATTGACAGGTCGGTGCACATAGTGAAAAACCCAAAGAACAGGTCTGTGCATATTGAAACACCCTCAACCCAATCAACCAAGCAATGATACTTAGCCAAATATCAAAATGATTAAACAACCATCATTGATGAACCAGGTTCAGACCAAAAATATGAAGTTCAGTCCAATGCAACAACAGTATCCCTTATATCAAGATTTCCATCATCATGAATCAAGATCGTATGAGCAACATGAAAATCTATTCAACAAAATGCATCAATTCACATATGAATGGTTAAATCTCATTCAACCTCACTTCAGCAAGATCAACAAAAACTTCCAAGTCATTTGAGACCTTAAGCACACACGAAGAGAACACACATGAGATCCACTTAAAAACTCTATTTCCTTTCTTCTTGAATCAAATACAATAACCCAGTCATTTAAACAATATAAGACCAGCTGAACAACAAAGCTAGAACCAAAGCTCAAAGAGCCAGTGGTCAACCCATGGAGTCGACCCATCCCAAGGAGAACGGAAAAACTGCCTTAGCAGTCGAATCCCCAATGCAATCAAATGAACTAGCCAACCAGAATAGCATTCAAGATGAGTCATAAAACCAATACCCATACTTTGGTTTATTTAGAAGGAAAGTGAACAAGGTATTCCAAACCACTATCACTAAATAGTCATGAAAAGCAAGCATGAAGTGATATGCTATAAAACCAATCTTCCCACATTGAAATGTAGTCAATATAAGTCCAAAAACATGAAAGGGCTTTCAACCCCAATCAAGACACTATTAGTAATATTCACATGAAGGTCTGAGCATGTGAAGCACTAAGGTCCCAACCAAACCTACAAAACAAGATATTACGACATAATCTCCAAAGTGATCACTGATTATTTTTCACAATATAATCATGAATGTTTTTCACTTCAATGCAAATGCAAAACACACAATATATTGTAATCATCAAAACCATTATCGAGGATAAAGAGGGAATGCCACGAACCCAACAAAGTTGGCGCCCCAAGATGGACCCGATGTGTCCCTATCGTACCTTCCTGAGGAGAGAAGAGCGCATGCCCGAAAATTACAAGGAAACCACATGGCTATATGTTCTTTTCCGGGCACACGGATTGAAGGTGGAGGACCCAACAGCTGCCATCTGGATAAGTGCCTGTAGATTTCTTTTCATTATGCCGACGGGTGGGGCATAGATCACTTTAGTCTTTACTGCCACCTCGCCTTCAAGCAGCATGCGGATCTGGCTCATCTCGCTGACCGCTGTATAAAGATCGGGGATGTCCTTCGACTGGTCCGAGAGGCGGCCCGCCGGGACAAGGAGTCGTCCCTGACCTACTGGCCGCTGACTCTACGATTGTACACCGGCCCTCATGGTATAATGCCTCTTTGTCTCTGCCTTTCATTGTCATGTTCCTTCATAATGTTGGTTGATTAATTGATTGATTTTTGACAGATCATCCCTCCAGCACCTAACTGGCGCAATATAGGAACCTTCTCTGGCTGGTACAGAAGCCTCCCCACTTTGATGCGGTGGAGCTAGCTCCCACCACGACTCCTTTGCCGAAGGCCAAGAAGTGATCCTGGGCGAGGTCACCTGTGAAGGAGGCATTGGCTGTTGCTAAGGCGGCCGAGTGGCAGAAAGCGAAGGGGAGGAAAACAGAGGCTACCTCTGCTTCGGTGGTCGTCCCTCCGGCTCCTCTACCCCCGTCCTTTGAGGAGTTCGCCGCCGCTCGGGCGGAGACAAGTCGGCCTGTAGGTTGGGTCTTCTAACTTTTGAAGTTCTTTAAGGCTTATCTGTATGTCAGGAGGAACCCTCTTCTAACACACATATTTATCTTCAGTTGCGGAGGAATTAGCTCCCATTTCCATTCCTAGCGTGGGTAAGGCCACGGTTCACATGGCAGTGCAACCCGCTAAAGATACCATTTTTGAACCAACCCCCACTGCGGAAGTCAGGGGAGGTACTTTCCCTCGTTCTCTTGGCTGATTTCCTCAATTTCTCATGACCCTACGGCCCGGCTTAATTCACATCATTCTTCACTTGGTAGGAGCCGGTGTAGCAGCCGCTCGGCCGAAGGCGGTTCGCTGGATGCCACCGTTCGAGCAAACATATGCAAGGAAGGGGCGAGGGCCCGGGAAGTCACGGCTGCTGAGCCTGCGTGAAGATGCTCCGGCCATAGATCCTACCGCTGGGGCTCCCCTGGCAGTGAAAGAGGTGCCCACCCGGACCAAGTCCTCGTCGGGTGAAAAGGTGGATTATGGCTATTCTTCTGACGAGGTGCTTTCAAACGAGGGCCCATCTAAGGAGCCCGAGCTTCAAGTACCAGCTTGGAAAGCTCCAGTATTGTCTGCTTCTCTGAGTTTAGTGGGACATGTACTTGTGAGTGTGGACCTATTTATTCGGGCTTCTCCCGAGGTCGCCAATTAATTTCTCTCATGTTATCATTTTTGAACTTAACAGGAACGAACCCCGCTAAAAGACATAAAGACCCATGTCCCGGGCTCAGAAGTCGCCCGACAGGAGAAAACCACTGCGGCTTTGGACAAGTTGGCATCCATAGTCGAGGCCTTGCGACAGGAGGAGGCCGAGGCAAATTCGGATGCCCCCGCCCCGACAGTCGAGGAAGAGGCCGTAGTGGCCGTGAGTATAGATTTTATTTTTTTTTTTTGTTTTCCCTTGGGACTGTTGATTTATTTTAAGCTGGATAGGACCATGTGGTGCGGACACCCGAGTAGTAGAGCGGCGTGATAAGCCGAGCCACCGGTACCGCACACGGAGCACGACTCGAGCCACCTCAGCGTCCATCTGGCTCGGAGATAGCCTGGAGACTCCACCTTGAGCCTCCCCATTTATCATATTTAGTTAGACTTTATGTGTGTGTAATTTGTGTTTATTTCATTGTATGCGATTTGCTATTTTGATTATAAGAGGGGCTTATGTGTAATTTGGACCCCGTGGGCCCCACGGCCCCCCAGGCCCCATCCCATTGAGCCACCTCAGCCAAGGGCCCCATGTGGGGTCAGTCAACTTTTCAAATGGAGGCATCTAGAAGTTTGAATGGTAAAAGGCACATGGGAGACAAGTGGACTTCAAAGTCCAAGGTGGCTACCAAACATGTCCCCCCTTGCCACCAAAGTCAATAGGGCGCCCCCCTCCCCTTATTTTTTATTGTAATTTTTGTGGAATGGTCACATGCCATCCCAGCCCTCCATCTCACACCCCTAGATCCAACGGTGGAGGATGGATTAGATGGGTGACCTATATATGCTTGTATTTTCCCATTTTCATGAATTAATGCCATAAGAATTGTGAAATTTGTTGGAGCATGGCCTAGGCCGCCCCCTTCTCCACTCCCTCTTCCCCTTGAAGTTGTGAAGGCTTCCTTCAGGTGGTGAGACTCCACCCTATCAGTTCCGGTCACCGCCGCCTCCGCCACGAGCCGCCACCGCACCGCCATCGCCATCAATGGAGTTCTACCCGCGTAGTACCACAGCAGTTTGTTCGAAATTCACAGGTCTTCCCCGAGCTCATTTGGCTACCAAATTTTGAGGAGTTGTTCCTGGGATGTTCCTTTCCGCCCACAAAAATCAGGACAGCATTCAGATCACGTTTCCTAATTTTTGATTTTCGTCCACTCTTCCATTTCGGTTCTGCCAGAGTTCTGTCTAGGTTCATCTCCGTCCTGAGTTTCATGTCTTAGATCCACTTTTTGATTTCTATTAGTTCGCCCAATTTTAATGGGGGTTCCACCCATCCACCCCTTCATCCACAATGTTTCTCAATTTTTTATTCACCCATCTCGTATTTTCTAAAATTCATTCTCAGACCCATCTACAGTTTTGTCCACCTGTTCCCAGATCCGACCACCAGTCACCCAAAAAATCCTAAAAAATCTCAGCCACCTCCAAATCAAATTCTAAAAATTGTCCCAGTTCCTTGGTTTGATTCCCTACAAATCCTAAGAAGAGCTCAAGAGCTGAATCGGAGGTTTACTAGGCGGTCAACGGTGGTTCTCAGACAAGTGCCCTGCAGACCTGAGATTTCGGTTACTGTACAACAGGGACTTATAAATTCAATAAAGTTCTGATCCGACCAGATCCAGCAAATATCTCTGGGTCTAGATTGAATCCCTTGAAGAGAGCTTTCCAACGATAGGTCATGCGTCCCGATCCGACGTCGGGATTGATCGCAGCGGCCGTTTTCGCCGGAGCGCGCGCCGGAAAATAGAAGTCAAAATCCGTGGGCAGCTAGTTCAACAATTTGGAATCGGGGCCGATCGACCCCCGATCGGTGTTCCTGGCCGACCGCTGTCCGTGGAGGTGCGCCACCAGGGGTCCCCATCACAGTGGGTCCCATCCCCGCAGATCCGGAGGACAGTGCCGTCCGTGGGCCCCGCGGGCCCGTAGAAGCCGCCATTCGGAAAGCACGAAAACGCGGAGTTCGGCACCACCGGGAGACATCAAGATGCTGCCCGTCAACCCGAGTTGCGTGATTCCCGGACCCCACATGTGACCTTTTACCTCCCTGCGTGGAGTGGGTCGACTTAGTGTATTGCTGTAATAATTGTTAACCGGGAGTCCGTAATTCGGCCGGGGTTGTCTTCGCCACGCCGGGTGCGTGGAGGTAATGGTCTTAACCTTTTGGCGTTCATTTGCTTAGCTAGTATATGGTCTTTTGCCGCTGTCGAGAGCGATAGGTACTAGCCCGTGTGTCCATGTCATTGCTGTGAGTGTGAGAGTGACTCGTCCCGTGACTCGATCCGAGTCCGAAAGTTGAGTCGGACTACCCTTGACCTCCGCCGGTTCCTTAACCGCGCACGGTCCGCGCTTTCCCTCGCTTGGGACGACGAGTGAGCTTCCACTTCTGTTAATGACGTTTCGTCACTAGGAGCTCGTAGTGTCGGGCTTAGTGTCTCCCTGGTGTGTGTTGCTGGTCGTGTCTTCATCTAGAGTCCGAGGGTGGCACCATATAGTGTCGTCTCCCGTGTCCATCCCGCATCAGTTTGGTATCAGAGCGAGTCGAGTCTAGGGTAGTCGTTGCATAAGTCATGCATCATGGTCTAAGTCGAGTCTAGGATCATCATTATTTTCAAAAAAACAAAAAAAAAGTGTGTTTTAAATTGCATTTGCACCCTTTACCCGGTATATTAAAAGGTGTTGTCCGAACGTTAAGCTACGCCTATCGGGAAGGCCGCACACTTGCGGGAGTGATCTTCGGATCGATTAACTCCGCCACGTACCGGATAATGGTTAGGTCTAAGTACATCATCTAGTGTGTGTTTGCATTAGTCGGTTTGTCTTGTCTCTTGTCATCATGCCCATCTTGTAGTTCCGAGTTTTCGATGGGCTCCCGGTCGCCCAGGCGATATGACCGTTTGCCCACCCATGGGCTTGGCAACCATCCTCTCTGCTTCTGTAGGCCTGAAGCCTCAGATTTTTTTGGCTCCAATGACCCGGGCATCTACTTCAAGTGGGAGGCCACCATGGACACATACTTTGATTGTTATACTATGTCCGAGGCAATGCAATTCTCTTTCGCCAAAGAGCGGCTTCTTCATGAGGCTGCCGAAAAGTGGGATTACATCGAAAGAATGAGAGGGGTTAGGGGGCAATGGCCCATCGAGTCATGGTGGGACATGAAGAGAGAGCTTAGGAAGGTCTACGTGCCCCAACCGGTCACCTCCAACCGGCCCCACCCAATCACTTCCAACCAAGTGGGTTCTAGTCGGAGGCAAAGAGTCCCACGCGTAGATGAGCCAAGACCCAATCCTAGGACGGTTGACTACGGGCGAGTCCACCATGATATCCCTATTCCAACCCACTCCGTTGCCGAACTTATGCAAATGATTTTGGACCGGTTGGATAGGGTGGATAGGACACGTACTCCTAGTGATGTACTCCAACCCGAGCCTAAGGAGGTCATCGTCGGTAGTCTTAACCCGGCCCCATCAACAGAGTCCCCAAGCCCTCTCCCCATCATAGTGGATCCTCTTCTCCCACCCACGAGAGCCCCATTGCCTACACCCCCTGTCCGTCAGGAGGATAAGGGTAGGGACCCACTTATCAGGGAGCATAGTGGGTCACGATAGCAGTGTTATCGCTGCCAGGGATTCGGCCACTACGCCGGACAATGTCCCACTCGGACATCTCTAGCCATAAGGGACAAAAGGGTTGGAGAAGCCCCACTCTCCGATCTTTATTCTAAGCCACCTCAGCCCGAACCACCCGTGTTTCTAACGGGTATGCTTGTCATAGCCGAGCCGCTTCTTAGCTAGCTCAAGAAGGGCTTGGTCCCACTTCCCTTCCCATCTATGGAGCCTATCCTACCTCTGGTGCCAATCAATTCATTTCATACCACTTTCCAGTCTAGTCACTATCTGGATACATTGGATGACCTTCTTAAAGGGTTAGACTGGCAGTGGACATTTACGCACTTGTTGGCTCCAGGCTTCGACCGACCCATAGATCGTAGTTTCACTCATCCCGCTTTAGGGTCCATCACCTCCGTGTACACCGTGGGTCATGTTACCACGGATGTTCTTCTACTCCTCCCTCCGCTGGCTGAGTCCGACTTCATTTCCTTTTACCCAGGGGAGGAATCTTACTTTCTACCTATGACTGTCGTCCCACCTCTCACAATGAATGAAGGTGATCATTTACACCTCCAAGATTTCCAAATGTGGGACAGCGATTTGTGGAAGCCTAGTCCGAGGGGTCATACCTTCTTTGATCCCTTCGACCCATTCTCTTGTGGACCCCGTGACCCACCATATTTACTCCACCTTTTTGAGAGAGTCCACCATCATACCCCCACCATCTCATCTCCCTTCAAGGATGAAGGAGATCAACAACACCTTCTAGACTTCCACACTTGGGATCTTGAGATGAGGGAATCCATATCGAGGGGTCACACATTCTTTGATCCCTTCGATCCCTTTCTTAGTGGTCCCCTTGGTCCACAATCTCCATTCCACTTCTTTAAAGGAGGTCACCATTATACCCCTCCCCCATGGACCGGGCCATCGGCACCCACCGAGTCCGTTCACGGGCGAGAGACACCCTACCCTCCAGTCCCACCCAAACCTCCCAAATCCAAAGGACCGTCTTATGATTGTACCGACCCTCGGTCACACCTAGGGTATGCATGGCACACATTCGGATGTCCTAGACCACCTTGCATATGATTGGGTCGGACTAACTGTAAGGTTGTTTAGGGTTGTGTGTGCATCCGTGTGTTTTTATTTTGCTAAGCATTTTAGGAGTGCATAGTGAGTCTGCCGAGTCTAGTGCTAGGCATGTTAGGAGTCTGCATGAGTGAGGCCAGCAATGCACGTTACAAAGAGCTAGCTGATGCCCATCGACACCACCGAGAGTTCCAAGAGGGTGAATATGTCATGATCAGGGTAAGACCTGAATGGTTTCCCTCTGGAACCGTTAAGAAGTTGCAAGCTCGCGGAGCCGGTCCCTTTAGACTGTTGAAAGGCGTTGGATCAAATGCGTATGTTGTGGACCTGTCCGAGGAATATGGTATAAGCTCTACCTTCAATGTATCGGATCTTGTTGCATATAGGGACCCAGCGGTGATCCCTAGTGAGCCTTTTGGGCCATCTCCTCCCCTTGAGAGTGATCCCACACCTGAGTGTCCACTTCCACCTCCAGCCCCCTTTTCACGGCAGTGTGAGCATATAGATCGTATACTAGACGAGCAAGTGACAGTTACCAGGAGTGGATCTTACCCGCGCTACCTAGTGCGATGGAGAGGACGGCCCGCTACCGAGGACACATGGATCACACATGGCGAGTTGCAGTAGATTGATCTGGACCTTCTGGAGCGATACAGGAGCGATGCAGACCCTTACTCGACAGGGTCGAGATTCTCCCACCCGGAGAGAATTGGTGCGGACACCCGAGCAGTTGAGCGGCGTGATACGTCGAGCCACCGGTACCGCACACGGAGCACGACTCGAGCCACCTCAGCGTCCATCTGGCTCGGAGACAGCCTGGAGACTCCGCCTTGAGCCTCCCCATTTATCATATTTAGTTAGACTTTATGTGTGTGTAATTTGTGTTTATTTCATTGTATGCGGTTTGCTATTTTGATTGTAGGAGGGGCTTATGTGTAATTGGGACCCCGTGGGCCCCACGGGCCCCCCAGGCCCCATCCCATTGAGCCACCTCAGTCAAGGGCCCCATGTGGGGTCAGTCAACTTGTCAAATGGAGGCATCTAGAAGTTTGAATGGTAAAAGGCACATAGGAGACAAGTGGACTTCAAAGTCCAAGGTGGCTACCAAACATGTCCCCCCTTGCCACCAAAGTCAATAGGGCGCCCCCCTCCCCTTATTTTTTATTGTAATTTTTGTGGAATGGTCACATGCCATCCCAGCCCTCCATCTCACACCCCTAGATCCAACGGTGGAGGATGGATTAGATGGGTGACCTATATATGCTTGTATTTTCCCATTTTCTTGAATTAATGCCATAAGGATTGTGAAATTTGTTGGAGCATGGCCTAGGCCGCCCCCTTTTCCTCTCCCTCTTCCCCTTGAAGCTGTGAAGGCTTCCTTCAGGTGGTGAGACTCCACCCTATCAGTTCCGGTCGCCGCCGCCACGAGCCGCCACCGCACCGCCATCGCCATCAACGGAGTTCTGCCCGCGCAGTACCACAGCAGCTTGTTCAAAATTCATAGGTCTTCCCCAAGCTCATTTGGCTACCAAATTTTGTGGAGTTGTTCTAGGATGTTGCTCTCCACACACAAAAATCAGGCCAGCATTCAGATCATGTTTCCTAATTTTTGATTTTCATCCACTCTTCCATTTCGGTTCTGCCAGAGTTCTATCCAAGTTCATCTCCGTCCTGAGTTTCTTGTCTTAGATCCACCTTTTTATTTCTGTTAGTTCGCCCAATTTTACTAGGGGTTCCACCCATCCCCCCCTTCGTCCACAATTTCTATCAATTTTTAATTCGTCCATCTCATATTTTCTAAAATTCATTCTCAGACCCATCTACAGTTCTATCCACCTGTTCCCAGATCTGACCACCAGTCACCCCAAAAGTCCTAACAAATCTCTGACACCTCCAAATCAAATTCTAAAAATAGTCCCAGTTCCGTGGTTTGATTCCCTACAACTCCTAAGAATATCTCAAGAGCTGAATCGGAGGTTTACTAGGCGGTCAATGGTGGTTCTCAGACAAGTGTCCTGTAGACTTGAGATTTCAGTTACTGTACAACAAGGACTTATAAATTCAATAAAGTTCTGATCTGACCAGATCCAGCAAATATCTCTGAGTCTAGATTGAAGCCCTTGAAGAGAGCTTTCCAACGATAGCTCATGCGTCCCGATCCGACCTCGGGAGATCGCAGCGGCCGTTTTCGCCAGAGCGCGCGCCGAAAACAGAAGTCAAAATCCGTGGGCAGCTAGTTCAACAATTGGGAATCAGGGCCGATCGACCCCCGATCGGTGTTCCTAGCCGACCGCCGTCCGTGGAGGTGTGCCACCAGGGGTCCCCATCACAGTGGGTCCCACCCCCGCAGATCCGGAGGACAGCGCCGTCTGTGGGCCCCGCGGGCCCGTAGAAGCCGCCATTCGGAAAGCACGAAAACGCGGAGTTCGGCACCGCCGGGCGACATCAAGATGCTACCCGTCAACCCGAGTTGCGTGATTCTCGGACCCCACATGTGACCTTTTACCTCCCTGCGTGGAGTGGGTCAACTTAGTGTATTGCTGTAATAATTGTTAACCGGGAGTCCGTAATTCGGTCGGAGTTGTCTTCGCCACGCCGGGTGCGTGGAGGTAATGGTCTTAACCTCTTGGCGTTCATTTGCTTAGCTAGTATATGGTCTTTTGCCGCTGCCGAGAGCGATAGGTAATAGCCCGTGTGTCCATGTCACTGCTGTGAGTGTGAGAGTGACCCGTCCCGTGACTCGATCCGAGTCCAGAAGTTGAGTCGGACTACCCTTGACCTCCGCCGGTTCCTTAACCGCGCACGGTCCGCGCTTTCCCTCGCTTGAGATGACGAGTGAGCTTCCACTTCTGTTAGCGACGTTTCGCCACTAGGAGCTCGTAGTGTCGGGCTTAGTGTCTCCCTGGTGTGTGTTGCTGGTCGTGTCTTCATCTAGAGTCCGAGGGTGGCACCATATAGTGTCGTCTCCCGTGTCCGTCCCGCATCACCATGCCTCCCAAAGGGTCGCGGGGACTCCTACTCCAACAGTTGAAGCCCTGGAAGAGGGAGAGATAGTGCCGGAGACTGAGACCCGGGAATAGGGAGAGATAACGTCGGAGAGTAGCGTTGTGCCAGTGGATGAGGTAAGCACGGGGGCCTCTCGGCTCTTTTGAAAACCCAACAATTTATTCCACATAGTGAGTGGCTAACCTTGCTCTGCATGGCCAGTCAATGACGACGCCCAGGAGAGCGCCTGCTACCCGAGCTCGTAAAGTCGTTCCCAGTGGGAGGTCATCCTTTGGTCCGCGGGCGGCACAAAGGTTGAAATCACTTCTGGGACCAGACGCGGGATCCTTGGCATCTCTTTTGCAATTGGGAGCCATCCTGCGGCTCGTGATTCGGCTTTCGCCTCTCCCGAAGTCGGTTGTACCAGAGGAAGCCCAACTCCTGGGGAAGATATTGGCGTGCCTTACTATACCTCCGAGGGAGTCCCAGGTAGAGGAGGCGGTAGATTCCCCGGGAGTAATATCGGGCCCGGCTCTACTTGATACCCCTCCTTCGACTGAGGTCGTGACTCTCACGCTCCCAGCCTGCGAAGCAACGACCGGTCCGGGCCTTACCGAGGAGGTGGAGATGGAAGCAAGTTCGTCCGCCACGATGCCTGATTCGGTCCCTACGGCCATTTGCTCTGCAGATGAAACCGTGGCTCCAGACCCGACGGTGCAGATGTCATCATCAGACACGGGCCTTACCGGACCGGTGGAAATGGAACAGCCGCTCATCACAGTGGCGTCGAGTGCTTCTGCTACAATCTTACCTTCGCCCCTCGTGGTGATTGGCCAGGGTCTGTCCTCTGAGCCAGAAGGATCTCGCCATTTGACCTTGACTCTCCCGTCTTCATCGACTGTGGTGGACACTGAGCTATCTGCAGTTTTGGATAGTGTCGTCGAGTTCAACCCGCCGGTCGTGCCTTCAATAGGTCATGCTGCTTCGGACCTGTCAGTTCGGCAGACTCTGCTGACGCTACGGCGATGATATTTGCTGATCCTTCACTCACGTATCGGGGGGTGCACACCATGGTCATGCAACTAACCAGGGCCCTGCAGATGATGGGCTTCCCACTAGAGGAGTGGTCGCGACGGGTTCTATTATTATTGAAATATGTAAATCTTCGCGAGTTCCTTGAGACACAAGCTCCAACGGAACTCATGGCTATCGGCGCCCAGAGGGACGAATATTTGCAGGCCCTAGAGGTCCGGAGAGACAATAGGGAGCAACATCGGAGAGCCCTGGATGAGTGCCGCGGCCGCATTCGAGCCTTGGAAAATAGAATAGAGAAGCTAAAGGGCTGGCTTGCTAAGGCCGAGTTCGATCTTGCCGAGGCCGAGGTGACTGTAGTTAGGGAGACCGAAGAGTTGGGCATCGCTGAGGTTGAAGTGGCCTCCGTGACAACAGAGCTGGAGCGCCTCGAGGCACACGAGACCCGACTACGCAAAATGGTGAACTTTCCTTGCATCGGATCCTTCCTCTCGAGGAAATTTTTTGGGGGATAGACTAGCCGCCAATCCTCCTTGTCTTCTTATACTTCATCTTTCTCCCTTTTTACATGTAACACCGGGGTGTGCCCCAAGGCCCATGTAACCCTTTTTTTTATAAAAAAAATAGGAATAGAATACAATTGTTTCATATGCCTCTTATTGTGCGTATGGTATTCGAAAATCTTTTCCTTCTCTCTCTTTTTTTTGAAGTGCGGACTCGTACCAATAGCTCGTCCGGGGCGAGCCTAAGGGGGTTCGCGTGGGAGCATGGGAGAGTGCTCGCCCTTCCAGAGGAGAGACAAGGGGACGACTCCACCGTGTTCACAGTGCGATTAACCAAATAGTGCCACTGGGGAGCTCGACCCGAGTAGGTTGATTCGACCTTAGAGGGCCGGAGAGAAGAGTTTATTCATTCAATGACCTAGACAGGAGGTCTTGGTCAAAAGGGGTTGCTCGTCACCCGAAGGGACGGAGAGAAGAGTTTGTTCATTGGATGACCTAGACGGGAGGTCTTGGTCAAAAGGGGTTGCTCGTCACCCGAAGGGACGAAGAGAAGAGTTTGTTCATTCAATGACCTAGATGAGAGGTCTTGGTCAAAAGTAGGTTGTTCGTCCATGTCGACGGGGTGCCGGGGGCGGCCGTGGTTTGTTTGTCTCTTGAAGTATTCGTTGGTACGGGGCTGGTGCCAATGCAAGGAGGAAGGTTAATTCCCCAATCCCAAACGTAAGGTTTGGGTGAGGTGTTTTTCGTCAATGCCGACAAGATGTCAAAGGCTGACACGGTTTGTTTGTCTCTTGGTGTCTTCGTTGGTACGGGGCTGGTGCCAACGCAAGGAAAATGGTTGATTTATCAATCCCAAACCGAGGGTTCAGGTGAGGTGTTTTTTCGTCAGTGCCGACAAGATGTCAAGGGCTGACATGGTTTGTTAGTCTCTTGATGTTTTCGTTGTTACGGGCTGGTGCCAACGCAAGGAAGAAGGTTGATTCCCCAACCCCAAACAGAAGGTTCGGGTGAGGTGTTTTTCGTCAGTGCCGACAAGATGTCAAGGGCTGACATGGTTTGTTGGTCTCTTGATATTTTCGTTGGTACGGGCTGGTGCCAACGCAAGGAAGAGGGTTGATTCCCCAACCCCAAACAGAAGGTTCGGGTGGGGTGTTCTTTTGTCAGTGCCGACAAGATGTCAAGGGCTGACATGGTTTGTTTATCTCTTGATGTGGTCTTGATGGCAGGAGTGAGTGTTAATCACGGGGGACTGGTTCCTCTTCCCCCTTTCCTTTTTCTCTTCTTTTCTTCTTCTTTTCTTCTTTATTTTTCTCTTCTTTTTTTCTCTTTCTTCTTCTCTCTTTTTTTTCTCTTCTTTTCTTCATCTTTTTCTTCTTTTTTTCTTTCTCTTTTTTTCTTTTTCTTTTTTCTTTTTTTTCTTTTCTCTTTCTTTTTTCCCTTTTTTTCTTTTTTTAATGCAGGGTAAATAGTGGCCAAACCATCTGGACAATAGTAGTGCGAATTTACCTGTGGCGGGGCGGAGAAGTGTATTATTCATTGAATGGAGGAATCGGAGTGGGGTACAACCTCAAATGCCTACGATTAAGGGGTGGAAACTGAACCTCCCCCCGATGATTGACGATTACATACGCTCCGCCCTCGTAAACTTTCTAGATTACATAGGGCCGAAACCAATTCTCATTTAGCTTGCCCTTGGGGTTGGAAACCATGACTTCTCTTCTCTTGACCATGACGAGGTCACCCTTTTTAAATTCACGTTCCTTGATGAGCTTGTCAAAGGCACGCGCTATTCGGGCCTGATAAACCTGAATGTTCTGCTGGGCTTGGAGCCGTTTCCCATCCAAGTTGGAGAGCTCTTCGAGTCTTAGCTCGACATTTGTTTGCTCTTCCCGGATCAGCCCGTGTTGGATTGTGACCCAAAGGGAGGGTATTTCCAACTCGATGGGGAAAATTGCTTCTGAGCCATACACCAAGGAAAAGGTGAACAACCTGTTGGAGTTTTATATACAGTTCGATATGCCCACATGGCTTCATACATCTTCTCTTCCCAGTCTCTATTGTTAGATTTAACAATTTTGGACAGGAGAGTACAAAGGGTTTTATTGAAAGTTTCAACCAAGCCATTGGCCTATGGGTTATAAGGGGTTGACGTCCTCCAGTCAATCTTGTATTTCTCTGCCAGCCGATAGACTTTCTGGTTGCGAAAGTGGCTTCCATTGTCTGAGATAATTCGGTTCGGGGTGCCAAACCGGAACATGATGTTGCGATGGACAAATCTGACGATGATTTCCCCGGTTACTTCTTTTAGAGCAACAGCTTCCGCCCAGCGGGAGAAGTAATCGGTTGCCGCCAAAATGTACTTGCACCCAGGGGATGATGCGGGTGGTGGACCCACGATGTCTGTTCCTCATTGGGTAAAAGGCCAGCTAGACAGTGTTGGATGCAGGGGCACGGGTGGTCTCCTGGACACCATCGCGTGCTCCTAGCATTTCTGACAAGACTTGGTGTATTTGTAGTAATCGTCAAACATTGTCAGCCAGTAATAGCCAAGCTTCTTTATTTCAATCTTCATCTTCGGTCCTGCCTGGTGTGCACCTGCTATTCCGGCGTGAACCTCCTTCATGACCTTCTAAGCTTCTTCGATGGATAGGCATCGGAGGAGTACCTTTCGCTTGGCATCCGCCATGATTCGGAATAAGATCCCGTTCCGGACCTCGTAATAGTCCTTTGTTCTGATCAACTTGATCTTATCTTCCCTTTGCCTAGGCAATTGCTGGTACTTAAACCACTATATAAGGGGGTCCCTCCAGTCGGGTAAGCTGATGGCCTCCGCTGTGGGGACCTCAAGTTCTTCCTCTTTTGGCTCTTCTATCATGCTAGGCACTTGGCGCTTATTTACCACCCGGATGATGAGGGATCCATCTGGCGGTATTGCCAATGAACTTGCCAACTTTGCCAGTGCATCGGCTTGTGCATTTTTTCCTTTGGCGACGTGGCCTATCTCAATGAGGTAGTTCTACTCCATGAGCCATTTTGCCTTAGCGTGGTAAGGGAGTAGCTCCGGCTTTTGGACGTCAAACTGTCCTTGGACCTGCTTGACGATCAACAGTGAATCGCCAAATACTTGTAGCATTTTGATCTCCATTTGTAAAGTGACTTGGAGGCCGATGATCAGAGCTTCATACTCTGCTTCATTATTTGTACAGGGCTTGTTGATGGAACATGAGGTGTGTAACACTTCCCCCTCCAGAGATTTGAGGACAATGCTGGCCCCGGCCCGTACTTTTGTATGCCCGGACGGGGCTATTTCTATCCTCGAAGCCCCGTCGAAGTACAACTGCCAGACAATCTGTTGGACTTGGTCCACCTCCAGTGTTTCATCTTCAGGCAGCTCTGTGGCCCATGGGAGTCTTCAGGCAAGGGGTGCGCTGCAAAGAAGTCCGCGATGGCTTGACCTTTAATGGCCTTCTGCGGCACATAGGTGATGTCAAATTCCATCAGCAGTACGGCCCACTTGCCGAGATGCCCTTTCAGAACGGGCTAGGAGAGAATGTGCTTGACTGGGTCAGCTTTAGATATCACGCTTACTTCATGTGACAGCATGTAATGCCTCAACTTCTTGACTGCGAAGACCAAGGCGAGACAAACCTTCTCAATCAGGGTGTATTTTGCTTCTGCCCCTACTAGTCTTCGGCTGAGGTAATAGAGAGCTTGCTCCTTTTCCTCATCATTGTTCTGGGCAAGCATTGCGCCCAGCGAGCATTCGGTGGTGGCTATATATAGAATAAGAGGCCTCCCCTTGACGGGTGCCCCCAGCACGGGCGGGGTCTTCAAGTACTCCTTCAACAGGTCGAAGGCCCTCTGGCATTCCTGGTTCCAGCTAAAAGGGGCATTATTCAACATCAATTTGTGGAATGGCTAGCAGCGTCCTGACAAATTGGAGATAAATCTATGGATGTAAGCCAGCCGATCTTGTAGGAACCTTAACTCTCCCAGATTCTTTGGAGGAGGTAGCTCCTGAATAGCTTTTATTTTAAAAGGGTCGATCTCGATCCCCCTATATCGGATAATGAAGCCGAGGAACTTTCTGCTGGAGACGCCGAAGGCACACTTCATTGGGTTCATTTTCAGCTCATACTGCCGGAGTCTCTTGAAGATGACTCTGAGGTCTTTCAGGTGCCCCCCCCTTTTCTTTATCTTGACGACCAGGTCATCAATATAGCATTCTACTTTTCTATACAATAGTTCGTCGAATATCTTGGTCATCGCCTGCTGGTAGGTGGCGCCAGCGTTCTTGAGGACAAAGGGCATTCTTTTGTAGTGGAATATCCCTTTAGGCGACCGGAAAGCCGTATGAACTTGGTCGTGCTCAGCTATCTAGATTTGATTATAGCCGGATGATCCATCCTTGAAGGACAAGGCCTCGTGGCCAGTAGTTGCATCAATCATCACTTCGGTGATGGGCACCGGGAAGTCATCTTTCGGACAAGCCTTATTCAGGTCGCGGAAGTCCACGAAGATCCTGATCTGTCCATTTTTCTTCTTCACTAGCACAATATTGGCCAACCAGGTGGTGTATTGGTTCTCAGCTGCAAAGTCGATGTCTATGAGCATGTCGACTTCTTTGCAAATCTGGTTTATTAGCTCCGGCCTCATGTGCCGGGGTGACTGCTTGACTGGCTCCACTTTGGGATCAATAGCCAGAATGTGTTGAGTTACACTGGGGCTGAGGCTGGGCATCTCTTTGTAGTTCCAGGCAAAGTAGTCCCGGAACTCTTGCAGTAGCTTTACATATTACTCTCTCTCCTGTGGAGGTAAAAGGGCACTTAGAAAGGTTGGCCTGGGGTCGCTTTCCGTGCCCAGGTTAATCTCGACGAGCTCGTCTACCATGGCCTGGCCGCCATCTTCAATTTCCGGGGGCGTCGACAGTAGATCAATGAAATCTTGGTCTTCATCATCTTCTACTTCAAGGACACCATAGGCGTCTTCTTGCTCTGCCTCGTTGGGCAATGAGGCTTTACTTGTTTCCCCCTCTTTTGGTCTCGTTGGCTACGGCTTCGACGGGTCCTCCTGCACGGAGAAGTAAAGGACTTCTCCGGGATCTTCTTGGTAATTATCGTAGACGGCTCCTGCAAGAGTTGAGGTGATTGATTGCCACACTGGGGACTGCTCCACTGTCGGCGACTAGGGTTGTTCATTCTCAACTGCATCTTCAAAAATCTGGTGCTGAACTGACACCATGTAGAAACTTCTTTCGTGGCTGCCCATCGCATGGGGGCGCGGTGGAGCCACCATATAGTCTCCCATTCTGAGGTCATCTCTCTTGATCAAGTCCTGAGCAATATCCTTGAAGACATAGCAGTCTTTGATAGGGTGACCCAGTATTTGGTGATAAGGGCAAAACAAGGGGTCGCCACTTCTGCGGGCATCTTGTGGCCTTTTAGACCTTGGGAGGGAGACCCCCAGTCAAAGATTCCTCGGGTCTTTTTCTTTGGGAAAGAGTAAGGCTTTTGCACCCTCTCTTGTAGTGTGGGATTTCGCTCAGCCGATCGTCCGATTGGAGAACCGGCTGCATCCCTTGCTCCCTTCTTCAAGTGCATGGGGGCATTTGGGATAGTGTTTGGGGACTGGTGCATGCCGATATTCTGCTGGCGGAAGATGCCCCCGATTAAATCAGACACAAGTGCGTTCACTTCGGCCAGCCGAGCCTTCAACATCTCAATCTTCCGCTACTGAAGATAGCACAGGGCAAACAGAGCAGAGTCACACCGAGGGGGCCCTGGAGTGCGACCCCCTTCCCCGTCCTTTGCATCAATGTTGGGCGAGGGCAATGGCGCCTTGTTGCTGTGATTGTCCGTGGTCGGTCCTTCAGAGGAGGGCGGGACCTTCCCGTGTCCCGGTAGGGAGGTGGGTTCCATGGGAATACTTCTTCATCTTGATCTTTGTCGGTCGGAGGCATAGGGTGCCAGTGGTCTTTGACTTCCTGTAGGCCTGCATTGCCCGCGGGGCTATTGCTGTCGGGAGTCGAGACTGATATAACATCGGCTTCATATGAGTCTTCTATTGAGAAGCCCAGACCTGGGTGCCGGGTGATTTACAGCAGGCTCTGATCCTGGTTTGGCGGGTTCCACATCTTCTTAAGCATTTCTTTCCGACTGGAGAGCTGGCAAAAGGGGATGCCTTGTTTCCTGGTCATTTTGATTACACGGCTGGCTATGTCGGGAAGTCCCATGATTGGGACGAGTGGATCGTGCAGCTCATCGGGGAGTTTACAATCATCATCCCCCCTGATCGGGTGCTCTTTGGCCACATAGAAGATGGTGGACGGGCCCCCGGGGTTAGGCACCTTGAAGGTCCTCAATGGCTCGACCACCTGGCAATCAGCTTCTGCGAGAGGCTTGATGATCCCGGGCGGGACCCTGACGTCCTCCAGCAAGTCTTCGAGGTACAGTATCCCCAGTGTAGGGTAGGTGGGAAGGGGAGTGGCCCTGAGTATCCCTTCTGCTTCCGAAATAAGTGACACCTGAGGGGGGGCCACATAGCTTGGCGGTGGTGGAGGAAACCAACTATCAGGCTCTACCTTCTTCTTTCCTTTGTCCTGAGTGACTTGGGGAGCTTGCTTTGGCTTCTCTAAATACAAATTGGCGTCCGACAAGTGACACTCGAACACTTAGAAAGGGTGAAGGTCAGCAAAGATTCTCTCCTCTTTCCCGTTGCCGGGTTACTTGATGCATTGGTGCAGAGTGGATGGTACCACCCTATTCTGGTGCAGCCAAGGTCGGCCGAGCAACGCCTTGTAAGAGGTGTTGGAGTTAATCACATGGAACTGGACCTTGGTTGTGAAGTCACCGAGGGAGAGGTTGAACTCTGCGACCCCCATGGGGACCTCACATTTCTGGTTGTAGTCGACAATCTTGACGTTCCTGACCTCGACTAGGTGTACGTCAAAATAATGCTTCTGGTACACCCGGTAGGGGAGTATATTCACGGCTGCTCCTGGGTCCACCAAGACTCTGTTGATGGGATGCCCATTCAGTTGCCCCTTCATGTAGAGTGGCTTGTTATGGCTATAGGTGGGTAGAAGCATATCCTCTTCTGTGAAGGCCACAGCCACTTCAGGTGACATTTCCGCAAGGCAGGCTTCAACATATGCTGGCGTCTGGAGCGCAGTGATGACAGCTTGCCGTGTCTCTTCATCTAGAGATAGAATCTCCCAGATGGTAAACCTGGTTGGGATCTTCTTCAGGTGCTTGACTATTCTACTGCCAGCTCGGACTTCGAACAACTTCATTTCTTCGGCTCTACTGCGCCTGCCCCCAGTTTGGGGCCGGGGAGCCGGCTCAGCGGGTGCCTCCTCCACTGGATCGGATGTCGCTTGAGCTTGTGGGGCCTGTTGGGTCACCTCCTTTTCTTGCACAAACTCGGCAAGGTTCGGGATGTTATCGGGATCTTCTCTCGGCCAAGGAGGAATCACTACAAATGGAGCCGACGGGCTGCCCTCTCCTTTGGTCAGTTGGGACTCATAGGGGCATGACTGTCTTCCCCTTTGAGCCGACAGAAACGCAATAAATGAAGGGGCGCCCTGGCCACTTGGTTCTCCGGGGTAGAGGCCTAATGGAGGGGGAATCTCCATGCCCTGGACCCTTGGTTCGGGGATATGATTTGGTTGTTCTCCCCTGAGCAGGATGTTGTGGTTGGCCTGAGCAGGGTGCCCCCATTTCCTTCCCGACCTGGTGGCATGTTGAGAAGTTCCTGCTTCAGCCTGGCTCACCTCTAGTGACTCGAGGGGTACCTCCTGCTCTTCCTCTCCCAAGGAGAGGGCTGTGTCAAATAGCGCTGAAAGGGTGTCGCAGGAGAGGATGACCCCATTCTTCTTTTTGTTTCTGGGCCTTCTCTTCTTCTTTTTCTTCTTTTCCTCGCCAACTGGTGGCCGCACTGTAGGGGGTTCTCCCCATAAAAGTGGTTCTTCCCCTGTCCCGGCTTCTGCTTCTGGAGCCAGCTCGAGTGACTCGAACTCCTCCCAAGGGACATACTCCTTCAGCTCCACAGGCTGGATCTCGGGCTGTTCATAGTCTTCAAGCTCATCAATAATGGCCTGGAGTTTTTCGACTGCAGGGCTGGTTTCTTTGTGCACCCGCATCGGGATGTGTTTTTTCTTGTTGTGAGTAGGCCGCCTCATAACTAGTCGGGGGGCTGTGTCATGCCAAACCGGTGTTAGAAGAGGTGGTGCTGGTCGGGGTGTGACACCCCTTATGTGAACCTCCGGAGTGGGCCGGGGAGTTTATCTTCTTCTTCTACTCTTCATCGGTGTGGCTTGCCAACCTCCTTGGTTCTGGGCTGGTGCCATGACAAAGGCTTCATACGTGGCACTTGTACTGGCCTCTGACCATTCTTCGGGCAATTGCTAGTATAAAGACACCATGTTGACTGTGGCGCCCAAGTTCGGCATCTCGTGCGGCTGCGGAGGATCAACCTTGTGCTCCCCCATGTCTAGCTCTCCCTTCTTGATCAAGGACTCAATAACATCCTTGAAGATGTAACACTCCTCGATAGTGTGCCTGAGCATCTGGTGGTATGGGCAAAAGTGAGAATCATACCTCTTCTTCAAGTCACCGGGCCTCTTTGGTTCTGGTAGTGTGATTTTGTTGTATTTGGTGGCCCATTCAAACAGGATACGACACTTATCTCGAGGAAAAGAATAGAAATTATTCCTCATTTTCTCCCGTAGGGAGGGACCTTCCCGTCACTCAGTGGACCAGGGTGGAGGAGGGTTAGCTGTTTCTTTGGCCTTCTCTTTCTGCTTCTCGAATGCTTCGAAGTCCAGCGTGTGAACTTCTGGCGGTGTTGGTCTCTTCTCGGCCTGCCTGTTCCTCTGACTCAATGCAACTGGAGCGGAAGAGTATCGAGCAAGGAATGCCTCGATCTCTGCCACTATATTGTTCAAACGGTCGAATGACCTTACCTCAGCACTGATCATCCGCTGAAGGATTTCCTTCTTCAGATTCTGTTTACAAATCTGCACTGCGTCCTCCTGATGCGGGGGACGTCTGCACCTCATTCTGAGGTTCCTCCATCTCTTTATATAGTCGAGTGCCGACTCATCATTTCTTTATCTTGTGGCATACAGCTCCGCCATAGTTACCTCTCGTTTAGCTATGTAGAAGCTTTCTTTAAATTTCTTCTGCATATCAGGCCAGTCTATGATGGAGCTGGCAGGCAAGCTTGAGTACCACTCGAAAGCAAGCCCGGTGAGTGTGGAGCCGAAGAATTTAAGAAGGTAAGCCTCATCTGCCGCTAGATCCCCCATAACATTCACATAGTAGGTGATGTGCTCCCTGGGAGACCCTTGCCCATTAAATTTCTCAAACTTTGGCGGCATGGTGATGCCAGCTGGCAGCGTTCTGGCAGCATAGTGTGCCGGGTAAGGTACCCTGTATACATTGAATGGCATGTGATCACCATCCCCCCTCTCTGCCAACTTCATGTCTATCATCTGTTCGAGCATCAGTCTGCTCACTGCTGCTGGGTCGACCGGACTCGGATAGAAGTGGGCCAGTTGCGCCAGTGGCGTCGTTAGTACTGTTGCTTGTGGTGCAATAGTGGACCCCTGGAATGGCAAGTTCAGTGACGGGGTCGGTGTGGTATGTTGTGACTGATGCAGGGGTATGCCCTCAGTGTAGCTGGGGATCAATGGAGACACCGTTTCTGTGGAGAAGCTTCCGAGGCCTGACCGTTGCCCCCAGGAGTCTTAGGCAATGCTTCGGTCTGCCTGAATGTCGAGGGTTGAGTAGCTCTTTCGGTCAATTGCTTCCTTAACAATTCGATCTCTCGCTGATATTGCTACATCATGTGCAATACAGCGGGGTCATTCATGGAAAGGCTAGGGGTGCCCCCCTCTCTTCAGCCGACTCCTCCTCGGATGACGTGGATGGTCCTCCCGTGGTGCCTTCAGTAATAACATTGGCGGCCAAGGCCATTGAAGGCTCCCCACGGCCAGCTTCTTCAGTGTGGACTTGCACCCACTCATTCGCTGCTCTCCCTCTTCTAGTAAGAGGTATTGGCCTTGTGGCGAGTCTGGCCACTTCTTCGGGCTCAGTCGGTAAAGCCCCGTACCGGCCAAATACTCCGGCCATGTTGCAGGTATAAACCATTAGGGCTCTGCCTCTCCTTGCCGCCCTTCTCGACGGCCTGTCTTGGAAGACCAATATGTCAAAGACTGATCTCCGTGGCTCCGCTCCTTCCCTTAGCGGGGACTGATGACGCTCTTCCGAGTGGTTTCTTGACTAGGCACTAGGCACCGGTCGGGTCTCTTCTTCTTCAAAGGTGGAGGCTACTGCCCCCAGTAATCTCTGGCGGCCTAGGGGAGTGCTCCCTAGGCCCCGTATGTAATTCCTTATGACTTGCTCCACTCCTTCCCAATCTTGGTCAGGAGGAGAAATCGATGATAATGTGTCGACAGCAGTAGCAGGGAGGTGGGCTGAAGGTCTCATGTGGGCAGCCTGGTGACGACGCCTATAGTTTTTGCGACGGACGCCTTCTGGCGATGCCAGAGTAGTGGGCACAGGCTGGTGCATAGAGGCCGCAGTCTTGACCCGCTCTTCTTAGTGCGCCTTCACGGGGTGGAAGGTGCTAGGCCCTGCTTGGGTGGGTGAAGTAATCTGGGATCCCCTAGGGATCTAGACTTTCCGAGGCGTAGGCCTGCACATGCTCTGGCGCTTCGGCCGGGGTAGCGGGCATCATCTTGCCCTTCATCTTTTCTAGTGCTCGGAAGGAGTTCCGCACTGGCGTAGTGGGCACGACCCAGTCAGGGATTGCTTCGGCTCGTTGCCCGTTGGTGTGGACTCGGATGCTTCCCATGACAAAGGATTTGCTAGTGCTGGAAAGTCTGCCCCTCGGTGTAGTGGTAGCACGGCTCCTCCAGAGCCACCTCACGTGGGACACGGACCGTCTGGGAGATGGGCTGGCAGTTCAAAGTCCCGGTCGGGATAGCTTCAGCAGCTCTGGCTGGTGGTTGACCAGCAACAATCTTGGTGGCTCTCTGAATGGGAGCGTTGGTCTCGATCGGGTCGGATGCCTCCACGTCCAGCAAGTTCGTGAAGGCCACCCCAAGGAAGTTGGGGAAGCCCACCACGGGAGGGAAGCTACCGAAGCCAAGGGCAATGGCCAGGTACCCGTTCTGGACATGACTTTCGATGACCTACGGGCCGAAAGTAAGTGACTTCATCGTCCGTTGGAACCTGACCTGCATTTGCAAATCGAACGATTAGTATTACAAAAAAGGGGCCGTAAGACCCTTAGTCCCGGCAAGGAGATAAAGGGTGGTTTAGGTCCCACCGAGTGTGCCAGACTTATGGATGCACTTTTTATTAAAAATCATGGTTTATTCGTTTATTGGGTTTATTAAGTGCGTGGACGTGCCAGTCACAAAGTGATGATTTGTTCGGGCTTCATGAAAGCCCATGGTGCGCTCGATCTGACTTATTAGACGATTGTGTGGTCTGGGTCAGGACCAAGACCCGCCGTGCCATAAAGGTCACATCGTCATTTACATCCTCTCAGATAGGGGAACACCCTTGATTAGTTGCCAGAAATAAGGGCTCTACGGCCGAAAAGATTACTAATTAATGCAAGGAGAAAGGGACAGTCGAACTATGCTAAAAGCCCACATTGGGGTATGAACATTTAGGTTATGTCGGTCACTGGCGGACCATTTTATGTTCGGATAAAGGTCCATGTAGAAAACAAGATGGTGGCAGGAGCGAATCCCTGCAAATGTCTGCCAGGAGACGGTAATTTTGATACAAAGATGGGATCAGATCCCGATGCCAAGGGGGGATGTCTTTGGTGAGATATTGGCCCAAAACAAGGTCGAGCAATAACCATGATGGGGGAAGTAACTCCCAAGGGTGAAGCACAGCCTACGAGGGCATCATTAATATTCCCGAACCCGGGGTCCGAGGGAGACGAAAGCCGTATCGTTCTATTCATTATTATTATTATTATTATTTATTACCATCATTTATTTATTATTATTATCATTTTTTTTGACCATCTTCATCACCCGTGGGCCATGAACTCTTCTTCCAGTCATTTTTTTATTATTAGTTTTATTATTATAAACCTTTTTTATTATTATCATTATGTGAATTTCCTCCCTTTTTTATCACCATTATTATTATCCTCCCTTTTTTTATGATGTAGTGTTTCAGATGGAGGTTTTGGGGAGTGTACTGCTGGGGGAGTGTGCCGGGCTGGAAGGGTGGACGATGTACAGCCAGAAGAATTGAAGGGAAGGGTGCACCGGGCTAGGATGGATTGGAGCGTACCAGGCTGACAGAGGATAGAGTGTGCCGGGCTGGAGGGGCTAGGAGTGCGCCGGGTGAAGGCTGGGGAGTGGAGGGGTGTACCGCTGGCGGAGGGTGCAAGTGCACCGGGCAAGGGGACTGAAGTCAGTGCACATGTGAACTAAGGTCAGTGCACATTCAGAACTAAGGCTGGGCAAGGTCAGTGCACATTCAAAACTAAGGCTGGGCAAGGTCAGTGCACATTGGACGAGGTCCATGCAGCTAGAGGCTGGAGATTTGTGCAAGTTGGCCAAGGTCTGTGCTGGTTTGGGATAAGGTCTATGCTAGCTAGGGGTAGGGTCTATGCTAGTTGGGGTTGAGGTCTGTGCTAGTTGGGGTAAGGTCAGTGCTAGCTGGGATTGAGGTCTGTGCTAGCTGGGCTGGGTAAGTGCAGGTTCTAGCTGGGCTGAGTGAAGGTCGGTGCACGTATGCACCGGGCTGACGTCAGAGCATGTTTTGGTAGGGTTCGTGCAGCTTGGGAGCCAAGGGTGATGCACACTTGGGCTGGGGTCTGTGAAGGTTGGAGCTGGGCTGAAATGAAGGTCAGTGCAGGTTTTATGCTCGCGAGGGACAAGGTCAGTGCAGTGGTTAGCTTGGATGGGAGGAAGGTCGGCGCACACAAGGATGTAGTCAGTGCACATTGATCGCAGGGTCTGTGCGTGTGTGTAAGGTCTGAGCAGGCTAGCCAAAGTCTGTGCATGTGCTGGACTAAGGTCGGTGTAGGTTGGACTGGGTCAAAGGGGAAGGTCGGTGCACGTGGAAGATGTTGTGAAGGGTAGGGTTGTGGGATGGTGTGCTGCTAGAGGAAGGTGAGACTGTACCGGGTAGGGAGCTAAGGTTGTGTCGGGTGAAGGCACAGAGAGTGTGCCGGAGAGAGAGAGAGAGAGAGAGAGAGGCACGAGTGTGCTGGGAGAAGCTGGGCATGGGCGACTAGAGGGTGTACCGGGTTGGAATAAATAATTGTAAAAAGGGGGGGTTTGTTCACGCCTGAAGACTGGGCCAGCAAGGGTAATGCACATGAAGGCCAAGGAGTGTACCGGGTGGGGGGTGCACCGCTAGGAGGGGCAGAGTGCACCGATTGCAGACGGGCTGAGGGTGTGCCGGATAGAGGCAAGCTGGAGTGTGCCGGGCAAGGATAGACCAAGGGTGCACCGGGCGGAGGTTGGGTTGAAAGACCAATGCAACTGGGGCAAAGTCCATACAAGTGGAGTAAGGTATGAGAGGAGGTCCCTCTGTTCATGAAATTCATATGGAGGGTCTTAATTAGCAAGTTTTCAATTTTCTGTTATGTGATTAAGTCCCCGGTCGTGTTCAGTAGTCTACCCCGATCATTCTCTGTCCAATTCCTCGAGTCTTGCACGGTTTCCTTGTCTTGGTTGGAATGTTTCATTATTGCTCGTTTTATTTGTTTGTTGCTTCCTTTTTTCTTTTAATGTGTCGTTATTTCTGACAAAAATTTGACAGCATCTCCCCTTGACCCGGATGCTAAGGGAGTGAACGGGGAACACGCCCAGAAGGAGTGGCGTGACCCCACAATTCGAGGTGCGTGCCAAGGTAGAAACACCTTTGAGAAAACTTCGAAAAACTCGGAAAAAATAACAAACGAGAGACACTGGGCTGACATAGACTAGGGACGCACCGGGTGAAGGTGGGTAAGGTGTGCCGGGTAAAGGCATGCGAAGGGTGTGCCGGCCAAGGCAGACTGGGAGGTGTACCGGCCAAGGCATGAAGTGTGCACCGGGCAACATAGGCTAGGGGGGGTGTGCCGGTCAATGCACAGGCCAATGAGTGTGTCAGGCAGGAGGACTAGGAGGTGTGCTGGTCGAGGCTGATGAATGTTGTTGGCTCTGAAGGGCAGACTTGGGGGCACTTTGGTTAATGGGTGGGTTTAAAGTAGTGAGTAAGAGCAGTAGACTCCGACGGGCACATGCTGCTCCAAAAGGAGAAAGGGGAGGGATGACCAGGTTACAGAGACTATTGGAGAGGGACTTGCTTCATGCCATCACACTGGGGATGCTGTCCATTGAGTTGGGCAGGTTCTGTGGCGTCGTGGAGATCAAACAACCCAAGTAGTAAGAAAACCACAAAGAAGAAGAAAACAAGTTATGGGATGCACTGTAGGATAGAGTCTGGCAAGAACAACAAGGGGAAAGAAGAGATATTTCCATTCATAAAAATACTAGACAATGTAGCTCCTGGCCAAAGGGGCCAAATACAATGCAACGAACCCAGACGAAAGGGGGGGTAGAGAAACAAGAAAGGGGAAAGAAAAGGAACAACTAGAGAGAGGGGTAGAATAGGGAAGGGTAACAGTTCCCTTCTCTATTCCTTCCCCTTCCTCTACATTCAGCACGATCTCTCCCTCTCTTCTCACTATCCTCTTCCTTCTTCTTCTCTTCTTGCTGTGCGTATTCTTTTCTCTGGGCGCTGCTCACTGTCTCCACTCACTGTCTGTCTCTTGTTTCTTGCTCGTGAGAGGTTCTTATAGGTCCGACGTTGATGGGGGGCCTCATGATGGCAACCCTATCCGAGGTTGACCCCGGTCTTGTCTTTGTTAGGTTGAGGTCTGCCTGGTCGAACCAGAGGGCGACACCATGGCAAGGTGTTAGCTGGCGTTGAGGTGGCCGAGCTGCGCGCCAAGGGCCCCACGTAATGACCGTTGTGTCTTCTGCCGGTTTGTGCCGGTCTGAGGGTCATAACATTGTGCCGAGTGTAGAAGGATTAACGCTACACTGGGTGGAGCGTCTGGTAGGGTGTGCCGCTGAGAGGGCGCAACGGCTGTGCCGTTGGAAATGCACAACGACTGTGCCGTTGGAGGACTTGCTCGCTGATGTGCCGTTGGAGGAGGCACTGGGAGTGTGCCGTTGGGGGGCACAGCCTGCTGTGCAGTTGAGGGGTGTTGATGGGGTGTGCCATTGGAGGAAATCTGAGGGTGAGCCTTTGGAGGCACCTGAGGAGTGTGCCGCTGAAGGTGTTGATGCCTTCTTCAGGAACCCATAATTATGAATTTCTTTGGGACATTCTTCACCGTCAGGGACCCGAGGGTGGGCCCATAGCAGTGTACAGATTCAGGAGGGTATCCTGTGTTTTCTTGGTCATTTAAAGCGCCCGTGCAAATGTGAGGATTTGTCGGACGATAGTATTCTTCGGAGCCCTGGGTAGCCAATTTCTCCGAGTCTTCCCTCTTTAGCTCTGATGCCAATGACGAATTGGGCAAAATGTATGGAGACATAAATTTATGTCTCTACACATGCATGCATGATTCACACATAATTTTGCATGGGTTGCATATGCATTTTGTGAACCAAAGTGAGTCTTGATGCTGCGGGACGGACACACACCCTAGGACTCTAGATCACGGGCATCCCTAGCGAGGGATGCGTGGGACCGTGCGCAGTTGAGAAACCGGCAATGAGTCGGGTAGTCGGCTCTTCCGTGCTCGGATCGAGTCACGGGACGGGTCTCGCTCTCTCGCTCGCAGTGATGATATAAAATATAACGAGCTAATATCCTATCATGCTCTCTAGCAGTTACATATACAAATCAATATGCGTAAAGCAAATGCCGAGATAGGGAGCGGACACGATACCTCCAAGCGCCGGGCGTGGGGAAGACGATCCCGGCCAAGTACAGTAACTCCCGGTTAAACAACCAATAATTTACAGAAATGATTTCTACTGTCCACTCCACGCAGGGAGGTAACGGGCTACAAGTGGGGCCCGAGAAGGCCGATCTGGGGTTGACAGGCAGCATTTTGATGTAGCTTCAGCGGCACGCGTACTCACGAACGTGGGGCCCACGTGCTGGTCGGTGGGTCCGAGTGGGCCTGGAGTGGTACCACTGTGACGTTGGCTCCTGGTAAGGCGCTCCCTGGGACGGTGGCATGCTGGTTCACCTTGTGGAAGGCGAGTCGGCTCCGGGCTTCACTTGTTGGAGTTGCTGCCCATAGATCTGAAGTTTTATTTTTGCAGTGCGCGACCCGGCGAGATCAGCCGCTGCAATCACTCCCGACGTCGGATCGACGCGAAAGTGGTACCGTTGGAAAGCTGACTTGAAGTACTTTGATCTATGGCCAAAGAAAGAAATTTGGCTATCCCGGAGCTGGCCTTAGTTGAATTTACAAGTTGCTAGCTGACAGACTCAGAAAACTCAGGATAGAGGTGGGTTTTTCTGAGAACAGACGTTGACCGTGGTTCAAACTTTGGGTCTGGAAGTTGACCGCTTCATGAACGTTGTAGAGGGATGAGTAAGGAATACAAGGATAGTTTTGTGAAATTTCTAGAGGAGGTTTGGTTGGGAAAACGGATTTTATGACACTGGTGGGTTGGATCTCGACTGCACAGGATAGAACTGAAACTTGACTGAGTTTTAATTTTTTGGAAGGGAAAAAGAGCTTCTAAATTCGATCAAAAATTATGAGAGATGAGTTTTGGTGGGCAGAACACCTAGTCCAAATTTGGACTCAATCAAAAATGGGTAAGGGGGTCGAATAAAGGAAACATAGGGTTGCTGTGACACAAAATAGAATACTGGCAGATCTAGTTGACTGAGAAACATGAAATGGGAAAAATATAAAACGAAGGCTAGAAAATGGGAAACGTTTTCCTGGGAGAGGGTATTGGCGTGGTGAATCTACCCTCAAAATTTAGGCTCCAGCAGATCCGTAGATTAGGAGCTAAAATTCGGACATGGAGGCTCTGTCTTGATTTGGACAGAACTCCGGCGATGGCGGTGGCGGCGCGATGGCGGCACGAACGGAAGGCGGCGGCGGAGCTTCACACTCCAGGAAGATAGAACACTTGGAATCCACCAAGTAGAGTAGGGAATCCACCCTAGAGACACAGCAAATTCATGCTGCAAGGAGGGGAAGAGAGAGGGGCGCCCTTGGGCCAAACAAATTCACTTAATTTCTTCTCATTAATTCTAGTAAAAATGGAAATACATGGTATTTATAAGAAATATAAAAAGACTAATACTACCCTCAGATCTAGGTTAGGGGAGGGGCACTTAGGGGATAGAACATATTTAATTCTCCATGTGATTTTGAACAAATAAAAAATTACTAAATGGGGGGGCGCCCTTGACCGAGGGGATTGCATCTTGGACTTTGTAAACCCATTGTCCCCTTTGAATGGTCAATCATCTAGAAGCCCACCTAGGACTTTGACCAGCCCCACATGGACCCCAAGATGCCACTTGGACCAATGAGGAATGAGTGGAGGGTCCTGCATGGCCTACCTGGTCTTTTACATAAAAACCCAAAGATCCTTAGGGAATGACAAATTGGCTTATAAAGCCTTACAATTGCATACATGTTTTCACAAGGATATAAATGCAAACGAAAAGGACGCAAATACAAAAATAAAAAGTTAGTGGTCTTGTTCTGATGTCCCCATCACTTGACCAAATCCCAACTCTTGCATGTATTGGCACGCACTTTGGGTCTTTGAACATCTCATCATTTGTAGGTAAATCAAGCTCCATGTTAATGATTGAATGCATTGCACGGCGTATGCTCAGACCCCTGAAGGTCTACCTGCCTTCATGCTCAGACCCCTCAAGGTCTACCTACCTTAACCTCAAGGTTGACCTGCCTTCACCTCAAGGTCTACCTGCCTTCTTGCTCAGACCCCTTAAGGTCTACCGGCCTTCATGCTCAGACCCCTCAAGATCTACCTGCCTTCAGCTCAAGGTCTACCTGCCTTCATGCTCAAACCCCTCAAGGTCTACCTGCCTTCGCACTCAGACCCCTCAAGGTCTACCTGCCTTCTTGCTCAGACCCCTCATGGTCTACCTGCCTGCTTGTTCAGACCCCTCAAGGTCTACCTGCCTTCATGCTCAGACCCCTCAAGGTCTACCTGCCTTCATGCTCAGACCCCTTAAGGTCTACCTGCCTTCGTGCTCAGACCCTTCAAGGTCTACCTATCTTGACCTTGAATGCATTGAGGTCTACCTATCTCCAGCATTGATTTTATTAAGGTCAACCTGTCTTTAGGATAGGTCAACCTTTCTTCAGCCCATTTGGCTGATCCTTCCATACATGCTTCAAATGCAATAAAAAATATGATAATACATAAATATAAATAACAATAAGAATAATAATAAAATAAATAATGATAACAATAACAATGAAGTACAAGCCATAATCAATATAAACAAAAAAATTCAATAAAGCAACAAAAAGAATGAATGATGAACCTAAGAACAAACATCCTCGAGAGATAAGTGGCCTTCAATCCTGGATTCCCTCCTCTTGACTCTTTGAATAGGGGGTATTGACGAGGCCTTCGCAGATCATGTCTGGACCCCGGGGATTCATACCACTATGTCCATGGCATGATTTTGCATTAAGCCAATATTCCACCGATTTTTGAATCGTTTTCTTTTTTAGCGGAATTTAACCGAATCTCTCTATTCCCCCAAATATTGAATTTGCCGTATATTCGGCACACATTTCTGCGTGGGTTTTGTATTCGTCTCTGTCACACTTCCAACACGGACTTTCATTCAAACATGAAATGGTCGGTAAACGACCGATATGATTTAAGTATTTTTTTCACCATCGAGGGGCATTTTCATGCGACTCGCGAATTTCAATACTCCGTTTCATTAATGTTAATTTCATGGCCGTAGGGCCCCTTTTCCTGGCAACTAATCAAGGGTTTTCCCCTCTTTGAGGGGATGTAATTAACATCGTGACCTTTATAATGCGGCAGGTTCTTTGTCTCGACACGATACACACAATCGTTTGACTAGTCAGATCGAGCACACCCAAGGCTTCCTTGAAGTTCGAATAAATCATCACTTATGTGACTGGCATGCCTTCGCACTCAATAAACCGAATAAATGAATGAACAAATGAATAAACAAATAAAAGAAAGAAGTATCCCAAAGTGCGTCCACAGTAAGCAATCACATCCGGACCTCTTTCATTATCAACTAACACATGACACTTGCACTACAAGAAAATGCGACCTTTTCGATGGAGCATTTCCATCTCAAATGCATCAGAAATCCGTCAAAAACGACGTACTTAGTTGGTAATTTTTGACGGCCACAATTTCTGTCAGAAATCTGTCCAAAATTTCAGACGGATTTCTTATCGTCGGAAATCCATCGGTACTTTTGTCGGTAATATTTTCAACGGATACTTGTTTTCATCAGAAATACCGTCAGATTTTTTTTGACGAAAATATTTTCTATTGAAAATGATGTCAGAAATTTGTGACGCGGAGTCAAAAGTTTTGTCGGAAAAGTCTTTCACTTTTTTAAATATAAATGTTCTAAATTCATATAAAAAATTTGTTTAAATAAAAACAAAGCACACCACCTACACGTCACAGTGACAAATAAAATAAATTATTAAATTATAATATGAAATTGTTTACATATAACATTTTATAAGTATCAAATTTATTACAATAGTATAAAAATAATCGACAAATATCCTCTACATCATCTGTGTCCTCGTCCTCCCCGTCCTACTCGTTCCCTCTATCGCCACCCGCTAGAGAATTCTATATTAAAAATATATATATTAGATATGCATGAATAAATAAAAAGTACTATTTAAAAATAAATTAAATACTTTATTTTATTTTATAAATTCGAACTAAGATGATATATACATGAATTCTTTGAGTTAATTGTGAAATGAGTAATTTTAACGCCGAACCCAAACCAGGTATCTAAATCGGATGCTCTCAGCCCTGCTAAGTCACTCTCAGCACCCAGGTTGTGTTAGAAGAATCGACACGCCGATTAGATCAATATTTTAGATTTTGGACCCCCCGAACCCAAGTTCTTTAATTTTAAACTAAGTGCATTCGAAGAATGCTATTTTGAGCATTGAGCCCAAACATGATATCAGATTTAGATTATGTCAGTTCTCCCAAGTCACTCTCTCCACCTACGTCTCGTTGGAATGATCGGCACGCCGATCAGACTGGTATTTTAAATTTTAGACTCCCGAACCCCAATTCTCTGATTTGTTTTAAAATAAGTTAGTTCTAAATTGAGAAATTTTAACGCCGAGCCCAAACCGGATATCCAAATAGGATTCCGTTAACTCTCCCAACTCATTTTCATCACCCAGGTCGTGTTGTAATGTCAATCAGATCGATATTTTAGATTTTGGACCCTCGAACCTAGGTTTTTTAATTTTAAATAAAGTGCATTTAAAGAATGCTACTTTAAGCGTCGAGCTCAAACCGGATATCCGAATTAGATTCTGTCAGCTCTCCCAAGTCACTCTTACCACCCAACTCATTTTGGAATGATCGGCATACCGATTAGGCCAAAATTTCAAAGTTTGACCCTCGAAACCTAGTTTCGTGATTCATTTTAAAATAAGTTAATTCTGAATTGAGTAATTTTAACACTAAGTCCAAACCGGGAATCCAAATCAGATTTCTTTAGCTCTGTCAAGTCACTCTCACCATTCAAGTCATGTTGGAACAATCAACACGCTGATAGACTAGTATTCACGCTGATAGACTAGTATTTTAGATGTTGGATGACCGAAACTAAGTTCTTTAATTTTAAACTAAGTGCATTCAGAGAATGCTATTTTGAGCGTCGAGCTTAAATCGGATATCCGATTTAGATTCCGTCAACTCTCCTAAGTCACTCTCACCACTTAAGTCGCATTGGAACAATCGACACGCTGATCAGGTCAGTATTTCAAATTTTGGACCCCCAAATCTCAATTCTCTGATTTGTTTTAAACAAAGTTCTGAATTGGGTAATTTTAACATTGAGCCCAAATCAAGTATCCAAATTAGATTCCGTCAGCTCTTCCAAGTCACTCTCACCACCCAGGTCGTGTTGGAACAATCACCACGCCGATTAAACTGGTATTTTAGATTTTGGACACTCGAACCTAAGTTATTTAATTTTAAACTAATTAAGTGCATTAAAAGAATACTATTTTGAGCGTCGAGCTCAAACCAGATATCTGATTGGATTCTATTAGCTCTCCCAAGTTACTCTCACAACCTAGGTCACGTTAGAATGATCAGCAGGCTGATCAAGCCAGTATTTCAAATTTTGGACCGCTGAATCCTAATTTTCTGATTTGTTTTAAACTATGTTAGTTCTGAATTGTGTAATTTTAATGCCAAGCCCAAACTGGATATCCAAATCGGATTCTGTTAGCTCTCCTAAGTCACTCTCACCACCCAAGTTATATTGGAATAATCGACACACTGATCAGACTAGTATTTTAGATTTTGGACTCTTGAACCCAAGTTCTTTAATTTTAAACTAAGTGCAATCTGATAATGCTATTTTGAGCGTCGAGCTCAAACCGGATATCTAATTTAGATTTCGTCAGTTCTCCCAATTCACTCTCACCACCCAAGTCCCATGGGAATGATTAGCACATCGATCAGGTAGGTATTTCAAATTTTGGATCCCCGAACCCTAGTTCTTTAATTTTAAATTAAGTGCATTTAGAGAATGCTATTTTGAGCATCAGCTCTTCCAAATTACTCTTGTTGGTTTATGCCAGCGTCTCCCTTAGGGATTTGGTGTGTACCATGTGGGGTATGGGACCCACGTGGACCATTGGTGCTTGGCAGCCCAACCCGCCGCATGGATTATGGGGTCCATGTGCGAAGCCCCTCATGTCCGCCCACAGCACGATAGTGTGGGGCTCTGCGCTGCCATAAGAAAATATGATTCTGCCTTCGCTACCAACTCGAGCTTTTAGCGCAATGGTATGGGCTTGATCCTGTAAACTGGTATCAAAGTGAGGTTGCGGGTTCAAATCCCCCAGGTGCTGCTGGGGGGGAGATTATTGGTTTATGACAGTGTCTCCCTTAGGGATTTGGTGTTTACCATGTGGGGTATGGGACCCACGTGGACCAACGGTGCTTGGTAGCCCAACCCGCCGCATGGATTATGGGGTCCATGTGCGAAGCCCCTCATGTCCACCCACAGCACGATAGTGTGGGGCTCTGCGCTACCATAAGGAAATACGGTTCTGCCTTCGCTACCAACTCGTGCTTTTAGTGCAATGGTCGGGGCTTGATCCTGTAAACTCAGATGAGACTGGTTTCAGAATTGGGTTTGAATGTGGTGTCAAGCATGATCATGATTCATGATTCATATGTGTTTGAATGTGCTAACTATTCGTGTGATTGGTTGATGTTATCATAAAGTCAACGCTTGGTCAACATAAAGTCAACGCATGCATTAGGTCATACACTTGGTCAAATAATTAATTCTCATGCATGTGTTAAGTCTGCATTAGTCTGCATTCATGTGCATTAATATTGAGTTAGTCTGCCTTAACATGCATTGAAGGTCTATGTTAGTCTGCCTTAGCGTGCACGTAAGGTCAGTGCATATGTGTACATATTGAAGACCAAAGTCGGTGCAGGTTCTTGTAGCCTGTTCATGAAGGTCTGTGCAGGTTCTGCATTGAGCATATAGAGTCTGTGCAGGTTTGCATTGTGTTTATGTAAAGTCCGTGTAGGTTCTGCATTGAGCATATAGAGTCTGTGTAGGTTCTGCACTGTGCTTGCATATAGTCGGTGCATGTCTTGCATCGCACACAACCAAGGCCTATGCATGTCTTCATACATGCTAACTAAGGTCTGTGCACATCCTTAGCTATGCATAACAAAGTCGGTGCACATCTCAGTGGTCTGCATATAGAGTCGACGCTAGCAGGAGTTACATGCAAGCTAAGGTCTGTGTTACCTTGAAGTGTCATGCATCCAAGTCTGTGTTAGCACATTATGTCTTGCTTAACAAGGTCAGTGTTAGTATGCATGATCCTGGAGCTAAGTCTGTGCTAGCTGATTTTCACTCATACACAAGGTCTGTGTTAGTTGGTGTGGGGTGTTAACTAGAGTCTGTGCTAGCATGCATAGAGTCCATGTTAGGATGCATATAGTCTATAGAGTCTGTGCTAGTTTAGTGTCACACCCCGACGCGGAATATCGGGACCGACAGTAGAAAGAGTTAATAATAATATGTTGATTTCCAGACATGTTATGACCTGCGCTAGAGAATCGGACATTTGTCACAACAACCAAAAGATTCTACCAATCTAATAGTTTCTAATTTATCAAAAACCAAGGTTTACATTAATTCCGCTCAAAAGAACTTAAGAAAAACTACAACATTCGACTTAATCAAAGTTACATTCACAACTTTATTACAACATCACTAGACAACACTCTAAACCATAACTTGACTAAAGACTCTCTGAATGACTCTACATAGTCTTCTAACTGGTTCGCTCCAGGGCTTCACTCTCGCCCGTCCCCATCAGTTTGCGAGTCCTCACCTGAGCTACCTGAAAATGGGAAACAACTGGGTGAGCGAACGCTCAGTAGGTAATAGCAGGCAAGTTTAAGTACTTAACCAATTTGTATTTATGTTGTACGAAAAGAAAAAAAGAACAGACAATATAAATAACTGAATAAGGATAGTAAGAGAACAAAGTATAACGGGAATTGGCCAATCAAGCATGAAACAATCAAGTCATGTAATTAATTTCGAAGGAATTTAGCAATTTAGAATACAAGAGAGAGATTATGTACAAGAATATGTCGTAGACATCACGCTAGTCATGCACTCGGTGCAATGCCTCACCATGTCATTACAACTCCCCAGGGCACTAGTACTTTTCGGGTGCTCCTCCCAGGACCAGACCGGGCCCTCATGATGCGTTGGCATTTATTTAATGATCCAAGATCCCAAGTTATGTCTAGACATCAATCAAGTTAAATGGCCAATAATTTCAAGGTATAGAACTTACCTCGGAAAAGTCCAAGGGTAAGTGAAGTAGATATTTTGACCAGAAGGTTCAAGTTATCAAGAACCAACAGGTCCTTGCACTCTAACACCAAGAATCACGGAAAACATTTCGGGAAGCTACACGGTCCATATTGGGCTGCTCAGAGGATGGACGGTCGTTAACTGGACCGCGCTAAAAGGATTGGGCCGAAGAACAGCCTAATAGAAGCCAAGGATGAACGGTCTATTATGGGCCGCTCTAAATATAGAACGGTCCGAAAAGGGCCTTTCAACAGATATGGATGGTCCACTTTGGGCCGTTCATGACAAGAATGATATGAAGCCTAAGATGATAGTAAGCGGGTTGGATTGGACTGCTCAGGAATTGAACGGTCCATGACAATCCGCTTAAATAACTAGACGGGCTTATTCCGTTTGTTCAATACTGGGCCTAACTAGTCAAGGAAAAGTCCATCCAAATGGGCTCCTGGGTTGCCATAGGCGGGGTGGAACTGAACCAGCCCACTACCCGTTGGTCAACCCAGAGGCCTTTTTGGGTCGACTATAACATAACTAGGTCAAAGATAGAGCAAGGGCAATCGACCACAAGATAGGGCATTCTGCCAGAATTGCACGGTTCATATTGGGCCGTCCCGAGCATTACACGGTCCAGATCTGGACGCGCAATAACTCTAACAGTCCAATGTGATTCGTGGCTCAAACCAGGGTAATCCAAGCCATTCAATCGAGTCAACAGTGTTGGAAATCTGGTTTTGATAATGACAACTTATGAATCTTGTTTTGACTGGATTAAACAAAGTTGCTGTAGGGTTTGCCTAATATGCGTTGCATTATCTTAGGTTCATGCGATACTTGTTCAAGTCACATTCATGTCAGTACTATTCCGTGCTTGATCCACAGCATAGACTTTGCATGGAATTCACTGCATCGGTGCAATTCTTGTGGTTGCACACACGACCAAGTCGTTGCATCTATAAGGTGAGTCAGTGCATTTGAGTAAAATGCTTGGACTTGGTATATTATACCCGATTGATTGGTCAAATCATGTAAACTCTCTTTGCACACTGGGTTGCTTATGCCTAAAGCATGGTTGAATGATCTTAAAGCATGTGCGATTCATGCACTATGCCTGTGTCTTCATTGAAAGGTGAGTCTATGCATGATTAGTGCAGCATCGGTGCATCATATATTACATGCATTTTCTTTATCGGTGCAGGTTTTTATATTCACGCATAGTCGATGTTTGTTTCTACCTTTGTGCAAACTTTCCTCTCTGGCGAAAATAGAGTCTGTGCATCTTTGTACTCTTCGCATACATGTCCGTGCAGAGTCTGTGCAGGAAAGTGTTTAAGGCATACAAGGTTGGTGCATTTATGTGTTGCGTTTTAGAACACTAAAGTCCGTGCAGAGGTGTCACGAGCAGTCACAAGTCAGTGTATTTCTCGTCTCAGCTTATATCAATTTGGTGCAACTTTTGGTTAAACGTTGGTATAAGTCTCACCGCATAGTCGATGCAAATCACTATAGCTCTGATATGTGCTCGTTTTGCTCCATGCACACCGAGACGATGCAAATCACTGTTGCTGCATCTGAAGGTCTGCGCATATAGAAGGTCAAGTCCGTGCATATAGAAAGTCAGTGCAAACATTGCACTGAGCTTGCCTCTATTCTAGGACTGTGCAGTTTTTGACTGTGATCACTTGAGGTCGGTGTTAGTCTCTGCCCTAGATAAACTGAGGTCGATGAGAGTGTGCTTAGACTCACAACTAAGGTTAATGCACGTTGGTATTAGACTGATCTAAAGTCTATACATTTCACTATAGCACACTTAGTTTAAGACTGTGCATATGTATGTTTACACATTTCACAGCCAGTGCACATCTAGTTTAATTAAGCCTAAGATCTGTGCAAAATCTGCTCTTCCACGTAATGAACTCTAAATTTCTGCAAGTGATCCTAAACGATACTATGTATTTTGCAGGGAATAACTTCGTTCGCAGTAGAGGAACGTGATCTCTGGAAAAGGTGGGAACTAGCTCTCCACACGCAAGAAGCGAGAGGCTGTGGGACCCAAGCCAGAAGCTCTATAAGAAGTCCCCTTCTGCGATCAATGAAGTGAGTGCGAGACCACGGTGGATATAAAAAGAAGAGCTTTACAGCCAGAAAGAAGAACACATGAGCCAACAGAAAAAGAGGACGGAGTCGCCAGGAGAACGAGAGAATATACTGAGAGAAGAAGAAGAAAGAAAGAGGTAGATAGTGCAGAGAAAAGAACAGAGAAAAGAAGAGAGAGCCTTCCTGAAGATCAGAGTTCTATTGGCCTCTGGATTAGATCCAAGCCAAGTTGCTCCTACGGAGCTACATTTGTTTCTGTTTCTCCTTTTTGTTTTTTCATTTTGTTCCTTCCATTCTCATTAGTGTGCTTTCGATCCTCAGGTTTAAGGTCGGGGTTCCTCCTGTGGACTCAGGAGAAGGGAGACTGTGTCTCCGGTTGCTAGTGACGGGCTGTCACTAGTGGTTCCCTCCGGTTTTGAGGAAGAGAGGAAAGTGTTCCTCTGAGTCAAGCTGTTAGGCAGCGTTTGTTGCAGACTGAGTCTGCTTTGAACCCCAGCTTGGGCTAGTGGAATCCTCACTCGGTTTGAGTGAGGGGTGGACGTAAGTAGACTCTGGGTCTGGCCGAACCACCTAAAATTCTAGTGTTCTGTGGTTTGTTTTGTGAGTTTGCTCCTGCCTTCTACTTCTCTCACAGGGGCACTTGTCAGGTTGGGTGTGCCCCGCCTGTTCGACTCATTGATTGCCTGATTCGTCAAATCCATGAAGTGGTTGATTTGTGTGTGGGTGCTTCAGTATCATTCCCCACTTATTTACAGATCACCTTTAAAGAATTCTAGGTCATCCCTGAGCCGCTTTCTATTCTGAGAAATCTGCCTTGTCTTGCTTGGTGCTTTACTGTGCTTTCTCTGACTGGTAGTTCATCTAGTAGAAAGAAGTTCAGTCTTAATAATGTTTAAATCGACAAATCTTTTAATTTAAGATCTATTCACCCCCCCTCTGGATCTTACAAGTGGTATCAGAGCGGGTTACTGGCTTTTTAGATCCAACGATCTGCAGTAGTTCCTAGTGTTTCTCGGTGGTTTCTTCCTCTATTTGCCGTTTACTATCAGAGGTCGTCTGCTTCCGATTTGCCAATGGCTCATCCTCTGATTTTTAATGGGTCTGATTTCCATAACTGGCGTGGCAGTCTGTGCGCGTTCATCAATTTAGTGAATCCTAATCTCTGGAATCTTCTCTCCAAAGGTCCACACAGAATGCCTAAAGATGTGTCCAAATGGACGGACAAACATAGAATGAAAAATAATGAAAATATGAGAGTTCTCGGCATTTTGAAAAGGGTTGTTGATTCTGATATCTTTCCATTTGTTACAAATTGCAGGTCTGCTAAAGATATCATGGACAAATTGATAGCAGTCTATGAGAGAAGTGATGACATCTGCTTGATGGTTAATGAGGGCAACCATAGCAGTGATCAAGATGAGTTCGAAGATGCTGAAGAGGTAAACAATCCATTCTCTAGTTACTTTAAATGATTGGGAAGATGCCTATGCCGACCTGTTAGAATCTTATGAAAAACTAGGGAAGAAGAATAAAAGTCTGAAAAAGAAGTTAGATAATCTAGAGAATCCTAACTCTAGAGGTGAAAACATTGAAATTCTGAAAACTAAAAGTGAAATATTCAAAAGGCAGTTGTCGAATCTAGATGCAATCAATTCAGAACTCGATCAAGTCAAATCTGAAAATGGAAAACTCAAAAACCAATGTCAGGAATCTGAACAAAGATTAATCAATCTTGAAAGTGAAAACAGATTGATCACTGAAAAATTCGAGGCTGTTAGGGCTGTCAATTTAAAGTTTCAGGAAAATCTTGAAAAATATGAACCAGAAAACCAGCAAGAAAATGTTAAGGAAAATTAGAATTTCCTAACTGATGTTTTGTTTGATGACGATAAGCTTGAGGAGGAGAACACTAAATTGAAAGCAGAAACTAAGAAATGGAGAAAAGAAAATGAGGGATTGAAATAGTTGAATACTGCTATGTCGGAAAGACTTCTTGTCTTAGAAAAAGGAAAATGTGTTCCTGATGAAAATCAAAATGAGCTCAAACTGAAACAAGAAGTTGAAACACTCAAAAATCTAAATGATGCAATGTGTCAACAAATTAAGTCATGTGAAGAAGAACTGGCCAGTTATGAGTTCAGTATCCTAGCTCTCCAACAAGAAAATAATGATCTTAATGAATCCTTGTCTAGATTTGTTGAAGGAAGGAACAATTTAGATAAGCTTCTTGGAAGCAAGGTTAATTTTCAGAAGGAAGGGTTAGGCTATAATGCTGCAAATAAAAAGTGTTTTGGAAATAAAAGTCAAACATCTTTTGCTTCCAGTACTAATGCTCATAATTCTTCGGACCAACCTATCTTTCAGTTTACTGCTCAGAAAATTACGAAAACAACTGAAAAATAAAAGAACAAAATTGTTCCTGCCACCTCTGTGCATGTTCCCCATAAGACATCCTCACACACACATGCATACAAAAAGAAAGTGATTTGTCATTACTGTCACAAGATTGGCCATGTGATGCATGAGTGTGAAGTGATGGAAAAGGATGATCTAAATGCTAGTAAAAGACATGCTGGGAAAACTTATCTTAGAAATCATGCTGTTCAGAAAAAGGGGATTCAATGTTATTGCTGTGGCAAATTAGGCCACATTGCAGCCCACTGTTGGCATGCAGAGGGAAGGAAATTTAACTCTGAATTTTTAAATTCCCTATGAATCAAGATGCTTTAAGCAGAAATAAACCTATTTTCAAAGGAAAATTCTTTTCTTGCTTTGAGTGTGGAAAGCCAGGCCACAAAATTGATGATTGCTGGCTGGCAAGGAATACAAGACAAAGCTTCCATGATAAAAATAGATACTTTCATGAAAATGCACATAGAATTCATGGTCCTGTTAATGTGCATCATGATATTAAAAATTCTGTTGGTTCATGTAGATATTATGGAAAATTTGGACATTCTATGGCTAATTGCTAATTGATGGAACTTGATGACAATGCAGCTAAAAAATTGTTCAGAACATGTGTTAGGGTTAATACAGGACCCAAGGTTGCTTGGGTTCCTTCTAGAATAAAATGATCAAATTGTTGCAGGTATGTCTTGGTCAAAAATAAAGGGGTAAATGAACCAAGGCATTTGAAGAAGAAAGCCCCAGGTCTGCACCTCTCAGGTTACTCTTCCAAGCTCTGTTCTATTACTGTGTGCTAAATATATATGATCTAGATGAATGCATGCAAATGATTGTAGCTGTTTTTGAACCTTTTGCATAACTATGGAATGGTACATGAATTGTCACACTCCCTGCATGTTAGTTCATTACACAAGACATTGGTATGAAAATCTAAAAGGAGTCAGTTGAATGTTTGCATATGCGTCTAGAAATAAAACATGAATATGCCTCTGGATATCTGTAAGAAAAAGAAGGCGATGCATGATTAGGAACTTAGCACTTAGTGAGGGGGAGCTGAGCTGTTCTGAGCGGGGCGAAGTAATTGAGTGCTTGGTGCACTTCATGGATTTGAAAGCTATTGGTGATTAGGCTGAGATGTTAAGTTGGTACTGCTAGAACTGATCAGAAGTCTTTGGGTCAAGAGAAGGCTGAGGATACCTTGGCCTAAAGCTGTCTGCAACTCTACACCATATTGGACTCCTGCTCTATTGTTGCTGGATTGTTCACTCCTTCATCTTCCATCATCATTATCAACCTATGATCTATCTCTTCTCATCCAAATTCCTTTTAATGGGCTGACACTTAGGGGGAGTAATATATGGAACTCTATTATCCTTGTCCATTGTGCTTTATTATTATCAAAACCACCTCTAGTAGTGTATAAACATGTTGCTCTTTCCAATTGAGTGATCTTCGGCCTATAAAGATTATATCTTACAGTTAATTGTTCAAGAGGACTCTTGAAAGTATTTTCAATGGAGCTGAAAACATTTCTAATAACTGGAAGTTTCCAACTAAATAAAATTCATCAATCTGAAAATCATGTGTAATGGGATAATCTGGTAGAAGAGGTTGTCTTATAGAGTGTTTTTAAATCATGTCTTCCAGTTGATATGAATGTAGACCAGGGAATACGCCATTAAGTAATATAAATGAAATGGCAGAGCCATGGCAAAACTTATGAGAAACTGGTTATCTAGATCAAAGAAATCTAGAAATTATGTCATGAAGAAATTAGCTATCTCTATTCGTAAAAAATGGCATAAAGGTAGACTGTGCTGAGTAACCAGGGATTCTGGTGTCTGATAAACATGTCTCCTTGCGTAAAAAGCCAGTCCTACCAGAATGCTCCTTAAGAAAAGAAAAGAAAAGAAAAAGAAAGGAGTGGATATGGTTGACTCTGGTTCTTCTTCAGAAGCTGAAACAGGACTTAAATGCAATGTAAGACATATTTTGGAAACCGTCTTATCCTATGAAAATAATGAATAATTTTGATGAATTATATTAACTGGACATTGTACTATGATTAAAAATGTTTATCTCCATTGGTTGTGCGTTAAAAGATGAATCTTTTGAGCAACAAACGTATACGATATAAGTTTAATACGTCGAAGACCATAAAAGAGGAGAAGAAAAATATCCTATACACGAGAGGGGTAGTTTGGGTACAACAAGTGCATCGGGTAAAAGCGATAATATATTGTATATATTGTTTAACCCTAAAGTGTCGCTCAAGTTTCCCCCATTCAAGCCCAATCATTCATTCTCGCACTCACGACTTCCGGCCGTGAGGGCTTCTCTAGTTTCTTCCTCTCCGCCATTCTGCTACTCACCTCTTCACATTCTCTTCACCTGCTTCGACAACTACACTCACCGTTCCTGAAAGGGGTCATCCTCATCTCCATCGCCATCTCTTGTGATGTCTTCTCCGACAACAAAGAGCAAGGGGAAGGATGAGGTGTTTGAGGAGCAGCAACCTCCATCACCAGATATCAGAATGTCAGAAGAAGAAGATCAATATGAGAGCAGCACCGAGGAGGGGCGTGCAAGAGAATCCAAAGGAAAGAGGAAAGCTGATGAGCTTGTCATAAATGAGGAAATGAGGATTGAGTAAAACGAGGGAGCCACGGAAGGGAAGAAAATAAAAGGAAAAGAAATAGTACATGAAGCTTCTGGGAATAAAGGTATTTTGATCAAATCCTCTTGTAAAGATGCTACATCTCTTGAAACTGAACATTTAGAACTAGTAGATTTTTCTTGGATTTCTGCGATGAAAAAGCTCTTGGGAAAGTATTGGAGATACTACCCTGAAATCACTGCTAAGTTTTACAACAATCTGATTTTCGATATTGATTGATATTTGTTGCTCTATAGTGTCAAAGGAGTCAGCTGAACTACATGTTGAAGAAATTTAAAATATTGAGGAAGTTCGAGCACCAAATGATGATCAAGAACATCCAGTTTATAATGTTAAGTATCCTGATTCAACTGATTCGTCTGTCAGCTCACAGGAACCACACAATGAACCGAATATCTCTGATTTGCTAACCAATTTGACAACTCTAGTTGAAAATCAGAGTGAGATGATGTCTTACCAGCTGCTGGTTACAAATCTTCAATTACTCAGACTGAATACAAGGCTTCATCTTCTAGAGAACAAAGTGGATACACAGTGGCTACAATTTCAGGCTGACAAACAGAGAACAGATGCTACGATGGAAGAGTTCTTAGGAGATCTCATGAGTCCGATTAACAGAATAGCAGAGATGGTTAGCAGTATTCAAAGCACTCAGACCACCTCTTTCAAAACTCTTGCTACTATTCTTGATAAAACCTATGATATCAATAATGAACTTGCAAAGATGAGAACTCTGGATCACCCTCTCCTCACTGGCCAACAAGAGATCCGTTCTGTAGTGGACAAAGCTTAGTCTGACGCTACCGTCATTGCTGCCAGACTTGAAACTGTCTTGACAGAGCAAGCAGATATTTCCTCTCTCACGGCAAGTGCTAGAAGCATTGTCCATTACTACTTTAAAGAGCTGTCCAACTCCCTACACTCATTTTAAGATTCAGTTCTTTACAGATTTTTAGGTGTAGTTTCTTCAAATCAGCGAGCTCATTTTCAACGAGGCAGCTCTAGCTCTGCTCCTCCCAGGGATGGAAATGGCTCAAGATCCTCCCATGGACACTAACTTCTTTTTGATAATGACAAAGGGGGAGAGAGTTGTCATGTTTTTGTGTTTTTGAAGATACGCTATGGATGGATATTGGATTTTATATTGGATTTTTTTTAAGATATGTTTTTGGATGGACACTGGAGAGAGATGTCATGTTGTGAATGATATTGGATAGATAATGGGTATATGGATGGATATACTGTGTTTTGAAGATATGTTATGGAGGGTTATTTGTGAATTTCTTTTATGCGGTTAAACTTTTTCCTTACTTTGGATACCCTGTTTGTTTCGTGAGAAATTAATCAAACATTCTCTGAAATTTCTCTTATGTACAGAAGTGCTAGTGTTGATTTTGTTTGGCTAGTGTTGATTTTGCTTGTTTAATTGCGTGAATTATCATACATGACTCATTATGTTGTCATCATCAAAAAGGGGGAGATTACTGGAAATCTGATTTTGATAATGACAACTTATGAATCATGTTTTGACTAGATTAAACAAAGCTGTTGTAGGGTTTGCCTGATATGCATTGCATTGTCTTAGGTTCATGCAATACTTGTTCAAGTCACATTCATGTCAGTACTATTCCGTGCTTGATCCACATCATAGTCTTTGCATGGAATTCACTACATCGGTGCAATTCTTGTGGTTGCACACACGACCAAGTCATTGCATCTATCAGGTGAGTCAGTACATTTGAGTAAAATGCTTGGACTTGGTATATTATACCCGATTGATTGGTCAATTCATGTAAACTCTCTTTGCACACTGGGTTGCTTATGCCTGAAGCATGGTTGAATGATCTTAAAGCATGTGCGATTCATGCACTATGCCTACGTCTTCATTGCAAGGTGAGTCTGTGCATGATTAGTGCAGCATCGGTGCATCATCTATTACATGCATTTTCTTTATCGGTGCAGGTTTTTATATTCACGCATAGTCGGTGTTTGTTTCTACCTCTGTGCAAACTTTCCTCTCTGGCGAAAATAGAGTCTGTGCATCTTTGTACTATTCGCATACATGTCCGAGCAGAGTCTGTGCAGGAAAGTGTTTAAGGCATACAAGGTCGGTGCATTTGTGTGTTGCGTTTTAGGACACTAAAGTCCGTGCAGAGGTGTCACGAGCAGTCATAAGTCAGTGTATTTCCCGTTTCAGCTTATATCAATTTGGTGAAACTTTTGGTCAAACGTTGGTATAAGTCTCACCGCATAGTCGATGTAAATCACTATAGCTCTGATATGTGCTCGTTTTGCTCCATGCACACCGAGACGATGCAAGTCACTGTTGCTGCATCTGAAGGTCCGCGCATATAGAAGGTCAGGTCCGTGCATATAGAAAGTCGGTGCAAACTTTGCTCTGAGCTTGACTCTATTCTAGGACAGTGTAGTTTTTGACTGTGAGCACTTGAGGTCGGTGTTAGTCTCTGCCCTAGATAAACTGAGGTCGATGAGAGTGTGCTTAGACTCACAACTAAGGTTAATACATGTTGGTATTAGACTGATCTAAAGTCTATACATTTCTCTATAGCACACTTAGTTTAAGACTGTGCATATGTATGTTTACACATTTCACGGTCAGTGCACATCTGGTTTAATTAAGCCTAAGATCTGTGCAAAATATGCTCTTCCACCTAATGAACTCTAAATTTCTGCAAGTGATCCTAAACGATACTCTGTATTTTGCAGGGAACAACTTCATTCACAGTAGAGGCACGTGATCTCTGGAAAAGGCGGGAACCAGCTCTTCACACGTAAGAAGCGAGAGGCTGTGGGACCCAAGCCATAAGCTCTATACGAAGGCCCCTTCTGTGATCAATGAAGTGAGTGCGAGACCACGGTGGATAATTAAAGAAGAGCTTTACAGCCAGAAAGAAGAACACGTGAGCCAACAGAAAAAGAAAAAGAGGAAGGAGTTGCCAGGAGAACGAGAGAATATACTGAGAGAAGAAGAAGAAAGAAAGAGGTAGAGAGTGCAGAGAAAAGAATAGAGAGAAGAAGAGAGAGCCTTCCTGAAGATCAGAGTTCTATTGGCCTCTGGATCAGATCCAAGCCAAGTTGCTCCTACGGAGCTACATTTGTTTCTGTTTCTCCTTTTTGTTTTTTTGTTTTGTTCCTTCCATTCTCATTAGTGTGCTTCCGATCCTCAGGTTTGCGGTCGGGGTTCCTCCTGTGGACTCAGGAGAATGGAGATTGTGTCTCCGGTTGCTAGTGACAGTCTGTCACTAGTGGTTCCCTCCTGTTTGGAGGAAGAGAGGAAAGTGTTCCTCTAGGTCAAGCTGTTAGGCAGCGTTTGTTGCAGACTGAGTCTGCTTTGAACCCTAGCTTGGGCTAGTGGAATCCTCACTCGGTTTGAGTGAGGGGTGAACGTAGGCAGACTGTGGGTCTGGCCGAACCACCTAAAATTCTGGTGTTCTGTGGTTTGTTTTGTGAGTTTGCTCCTGCCTTCTACTTCTCTCACAGGGGCACTTGTCAGGTTGGGTGTGCCCCGCCTATTCGACTCATTGATTGCCTGATTCGTCAAATCTGTGAAGTGGTTGATTTGTGTGTGGGTGCTTCAGTATCATTCCCCACTTGTTTACAGATCGCCTTTAAAGAATTCTAGGTCATCCCTGAACCATTTTCTATTCTGAGAAATCTGCCTTGTCTTGCTTGGTGCTTTACTATGCTTTCTCTGACTGGTAGTTCATCTAGTAGAAAGAAGTTCAGTCTTAACAATGTTTAAATCGGCAAATCTTTCTATTTAAGATCCATTCACCCCCCCCTCTGGATCTAACAAACAGGTGCAGGACTTGTGGTACAACCTGTCCGGCGTCCTAGTGGAAATCACAGGCTCGCGGGGGCTTATGGAGGTCTCATAATGGAGGTCCTAGTCTGACGGAAGGAATATCCGGTGGAGAGTTTCAACCATTACAAGAAATGGAGGCTAGAAATCATCTGAAAACAAGTGTACGGCGGTCAGTCAATTCCACTGGAGTAGAATGACTGTCAAATAATCCTATTATCATTAGTTCATTATCCATTATAACATGTTTAACTTCGTTGAAATGTTGAACAAGGTCATGAGAGAGTAGCACTAGTCAAAAAAAAGATTTACACTGCATAACTATAGTTGAAAGAGTACAGCCGGCTCTAGTTTGACTCTCTCTGGTGACCTTGCCGGCCATGGTGGACCATGGGGGGCAGTTGGTGCCCCCCACCCAAGACAAGCCTTTACCCGCCTCTCCCATCTTCACCTCATCTTCAATTAAACCACCTTCTCCGCCAAGAACATTTGCTGAAGTTTTAGCTTCTTCTCTGTCTTTACCGGCGGTGCAGGGTTCTGTTCACGCCCCCGCTTCAACAGATAATGGGGAGCCGGCAGTTTTCTTCTCAAAGGAGGAGATTGTCCAGAGTCTGAAGCCTTTCAATTTTGCGATTGTGGTGCAAACTCCTCGAGGAAGGCCAGCGTTTCCAAACATTCAGAGTCATCTCTCAAACAGATGCACGTTCAAAGAAGATTTTATGATTAGTGCCCTTGACGCCCGACATCTTCTGATACATTTTCGGAATCATGAAGATTATCTGCAACTTCTTTTGAGGGAGTCTATGTATGTACAAGGAAGGTTTTTCCATTTTTTCAAGTGGTCTATGGATTTTTCCCCAGATTGTGATTCGTCTATTCTTCCTATTTGGATAACTTTTCCTGGCTTGCTTGTGAATTTTTTCCTGGAACATATGATCCGGTCTATTGCTGGAAATATTGGAAATGTATTAATGGTTGATTCCTCATCCCTCAATTTGTCAAATACGACTGCTGCGCGTGTTTGTGTTGAATTGGACATTACTAAACCGCACCCCTCTCGAATATGGATTGGGTATCCAGGGGGCAGGGCATGGCAGGAGGTTTGCTACCCGGAGTTTCCAATGTTTTGCTCATCCTGTGCCCGCCTGGGTCATTCAGTATCGGATTGCAAATCCTCTGTTAAATCACAGATGTTAGAAAATGTCAAGTGACCTTTGTTGAAACAATGTTGGCAACCAGTAGCGAAGAAGCAAATGGCTGATGCAGGAATTCTTATTGAGGAAGACATGGATATATCTGGAAAAATGGGCTCAAAAGTGCAATCTGAAATATTGAAGACATCATCTGAAATGAAGGAACAGACAATTACACCGATTGTAAGGACAAGTGACCAACTTCAAATTATTTTGGAGGGTAAGGAAAAGTCTGAAATAACAAAGTCTTCCTCGGATACTATTCCTGATCCGAAAGCAGAAATGCACATTATTCAGCTGACCACTGACACATCTACAAACAAGGTGTCCACAGAGAAGGGTGAAGATTCAGTTCAGCTAGAGCTCCCCTCATTCCAAAAGGCAGACTTCTCTGGAGCAATCATCCCTGTACCAGAATTAGCAGTTGTTGATGCACAAAGAAACCAAAAAGGTAAGGGCATGTTTCAAGAGGAAGGCTCTCTTAGTCGCAGACACCAAATAGCCTTATCTGCAGAGATTACAAATGTTAGAGTGATGAACAAAGAGCAAATGGGAATAAAAACTAGATCCATGATTAGGACTAGTTCTGGTGGATCCTTTCCTCAGTCAATTAGTTTACAATGACATTCCTTATTTGGAATGCTAGAGGTGTAGGAAACAATTTAACTATAAGTCGGCTCAAGCTTCTAATCAAAACTTACCAAATTAAATGCATTACTATTTTGGAGCCAAAAATTGATACAGGTTGCATGGATGATATTTGCAGAAGATTGGGTATGAACAAGGCAGCTTCAAATGGTGACAATTCAGCTCACATTTGGGTCATGTGGAAACTTTACAATTCTCTATTGTCAATCAGGATGAGCAACAGCTAACTATTTTGCAGTCTGAAATCTCTGTTCCAACTTTTCATCTTACTGTGGTATATGCTAAATGCTCTACTTCTGAAAGATGCAGATTATGGTCTTCATTAAATCAAAATAATTTGCAGATCAATGGTCCCTGGATGGTGGCAGGGGATTTCAATTGTATTCTTGACCCAGCTGAAAAGCTTGGAGGTAATCCCCCAACTTTTAAATCTATGTCAGATTTCAAAGACTGCTTGAATAACTATGCTCTGTCAGATACTAATTTTCTGGGTTCAAGTTATACTTGGCATAACAACCAAAGTGGAAAAAAGGCCATTTGGGCAAGGTTAGACAGAGTTCTCACTAATGGCCCTTGGCAAACGTCTCTGCCAATCATAGTAGAGCACCTAGCCAGGGAGGCCTCGGATCATGCCCCTCTCCTTGTTAAAGTAGCTAACATGCCTAAGTATAAAAGCAGGTTTTGCTACCAGCAAATGTGGTCACTGAATGAACAGTTTCTCAGGGATGTGGAAGTTAACTGGAAAAATAGTCCACTGGCAACATCTGCTATAAGTACCCTATATCTGAAGCTGAGGCACATGAGAAAAATGCTACAAGTGTGGAATAAGCAAGTATTTGGAAACATTGAAAAGAATTTAATGGCAGCAGAAGACATAGTCCTTAAGGCGGAATTCCAATATGATACCCAACCTAATCAGGTAAATTATGAAACTCTTGAGACTGCTAAATCTGACCTGGCTAATAGATTAATCCAAGATGAAGTTTTCTGGAGACAGAAATCTAGAGTAAGATGGTTAGCTGAAGGAGATAGGAATACAAAGTTTTTCTACATGAAAACTATTTCAAACAGGAAAAGAAACTTGATCCACCACCTCAGAAATGCAGCAGGACAGCTTACTTCGGACCATGAGGAGATGAAGACAATTGATGTATCGCATTTTCAAAAAGCTTTTACTTCTCAATACCATCACATTGATGACAATTTCCTCAATAATATACCTCACCTTGTTTCATCTATAGATAATGATAAGTTGTGTGCCATCCCCACTGAAACTGAAATCAAGGAAACTATTTTTCAGCTATCTCCAGACAGTGCTCCTGGTCCGGATGGATTATCCGGGGCTTTTTTCCAAAAAATTTGGTGCATCACTGCTGGTGTGGTTGTCTCTGCCATTAAGGAATTTTTTCAAACTCGGATTGTGTTGCCAAGATTTTTAACAGCTACTCTAATAGCTCTCATCCCCAAAGTGAAAAATGCCACTGATATTTCAGAGTTCAGAACTATAAGTTTATGTAATTTCATCTACAAAGTGATATCCAAAATTATTAGCAACAGGTTGGTCCCCATCCTCCCCAACATTATCTCCTTAGAACAAACTGCTTTTGTGAAAGGAAGATCCATTGTGGAAAACATAGCTCTTACTCAGGAAATGGTAAATGAGCTTGGGAGGAAGACCAGAGGAGGAAATGTTATATTTAAATTGGACATGGCCAAGGCCTATGACCGACTAGAGTGGAATTTCCTCTATGCTGTTCTGAATAAATTCAGTTTCAGAGATCAATTTGTGGATCTTCTGAAAGCCATGATTGGAAATTGTTGGTTTTCTGTTTGCTTTAATGGTGACTCTGCATGTTTTTTAAAATCTTCTAGGGGAGTATGCCAGGGTGACCCAATGGCTCCTGCTCTCTTTATTATAACAGAGGAAGCTCTCAGTAGATCCATTCGTCACGCACAACTTGAGGGTCAAGTGGATTGGTTTGCAGTCCCTATGAGATGCCCAAAAATTTCTCATCTTCTTTTTGCTGACGATACTTTGGTTTTTAGCAAGGCTACAGCAACTTCAGTCAGGAATCTGATGAGAATTTTGAAAACTTATGAAAGAGCTTCTGGGCAGTTAGTAAATGTTGGTAAAAGCTGCTTCTTCACTCACCCAAAAGCCAACCCCATTATTAACAAAAAGATCCAAGACATCACTGGTTTTGCTAATCAATCATTTCCCCATAAATATCTTGGTTATCCATTGATGTGTGGCAGGTCAAAGAAAGTCCATTTTGCAGGTATCATTTGCTCTATCCAGAAATGCATTGATGGGTGGTATGCGAGATATTTATCCCAGGGAGCAAGGCTCATTTTAATTAAACACATTCTCACTTCCATTCCTATGTATTCTCTGGCCTCATCCCCTCTGCATGCTGGAGTCCATAAATTATTGGATCAATCTTTTGCCAACTTTTTCTGGGGGTCCTCAAAGGAAGGTAACAAGCGGCATTGGAAGTCTTGGAAGGCTATCTGCAAGCCAATATAGTATGGTGGACTGAGAATTCTATCTCTCAGGCAAATGGATTTGGCTTTTAGGGTGAAAATGTTATGGAATGCAATAAACTCAAGGTCCATCTGGGCAGGTTTTTTCAAGGCAAAATACATCAGAGGTAGACATATATCTGAAGTAGATTTTAAAGAAATGAAAGGCCATGCAAAAAGGAGCTGGTCTCAAGCTAAGAGTATACTTTTGGCCCACAGAAGAATGATAATAGGGGATGGTAGCTCAACTAATTTATGGACAGATATTTGGATAGGTGACCGGACCTTAGCTTCTTATTTACCTACTTCAAATATTCCAAACAAGATGACATCAGTCAAGGACATGATAAACCAGCCTTCCCAAGAAGACATTTGCATCATCAACGGGAAGCTTCCCCAAAAAATCAGAGATGCTATCTGGTGCACTAATTTAAGTCAAGAAAAGGACAAACAAGTGTGGAGTCTCTCTGCATCAGGAGACTTCCAGATATCTTCCACCTACAACATGCAAAGCAGTCATGACCCTCCTACGGATCTCCTAGCTTACAACCGAATTTGGTCAAAATGGATACCAACCAAGCTCTCTATACACATCTGGAAAGTCTACAACAACAGTTTGCCGATTGATTCCAGAATAAAAGCCATTGGTATCTCACTCCCGTCCAAATGTCACTGCTGTAAAACACCTGCAGAGGAGGATCTAAACCATCTTTTCATTAGAAGTGATTGGGCCTCATCACTCTGGACTTCCTTTCACAGTCGTGGATGTCAGATAGGGGGAGTTTCAGCAAGATCTCTTATTATCAAAACAGTCAATGATCTGAAAGCAAAATCTCAATGTGGTCTTTTTCAGTTAGCAGTCCTTGCACATGGACTTTGGGAAATTTGGTTGGCTAGAAATGCTGCAATCTTTCAACGAAAATCCATCAGCTCCCACACTATTTTCAACAAGGTATTATCTCAAGTCAAACTGATACTTAATAATGCAAACCTATGGGAAGATCAACTAAGTAATAGGACTGTTTTGGCGACCTTTGGAATAAAAGCTGCTGCCAAGGGCCCTCCTCAGGTAAGAATAGTAAGATGGTCTTCCCCCCCTGGCCTAACATCAAGCTTAACACTGATGGAGCCAGTAAGACTTCAGGAGTCTCTGGAGGAGGAGGTATCATCCGGGATTCCAAAGGAGATACAATTCTGGCTTTTTCTCACTCATACACTCACTGCAGTAGCATTGTCGCTGAAGCCCGAGCCCTTTCGGACGGCATCAAATATCTGCACACCATTCCATTCCAGTCGGCAATAATTGAAAGTGACTCTTTAACTCTGGTTCAAGTTATCCAAAGGAAGACTACCTGCCCTTGGGAGATCTTACCCTACGCAAGAGACATCTGGAATTATTTCCCTCATTCTTTGAACATCTCTCACATTTTTAGGGAAGCAAATAAAGTCGCTGACCATTTAGCCAATTTTACCTGCAGCTCCAAATGTAATAAGTTTTTCAATTTGCAGCATGAACTTCCCCAATTGGCCAAGGGTGCTGCTAGATTAGACAAGCTAGGAGTTCCAAGCATCAGAATTATGTAATTTTTCCCCCTTCTCACTCATCAATAATACACCCCCTAGGAGCGATTTAGGAAGTATCTTCCAAATTGGTAATACTTCCCTAATCACAACTAGGAAGGGCTTTATATATATATATATATATATATATAAGGTCATGAGAGAGTAATTAAGCAAGAAGAATTAAAATTCTAATCTTTCATATGTTCCTATTTATATGTAGGTTTCTAGCCTATCATGATTACTACTTAACTAAGATAGACCATGCTAGAACAAGAGCAAAGCAACTCTGTGGGGTAGAACGGTTCGTCCTAAACCTCTCAGAGGGCCTCAACGGTCGGTCGATAATCTGTTCAATCCCCAAAGCCAGGGGACCAGACGAGGTTTGGAGCGGTCTATCGAGGGGCTGCGGGGGTGTCTGCACGGTCTGGATGTAGCCGCTCCGCTCAAAAAGATTCAAAACGCAAGAACAATAAGCGGTTAATTACTGGCCACCGATATAGACCACGCGGTGTATCGAGGGGCCGTTCAGAACAAGGCGGTTCCTGTAGGACCGCGCTAAGGTTGCCTTGCCCACCTCCGGCGAGCTCAGCTAGGGTTAGCAAGGACGATGAAATACAACGCATGTAAAGAATGAAAATTGGGCAAACACCCATCAATAGAACGAGTACAAGATGAAGTGTAAGATTGCATGATCAATTTAAGGTTTAGGCCTGCTAATCCCTACATTAATCGAGGTTAAACAAGAAAAGGCCTAGATTGACATGCTCTTACTAATTCAATTAATATGCGCAAGATACCTAACCAAAATAAGGGCTTTTTAGATCCTTGGAAAGAGGACAGAGAGACGATTGTAACAGTATATTAAACATTAGATTTGGTCTACTAGCACCTACCTTAATCGAAGGAAGAAGAGGGATGAAGATCGTCGGTCGCGCATGGGACACCTCTCCGATAATCATCAGAATTCGCCCTCGTCCGCGCTCCTCGTCGGCCGCCACAGCATCCAATCTTTTCTAGGTCGACTAGGGTGTGATTATATAGGGTCAGTTGAGTCTAGAAGGGTCAATTAGGGAGGATAGAGTCCTCCAAAACATGGGGTGCACGATTCGCGCTAGACCAAGTCGCTGCCGCCTATCTCCTCCAAATACTCTCACTAGGATTAGGGTTTCGATGGGGATCGCGAGGGCAAACGATTAGCTAACCTAGGCCATTCATCTGGGTTTGGTTTGGGCTTAATTGATCGAGAATTGGGCTCCAATTTCGTGAATTAAGGTCCGGTTAGTTTAAGTATTGATTCGGGCCTAAATCGGCTAATTCGGCTTACATAGGATTTTCTTTTGGGTTGGTCATAGAAGACAAACTTGCTAAGCTATTAGTCCTTGTCACGAATATCATTTTTCAGTATTTTTATAAATTGGTTGAAATTTGACCTATTGTAATTTTCAAGAATTTTCTTTAGAATTTCCTTTATTTTATTAATAATACACCGGGGTGCTACACCCTCCTCCACTTTAAGGAATTTGGTCCTCCAAATTCACTGCATGTATCAGAATGGTAAGTAAGGTAACTAACCTTAGAATAAATCAGGATATTGCTTCCGAATAATGTCCTCCGACTTCCAAGTAGCTTCTTCCGTTCCTCGCCGACTCCACTGAACCTTAACCATAGGTATGGATCGGTTTCTGAGTTGCTGCTGCTTGCGGTCTAAAATCTTGATAGGTCTTTCTTCATAAGTCAAATCTTCCTTCAATTCCAAATCCACATGCTGGATGATATGAGTGGGGTCATACACATACTTTCACAGCATCGATACATGAAAGACATTATGAACTCCAGATAACTGGGGTGGTAAACCTAAACGGTATGCAACTTCTCCAATTCTTTCCAGAATCTTGAATGGACCAACATATCTGGGACTTAGCTTGCCACGAACACCAAATCTTTGGATAACTCTTGTGGGCGAAACTTTCAAGAACACATGCTCGCCAACTTGAAATTCTTAGGCTCTCCTCCTATTATCAGCATGACTCTTCTATCTTGATTGTGCCACTTGCAAACGGTCTCTAATAATACGGATGTTCTTAGATGATTCTAAATTGAGATCTGGTCCAAACCATTGTTTCTCACCTACCTCATCCCAACATAATGGGGATCGACAATTTTTTCCATACAGAGCTTCAAATGGGGCCATCTGGATACTAGACTGGTAACTATTGTTGTAGGTGAATTCAATCAGAGCCAAATGCTCGTGTCAACAACCTCCAAAATCAATCACACAAACTCTAAGCATATCTTTCACAATCTGGTTGGTTCTTTCAGTCTGTCCGTCCGTTTGTGGATGGAAAGTCGTGCTGAAATTCAGATGAGTACCAAGGGATTCTTGTAATCCTTTCCAGAAATGCGAAGTGAACCTGGGGTCTCTATCAGACACAATACTGACTTGTATACCATGAAGTCTTACAATTTCCTTCATATCCAAAGCAGCCAAAACATCAACTGTCCATCTGGACTTAATGGATAAGAAATGGGTAGACTTAGTCAATCTATCGACTATGACCCATATTGCGTCGAATCCACCACGAGTCCTAGGTAGACCCATGATAAAATCCATGCCAATGCTCTGCCACTTCCATTGAGGTATATCAAGTGGCTTTAATTTCCCTACATGTCTGAAATGCTCAGCCTTGACTTGTTGACACACTAAACATCTGCTTACAAATTCTGCAACTTCCTTTTTTATATTCGGCCACCAAAAGGATCTCTTCAAATATCGATACATCTTAGTGCCTCCAGGATGAATAGTATACCTGGACCTATGAGCTTCTTCTAAGATCTTGTTCTTTACTTCAGTTATATCTGCCACACAGGTCCTTCCTCGAAATAATAATCTGCCGTCATCAGCTAACAAGAAATCAGGTCTATTGCTCAAACTTTCTTTGATCTCTATCAATGCCGGATCATTGTCTTGTAAGGACTTGATTTCCATTAATAACTCTGGACGAAGCTGAAACTGTGCAATCATAACCCGGTCCTCACCAACATTGATGTCTAAACTAGCCAGTTGTTCTAACAATTTCCACTTTTGCAACATGAGAATAGATAATTTTGTTACCGATTTATGGCTTAAAGCATCTGCCACCACATTGCCTTTTCCAAGATGATACTCGATAGAAAAGTCAAAATCTTTCAAGTACTCGAGCCATCTCCTCTGCCTCATATTAAGCTCCTTTTGAGAGAACAAATACTTTAAACTCTTATGATATGAAAACACCGTGAAGGTCTCACCATACAAATAGTGCCTCCAAATCTTTAAAGCAAAAACTACTGCTGCAAGTTCCAAATCATGAACATGGTAGTTCTCTTCATGCTTCCTTAACTACCAAGAGGAATAAGCTATCACCTTCCCGTGTTGCATAAGCACACAACCTAGGCCAATACCTGATGCATACGTGTACACTACAAAACCTCCTTCTCCAGAGGGCAAAGCCAAAATAGGGGCAGTAGTTAAACACTCCTTCAAAGTCTAGAAACTCTGTTCACACTCTTCTGACCAATCGAAATGGTTCTCCTTGCGGGTTAGTCTGGTCAGAGGTACAACAATTCTGGAGAAATCTTTAATAAACCTTCGGTAATAGCCTGCTAGGCCTAGAAAACTTCTTACTTCGGTTACATTAGCAGGCCTATCCCAATTTTTTACTGCCTCAACCTTCGAGGGATCAACAGATATACCTTCCTTAGTGATAATATGTCATAGAAAAGACACTTCTTGCAGCTAGAAATCACACTTACTAAACTTGGCATACAACTGATGGTCTCTCAATAACAGCAACGCCATCCTCAAATGTTAAGCATGCTTCTCCTCACTCTTAGAGTTTATCAAGATGTCATCAATAAACACTGAAGAGGCGAAATCTCGCACTTGTATCCTGAGCGGGCTGTGGATCACCTGAAGATGAACTGCAAGATAGGGAAACGTATCAGAGGGCCCAGGGGGCTTCCCTGGGGTAAAACCCTCCAATGGCTAAGTCAGTAGAGCTATGGTGGAAGCAATAATGGGGAGGAGAAAAGCTAGCGCGCGAGATTCCTCTCCACCAGAGGGTGAAGCGGATTGCTCAGGAGCTTGGGTCTATGAGTACCTGGATGGCTCTCTTCTTCCGTCGGAGGGTAGCCCTGGTTTAAATAGTGTGCCACCTTCAGGAGTCCAGCAAGCTGAGGGGTCTCCGGCGGGAGTTACGTCCTTGACGTGGGCTTTCATGGCCTTATCGTGGGGACGTTATCGCCTTGAAGTCCGGCAGTTTCCTGGCTCCCCTATCCGTTGGGGACTCTTGAACAGATGATGTTTGGTCTGGCCGAGCTCCTGAAACGCCCGCCCTGTCTGGGTGATGAGCATAGCTCGGTGGAAGTGGGGTCGGATAGGTCGGCTAATGCCTGTCTCTCCCGGGTGGGGAAACGGCTTGGACCGGACCTTCCTTATGACCTGACCATCACTCGGGCCCTCCGAGCCTAGAGGCCGCCGGGGAGAGTTGGTTCCTCGAGTGTTTTCTTATTGGGCTTTTCTTCTCTGAGTGGGCCCTGTGGGCTGTCACCCGGGTGGGCTTGCCTCGTTGGACCCTGTTGGGTCTAGTTGGGCTGCTCTTTGGGTGGGCTACAGAAATCCCCCTCTCCACTTGTCCCCCTCCTACTCCCGAGCCATGGAGGCTCGGTCGAGTAGTTTTTGAGGCTTTGGACCGGCGTGGCTCAGGTGGGCGGAATTCTGTTGGTGTGATGGAGCCACGTATAGTGGTCGCCTGGGCCCGTAATTATGATCCTGGCGGATTTGAACTGAAGGGCCCCCCCTTTTCTCGGAGCACGGAACGACGCGCCGCCTCCCTCTAAGGTTTTATAGGCGTTGGGCACTGTTCGTCGTTCTAGGCTTCTCAGGGTTTTGGGCTTTCCTTAGTTTCTTTGTTTCTGGGGCTCCTTGGTGCGCTGTGAGGGCACAGTGGAGGCGCAGAGCCTTGCGGCGGCGTTTGAGGAGTTGGCGAGGATAACCGCAGAGGCGGTCCGGCAACTTCCTTCCCCTCCAAGGGATCATCTTCCGGCTTGATGGCTGGTCTGCCTCTGGAAATCGGGCAGGTAAGGCGGGAGCCCGTCTCCAACTGTAGTGAGTTGGGGGAGGCCGAGGTGAGGAAGCTGGAGCATCACTTTCGCTTGCCTCTCAGGTACAGCTTTGCTGCCGCCGCCCCGTATGATACGAGTCTGGACAACCGTACGGGGCACATTTGCACTTTCCTTCTGGCCTGGAAGAGTGGGTTCTGCCTTCCCTTCGAGCCTCTTGTACTCCAGCTTCTCGAGTTTTTCCAATTGGCGCCTATTCAGTTGGTGGCCAACTCATATCTCCTTCTTTCCGCCTTTCGGATTCTCTATCGTCAGCACGACATTTTTCCTTCCTTGGATCTCTTTCATTATTTTTTCGAGTTGAAAGCACACCCATCGGTGGGGAAGGGCTTTTACTTCATCCAGGCAAGGAGGAACAGGAGTTGCATCTCCCTCGCTGCGAAGGACTCCTCACACAAGGGGTGGAAGACCCAATTCTTTTGGGTGAAGACGGAGGCGACGGACGAGTTTTGGAGATGTCCGATCTCGCCCAATTTTCATCCGAATCTCCCCCCTCGTCCAGAGGAGTTCCCTCCCCACGTGGAGCGGTAGGCCGCTCGTCTGCTGGGTAACCGTCAGTCGACCGAGGAGCTGGTGACGCCAGAGAACATCGAATGGTGCTTGCTTACGCGGTTGACGTCGAAAGGTACCGCTCTCGAGGCTCTTCTCCTGGGACGGTAGTTACTTTTTTCTCCTGACCGGGTCTTCTCCCTTTGTGGCAGACATTAGGCGGGAACCTCTGGAGGAAACTGCTGAGGTCATTGATCTGGGAGATGACTCGGCAGCCGATGAACCAGATGCTTCTGCGAGTTGCGCCCAAGCCCGAGATAAGGGCAAGAGGGTGGCTCCCGCGGGGTCTTCACGGCTGACTGGTACAAAGCGCAAGGATCCCATGGCGGGAAAGTTGCGGGAGGCCGTGAAGGCCAAGAAACGGGCCAAGAAGGCCGGTCTTCCTCCTACCGTCGAGGGCGACTCCGGCTCGGCGGCGCTCCCCTCTCGGGGGCAAGATGGGGCCGACCCCTTGGGGCCAGCTCCCCCACCTGCCAGGTGAGAGGGGGCCGAGGAGACCGGGGGCCCATCAGAGGGCTGCGATGGGTCGGCTCTCCCCCCCAAGGAGGCAGAGGGGGCCGATGTCGAAGTAGCTGGCGCCGAGGTCGGGGGATTGGCCGAAGGCGGGGATGTCTCAGTCGGTGAGGTGCGGGCCGAGACAGGCAGGGCTGGGGGTTCGCCCGCTAGGGCGTTGCAGCCCCAAGTGTTTGGAGCTCCCGGTGCGGTCGGTCCCGCGGCGCCGGTCTAGGTTGGGGGTTCGCCTGGGGAGGCATCGCGACCCCAACCGACCGTGGCGCGAGAGGCGGTTGGTTCCGTCACTCGAGCGGAGTCTTCTGGCAGGGTGCCCCGGGCGGAGCGGTCCCCTCTGTCGGAGCCCTTGGAAAGGCTCGACATTACGGGCGACCTGTATCGGGTCTGCCGGTCGATTGCCGCAAGGACGAAGGGGGGAGGAAGGCGCAATACCCCCCCCCCCCCCCCCGGGATCCTTGATGTCTTGATGGAGGGCGGCCTGGTCGTAGCTCGGTCGGCGGCTTTAATGGCGGAGGCGCACGCCCGGACGGAGGCGGAGCGGTCGGAACTTGCCTGGACCCTTGGGGGATGCGAGAGGAAACTGGCCCGACTCAAGGGGGAGCATGAGGGGCTTCGGCAGGAGTTCTCCGCGTTCCGGGAGGTGGCGCGGGCGAGCCGACTAGAAGCCGGGGTGCTGGCCGAACAGCTCACCAAGACCCGAGAGTCTCTCGAGAGGACAAGCTGATTCCTTGAGGAGGAGCGTCTGCGTCGCCTTGAACTAGACAACCGCTGGGAGCTCGAACGCGCCGAGCTGCTAGATCGGGCGGAGGTGGCGGAGCGGCTCCGAGCTGAGGCTGAGGCGGACCGGGCCCGGGCAGAGGAGCGCGCGGCCGAGGCGGAGTGGGCTCGGGTCGAGCTTGCCGGAAGGGCGGGGCAGGTCGAGGCAGAGGCAATCGAGCGTTACAGGAGCTCGGATGCTTACTCGGCCGACCTGATGAAAGCCGCCCTACCCTACTACGAGGTGGCATTACGCCGGGGTGCTCGAAAGGGGTTCAAGCAAGGCTATCGCCGGGCGGTGGACTACGCCGATGAGCAAAACTCCACGATCGAGTTCCCTTCTGCCAGTGTTATGACTCGGATGAGTCGGTTTCCAACTCTTCCTCGTCGGTCGGGGGAGATTCGGAGGGGTCGCTTCCATCGGGGTCACCGACTCCGGGCGTTTCGGGAGGGCTCACGACCGGGACAGTTCTCGCACAGGCGAGGTCAGTGTCCGAGCCGATCGTCACTGAAGGCGCCGGGGGTGATGAGTCTCCTTCCGCCGTTCCCGAATGTCAAATTGGGCCCGAGGCCTGATGTACTTTGCCTCCTTCCCTTTTTGTCTTTCTTCCCTCTTTGTAGAGGGTTTCCTTTTGGTGTGATAATAAATGACTTGCTCTGTTTGAGTACCATCCTTGCCGTGATTTGGTTGGCGGATCTTGAGTGGTTGGGAGGTGCCGATATGCCCTGTGTGGTATTCGCATGCAGTTTTGGTAGGCTTTTGACGGGGCGTCTTTCCGTTTCCTCATGCTTTGAGTGTCAGGCCGCTTCGTGAATCCCGCTAGGGCGGGAGACGAGGAGTTGGAGGTGACTGTTTAGGGGAGAAATCCTTTGGCGTGTTTCCGAGGGGGGGGGGGTCATTTAAGGCGTGTAGCCTCCTTTGGCCTATAAGAAGGACCGAAAGGTGCCCTTTCCTCTTCACTGCTTGGGATTTTCTCTAACAGTCTTTCCTCGCTCCTTCCTCTTCACTGTGCGTTGTGCCCTTGTATTCGGAGCATGGAGGATCCTTCGGAGGGTGACGCCGCCGACGACGGGGAGCGGCGAGCTCCCGCTGCCTTGTAATGTTGAACGGATCCCACGGTCGCCGCGCGTGCACGAGATGGGTCCGACGGTCGCCGCACAGATCTGGAGAGTGCTTCGACGTGTGAAAGCACGGTTCTTGCCCTTTCTCAGTTCCAGCGTGGCTTCCGGGTGGACGCCGAGGCGGAGGACGGATGGGGGCATCAGGGGAGCCCGCCGTTACTTCCATCCATGTGAGGGGAGAGGGCGTATCAAGCTCCCTCCTCACCGAAGCCTTCCTCCGTCTGTAGCCTCTTTCTCCCTCTTCTGCTCTTCATTTCTTTCACTCTTCGGGGGCTGCTTGCTCTCTCCTTCCTTCCAAGGAGTTGGCAGTTTGGAAGGGGGGAGGCCTTCACGGCGCTCCTTTTTCCTGATTGTTGCCAACTTGGGAGGTAGCCTTCCTCAACGTTTAAAGGTGGCCTTCCTCCTGCAATCCCTCTGTCACCTTTGTCACGGGCCACCCGAGGCAACTGGCTTGACCACCTCTTGCCCGAGCCAGTTTCCGCACGAGGCAGAGTCAGTGGCTGGATGCGAGGAGATCAAGACCAAGTCAGCCGAGCGATGACCCCTTGAGGCGGTGTTAGACGGACTTTTGCTTTTTGCTATGTGATGTACTGGCATTTGCCTATTTGATGTACCAATGGTTTGGAATGAAAAGAAAAGGGATTTATTCCGTCCATCTTGCTGTACAATTTCAAAAATAGAATTTGCGTAGTGCGGCTGCGTTCCATGTCCGAGGAATAGGTTCCCCTTTCATTGTCGCTAACCTGTACGCACCTTTTCCGAGCGTCTCGACCACTCGGTAGGGGCCTTCCCAGTTGGGGGATAGCTTGCCCGCTGCCTCTAGTGGTCGAGAGGCTTCGGCCTTCCTGAGGATGAAGTGCCCCGGTTGGAAACGTCTGTCCCGGACCTTGGCATTGTAGTATCGAGTGAGGCGGCGCTGGTACTCCGTCGCCCGGACGTTCGCGATCTCTCGGAGTTCATCTGCTAGGTCGATGTTCTCGAGCAATTTTTGCCCGTTTGCCTCGAGTGAAAAGCTGATCACTCGGAGAGACGGATTGGCGATCTCCAATGGAACGACGGCTTCGGTGCCATATACCAACTGAAAAGGGCTTTCACCAGTTGCCGTCCTGGGGGTTGTTCGGTGCGACCATAATACGCTAGGCAATTCCTCGAGCCAGCTACCCTTAGCCTTGCCGAGTCTGGTTTTCATGCCTTTCAAGATGGTCTTGTTGGCATTTTCAACTAGCCCGTTGGCCTGAGGGTGGGCGACCGAAGTGAAGTGGTTGCGGATATTTAGGTCGGCACATCTATCTCAGAAGTACCGAGAGTCAAACTGCCGACCATTATCGCTTACTATCACTCGGGGGATGCCAAAGCGACAAATGATCGATTTCCAAACAAAGCCCCAAACGACTGTCTCGGTGATCCTCGCCGTAGCCTCAGCCTCGATCCACTTGGTGAAGTAGTCGATGGCGACGATGATGAACTTCTTCTAGGACTGGGCGGTTGGGAATGGCCCAAGGATATCGATTCCCCACCGAGCGAAAGGGTAAGGCTCGGCTAGGGTGACAAGTTCTGTAGCCGGCTGATGGACCAAGTGGTCGAACCGCTGGCATCGATCGCACTGGTGAACATAGGCCGAGCAGTCGCGCTGCAGGGTGGGCCACCAGTACCCCTATCGTAACAGGATTCTGGCCAGCGACCTTGCCCCTGAGTGCGCTCCGCACAAGCCTTCATGAATCTCTTGGATGGCTCGGCTTGCCTCATCGAGACCGAGGCACTTCAGGAGGGGACCGGAGAACGATCTTCGGTAGAGAGTGTTGTCGAAGATGACGAAGCGCCGAGCTTGATACTTCATTCGGCGGGCTTCTTGAGGGTCGGAGGGCCCTTGGGAGTCTTGTAGCCAGGATAGGTTGGGGGAGCGCCAGTCACTTAGAGTGGCCGAGTCAACAGCGAGGAGCTCCGTGTCAATGCTCGGGTGCTCTAGCTCTTCTAGGAGGACCGATCGTGTACCTTCCGGGTCTAGGGAGGAGGCCAATCGAGAGAGGGCGTCCGCCCGAGAGTTTTGCTCCCGAGCTATCCGAACTACCCCAAATTCCTCGAACTGTTGGGCCAGGCTCCAGACCAACTGAAGGTATTTGATCATCGGTGGACATAAGCCCGCTCTAACACCGTTCTTCAACCCGAAAGGCATCCGGGTGTAGCAGTACACGCCACAGTCGGTGATGAAGGTGGTCTTCTCGACATCTTCTGGGTTCATTCTGATTTGGTGATAACCTGAATAGGCATCCAGGAAACTGAGTATCTCGTTGCCCGAGGTTGAATCAACCAATTGGTCGATGCTCGGTAGCGGATAGCAGTCCTTGGGGGTAGCCTTATTCAGATCGGTGAAGTCCACGCACATTCGCCATTTGCCTGTAGTTTTTGGCACCAGGACGACATTGGCTAGCCACGTAGGGTACAAGACTGGTCTGAAGAGGCCTGTCTCTTGTCCCTTGGTGACCTGCGCCTTGATGATCGCCTGTTTCTCGGGCACATGCTTCCTTCTCCTTTGTTGTACGGGTCTCACGGTAGGGTCGAGGCTGAGCTTGTGCATCACGGTCTTCTCTGGTATGCTAGGGAGTTGATCATCGGACCAAGCGAAGATCTGAACGTACTCAGAAAGGAATTTCTTGTATTGCTGCTGTTCCATGGGTGGTAGGTCGGCTCCGATCCTTACTCCGAGGGCCGGGTCATCGTTTAGGAATACCGTTAGCAATTCGCCATCGGGCTTGGTGGTTACGGTCTTCCCTTCAATTCCCTTGGGGCCCTTGTCTCCCCCGTCCGGCCTTGAGGCTTCCACCGAGATGTTGTAGCACCTTTTGGCCGTGGCCTGGTTACCTCGGACTTCCCCCAACCCGTTTTTGGTGGGAAACTTCATTTTCTGGTGATAGGTAGATGGTACGGCCTTTATCCAGCTGAGGATTTTCTGGCCGAAAATGGCGTTGTACGCTATCATACCCTTAATCACTATGAAGTCCACCATGACCATAACGGTTTTGGGTGGGGTGCCGATGGTGACCGGCAGGCTTAGGGCTCCCTCGGGGTAGGTGGCTAGGTCGTTAAACCCGCAAAGGGGTGTTCGGATCGGGCGGAGCTTGGATGGGTCTTCCCCCATCTTAAGGAAACAGTCGTAAGATAATACATCGGGGGCGCTCCCATTGTCAACCAGAATTTTATCTATGTTACAATGGTTTATTGTGGCCGAGATAATGAGGGCATCATCATGCGGGGTCTTCAGCCCTTCTAGGTCTTGGTCGGAGAAGACTATGACCTGGGGCTCCCTCGGCAGGCCGCTGGAGGGTTCTAAGACCTGGCTGGCCCGCTCAGCATGATGCTTCCTTCCTCGGCTGGTGTCGCCGCCCGACGCCGTTCCTCCGGAGATGACGTTGATGTGGACCCCTCGGGGGGCGTTGTCGATCTCCTCGGCGGCGTCCCGGTCTTCTTTGTGCCCGGCTGAAAACCGGGCCAGGTGCCCCTGACGGATGAGACGCTCGATCTCGTCCTGGAGCTGGTGGTAGTCGCCGGTATGGTGCCCGTGGTCGCCGTGGAACAGGCAATGCCTGTCGCGCTTGCGGTTCTTCGACCTCATCGGTTCGGGCCGGCGGAGGAGTCCCGAGTCTTTGATGTCTTCGTAGATCTCGTAGACTGGTGCGGTCAGCGGGGTGTACCGCTCATACTTCCTCTTGCGCTCTCCTTCCCGATCGCGCTTCTTGCCCGAGCCAGGGTTTGGCTCGGAGGCTCGCTTCTTGTCCCCCTCCCGACCCGAGCCGGTTGTGTCTCAGCAGGCGCTGAGTACTTCTTCGCACTCAGCGTGGCGCAGTGCCAGAGTCACTAGCTCGGCAAGGGTCGAGGGAGGGTGGAGGACAAGTTCGCGGCGGAGGTTCTCGTCCCGGGTGCCCCCGGTCAGAGCGGTTGTGGCCGAGGCCACATCCAGGCGGGGAATTCTGAGGGCTTCTGATTTAAATCGGTGGACATAAGCTCGGAGCCTTTCCCCTTGCGCCTGTTTGAGGGCCAGGAGCCCCGCTACTGACCTTGGGGGGGCGCTTCCGGCGAAGCTCTCCTTGAAGACTCGCCCGAATTGCCTGAAGTCCCGGATGGACCCAGGGGCGAGGGCCCGGAACCATGCCTGAGCGCCTTGGACCAGAGTGGCCGCAAAGGCTCGGCATTTAATAGGATCCGGTGTTCCATGCAGAGTCACCAGGGCGTCGAAGCTGTCGTAGTGGTCGGCTGGGTCACCCTGGCCATCATAGAGCTTGATGGTCGGAATGGAGGTTCTGGGAGACACCTCTGCCTTCAAGATGTATTCGGAGAAAGGGGATTTCTCCCCATCCTCTGGAAAAGAGGTTTTCTGCAGGGCGCGGAGGGCGCGCTCTTGCTCTGCAAAACGTCTTTCGAAGTCCCTCAGTCGGAGGGAAAGTTTCGGCTGTGGTCATGCCGTGGGACTGGGGGGAGCGTCGTGGCGATCCTCAGGACCGTCGGCGCTCGGGCTTGAAGGCTTCGCCCCCTGTTTCCCTTTTCTGGGCATGGAGGAAGCCTCTTGCTCTGGGGGCGGAGCTTGCGAGGGTCCTCCCACGTTGTTGCGGATGAGCTGCTGACCGCGGAGGGTGAAGCGGCTCCCAGCGGTATGCTGGGACGCGCTTCGGGGGGGGCTCCCGGACGGGGCACGGGACCTGGCATCCCTTGACGCCTGGGCCCTCATGAGCTCCACGAGGACGTCAAGCTTCTTATTGAGGGCCTGGAAGACCTCGTCGCCACCGTTGGGGGGTACCCCCGTCGTCGTCGGAGGGGGCGGCGGTCCGTTGGTAGGGACGCTGGCGTTGGAGGGAGGGTTCTGTGAGGCCCTAGAGGGGCCATCTCCTGCCGCCACCACGGCCTTGCCCTTCTCGACGGCGGACCTCCTCCCTGAGCTTCTTCTCACCATCTCGGCTCTTCGTGCGTTTCCCACAGACGGCGCCAGATGAAGAGGTGAAATCTCGCGCTTGTATCCTGAGCGGGCTGTGGATCACCTGAAGATTAACTGCAAGACAGGGAAACGTATCAGAGGGCCCAGGGGGCTTCCCTGGGGTAAAACCCTCCGATGGCTAAGTCAGTAGAGCTATGGTGGAAGCAATAATGGGGAGGAGAAAAGCTAGCACGCGAGATTCCTCTCCACCAGAGGGTGAAGTGGATTGCTCAGGAGCTTGGGTCTATGAGTACCTGGATGGCTCTCTTCTTCCGTCGGAGGGTAGCCCTAGTTTAAATAGTGTGCCACCTTCAGGAGTCCAGCAAGCTGAGGGGTCTCCGGCGGGAGTTACGTCCTTGACGTGGGCTTTCATGGCCTTATCGTGGGGACGTTATCGCCTTGAAGTCCGGCGGTTTCCTGGCTCCCCTATCCGCTGGGGACTCTTGAACGGATGATGTTTGGTCTGGCCGAGCTCCTGAAACGCCCGCCCTGTCCAGGTGATGAGCATAGCTCGGTGGAAGAGGGGTCGGATAGGTTGGCTAATGCCTGTCTCTCCCGGGTGGGGAAACGGCTTGGGCCGGACCTTCCTTATGACCTGACCATCACTCGGGCCCTCCGAGTCTAGAGGCCGCCGGGGAGAGTTGGTTCCTCGAGTGTTTTCTTATTGGGCTTTTCTTCCCTGAGTGGGCCCTGTGGGCTGTCACCCAGGTGGGCTTGCCTCGTTGGACCCTGTTGGGTCTAGTTGGGCTGCTCTTTGGGTGGGCTATAGAAATCCCCCTCTCCAAACACCATGACCCATTGATCAAGATAGGGACGGAACACGTTGTTCATCAATTGCATGAAAGCTGCAGGTGCATTGGTTAGTCCAAAAGGCATTACTACGAATTCAAAATGCACATACCTGCTACGAAAAGTTATTTTATAAATATCCTCATCCTTGATCCGCAACTGATGGTATCCAGATCCGAGATCGATCTTAGAAAAATATTGAGCTCCCGCTATCTGATCAAACAACTCATCAATCCTCGGCAATGGGTACTTGTTCTTGATAGTAAGTGGGTTCATTTGCCGATAATCGATACATAGTCTCATCGAGCCATCCTTCTTCCAGACAAACAACACTGGAGCTCCCCACGGGGATGTACTTGGACGAATGAACCCTTTCTCAAGCAATTTCATCAATTGTCGCTTCAATTCCTTCTGCTCCGCAGGAGACATGCGATACAGGGCCTTAGAAATAGGAGACGCGCCAGGAATTAGATCAATAGAGAAGACAACCTCTCTCTCAGGAGGCAGTCCTGGCAAATCCTCCAGAAAAACATCTTGAAAATCTCCGACAACAGGAATGTTCTCCACCTCAATCTTCCCTTTAGGGGTTAAAGAAACAAAGGCTAGAAAAGCCTGACATTCTTTCCTCAACAACTTCTCAGCTCGAAGCGCCGAAATAAGCGTCACAGACTTAGAGTGCCTAATCCCAATAAAAGAAAGTTCAGGGTGTCCAGAAAAAGACACCGAACTAGTGCTACAGTGAACATTGGCTTCATACTTAGCCAACCAATCAGCTCCAAGGATTACATCATAATCCACCATATCCATACAAACTAAATCTACTGGCATATTTTGTTCACTAATCATGACCTTACTAGAGGGATAGAAAGTTTTAATAGCAGAGCCAGAGCCAATAGGGGTTGAAATTTCTAATGGGGAATTCATCAACACAGGCTTCACAGCTAAAGACTTAGTAAATTTCTGAGAAACGAAAGAATGAGTCACTCCGGTATCAAATAGAACAAATGTCGGCTTATCATGAATAATAAGTGTACCTTCAACAAGTCCACCCTCCTCGGTGGTTCCCACATCATCTTCTTGTAGGGCTTGAAGCTTGCCCTACTACTTCCTATTTCCTTGTGGCTTGGTCAGAGTGACTTGATCTGACAGGAGGGGACATTCTGGAATATGATGATCCCTGCTTCCACAGCGCAGACATGCGCCCAACTTGTGCCAGCATTCCTCCATCCTGTCACCTAGATGATCACAATACTTGCATTGGCCTTTGAATGGTACAATCGGGCTAGATTTCTTATCTTCATTCTTTGGCACCTTGCCCTTCCACGAACTAGACCCACCATTGGGCCTTTTCTTGCCATTGCCGAGTTTAGAGTTCCCGGAACCAGTAGTCTGTTCCTTCTTAGGATTCTTTCCACGAATTCTCTCAGTCATCTCTAAAGTGTCCTCCAAGACTTGGGCCTTTCTCACCATCTCAGCATAAGTTTGGATTTCCATTGGGGCCAACTGGTTGATATAATGCAGCTTCAATCCATTAAGAAAGCACTTGGCCTTCATCTTCTATGTAGATACCAAATGTGTCGCATAACAGGACAACCGAGAAAATTGAGCTTCATACTCGGTGACTGAAAGGTTCCTCTGCTTCAAAGCAGTAAATTCTGTTGCCTTCTTCTCTTGCACTCTGTCGGAAAAATACTTGTTGTTAAAGAGTTCCTTGAACTCCTTCCACGTCACTTGCCTGTCTCCGAGAGTAGCCTTCACTGCATCCCACCAAGATCTCGCATCTCATTCTAGCTGGAAGGTCGTCAAAAGGACACGTTCTTGTTCACTACACTGCATCACTACAAAGATCATCTCCATCTCTTTCAGCCAATGCTCGACTTCGTCAGGATCTGTTGAACTGCCAAATCGTGGGGGATTTATCCCACGAAAGTTCCGATGAAGATCTCCCGCTCCTTGGTGTGCCGCTCCTCCTTGGGCCACTTGCTGCAGTGCCCGCGTTAGCCCTTGAACTGTTCGCTGGATATCCCTCCATTGCGCATGTTCGGCTACCATTGAGATACCCTACACGTAGAACAAATTAATTTAGAATCTTTTTGAAGGAATCTTTCTAGAGTTAAATTATTAGTTTAACCCAAGTCTCTACCCAAATCTCACTGGGTTGGATCTTTAGATTTGTAACGAGGTTATAGGTCCTATGACACCACTTAGAATCCTAGAACTTAGAAAAACCTAGGAATATTAGAAAACCTAGGCTCTGATACCACCAAACTGTCACGCTCCGACGCGGAATATCGGGACCGACAATAGAAAGAGCTAATAATAATATGTTGATTTCCAGACATGCTATGACTTGCACTAGAGAATCGGACATTCGTCACAACAACCAATAGATTCTACCAATCTAATAATTTCTAATTTATCAAAAACCAAGGTATACATCAATTCCGCTCAAAAGAACTTAAGAAAAACTACAACATTCGACTTAATCAAAGTTACATTCACAACTTTATTACAACATCGCTAGACAACACTCTAAACCATAACTTGACTAAAGACTCTCTGAACGACTCTACATAGTCTTCTAACTAGTTCGCTCCAGTGCTTCACTCAAACCCGTCCCCATCAGTTTGCGAGTCCTCACTTGAGCTACCTGAAAAGGGGAAATAACTGGGTGAGCGAACACTCAGTAGGTAATAGCAGACAAGTTTAAGTAATTAACCAATTTGTATTTATGTTGCATGAAAAGAAAAAAAGAGCAGACGATATAAATAATCGAATAAGGATAGTAAGAGAACAAAGTATAACTGGAATTGGCCAATCAAGCATGAAACAATCAAGTCATGTAATTAATTCCGAAGGAATTCAGCAATTTAGAATATAAGAGAGAGATTATGTACAAGAATATGTCGTAGACATCACACTAATCATGCACTCGGTGCAATGTCTCACCATATCATCACAACTCCCAGGGGCACTAGTACTTTTCGGGTGCTCCTCCTAGGACCAGACCGGGCCCTTATGATGCGTTGGCATTGATTTAATGGATCCAAGATCCCAAGTTATGTCTAGACATCAATCAAGTTAAATAGCCAATAATTTCAAGGTATAGAACTTACCTCGGAAAAGTCCAAGGGTAAGTGAAGTAGATATTTTGACCAGAAGGTTCAAGTTATCAAGAACCACCAGGTCCTTGCACTCTAACACCAAGAATCACAGAAAATATTTTGGGAAGCTACATGGTCCATATTGGGCCACTCAGAGATGGACGGTCGTTAACTAGACCGTGCTAAAAGGATTGGGCTGAAGAATAGCCTAATAGAAGCCAAGGATGAATGATCTATTATGGGCCGCTCTAAATATAGAACGGTCTGAAAAGGGCCTTTCAACAGATATGGACGGTCCACTTTGGGCCGTTCATGACAGGAAAGATCTGAAGCCTAAGACGATAGTAAGCGGGTTGGATTAGGCAGCTCAGGAACTGAACAGTCCATGACAATCCGCTTAAATAACTGGACGGGCTTATTCCGTCTGTTCAATACTGGGCCTAACTAGTCAAGGAAAAGTCCATCCAAATGGGCTCTTGGGTTGCCATAGGCGGGGTGGAACTGAACCAACCCACTGCCCGTTGGTCAGCCCAGAGGCCTTTTTGGGTCGACTATAACATAACTAGGTCGAAGATAGAGCAAGGGCAATCGACCACAAGATAGGGCATTCTGCCAGAATTGCACGGTTTATATTGGGCTGTCCCGAGCATTACACGGTCCAGATCTGGCCGCACAATAACTCGGACAGTCCAATGTGATTCGTGGCTCAAACCATGGTAATCCAAGCGATTCCATCGAGTCAACAAGTGCAGGACTTATGGTACAACCTGCCCGGCGTCCTAGTGGGAATCCCAGGCTCGCGGGGGCTTATGGAGGTCTCATAATGGAGGTCCTAGTCCGACGGAAGGAATATCCGGCGGATAGTTTCAACCATTACAAGAAATAGAGGCTAGAAATCATCAGAAAACAAGTGTACGACGGTCAGTCAATTCCACCGGAGTAGAATGACTATCAAACAATCCTAGTATCATTAGTTCATTATCCATTATAACATGTTTAACTTCATTGAAATGATGAACAAGGTCATGAGAGAGTAATTAAGCAAGAAGAATTAAAATTCTAATCTTTCATATGTCCCTGTTTATATGTAGGTTGCTAGCTTATCATGATTACTACTTAACTAAGATAGACCATGCTAGAACAAGAGCAAAGCAACTCCAGGGGGTAGAACGGTTCATCCTAAGCCTCTCAGAGGGCCTTAGCGGTCGGTCGATAATCCGTTCAATCCCTAAAGCTAGGGGGCCAGACGGGGTTTAAAGCTGTCTATCGAGGGGCCGCGAGGGTCTTTGCATGGTCTGGATGTAGCCGCTCCGCTCAAAAAAATTCAAAACGCAAGAACAATAAGCAGTTAATTACTGGCCACCGATATAGACCACGCGGTCTATCGAGGGGCCGTTCAAAACAAGGCGGTTCCTGTAGGACCGCGCTAAGGTCGCCCTGCCCGCCTCCGGCGAGCTCGGCTAGGGTTAGCAAGGACGATGAAATACAACGCATGTAAAGTATGAAAATTGGGCAAACACCCATCAATAGATCGAGTACAAGATGAAGTGTACGATTGCATGATCAATTTAATATTTAGGCCTGTTAATCCCTACATTAATCAAGGTTAAACAAGAAAAAGCCTAGATTGACATGCTCTTACTAATTCAATTAATATGCGCAAGATACCTAACCAAAATTAGGGCTTTTTAAATCCTTTAAAAGAGGACAGAGAGACAATTGTAATAGTATATTAAACATTTGATTTGGTCTACTAGGACCTACCTTAATCGAAGGAAGAAGAGGGATGAAGATCGTCGGTCGTGCACGCAACACCTCTCCGATAATCGCCAGAATTCACCCTCGTCCGCGCTCCTCGTCGGTCGCCACATCATCCAATCTTTTCTAGGTCAACTAGGGTGTGATTATATAGGGTCAATTGAGTCTAGAAGGGTCGATTAGGAAGGATAGAGTCCTCCAAAACGTGGGGTGCGCGATTCGTGCTAGACCAAGTTGCCGCCGCCTATCTCCTCCAAATACTCTCACTAGGATTAGGGTTTCGATGGGGATCGAGAGGGGAAACGATTAGCTAATCGAGGCCGTTCATTTGGGTCCAGTTTGGGCTTAATTGATCGAGAATTGGGCTCCAATTTCATGAATTAACGTCCAGTTAGTTTAAGTATTGATTCGGGCCTAAATCGGCTAATTCGGCTTACATAGGATTTTCTTTTGGGTTGGTCGTAGAAGACAAACTTGCTAAGCTATTAGTCCTTGTCACAAATATCATTTTTTGGAATTTTATAAATTGGTTGAAATTTGACCTATTGTAATTTTCAAGAATTTTCTTTATAATTTTCTTTATTTTATTAATAATACACCAGGGTGCTACACCCTCCCCCACTTTAAGGAATTTGGTCGTCCAAATTCACTGCATGTATCAGAATGGGAATTAAGGTAACTAACCTTAGAATAAATCAGGATATTACTTCCGAATAATGTCTCTGACTCCCAAGTTGCTTCTTCCGTTCCTCGCCGACTCCACTGAACCTTAACCATGGGTATGGTTCGGTTTCTGAGTTGCTGCTACTTGCGATCTAAAATCTTGATAGGTCTTTCTTCATAAGTCAAATCTTCCTTCAATTCTAAATCCAAATGTTGGATGATATGAGTGGTAAAGCTAAACGGTATGAAACTTCTCAGCATCGATACATGAAAGATAATATGAACTCGAGATAACTAGGGTGGTAAAGCTAAACGGTATGAAACTTCTCCAATTCTTTCCAAAATCTCGAATGGACCAACATATCTGGGACTTAGCTTGTCACGAACACCAAATCTTTGGATTCCTCTTGTGGGTGAAACTTTCAAGAACACATGCTCGCCAACTTGAAATTCTAAGGCTCTCCTCCTATTATCAGCATAACTCTTCTATCTTGATTGTGCCACTTGCAAATAGTCTCTAATAATACGGATGTTCTTAGATGATTCTGAAATGAGATCGGGTCCCAACCATTGTTTCTCACCTATCTCATCCCAACATAATGGGAATCGACAATTTCTTCCATACAGAGCTTCAAATGGGGCCATCTGGATACTGGACTGGTAACTATTATTGTAAGCGAATTCAATCAGAGCCAATGCTCGTGCCAACAACCTCCAAAATCAATCACACAAGCTCTAAGCATATCTTCCACAATCTGGTTGGTTCTTTCAGTCTGTCCGTCCGTTTGTGGATGGAAAGCCGTGCTGAAATTCAGACGAGTACCCAGGGACTCTTGTAATCCTTTTCAGAAATGCGAAGTGAACCTGGGATCGAGAATTGGGCTCCAATTTCGTGAATTAAGGTCCAGTTAGTTTAAGTATTTATTTGGGCCTAAATCGGCTAATTCGGCTTACGTAAGATTTTCTTTTGGGTTGGTCGTAGAAGACAAACTTGCTAAGCTATTAGTCCTTGTCACGAATATCATTTTTCGGGATTTTTATAAATTGGTTGAAATTTGACCTATTGTAATTTTCAAGAATTTTCTTCATAATTTCCTTTATTTTATTAATAATACACCGGGGTGCTATATTTAGTGTGTTTCATGAATAAAGTCTGAGCTATTTGATCTGACTTATGTATGAAGTCAACGTCAGTCTGTATATCATTCTTGTTAAGCCTATGACAGACTTGTGTTTACTTTGACTTCATGACTTGATTTGAAAAGCATGCTCTACATACTTTGTTCACTTAATTTAAACACTCATTGATGGCATACTACCAGATTATCTCTCTCACACTTTACATTTTATTTTTATATAAAGTCAATGGATACTGATTTTTGCTATGAAGACAAAGTGTTTGACAAAATGGTTCTTAATCTACTTACATGAACTTAAACCTCACGTGATGTTGAGAATAGAGGTTCATGACTTAAGACTACCTTGGTTCGAATGTACAGTCACGTGAACTAGGATTATGACTCATGATCCAAGAGCATTTCATTAAGAGGAGTCTTCACCACGTGGAAAGTAAAGAAGATAAGATCGTGACACATGGACAGTTTTCTTGGGCAGGAAATGTGGGTTCCTCGCGCCCAATCTTTCTCTGTCTATAAATGGAGGCCAGATTCCTCAAAAAAGAAAAGAGATAGATGAGAGATGAGAGATTATGATGAAAAGAAAAATGAAGCAGGGCATGAAGTGAGAGATAAATAGATAGACCAGAAGAGAAAAGAAGAATATGAGAGTGATCATCGTGAAGAAGAGAGCGAGCGAGATCAAAAACTTCAGAGTATAGCAGTGAGAGCTATGAAGGAATTCAAAGTGAAATCTGAGAGAATAAAACAAAGTATTGTTGCTGAGCGAAAGAAGAAGAGAGAAAGAGTTGTAGAAAGGTTGCAGCAGCTCGTGAAGAGAAGGAAGAAGAAGAAGAGGGATCCTTGTCAGGATACCCTACAGTCTGATAGTGGTTTTGGATCAGATCCTTACCACTTTGCTCCGAGTGAGCTACAGCTTTTGTGCTTTCATTTCTAGCTTTCTATCGCTAGCATAATTTGATTTTTCTATTTTCTTAAACCTTTGTTAGAAGCTGTGAATCAGCAGTGGCATAAGTTGTATGGCCCAGCGCAAGCTGTTAGTCAGCGGATGGCAACCTGTAAGGCCCAGCGCAAGCTGTTAGTCAGCGGATGGCAAGCTGTGAGGCCCAGCGGATGTAGGCAAGCTGTGATGCCCAGCCGTTCAAGCTGTTAGTCAGCGGAAGACACACTCACATTGAGTGTGGGGTGGATGTAGGTCTGGAAGATCGAACCACCTAAAAATCATTCGTGTAGTGTGGATTATTTGTTCGTGTGTTTCACCACTAGATGAATAATTAGGTTCGCTCAACATTATTATCTAAGTGTTAGTGTTCCTCACCATAGTTAAATCTGAATTTAACTAAGCCCATCTATTTTAATTCCGCATAGCTGTAACTTAGAATTTTTGAATTGGCCAAAAATAGTTGAGGGGATTCATTCACCCCCCTTTGAATCCAGATCTACACCAACTTCATTGGTATCATAGCATTCCATAGATTCTACAATTGGTATCAGAGCGGGTGTCTGCAGAGAGGGTCCAACGTCCTGCAGATCTGTTCCTGCATTACTTTTGGTGCGATCTGGTTTCATCTATTTCTTGTTACGATTTCTGATCTGATCTGAACATGATATTCATGGCTGATCTTCCTTGATTTCTGGGATTGAGGTTTTACAGCTGGTTTGGTAGATTTAGAGATTATGTAATGCATGTTAATCCTGATTTGTGGTTTCTTATTGCACACAGTCCGTATGAAATTCCAGTGGATAAATCCCAATGGAAGGCTTCAGACAGACTGAAGTTTTCTAAAAATCAAAAGGCCCTGGAACGAACCAGAAGGGCGATAAATGCTAACCAATTCCCTTTTATTTCTGAGTGCTGCAGTGCTACTGAAATGATCAACATTATAACAGCCAGCAGATATGAAGATGAAGTGAAGTGCCTCATGGTCAGAGATGACATCAGTGATCAAATGGAAGATTCATCTTCACAGGTAAATTCTGAAACCGATAACTTCAGCTTTGAAGATCTTGTTGCATTTAATGAACATTTGATTAAAAAATATGACAAAGTAAAATCTGAAAAGAAAAGGCTAAGAAGAGAAATGATTGCTCAAGTTACATGTTTAAGAGCAGAGAATGAAAACTTAAAATCTGACATGAAAAAGAAAGAAGGTTCTTGTGAAAAATGTTTGTCTCTGAACAAATTAAATTCTAGCATTCAATCTGATTTGATTTGGGAAGAAAAATTAATTGAATCCTTAAGGGAAGAGAATGAAGATCTATTAAATAGTAAAAAGGAACTTGAAAGGAATGAAGAAGAAATGAGTAAAAAGCTAAACTCAGTGTCAAAAAATAAAGAAGCTGAAAAACTGAAATTGGAAATTGCAGATCTGAAAGAACAGAATAAAAAACTTATGGTGCTGAACACAGTCTTATTAGAGAGATGGCTAGCCATTGAAAAAGGAAAATCAGTCTTGAAAGAAAAAGAAGTAAACAATGAAATGAAGTTTAAACAAGAAATTGAATCTCGTAAATGTTTGAATGATGGTCTTCATCAACAAGTTGTTTCCTGTGAATGTGATATTGCTAGGTATGTTGTCTCCATTGATTCCTTGATATCAGAGATTCTTGATCTTAAAAATTCACTATCAAAATTTGTCAAAGGTAGGGACAACTTGAATAAATTGCTTGGAGCTAATATGAATTTTCAAAGAGAGGGACTGGGTTACAATCCAATAAATAAGAAGGTTGATGGAGGTAATCTGAAAACTGCCTTTGTTAAAATCTTAGAAGAAGAAAAACCCTCTGGTTCAACTATTTTTCATTTTACTGCTCAGAAATCAAAAAATTCTACTAAAAATCTGAAAAAGGTTGAAAAATAGAAAACCTCTAAACATATCATGAATAAACTCGTTATGAAATCTCATGCTCATAATAAATGGATCACATGTCATTACTGTGGAAGGAAAGGACATGTTATGGATGATTGCATTGTTTTGAGAAACGATGAGTTAGATGCATGCCAACATGTAAATACAGTTAGAAACAAACCTGTGAAAAGTCTTGCTAGAAATATTTCTGTTGCATGCTTCTACTGTGGAAAAAGAGGTCATTATATGCATGACTGCAACTTAATGAAACAGGAAAATCATGTTCAAAATAGTCATGTATATAAACATGCTAGAAAATCTGAAATTCAGAAGGTTAAATATTTTAACTGTGGAAAGCTTGGTCATGATAAATTTGATTGTTGGATGTTGAAAAACAATGCAAATAATTCTGTCCACATGAAAAATTTTGCATCTAGGAGAGCTCACAGTTCTGTTTTCATGCATAAATCTCCTATATGTAATCATTGTGGAAAATTAGGCCATACTATTACTCAATACTATTGGTTAAGTGACTAGAATAATCATGCTGGACTCAAGAATCCTTGGGCTCCAAGATTTTTCAACTAATTCTTTGGATGCAAGTGTGTCCCTGTAGAATAAAATATAATTGAAGTTGAATAAAATGGGGCGCACAAGGTTAGTGGCTTAATGGTTCTATTTTTATGTTGTGATTGTCTGAATAAATGGTTCTGTGGAATTCTTGTATGTGACTGGTTTGAATCTTTATGCTATATGATGATATCTTACTTGATTGACTCATGATAATTACTTGTTACATGCAAATTCCATATGAGGCATTTCATAGTATATTTTCATTCATGTTTAGTCATCTTTGATTTGATGCATTTGCATGCATGACCCTGGGGTATATAAAATGGTCCGCTGGGAGAAGGGCAGGTTATGCCTATCTGGAGACCCACATCATGCGTAGAGGAGAACCTCCGACAGGTACCAAGGGTCAATTTGCATTTAGAAACAAATTTGCATTCATGTAGATGCATTATTGTGTACATTGTGAGATTTTGTCTGCAAGTTGATATTCCTGCATCTATTGAGGGGGAGCTGAGCATAATCTGTCAGAATTTCAGAATTGTTTGAAAATTATCTGAAATTGGTGAGAATTTGCTATCTGAAATTGTCTGGATCTGTTGCTATTCTGAACCTGCTGATGAATGTGAGATGATATCTAGTTAAGTCTGATTGAGATATTGTTCTGTTATGAGAAAATGGAAGGTTCAATTTTTCTGCTACAAGGTTGATCTAATTTGCGGATTGGTTGATTTCATTTGATGTTTGGACTATAATTGCTTTTAGAAATAGAAAAGTTTTGTCATCTGTTGAAAAGGTGATTTTATCTGCTGCTGAACTATTGATCTGCTGAATTCATTAAATTTGGAAAGCTATGTCAGTTGTTGCAAGGTTGTTTCTGATTATTATCTGAATTGTGATGAGAAACAGAAAAATTCTATTATTTGTTGAAAGGTCATATTTGATTGCTGCCTAAACAAATGGTTTGCTGAACATACCAATTGAAAAGTGAAGTTACCTGTTGTTAGATAAGCTACTCTGCTAATCTGTCAGAACACAAGTTCAGATTGGTTGAAATTGGTAGGCTGAAGGACTTTATTTTTCTGAAGTTTATGAGACATAACTTGGAGTGGGTCTGAGTCTATGCAAATCTATCATCATTGCCTCTAAAACTCTTATGGCCATTTCTCCTTGATCATTTCTGTAACCAGCTTTGTTTGAATCTATTCACATAATCCTGTTTGTGACCAGTCTGTCTGAATCCCTTTAACCCATTTGTATTTGTCTCACATATATCTCTATCATGATGTTTGGTCTCAGGGGGAGTACTCAGTGAAATCTTTTAACTTTTACCGTTTAAAAGATACGGTTCAAAACTCCTAGATCTGAAGACAAACTCTTATCTTTACACACTAAGGGCTGATTGATTAGAAGGAAGTTAAATCTAACCTCGAGGTTCAAAGATTTTCCTTAATTGCAGTTACAATGTCTTTAAACCATATTGAAATTGGAAAGGCCCAATTCTTTACCTGAAATCTAAAAATCATAAGTAATAAAACATTGTTTGGTAGAAAGTGATTTTCTTATATTGATTCTAAATTGTTTTAAAGTAACTGATATAAACCAGAGAATATGTCATTAAAAAAATGGCAGAGCAATGGCACAACTTTATGAGAAATTGACCTTCTAAAATCAAGGGGTCACGTCATGAAGAAGTGTGTTATCTCTGTTCATATGGTCAAAACGGTATGGGCGGTTTCACCAAGTACCTGGGGGTATTGGCGTCTGGAAAATGTGTACTTTCATACAAAAAGGTGTAAATCATTCCTGCTGAGTTTGATCAGAGGCAGAATGGTTCATCATGTTGAGTAACTAGGGGTACCTGCGTCTGGTAAACGTGTACCCTTACGTCAAAAAGACTGATGTAACCTGACTGTTCAAATCAAAAAAAATGGTTGACTCTGGGTTAAATCAATAACTTTAGACTATTTAATTTTAATATAAGGGACATTTTCTCACCATTTATGTTAAATAAAAAAAATATTGAGTAAGATTGATGGTAAATGGATTGATTGAGTACAATAGTAAATTTGGTTTATTTTCATTATCTTTACATAAAAGGATTAATCAAAGAACTTAAATATGTCAAGATTTAAATCATGCAAGTCACGGTTCTTAAGTGTAAATGAAAAAGGGGTTGTTATAAGAGAAGGGTAGTTTGGTAATCTCATCTGAAAACATTGGTAAAGTTAATAAGGCTTCTACTTTACTCTTCCCGTTTTTCATTTAAAGCCCTGTCTTCGTCATAATCCTTTTCACAGTGTCTACGTTACTTTCAGAAAGAGTCAACTCGCCTCTACGTCACCTCCTCTCCAGCTTCTCTGGTCTCCTTTCTCCAAACTCTTCTGTTAGGATCATTGGTCCTGCTTCTACATTACCTACTATCCACTTTGCTTTTTGGACCATATTCTTCCTAGTTGTCCCCACTCTCTCGTCTCCAGCCGCCAAAGAGTCTACGGAAGCATGGCGATAGAGGAGCACAGCTTGGATTCATGGGGAACACAGAGGAAAAAGAAAGTTTCTTCAAGGAGAGAAAGGAAAATGAAGAGGAAGTCCATTGAGATGGGACCCGAGGCTACTGATGCTGAAAAAGAGATGGCTGTATATACTCGGAAGAAAAGAAAGTCAACACATGAGCACGAGAGAAATGCTGAATCGATCATGCAAACAGAGAGTTCAGAAAAGGAAATGAAAAAGATGTCTATATCATCATCTAGACTACCTCCGAGGAGGAAGATGCTTCAGCAGTTTGAAAAAGGTACACTCAAACCCATGAAGAAAAAGTCTGCAAATGAGTTAGAAAAAATCATCTTTCCGAGATTTATTGATTTTCATGATAAGAAGTTATTTGATGGATTTCCTAGTCTTGTGGAGTTAATTAAATTTCAGAAATGGAAGAAATTTTTGGGAAAGCATAGATATTAATATCCTGACTTGGTTTCTGAATTTTATCAAAATATGAGGTATAATCCTGAGAAATGCATGATTAAATCATAGGTTAAGGGAGTGAAGATTGTGCTGACCATGGAGGCTCTTCACAATATTTTTAGAATTCCAGAAGAAGGAGAGTGTGCAGAAGATTTTGATTATGATGAGTTTGAGGCATTTTCAGTCCTGACTGATAGGCCTAGTGATTTGACAGACAATAGGCAGATAAAATTAGTGAATTTTAATGCAAACAAATTTACACTTTTGAAGAGACTAGTTCATCATATTTTAACCACAATGGTTACCCCTCAGGATGGTGGCAGAGGCAAAGTGACTGAAACTCAAAGGTTTATTTTGTTCTGCATATTTAAGAACATCAAAGTCTATTTGCCTAGCATTATGATGAAGGTCATGGGCACATGTAAGGAATCCAGGAGGCATTTGCCTTATGCAGCCCATCTGACTGCCATTTTTAGAAAATTCAAGGTATCTTTGAAAGATGAAGAGGTCAAAAAGGTTTCCAATATGAATATTTACAATATGAACTTTGTTGATAAGTCCTTGAAGTTAAAAACTCAGGCTATACATGCTGCGAATATGGCTAAAACGGTTGAGAGGTCACCTGTGACACTACATGAAGAAGGAGAAGATTAAACTATACTAGAGGCTCCTAGTCAGGGGGAGCAACAGCAGTTGACAGCTAATCAATAATTGACAGATGATCAGGATATTCAAATTCTTTCTGAATAGCAGCAGCATCAGCAAGAAATGCATCCATTAGAAATAATTCAGCAGATTGAGCAAAGGGAAACAGAAAATGCAGAACAAGAGGAAGAAGTAGCTCAAGAAGAATTTCAGATGGAATTAGAGGAGGAGCAACAAATCAGTCTCCAAGAAGAGGAAAGCAATGTTCAGATTGAACAAAGTTTGAATGAGTTGGAGGAACACTTTTTGGCTGGTAATCAGATATTTCAGCATCTTGGCAAGCAGATTGACTAGTTCATAGAATAGATTCAAACTGATTTGGGGCAGCAGCAGCAACTAGAACAGGAGTAGATGCAAATTGAAGATCAACTAGAACAAGAAATAGAAGAGCAAGAGCCTGCATTGGAACAAGTTGCACATGCTGAATCATCTCAAACTGGCCCAGTTCATGGACCATTTCATGGAGCTATTGTTTGTATGGGAGCTCAACCTGCTTTATCACCTGAAGAGCAGCATACTTCACAGATGTGGACGCGGGATTTTTTTTTTAATCTCTCTGATTCAATTTTGTTGTTTTATCTGTTTATTAATTTGGTTTATTAGGCGTGCCAGTCACATGTGTGACGATTTCATTGTGCGCTCGACTTGACTTGATCAGTCGATTGTGAAGTCCGAGTCGAGACCAAAAGTCCGCCATACCATAAAGGCTATGACGTTAATTACGCCCTTCCTAAGAAGGACAACCCTTGATTAAACGCCAAAATAGGAGGCCTCAGAAGGCAGTCAAAATACTAATGTGCGAAATAAAGGCTTCATGCTTATGGAAGAGGACGGATGGAGGGCGGATTTATTTAGTTCAACAGACTAAATCGGGCGGCACAACCTTTAACTTTGAGCCATGCCGGGTAAGGATAGAAGACCGTCCACGCAGTGGCGGGACGAAATTCGGCTAATCATTAGGGTATTCCCTTTTGACACTTCCACTTGACCGGATGCTCCAAATAGGTTCGTTTCCCCCGAAGATGGAGCCGGATGGGAAGTGTATCGGAGGCACCCCCTTGACTCATCGGGGTTGATGACATTGGACTAGATTTCGGCAGCATCTCCCCTCAACTTGGAACGTGCCCAAGGGGAAATAGGTGATCATCCATGGAGTGCCGGGATGAAAATCGAAAGAGAAAGGCACTGGGCCCTGGCACGGTGTGATGTTGGGGAAGGTTCCCCGTTCATTTATTCCATGTGGTGTACCCTGCGACCTGTAGATATCCCTCGAATTAGTGTGGCACGGTGCTCAAGGATTGGGCAGAGGAGGAGAGGCTCTCGACATGGCTGTAACGAGCATAGGTAGGCTTCCCGGCGCGGGGGAGTGGGTTCTCGGCATGAGGTTCCTGGCATGGTCTAAAGAAAGAGGAGGAAGCTCTCGGCGTGAGGTTCCCGGCGCGGGGGAATGGGTTCTCGGCATGAGTCTCTCGGCATGGTTTTAAAGAAGGAGGAGGGAGCTCTCGGCGTGAGGTTCCCGGCGCGGGCCGCGCCGGGAGCTATTCATGGCGCCGGAAAGGTTTGTGGAGGTTTGTGGGGTTCTACGGTGCTCTGTTTTGGGGATTTTTCCTGGGATTCAGGTAACGGCTAGGGGGTTTTAGGATGCAAACGAAGAAGGGGCCGAGGGCTCTACCAGGTTACCAGATTAACCTCAAGAAGTCACATGGATAGAAGGGATTCGAGGGATTGAAGTCACCAGGCGTTCTAACCCTCTGGAACAGGCTTTATGCCATTCATATCACCGACCATCCAGGAGATCAAGAGATGACTGTCTCTGATCCCTGTAATGGCCCCAATGGCCTAGGAAGCTCGAGAGGACTATGGACTTCGCAACGTTTAAATCATCGATGTCGTCAAAGGAGAGAGAGAGGGACAAAGCCCAAAGATCCACGGTAAGGATCGGGGCTCTGTTACCTCCTTCCCATCCGAAACAATCATGCATATAGGCACAAGAAATCACTAGAATTCTAAGCATCCGAGCAATTAATATATGCGGGGGATAACATACATTCCGAGAGAGAGAGCACAGGGAGAAGAGGGCCAACCAAAACCATTTCATCGGAACAACTGTGGAGTTGCATTTCACTGTTTCATCGTTTACATCGTTCATAGAACAAAGGGGACGGAGGGAAGAAAAATAGACTAATACTCTATCTCCTCGACAACAGGGAGATCTCTTCACTTCGAAAGCGGAAAACGGAATCGAAGCTTATACATCAAAACGAAAGGGAAGCAGGAAGGGACGATGACAATAAAGGGAAGGGGAGGGCGGAGCATTGACTCCTCTCCCTCCCCTAGCACCCCACCTTCTCCTTCCTTCCGAGCTCGCAGCAGCTTTTCTTCTCTTCTCTCTTTTTATCTGGCTATCTGGAGATGCCTCTCTTCGCTCTTTTTTTTTTTGCTTTCTTTCTTTCTTGCCCTCTCTGTCTCTGTCTGTCTTTTTTTTTCTCTTCTATCTATATCTCCCTCTCTTATCGGGATGAACAAAGGGGGATTTTATAGGCACAGCAGCCCCCTTCTCGGCATGAGCCTTCCCGGCGCCCCGAAGACGACTTCCCGGCGCGCCCTCATGGGCTTTGGGCCTTGGGAGGATTTCCCGATTCTACCTTAGTGAGCCCATTTGGGCTTTAATATCTTGAACTCTCTCGTTATCAAGTCTGGACTATCAAAGACATATAACCTGTCTTTTCATTTGTGAGTCCTTCGAGCCTGCCAGAACAGGTGAAGGTTGATTAGTGAGTTGACGTAGTCTTATCAGAATATTTCTGGATATTTTCATCAGTCAGTAGACCGTAGTTCTTCATCAGTACTGTTATCTAGACGACGACAATACCGGACATCAGCTTGACCGGGAAGGGATTCAGCCGGGTGGCAACCTTAGTGACGACTATTCTGTAATTCTGGCTTTGCAGGAATCTCTGAGAGCTTCATGTATGGTTCAATCTTCTCTTTGGTCTCATCTTTATTCTCAGTTATATTTCAGGTGACAACAAATACCCCCCACTTGCAGGTGGCGGGAATGCAGGATAAGTGACACGGTGCCTGCAGGTGCATATATCATTCAGCGTCTGAACCCATTTATCAGCATGGCATTGCTAGTCATCTTTCATTTTGCATCTTGGAAGCATCATTACTTTGGCATTTCTTTTGATTTCTCTCAATTTCTTTGCCTTGAACGCCCTTGGCGCGAGCTTCTCGGCGCACAGCCTTTAGGCACAGCCTTCTCGGCGCGTTGGCTCTCGGCGCACGGCTTTTCGGCAGGGCTTATCGGCGCGCCTGGTCACAGGGGTTCCCGGCGCGCCTTTTGGCATATGGGGGGCTCTCGGCCTGCCCCTTTTTTTTGGCGGCCTTTTGAATTAGGGGGGTTCTCGACGCGCTAAAGGCCTCGCCGAGAACCTCTCTTCTGCTTCCGCTATTTGAGGCGCCAGGAGCCTCGTTTCTTTTCATTCTTCACTCCCTCTTCTCTCTCTTCACCCTCTCGGCGGTGGTGGCGAGCTCTTCCCCTCAGCCATCCAGCTTCCTTCCCGCTTCATTAGATTTCGCCCGGGTAGGATATTATTTTGGGGATTAAATCCCTTTTACTTCCGGCATCACTCCCTCTTGGTGGGTGACTCCCTATCTTCTTTAGGCAGACCCTGAATAAGGGGAGATGCTGCCGAAATTTTCACATGGCTTCACACTATAATCTTTATAAGACTGTTTCTTATTTTAGGACTTTCATTCATATCTTTTCTCTGACTGCAGACATTACAATGGCTTCCAGCTCTGCTGCTACATCTTCTGGAGCTGTTGGGGTGAGCTCGTCAGCGCAGCCAGATATATCACGGGTTGTAGTAAATTGGCTGAACGTGCATAGCCTGGACTTCGGGTATGACAAAGTTGCTGTCGTTGACGAATCGTCTGATTCTGAGACGGATACAGTATCAACATCGAGGGTATATTCCACTGCAATGAAGACATGCTTCAGACGGGGCAACGACTATCGGCCGGATCTTCCGAAGGACCGCCACTTAATGCCGTTCATCCGAACTTTCACAGTGGGTGGCATGCGAGACTATCGGGTAGCCCGTGCTGTCGAGGCTGCCATCCTTGCCGAACGAGATAGCCTGAAGGAGTCGGTGTACCGCCACAAGGCCATCTATCTTCCCGGGGAGAAGCGCGACTGGGACGCAGTCCTCAGTATATCAGAGCTGGAGCCGGAGAAGAAAATGTTGACCCAGGCCCCGGAATTTACACCTGCCCAGTGGGATAATGCTAGTGGTCGAGTTCATAGGGAGAAGCCTGGCTATGGTCTATTCCTGGCACCGATAAAATGGGGGTACCGCGAAGAGCCCTTTGTGTTGAATTGTTCGGTCGTCTAGTTCAAGTATCATCTGGCTGCCGGTTGGTTTGGAGATACCAAGATCACTGACGCCCACCTGTTCCGGGTGGGAGCGGTGGAGTTCACCGAATTTGTTTTAAAGGAATACGCCCCTCTGCTGATCAGAGCCGGGGTATATCAATGTGTCTTTGCTTCTAGATTCCGCTATCCCATATCCCGAGGGTTATGCTGTGGAATGTTTGAAGTATTCTGCCCTTTGTTCAACATATTTTATATAGCAGAGGGTGAAACATCTCTCGACCTCTGGAGTTTGTCACAGCTTTCTGGTCTGCCTATTGACGGCCAGCCGTATGAAGAGGTCTGCTTGGCGGATTTCGAGAAGGATAGCTCAGATGGCGAAGGCAAGTATTCACTTGGCTATTCCTACCGGTATTTAATGAAGGCCTATCGCTCCATCTGTCTGGCGCATAGTAGAGGCTCCTCCAAGGGTTACCATCCTCGAGAGAAAGGCAGCAAGCTGAGGGTCCGGATAGGGCAGTGGATTCAGTATTTCTTTGACGGTCCCTTAAAATATGCAGACTTCCCTTCCATGGGTCCGACTGCCAACAAGCAGATAAGGGCTCCTCGCTATAAGTCAGCGTTGCCATCTTCACTGTGCCGTTTAGGCAATGGTGGTCCAAATCCAGCAGGGGTGGACCCTATCACACATTGTGCAGCTTACTTCACATTCTGGTTGTGCACTTTCGCTCTCCCTCAAGGGGACGAGACAATCATTCGGCCTGAAGCCATATACCCGGCATGCCAGATGGCCTGGGGAATGAGGCTGTCACTTTGCCTAGTGGCCTTGTGTCTAATCTACAAATCTTTGGGGGATCTGTACAAGCATCGGACTCTCCGCTCTTTGAGGACCGTGGGCCCTTTTCATTTCTTCAATGCCTGGGTTTGCAGTCTATTTCCTGAATTGGCTCCTAGAACTCTGCAGGCAGATACAGTATTACCCAGAATGATTGAATTTGCCAGTGCTGAACCTGGCTCTTTCTCTGATCAGTTGTTCAAAATAAGGGGCCGACTGATAAGGGTACCAGTGGATGCCCCTGGCAGCATTCATTTCTGGAGCTTGGCAGCAAGTTCAGCTCCTTTGGTTCACTCTCAAAGAGAGTGTAAGATGGAAGAGGTAGAGACCTATGTTCACCCCGTTTCAGGGGCTAATGCTGTTCGATCTATTCTAGAGCCGGAGCTGGTTAGATGGGCCATGGCCATTCGACCCAGTGTTTTAGTCTTCAGGAAGGGTGGTCTGCTTCTTCTGGAACCATATTATCCATTCCGCTTCGGGCGGAACTTTGGCTATGACCAGCATATCCCTACATCAGTTGCCCAGTTTCCCCTGGATAGCCGGGCCAAGCACGGATCCGCCATTGTCGGTGATGGCCGGTTGTGGTGGGATTTCTATCATCGCCTTGATGGCGCCATTTTCAGAGTTCCCACTGTTTCCAACCGCGTCCCCCCGTGTCACATCAGAGTATATCAAATGGTGGAACATTCGGACCAGCATTTACAGGGATGGCAGGGGTGCATTTTGGGACGTGGCCGAGCGTTCTTTCCTGAAACAACAGCCCAGGCCGGTATTTGACATCCCCGAGGCCCACCTAAAAAGGATTTATTCACAACATCCGCGGGAGGCAGAGAATTATCTGGCCGAGCATCGGGCTTTGAAGGAGAAAGGCTCCGAGCCGCCCGCCCCTGTCTTTGCTGTCATCAACGAAGACACTTTTATGAAGAACTTGAAACATCTGTGCCATGTAGGAGGTGCTCGTTTGGAGGCGCAACAGTACCCTTTCCCTGTTGAAGAGCCGCTTCTGACAGTCGTCCCCTGGAAGGGTCCGACAGATAGATTTCATCCCTATAGGACGTTTGTGCGCAGAGAAGATAGGACTCAGACGTACTACAAGCACACGTCTTGGCTGTTTATTTTGCTGAATGTACATGGGTTATCTGCAGAGAGTCTGATAGCCGGCATATTGAATAAGCCATTGTTTATTTCTTTTCATTATGTCGACGGCTGGGGCATGGACCACCTCGAATTATTTCTATGTCTTGATTTTCATGGTCATAGCGATCTGGCATCTCTAGTGGAGAAGTGCCAGACATTTGGTGATGTCTGTTGGCTTGTCAAGGAGGCTGCTTTCAGCTCCAAGGAGGTAGCTTATCTGTACTGGCCGCTTTCTGTCTTTTATGATGGCCCAGCAGGTATGGTCTTTCCTTTCTGACTGTAGTGCTTTCTATTTATTATTCAAACTCCGCATCTACTGGTCTCATTGCTTCTTTGACGTCTTCAACAGATAGGCCAGATATAAAGTGACAGGGGCTTTATAGAAAAATCATTGCGCAAGCTGAGAAGCCTGCTTATTTCGAAGTCCCTGCAGTAGCACCGACGACCACTCCCCTTCCTCCGGGCAAGAAGAGAAAGACTTCTGTAGTGAAGACTGCAGTTGGGAAGGCCAGGAAGGCTAAGAAGGCCCATGCTCGGCAGTCGGCTTCAGCAGTGACGGACCCTGGGACCCCTCTTCCTGATATCCCCTCCTTTGATGAGTTTGAATCTCAAAGGGAGGGCGCCCAGAAATCAGTCAAGGGTAACATCAACAGCCTGCAGTTATATCTTTTATCGTCTTTTGCTGAATTTTACAGAAATCTTCGAATCTGACCCCCCCTTTTTGCACAGCCCAAGAGCCAGTTGTGACACCTTCCGTGGTGGAGACCAGATTGCCTTCCCCCATGCCGGCTAGTGAGGCGGAGGGTAAGTGTGCTTTTTCATCTTTTTTTGCACATTTCGATTATCTGTTTATTGTCTTTCTCACGAGCCTTTCCCTGCAGTGACGGCCGGTGAGGGGGCTACAATTACGGGAGCAGCTGGCGATGTAACTCAACCACAGGAGGGCCATAAGACCCAGACGAAACGGGGCCTTGTCCCTGTGAGGCGCATAGCTACCCGGTCTTCATCTAGGTAGACGTTAGGGACGCAAGTCCCGCCCGTGGATAGTGTGGAAATCTCTTCTAGCAGCTCCGCGACTGCTTCCGAGGCAGAGGGAGAAGGAGTAGATTTCAGCGAGAGCGAGACGGAGGGTATCTCCCAATCAGAGGCCCCATTCGTATGCACTACCATTGTCCCACTGTTCACCCCCTCCAAACTGCTGGTGCCATCTTCTAAGGAGGAACTACCGGAAGAATTTGCTGGCTTGGACACCGAGGCAGATATAACTCCTCCCTTTGCTGCTTCAGCAGCGGAGCTTTCCTCTTCCTTGCACTCCTTTGAGGATATCGACATCACATTAGAAGTGGGTCTCTCTCCTTTTCCTCATTATTGTTATTTTTTTTTTATCTGCTGCTTGATGTTGCATTGATCTATTCACAGGAATCCCCTGTTGCTAGCCCGGTAGCGACTGCAACCTTTGAAGTCATTCTATCTGACACCTTGGCTATTGTTCCTGCTTCGTCAGCCACTTGTGCAGGTGTTTCTGAGATAATTCGCCCTGTGCCGGTGAGGGTACAGTCTTCTACAGACTTAGCATTGCTAGACTTGAGGACCTCAGGAGAGAGTTCGGCCCTCATCCGGGTCTTGGATTTTAGAGCTGAGACGGACCCAGCTAGGGGTTCTGCCTTTATACCGGCCGCAGTGATGACCATTGCGCCAGAGTCAGCAATTCCCATAACAGTAATTATGGAAACTGAACTTTTGCCTCTACAGTCCGTAGCCCCTGCCGCCTTGTCATTGAAGGAATTGGCCGCTGAAGCGGGGATGGAAGAAGGGGAGGTAGCTGCCATAGAGACCAGAGTATTGTCCATAACTGACCCATAATCGATCTCCTTGCTCTCGGAATCTGAGGAGGAGGCGCCCCGAGAAGAGGATGCTGAAGATACGGGTATCATATTGGGGACCCAGGAAGCAGCCGCTCCAGCACTTATTAAGGTTGCCCCTACGAGCATTCAAATAGCAACTCCCGAGGAGATGGAGGTGGAAGGCCTCTTGGTTTCGTAAGGGGTTGCAGAGAGAGCTCAGTTGGCACCTTCCGCAGACCTCCCGTCTTCCTCTTCCCAGCCTGATATTACACCATGGGCGGACATTGACAGTGAGGTGACTTTCGAAGTAGCTCCAGTTCCTTCTCCTGGCTTCGCTTCATCTGAGAGTTTTGTCTGGCAAAATCTTGACATGCTGTGCCAACTGGTGGAGTCCCAGCCTGGACTGACTTATTTGCGGCTGAAGGAGATAGCTGAGCGTTTCACCGCCAGTCTACAGGCGATGGGCTGTCCCATGGAAATATGGGCCCAGCGGGTTCTATTGTTGTTAAAGTTTATACATCGCTGGGACTTCTTGGCACATATTATGTCTGACAGACTGGCAGCTTTGAAGTTGCAAAGGAAGGAGTGCAAATCTGAGCTGGAGAAGGTGGGCTCTGTTCTCCAGGAGCGCCAATGCCAACTGCAATCTCTGGCGCATCGGGAGCAGTTCGTGCGCAGCCGGATAACCATCCTGGAGGCTGAACTATTTGACCTCCGGGCTAAACTACCGCAGATAACAACTTCTCGGCCGCAGCTTGCGGAGGAAGTAGCCCTGTTGGAGGGGCAGGTGGCGTCCTTTCAGGACGAGTCTGCTCGGCTGCAGAGGAGGAGGCTCGACTTCATGAGCTGGGGGCTGCCCCGCATGTAGGGCTTCTGGCCTTCGAAGACATATTCCGGCGCCCGTGAATATCTGTTTCCCCCTTTTTGTAACACAATTCCCTCTCAGGGGCCCTTCTTGTATTCCCTTTTTTATTCAATGAAAAGGAATCTTTACACCAATCTCATATGTGGTTCGTCCTTTACTTATCGCACCATCAATATTTCATGGCGATTTGGCAACGGTTTCAACGGTCCCTATGCGAACAGCCCGTACCTAGCTGGAGAGCGTCCACCCTTTCAGGGAAAGGATGGGGAACTCGCTCCACCGCGCGGCGGTATCCGGAGGGTGCCTAAACCCAATTCTGGGGGTAGCTGAATAAAAGAGGTTTAGAACATCATCTGGAACAAACGGATGGTTCATCTCGGACAGGTTTCAAAGCTGGTCGGGGCAATGTATCAAACGACCAGTGACGGATTTTATCATCGATATTGGGTTTATATCGACGCAAAGAAGTTTTATAGGTTTCATTAGGACAGACATAAGGTCTAGACTGGGTAGACTTGATCACAGGTGGGACGTGAAAAGGGTATGTGGTTTTCATCAGGACAGACGTAAAGTCTGAACTGGACAAGTTTTCATCATTGATCGGGCATGGTACCGATCGACCAATGGTTGGCTTCATCATCGATATGGGATTTATATCGATGCAAAGGGATTTCATAAGTTTCATCAAGATAGACGTAAGGTCTAAACTGGATAGGGTTTCATCACTGATCGGTCAATGTGCCGATCGATCAATAGCTGGTTTCATCATCGATATCGGGTTTATATCGATGCAAAGGAATTTCATAAGTTTCATCAGGATAGACGTAAGGTCCAAACTAGATAGGGTTTCATCATTGATCGGGCAAGGTGCCGATCGATCAATAGCTGGGACGTAGGTAGAGGCGTAGGTCTTGTTAGGATAGACGTGAGGTCTATTCCAGCAGGTTTTATCGCTGGTGGGACTTTGCCAAGAAATACGTAGGTTTCATCAGATAGGCATAGGGTCTATCCTGGTAGGGTTTCATCATTGACCGGGCAAGGAGCCGATCGATCAAGGGAAGGTTCAGGAGTTTGATCAGGACAGACGTAAGGTCCGAACTGGCCAGGCTTTATCAGAATGGTGACGGGCTTTATTGTCAGTGGGAGATGTAAAAAGAGGGTATATAGATTTCATCAGGGTAGACGTAAGATCTATCCCGTAAAGGCTTTATCATCGGTGGGGCATAGAGCCAGATGACCGATGTAAGGCTTCATCAGTGAAGGGGAGGCGAAGGCAGCGTGCCGGTTGGCATGGAACTTCTGAATTATCACATTACTGACCCAAGTGCCCTTTCGGGTTTTCACCAGAGCCAGCCCCCTCTTGCTTTTGCCCACGCGTCCTTTCGGATTTCCACGTGGCGGGGTACCCAATTTTGCCTGCAGTGCCCTTTCGGGTTTTCACCACAGATGGGTTTTAGCCATTTTTGCCCTTGTCCAGAATGCCTGAACAAGTCTGGTGGGGTATCTCTATTTTTAACCCCATTTCTATATATGTACTTTTTGTCATTTTCTTTCTCTTCTCTTTTTTTCATTATCTTTTCTGGGACCAGAACTTTCATCCTATGGACCATGGCGCCATATGTTTATTGTGGACACACGATCATTGATGTGGGTGTCAACATCAATGCAAAGGGAAGTAGGGTTTCATGATCTATCCAGACGAAAGGTCCGAATTGATTTAGAGGATATAGATAGCAGCTCGGGCACGAGGCCATTCGCTGAAAATATGAGTCTCATCGTTAATGTGGGGTTTAACATTAATGCAAAGGAATAGAGTTTAATGATCTATCTAGATGGAGGGTCTGAATCGATTCAAAGAACAGTGCTGTGCTATGTCAGAGCGGACGGAAGGCCCACCCTGGATGGATTTTAGCGTCGATCAGGCAGCGTGCCAACCGATTGACAGCAGGTTTCATCAATTGTATTGGCTCATACCAATGCAAGGATTTCATATGCTTCATCAGGATTGAGGTAGAGTCTAAACTGGGTAGGGTTTTATCATTGATATTAGGCGAGGTGCCAATCGATCAATGGCGGGTTTCATCATCGGTATTGGATTTATACCAATGCAAGGAGTTCATGGATTTCATCAAGATAGACGGAAGGTCTAAACTGGATATGTTTCATCATAGATCGGGCAGTGTGCCAATCGATCAACAGCAGGTTTCATCGCGGTGAGACGTAGAATAGGTTTCATCGGGATAGACGTAAGGTCTAAACCAGCAGGTTTCATCGTGGTGGGTCTTAGACAGAAAGAAGTGGAAGTGTTTTATCAGAACAGACGGAAGGTCTATCCCGAGGTGGGCTTATTATCGATGGAAATTTTTTTTGAGCAATGCATGAAGGCTTCAACAGAATAGACGTAAGGTCCATTCCGGATGGGTTTAATCGTTGATCGGGCAAGGCGCCGGTCGATCGACGAGGAGTTTTATGGTGGGAGGTGAGGCTTTCTTTGGAATCACCACATTACCGACCCAAGCGCCCTTTCGGGTTTTCGCCGGAGCCAGCCCCCTCTTGCTTTTGCCCACGCGCCCTTTCGGGTTTTCACGTGGCGGGGTACCCGATTTTACCTGCAATGCCCTTTCGGGTTTTCACCACAGCTGGGTTTTGGGCCATTTTTGCACTTGTCCCTAATATAGGAGCAAGTCTGGCGGGGTATCTCTATTTTTAACCCCATTTTTTACTTTCTTTTTGTTCTTTCTTCTTCCTTCCTCTTTCCTCTCTTTTTTTTTTAGAGTGTGACAGGTCAGAATGCCACCAGCTCAAGATGAGGGTAGCTTGGTTAGGGCGGAGTGCCACTAGACCAAGAAATGGTAGCTTGGCTAGGGCGGAGTGCCGCTAGACCAAGAAAGGGTAGCTCGGCTAGGGTGGAGTGCCACTAGACCGGGGAAGGGTAGCTCGGCTAGGGCGGAGTGCCACTAGACGAAGAAAGGGTAGATTTTGCCCGATTACTTGGGGAATGTTGGTTGTGCTGTATGATACAGCTTCAGATGTCTTCCGTTGAGTGGTGAGAATTGGATTTCCCCTCGATGGTTAACAACCACGTAGGCCCCTCCTTCGTAGACCCTCTGTATCACATAAGGACCTTCCCAATTAGCATTCACCTTCCCTTTTGGGTTGGACGCCATGACTTCTTTTTTCTTGAATTCTCATCCTTTTACAAGTTTGTTGAATGCAGTGGCCATGCGGGCCTGATACATTTGGATACTCTTATGAGCTTGGAGGCGCTTCCCTTCCAATTCAGCCAGTTCTTCTAGTCTTCTTTCTGCATTGGTCTGTTCGCCAAGGGCCAGGCCATATTGGACTGCCACTCTGAGTGACGGGACTTCCATCTCTAGCGGAACCACTGCCTCTGAGCCGTATACCAGCGAGTATGGCGAGCACCCTGTAGGTGTCTTGAAGAGAGTGCGGTATGCCCACAGAGCTTCATACATTTTCTCTTCCCAGTCCTTCTTATTACAACTGACGACCTTGGCTAGCAAGGTGCAGAGAGTCTTGTTAAAAGCTTCTGCCAATCCGTTTGCCTGTGGATTGTAAGGAGTGGAGGTCCTCCATTCGATCTTATATTTCTCAGCAAGTCGATAGACCTTCTGATTTCTGAAATGACTTCCATTGTCGGATATTATTCGGCTGGGGATCCCGAACTGGAAGATGATGTTCTGTTTGATGAATCTGGCAACCAATTCACCAGTCACTTCTCTTAATGCTATAGCCTCTACCCATCGGGAGAAGTAATCTGTTATGGCCAGTATGTACTTATGTCCGGCCGAGGAAGTCGGCAGTGGCCCGACTACATCAGTTCCCCATTGTGCAAATGGCCAGCTGGGAACTGTAGGGTGCAGAGTTGTAGGAGGCCTTCTAGGCACAGTAGCATGCTCCTGGCATTTCTGGCATGATTTTGCAAATTTACAGTAGTCTTCAAACATGGTGGGCCAATAGTAGCCCAGCTTCTTGATTTCTATCTTCATCTTGGGACCAGCCTGGTGGGCACCTGCTGTCCCAGCATGTGTTTCTTTCATCGCTTGCCAGGCTTCCTCAGTGGACAGACAGCGGAGTAGAATCTTCTTGCGTTCATCTGCCATTATTCGGAACAAAATTCCATTCCTGAGTTCATAAGAATCTTTGATTCTTAGGAGTTTCATATTTTCTTCTCTTATCTGCGGCAGTTGTTGGTGTAGAAACCACTGCAGCAAGTGTTGTCTCCAATCAGACGCTTGTTCTGTGCTGATGGTGGCAACCTCGTCTTCTTCGGGGCACCCTTCTAGCATACTGGGGACTTGTCGCCGATTCATAACGACAATGTTCAGTGTCTTATTTGGTGGGACTGCTAGTGAGCTGGCAAGCTTCGCCAGTGCATCAGCCTGGGCATTGTGTCCACGGCCCACATGCTTGAGCTCAATATGGTAGAATTTCGCCATGAGACGCACAACTTTTTGGTGGTAGGGATTCAGTTCTGGCTTCCGCACTTCGAACTCCCCTTGGATCTATTTTATTATCAACATCAAATCCCCGAATACTTGAAGCATTTGGATACCCATGTTGAGGCTTATATATAGCCCGATTATCAGAGCTTCATACTCGGCCTCATTATTGGTGCATGGCTTGTTTATAGAACAGGAAGTATGCACGACCTCTCCCTCTGGTGATTTCAGCACAATACCGGCTCCAGCCCGTATTCTGGTCTTTCCATCGGAGTCTGTCTCTGTTCTGGATGCTCCATCAAAGAATAGTTGCCACATAACTGGCTGAGCCTGGCAGGCCTCGAGTGTCTCATCATCGGGTAACTCGGTCCCTAGCATATCATTTTCTGGCACAGGATGCTCTGCAAAGAAATCAGCCACGGCCTGTCCTTTTATCGCCCTCTGGGGTGTATAGGTAATATCGAATTCGATCAAGATCACTGCCCATTTGCCCAACCGGCCCTTCAGTACTGGCTGAGTCAATATGTATTTGAGCGGATCTGCTGCAGATATCAATCTGACTTCATGTGACAACATATAGTGTCGGAGCTTCTTGACAGCAAAGACCAATGCCAAGCAGGTCTTTTCTATGTAGCTGTAGCTTTCTTCAGTTCTAACCAGCCTCCTACTTAGGTAGTACAAGGCTTGTTCTTTGCCTTCTTCATTTATCTGTGCCAGCATTGCCCCCAGGGAACAGTATGTGGCTGCGATGTATAGTATTAAGGGCCTGCCCTTAATTGGTGCCCCCAGCACCGGAGGGGTCTTGAGATATTCTTTCAGCTTCTCAAAGGCTTCCTGACAGCCATCGTCCCAGAGGAACGGCACATCTTTCATCATGAGCTTGTGAAAGGGGTGGCATCTTCCCGACAGATTTGATATAAATCGTCGGATATAGGCCAGACGCCCTTGCAGAGATCTCAGCTCGGACAGATTCCTTGGTGGAGGGAGCTCCTGGATAGCCTTAATCTTGGATGGGTCGATTTCAATGCCCCTATGACGGACAATAAACCCGAGGAATTTTCCACTGGACACGCCGAAGGCGCATTTCATGGGATTCATCTTGAGTTCATATTTGTGCAGCCTCTGGAATACTACCCTCAGGTCTTGCAAATGGTCTTCTCTTCTTTTAGTTTTTACTACCAAATCATCAATGTAGCACTCTACTTTCTTGAAGAGCAAATCATCAAAGATCTTGGTCATAGCTCTTTGGTAGGTAGCGCCGACATTCTTGAGGCCAAACGGCATCCTTTTGTAGTGGAATATCCCCTTCGGGGTGCGTAACGCAGTATGCACTCTGTCTTCTTCAGCAATCCAGATCTGGTTATATCCGGACGACCCATCCATAAATGACAGGGCTTCATGACCAGTAGTCGCATCAATCATCACTTCAGTGATTTGTACTGGGAAATCATCTTTCGGGCAGGCCTTATTAAGGTCCCGGAAATCAACACATATTCTAATCTGCCCATTCTTCTTCTTTGCGGGCACTATGTTGGCTAACCATGTAGTATACTGATTTTCTTCAACAAAGCCTACATCAATCAGCTTGTCAACCTCTTTGTTAATCTGATTTATTAATTCAGGGCGCATTCTCCTGGAAGGCTGCTTTACAGGGCTAGCCTCTGGGTTTATTACCAATCGGTGCTGCGCCACATCAGAACTCAGTCCCGGCATTTCATTATATGTCCATGCAAAGCAGTCTCGAAATTCTTTCAAGAACTGTACATACTGTTCCCTGGTAGCTGGCTCCAATAGTGCACTGAGGAATGTCGGCCTTGGCTCATCTGCGGTCCCCAGATTTATTTTCACAAGCTCATCGACGGTGGCCTGACCTCCATCTTCGACCTCGGGCGGGGCTTCTTGCAAGTCAATGAAGCCTCCCGGGATATAATCTTCTTCAGTTTCATGATCTTCTGTTTCATCATACTAGTGATCAGCGGGTGTTGGCTCATCATATACGGCCAATATTGTTGTATTCTGTTCAGTCTACCCCGAGGACGTAACTGGATCTGTAGGAAACTCAAAGATGGAGTCTTCCGCCCTTAGAGGCTCTTCTGATGCAGACTCCCTTGAGAGATCATCATTCTGTAGAGCCCGGACTTCTTCCAAGATGCGCTCAAACTCCAGGCATTCCCTCAGCTCTTTGGCTACTTGGTCTTCATCCGGGATTCCCGTGTCAAACTTTGCTTCATCATGGAACAGATCCTCTTTGCAAGGTAGGTCTTCCCAGCACCAATCTTTCTTTGTTTCATCAGATGTCCCCATCTCCGGCTGACTGTCTGGGGCTTCATTGTTCATTATGGATTGATAAATGATTTCTTCATCTTCCGAGGGGTACTTGTCGTATCCCACCTCGGAAGGGTCTTCATGCGGGTAGGAGACAGAGATGACGTCCACTTCAGCTTCATAGTATTCTTGAAGGGTATAACCCAATCCTGGGTGCTGAGTGATCTTCCTCAGTTCTTTATCATCCCGGGGCGGATCCCATAACTCCTGGAACGCCTTCTTTTGGGCAACAGGTTGTAGTGATGGCATCTGCATTTTAGAGAACATCTGCGAAACCCGCTGGGTAGTATAGTCCAAGCCCGTGATTGGCACCATCCGGTTTGCAGATTCTTCAGGGACCATGCAGTCTTGATCATCGTCTTCGACTAGCTCCCCGGTGTAGAATATGGTAGGAGGCTCGCAGAAGCGAGGGATTTCCATAGTCTTCAGTGGTAGCACCGTTTGGTATTCTAGGCTGGCGATGGGCTTGACTAAACCCTGCGGAACCTCTACCTGTGTGTACTTTTCTTTCATTTCTTCATCGATATCATCCGGGTGAATGCTAGGAGGGGTGATCCGGGCAACGTCACCAGCATAAGAGATGTGAGATACCTCATGCTTTTTAATATAGCCCTTTGGTGGCGGGGGAGACCAGTTTCTTGCTTTCGTCGCCGGCTTTTTCTGACCGACCCTAGCCTCTTTCTCTTCACCCTTTTGCGACACCTCCGTGTAGTAGGATGCATCGAGCATATGGCACTCGAATACTTCGAAGGGATGCAGATCCGCAAACACCCTCTCTTCTTTTCCTTCATGGCAGTATTTAATGCACTGATGCAGCGTGGACGACACTATCTGATATTCATGCAGCCACGGTCTCCCCAGCAGGGCCTTATATGTGGTATTGGAGTCAATTACATAGAATCGTACCACGGTAGTGAGTTCCCCCAATGGGAGGTTAAAATCAGCCACCCCAAGGGGTGTCTCACATTTCTGGTTGAATCCTGCAATTTTCATGTCTCTGACCTTGGTAAGCTGAAGATCAAAGTAATATTTTTGGTAGATGCGGTATGGGAGAATGTTCACGGTAGCCCCGGGATCTATCAGTATCCTGTTCAGTGACTGACAGTTTAGGGATCCCCTCATATACAGCGGTCTGTTATGGCCGGAATTCGGAATCAGCATGTCATCCTCTGTGAATGTAACTGACGGCCCAGAATTCACTTCTGTCAAGAGTGCTTCATATTGAGCTGGCGACTACAAGGCATCAACAATTGCTTGGCGAGCCTCTTCACTCAGAGAGAGAATTTCCCAGATGGAGAATCTGGTAGGGAGCTTCTTTAGCATTTTCATGATCCGGCTGCCCACCCTGACATTAGACAGTCTCATTTCTTCCGCCCATTTGGGTCTTGGAGGTTCATGTGGTGCCCGTGGCCTCTGCTGAACAGTGCTGGCTCCAACCTCTGGACTGATTTCTTGGGGGGCTTCTTCTATAGCAACGGCCCCTGGTGCTGTCGGAGAGTTATCCTCCTCTTTCTCATTCTGCTTGTGGGCTACAGATGCCGACTACTGAGGTCTCTTGCCTTTATCTGGCCCAGCCTATATCGACTGCCCATTTTCTAGACTAGACAGAAATTCCAGAAATGTTGGAGTTTGACCTCCTTTCTTCGTTTCTTGGTACAAGCTGGCAGGGGGAGGAACCTGGACACCTCGTACCTCCGGTTCGGGAATCCGGTAGGGCTGTTCCCCTCTGAACATAATGTTATGATTAGCTGGTGGTGGGCGCCCCCACCTTCTTCCGGAGCGAGTTGCATGTGCTGAGGTTGAGGCCTCGGCATGGTTGGCTTCTAGCGGGGCATTTGATGTTTCATCCTCATCATTCTCCCCGGGCGAGGTAAAGAGTGCCGACAGGGTGTTACATTGTACTGTCACGACCCTCTTTCCCTTCTTGGACTTGGGCCGTCTCTTCTTTTTCTGGGAATTTGGATTTATTGGCCCCTGCCCCCAGAAGGGTTCAGTCTCAGCCTTTTCTTGTTCTGCCTCTGACTGCTCTTTAATTTTCAATTCTTCGAGCTGTTCCCAGAGTATACAGTCTTTCACCAACAGGTGCCCGGGCTTTTTCTGTTCATATTCATCGAGCCCATTAATATACTGCTGTAAACGCCTGGCTGCAGGACTTACTTCCTTATGTGCAGGTAGGGGGACTTGTCTTCTCCGGTTATGAGTGGGGATCCGGATGACTGGCCCTGTCTCAGCTGTGCGTCATACTGGCTTTACTGGAGGCAGTTCAGGTCTTGGTGTGACACCGCGGATAACTGCTCCATTGGTATTGGCTGCGGGAGTCTTCTTTCTGTTCTTTATGGGTTTCATCTGCCATCCTTCCTGATCCTTCAGTGGGGTGAGGAAGCAAGCTTCATAAGTATGCCTGGTACATTCTTCAACGGCCTCCTTAGGCAGCTGCTGGTAGATTGAAATCATATTGGCGGCCATTTTTAATGCCAGAGGCTCATGTGGACGAGGTGGCTCTACCTGGTAATCTCCCAGCTGTAGCTCGCCCTTTTTGACCATGCCTTCCATAATATCTTTGAAGACGTAGCAATCTTCAATTGCGTGCCCCGGCGCACGGTGATATGGACAGAACAGTGGATTACCTTTCTTTGCCGCGTCATCGGGTCTCTTTGGTTCAGGCAATGTTACCTTGTTGAACTTGTATGCCCAGTTGAATAGTGCGGCTGTCTTATCTTTCGGGAAAGAGTACGGCTTTCTCATTTTGTTTCTCAGAGAGACCTTATCTTTTCTTTCTGCTGTGTCTGCTGGCGGGGGAGCTTCATCTACCCCCTTCTTCCCTTTCTGTTGCTCGAAGGTTCTGAAATCGATGGCGTTAGCCTCAGAGTGCGACGGTCGTCGATCGTTAAATTTCCCTTTCGGCACAGTTGGAGCATAGGCCGTCGGACGCTTAGACAGGAACGTCTCGACCTCTGCCACTATATTGTTCAATCGGTCAAATGTTCTGACATCTGCACCAATCATCTTTTCCAGTACCTCTCTCCTGAGGCTCTGCTTACATATTTGCACTGCATCTTCTTGATGAGGAGGTCTTCTGCATCTCATAGCTAAGTTCCTCCACCTTTTGATGTAGTCCAGTGCTGTTTCATCTTGCTTTTGCCTGGTCGCATATAGTTCTGCTATTGTAATTTCTCTTTCCGTGACGTGAAATCTGTCGCGGAACTTTCTTTGCATATCAGGCCAATCGGTCACCGACCCAGCCGGCAGGCTTGAATACCATTCAAAGGCTATCCCGGTGAGGGATGAGCCGAAGAACTTAAGCAGATAAGCTTCATCAGCCGCCAAGTCACCCATGATTGTGGTGTAGTAAGCTATGTGCTCCCTGGGAGAGCCCTGGCCATTAAATTTTTCAAACTTCGGCGGCTTACTGATGCCTAGAGGTAGTCTCTTAGCAGCATACTGGGGAGGATATGGTACCTTGTACACATCGTAGGTACTAGCATCATCACCAGTCTTTTCAGACATCTTCATCTCCACAATCTTTTCAATCATCAGCTTCTGGGCTATGGCTGGATCTATGTTTTCCGAGAAGAAGTGAGCTTGTTGCTGACTGTAAGGAGTTGTCATCACAGTTGCGCGCAAGGTAGGCGCGGCAGGCTGCGTCTGAGATACAGAGTGCTGAGCTACCGTCTGCTGCAGAACGGGTTGGCTCGACGCTTTGCCCTTATCAGCCAGGAGAGGATTAGCTGGAATAGCCATTTCTGTTGAGCTGGCAGTCTGCCCCACAGGCTCGGCTTGCTTGGAGACCGGTGTAACTTCATGCCTCTCATTTAGCTGTCTTCTGAGAGCATTGATCTCTTGTTGATATCTTCTAAACATCATCTGGATCATGGGATCCAGGGTTGACGGGATCTGTAGATCTTCTGAAGTCCCTTCAGCATCATCAACGAAGGGATTGTCTTCCTCTTCCGTTGTCACCACATTAACTGTCATAGTTGTGATCTTGCAGGCTTCATCATTAGTCTTCATCTTATCTTTTGCCGCCTGGCCTCTTCTTGTGACGGGGCCTGGTCTAGTTGCTAGTCTGAGCAGTTCATCTGGCTGTGTCGGTAACATATCCTGCCCTTTGACAAACCCGGCCATATTGTAGGCAAAGATCTGCATCTTTTCCCTCTGCCTGTAGACTTTCCTTCTCATCTGATCGGGGTATTTGAGCCGGTCAAAGACCGATATTCTTTCTCTAGCTTCTTCCCTGTGCAGGTCTTCTTTCCCATACCCGGCTCTGTGGCCTTCCTCATAATCATTGGAATCGGAGGAGGAGACTCCGAGCATCACTTCTTGAGGGGTTTCTTCTTCTTCTTCATCCATGGTGCCCAAAGCACGGGATAATCTTTGCTGCCCGAGGGCGGAGTTCCCCAGGTAGTGAAAGTAGTCTTGAGCCACTTGTTTCATCTCCTCTTGATTGTGCCTTCGTGGCTCTGGTTGGAGCATCAATCTTTCCCGGCACTTCTGCTGATAAGCTAGTCTCTCCACCTGACCAGTCAAGTGCTCGGCTCTGCAGTATTTGAATATATCGGCCTATCTGGCACAGGCTCTTGGTCTTCTTAGAGTGGCAGCAGCGACCGGTTCGCTTATTCTCATTTCCTCTTCCTCCCTGAACCTTCTACTCCCATCTTGGCAGCAGTTGGCAGCATAATTCTTTCTTTCCCATCTTTTCCCCCCAGCCATGGGGTGGGTGACCGTGAGGTCTTCCTTCTGCTGATATCTTCTGCCCCTCATCCTGGGGCGAATAGTAGTCAGATTTCTTCCTTCGTTCTCTTTCTCATCTCTCCTACCCCGAGCCCTGGGGTGAACAGCAACAGCATTTCTTATGTCCCTTCCTTCTTCTCTTCTGCTTCCTGCCCTGAAGCGGGCAACAGTGGTATCAGCAATGTTCTCTTCTCTCGAGCTGGGACCCAGCTCTGGATTTTCTTCGGCCGCCAGATCTGCCTGAACTTGGGCGGCTTTGGTGCCCGTGGCTTTCTATCCTCCTCTTTCATGTCAACCCTCCTGGCAGCTAGTACCGGGAACCTGTTGGTAGTAGGCACCATTGGGACGATCATGTCCGGCTTGACCGCCCTTGGGCAACCACTGAGGTTTACCCGGACATCTCCAATCAGCATTGTCTTTCCTGAGTTGGATATCCGACGAACCGCAGCAGTGGGTCAGGCTCTCCTGTCGGATCTCCTCCTTCTTCCAGCAGCAGAGGATGTGCCCCTTTTCACCTCGTAATGGACGAAGCTGGCCACGACCTCAGGAGTATCTTGCATCACCTGGCTAATTTTGGGGCTGGTAGCTTGCAGCAATGTCTCGACAACAGTCTTTTGCTCCTGGTTGTCAATCTTGAGCAAGTCAGTGAAGATGAGGCCCAGGCAGTTGGGCATCCCGACAGCAGGCGGCATCGATCCGAACGAAAGAGGTACTGCCAGGTAGCCTTCTCAAACATGCACATCGACCGCTTGTTGATCAAAGCGTACAGACATGATTCCAGCCGTCATCGTAGCTTCCTGAAAATAGAGAAAGCACGGAATCAGAAATTTGAGGGGGGGCCCACTGGGCCTCCTATTTTGGCGTAGAGATGAAGGGAGACTAGGTCCCACCGGGCGTGCCAGACTTGTGGACGCGGGATTTTTTTTTTAATCTCTCTGATTCAATTTTGTTGTTTTATCTATTTATTAATTTTATTTATTAGGTGTGCCAGTCACATGTGTGACGATTTCATTGTGCGCTCGACTTGACTTGATCAGTCGATTGTGAAGTCCGAGTCGGGACCAAAAGTCCGCCATACCATAAAGGCTATGACGTTAATTACGCCCTTCCTAAGAAGGACAACCCTTGATTAAACGCCAAAATAGGAGGCCTCAGAAGGCAGTCAAAATACTAATGTGCGAAATAAAGGCTTCATGCTTATGGAAGAGGACGGATGGAGGGCGGATTTATTTAGTTCAACGGACTAAATCGGGCGGCACAACCTTTAACTTTGAGCCATACCGGGTAAGGATAGAAGACCGTCCACGTAGTGGCGGGACGGAATTTGGCTAATCATTAGGGTATTCCCTTTTGACACTTCCACTTGACCGGATGCTCCAAATAGGTTCGTTTCCCCCGAAGATGGAGCCGGATGGGAAGTGTATCGGAGACACCCCCTTGACTCATTGGGGTTGATGACATTGGACTAGATTTCGGCAGCATCTCCCCTCAACTTGGAACGTGCCCAAGGGGAAATAGGTGATCATCCACGGAGTGCCGGGATGAAAACCGAAAGAGAAAGGCACTGGGCCCTGGCACGGTGTGATGTTGGGGACGGTTCCCCGTTCATTTATTCCATGTGGTGTACCCTGTGACCTGCAGATATCCCTCGAATTAGTGTGGCAGGGTGCTCAAGGATTGGGCAGAGGAGGAGAGGCTCTCGGCATGGCTGTAACGAGCATAGGCAGGCTTCCCGGCGCGGGGGAGTGGGTTCTCGGCATGAGGTTCCCGGCATGGTCTAAAGAAAGAGGAGGAAGCTCTCGGCGTGAGCTTCCCGGCGCGGGGGAATGGGTTCTCGGCATGAGTCTCTCGGCATGGTTTTAAAGAAGCAGGAGGGAGCTCTCGGCGTGAGGTTCCCGGCGCGGGCCACGCCGGGAGCTATTCATGGTGCCGGAAAGGTTTGTGGAGGTTTGTGGGGTTCTACGGTGCTCTGTTTTGGGGATTTTTCCTGGGATTCAGGTAACGGCTAGGGGGTTTTAGGATGCAAACGAAGAAGGGGCCGAGGGCTCTACCAGGTTACCAGATTAACCTCAAGAAGTCACATGGATAGAAGGGATTCGAGGGATTGAAGTCACCAGGCGTTCTAACCCTCTGGAACAGGCTTTATGCCATTCATATCGCCGACCATCCAGGAGATCAAGAGATGACTGTCTCTGATCCCTGTAATGGCCCCAATGACCTAGGAAGCCCGAGAGGACTATGGACTTCGCAACGTTTAAATCATCGATGTGGTCAAAGGAGAGAGAGAGGGACAAAGCCCAAAGATCCACGGTAAGGATCGGGGCTCTGTTACCTCCTTTCCATCTGAAACAATCATGCATATAGGCACAAGAAATCACTAGAATTCTAAGCATCCGAGCAATTAATATATGCGGGGGATAACATACATTTCGAGAGAGAGAGCACAGGGAGAAGAGGGCCAACCAAAACCATTTCATCGGAACAACCGTGGAGTTGCATTTCACTGTTTCATCGTTTACATCGTTCATACAACAAAGGGGACGGAGGGAATAAAAATAGACTAATACTCTATCTCCTCGACAACAGGGAGATCTCTTCACTTCGAAAGCGGAAAACGGAATCGAAGCTTATACATCAAAAGGAAAGGGAAGCAGGAAGGGACGACGATAATAAAGGGAAGGGGAGGGCGGAGCATTGACTCCTCTCCCTCCCCTAGCACCCGACCTTCTCCTTCCTTCCGAGCTCGCAGCAGTTTTTCTTCTCTTCTCTCTTTTTATCTGGCTATCTGGAGATGCCTCTCTTCGCTCTTTTTTTTTTGCTTTCTTTCTTTCTTGCCCTCTCTGTCTCTGTCTGTCTTTTTTTTTCTCTTCTATCTATATCTCCCTCTCTTATCGGGATGAACAAAGGGGGATTTTATAGGCACAGCAGCCCCCTTCTCGGCATGAGCCTTCCCGGCGCGTCGAAGACGACTTCCCGGCGCGCCCTCATGGGCTTTGGGCCTTGGGAGGATTTCCCGGTTCTACCTTAGTGAGCCCATTTGGGCTTTAATATCTTGAACTCTCTTGTTATCAAGTCTGGACTATCAAAGGCATATAACCTGTCTTTTCATTTGTGAGTCCTTCGAGCCTGTCAGAACAGGTGAAGGTTGATTAGTGAGTTGACGTAGTCTTATCAGAATATTTCTGGATATTTTCATCAGTCAGTAGACCGCAGTTCTTCATCAGTATTGTTATCTAGATGACGACAATACCAGACATCAGCTTGACCGGGAAGGGCTTCAGCCGGGTGGCAACCTTAGTGACGACTATTCTATAATTCTGGCTTTGCAGGAATCTCTGAGAGCTTCATGTATGGTTCAATCTTCTCTTTGGTCTCATCTTTATTCTCAGTTATATTTCAAGTGACAACAACAGACAGCTGCAGCCTCAAGTTTAGCTCCACACGTGTCTGACCCAACTTTAGTCAATCTGATGATGACTCAATTTAGATTGGTAAATGTTTCTCTTGAATAATTAAAAAGTGTCGTAGAAAGGTAAGATGCAAGATTACTTCATTTAGAGCAAACTGTCAATAGCAGCTGGTACAAGTACTTAAGTGATAGAAATAGATTTAATGAACAGTTGAAAAGGTTTCTGAATTCAATTTCATGTGTATGTCAACATGCTAGTTCTACATTGTCTAATTTGAGAATGAATGTAGCTGAGTCATACTTGAGGATAAGCCAGAACATTGCTCATTCTTTTGAGATTAAGAGAGACCAACAGAGAATCAGAAATCAGCTGAGCATCATGTTACATGAGCAGCAAGTTCTGTCAGCTAAAGTTGTCAGTGTCTCAAATGATGTTCAATCTTGTATCACTCACTTGGGCAACCTGTATGGTAAACTTGACTCTGTTCAAGAAAAAGTGCAGAATTTGACAGCAAATCTCCAGCATTTTGGTTCCACCAGTACTTTCACTTCTGTGGTAGACATTGTTCAAAGATAATCAGTTCAGCTGGACAGTTCCACTGACATGATACATGATTGGATTGAAGATGTATCCGCTTCTATTAAATAGCTGCATAATCAGGTTCTTGCCACTCATAACAAGCTATCTCTAAAGTTTGCTGCCCTTGGCACCAAAGTTAACAAGTTATTTCCTAAAGGTTATGCAACCGATTTACCACTAAGAGGGCAATCTAGTTCTAGCACAGCTATCTCAGTTGCTAGAAGAAGAGGTCGTGGCCGAAGTCCTGCTATCTCCATCCATACACCTGCAGATATTTAAAGGGAGAAACATGTAGACAAAGGGAAATGTCATGGCCATACCCCCTCACCTTGTTTCTTTTTGATAATGACAAAGGGGGAGACATGTTTGAGTCATGTTTTGTTGAAGAGGTGGGGAGATATGTTTTGAAGATAGTTGGTATATTGATAATGACAAAGAGCACAGATATTATCTTCACAAAGAGCACAGATAATATCTTCACATATGTACATAGTATTAGCTGCATGTGCATGAGCATTTTTGGAATGTTGAAACTAAACTCAATGAATGAAATGAAATGTTTCTGTTATGAATTTGTTGTCCACAATGCTCATAGTCTTGTGGTGAATGATTGATTTTGTTAAAAGCATACATAACTCATAGTATTGTCATAATCAAAAAGGGGGAGAATGTTGCAACTCTAGTTTTGACAATAACAATACTATGAATCATGTCTGTGGTGTCAAGCATGATCATGATTCGTAATTCATATGTGTTTGAATGTGCTAACTATTCGTGTGATTGGTTGATGTTATCATAAAGTCAACGCATGCATTAGGTCATACACTTGGTCAAATAATCAATTCTCACGCATGTGTTAAGTCTGCATTAGTCTGCATTCATGTGCATTAATATTGAGTTAGTCTGCCTTAACATGCATTGAAGGTCTACGTTAGTCTGCCTTAGCGTGCACGTAAGGTCAGTGCATATGTATGCATATTGAAGACCAAAGTCGGTGCATGTTCCTGTAGCCTGTTCATGAAGGTCTGTGCAGGTTCTGCATTGAGCATATAGAGTCTGTTCAGGTTCTGCACTGTGCTTGCATATAGTCGGTGCATGTCTTGCATCGCACACAACCAAGGCCTATGCATGTCTTCGTACATGCTAAATAAGGTCTGTGCACATCCATCGCTAGGCAGAACAAAGTCGGTGCACATCTCAGTGGTCTGCATATAGAGTCAACGCTAGCAGGAGTTACATGCAAGCTAAGGTCTGTGTTACCTTGAAGTGTCATGCATCCAAGTCTGTGTTAGCACATTATGTCTTGCTTAATAGGGTCGGTGTTGGTATGCATGATCCTGCACCTAAGTCTATGCTAGCTGGTTTTCACTCATACACAAGGTCTATGTTAGTTGGTGTGGGGTGTTAACTAGAGTCTGTGCTAGCATGCATAGAGTCCATGTTAGGATGCATAGAGTCTATAGAGTCTGTGCTAGTTTAATGTGTTTCATGAATAAAGTCTATGCTATTTGCTCTGACTTATGTATGAAGTCAACATCAGTCTATATATCATTCTTGTTAAGCCTATGGCAGACTTTCGTTTATATTGACTTCATGACTTGATTTTAAAAGCATGCTCTGCATACTTTGTTCACTTAATTTAAACACTCATTGACGGCATAATAACAGATTATCTCTCTCACACTTTACATTTTATTTTTATATAAAGTCAATGGATATTGATTTTTGCTATGAAGACAAAGTGTTTGACAAAATGCTTCTTAATCTACTTACAGGAACTTAGACCTCACGTGATGTAGAGAACAGAGGTTCGTGACTTAAGACTGCCATAGTTTGAACATAAAGTCACGTGAATCAAGATTATAACGCATGATCCAAGAGCATTTCATTAACATGAGTCTTCACCACGTGGAAAGTAAAGAAGCTAAGATCGTGACAAGTGGACAGTTTTCTTGGGCGGGAAATGTGGGTTCCTCGTGCCCAATCTTTCTCTGGCTATAAATGGAGGCCAGATTCCTCAGAAAAGAAAAGAGATAGATGAGAGATTAAGATGAAAATAAAAATGAAGTAGAGCGTGAAGTGAGAGATAAATAGATAGACTAGAAGAGAAAAGAAGAATCTGAGAGTGATCATCATGAAGAAGAGAGCGAGCGAGATCAGAAAATTCAGAGTATAGCAGTGAGAGCTGTGAAGGAATTCAAAGTGAAATCTGATAGAAGAAAACAAAGTATTGTTGCTGAGAGAAAGAAGAAGAAAGAAAGAGTTACAGAAAGGTTGCAGCAGCTCATGAAGAGAAGGAAGAAGAAGAAGAGGGATCTTGGTCAGGATACCATACAATATGATAGTGGTTTTGGATCAGATCCTTACCACTTTGCTCCGAGTGAGCTACAGATTTTGTGCTTTCATTTCTAGCTTTCTGTCGCTAGCATAATTTGGTTTTTCTATTTTATTAAACCTTTGTTAGAAGCTGTGAATCAGCAGTGGCATAAGCTGTAAGGCCCAGCGCAAGCTGTTAGTCAGCGGATGGCAAGTTGTGAGGCCCAGCGGATGTAGGTAAGCTGTGATTCTCAGCTGTTCAAGCTATTAGTCAGTAGAAGCCACACTCAGATTGAGTGTGGGGTGGATGTAGGTCTGGAAGATCGAACCACCTAAAAATCATTCGTGTAGTGTGGATTGTTTGTTCTTATGTTTCACCGCTAGATGAATAATTAGGTTCGCTCAACATTATTATCTAAGTGTCAGTGTTCCTCACCATAGTTAAATCTGAATTTAACTAAGTCCATCTGTTTTAATTCTGCATAGCTGTAACTTAGAATTTTTGAATTTGCCAAAAATAGTTGAGGGGATTCATTCACCCCCCTCTGAATCTAGATCTACACCAACTTCATTGGTATCATAGCATACCATAGATTCTACAACTCTCACCACCTAAGTCTTATTGGTTATTTTGAAGTAAGTTAATTTTTACCGTAGTTTCTATGAAAATAAAAAAATAACAAACACTCACTTGTGGGAGCTGTGCCGTAGTCGAGGGTGCCCCATGAGACAAAATCCCCGCCTGAGAGAGGAGACCGGTGAGGACCTGCGTAATGCGTGCCTCGGTGCTCGACATCTCCATCTCAATGCCAAACATCATCTGCCACTAGAAATTAGAAATCTCTGCTTGGACAATCTCTCTGATGTCGCTCAGAGAAGTACTGGGGTGGGGTAAGGGCGTATTGAAGACACTGCTACTGGTCGGGGCAACGCTTAAACTCACACAAGATGATATCACCATGTTATTGTCCAGGCTTTGCCTAAAACTATATAGTCGGCTCTTTTTCAGTGCGCCAGCTGTCACCACTCATGCCACTAGATCTAACTCTAGCTACTCGCGCCCCCCTCCCTGTACTTCTCCGTCATGTCCGCTATATGACTGCTGCAAATTAAATCAAAATGCTTGTAAATTTATTGAATCATTCACATTTTAAATGGAAAAAAAACTTGTATATGTATGTAAACTTATCGCTACCGAGTGGGCTCTCTTGCTGATGAACTGATCCGTCCCCTTCTTCTTATGTATTCTATCGAACACCTCCTAGAACGATGGAGCACATTTGTGCCCCACCATCTGTTTTACAAATCATAGAAAATAAATGAGAACATATATGAATAAAATATAAGAAACTAAATTGAAAAATTACTTACCAATTTCTATTTCTGGATCAAGAAAGAGAAAGTGATGAGGACATCTCACGACACTCGCTATGGCTCGAGTCGCCTGCACACCCTTGATTTGGGTCGACTCATTCTCATCTTATGTATCCTCCTTTTATTGAGTCTTATCATATGTAATTTTCCTTTTATTGGGTCATGTCGCATGTATTTCCTTTTATTATGTCATGTTGTACTAGTCCATTTCCCCTATTTGGTCTAATTGGGCCCTAATACCTTAGTTTGGGCCTATTGGACTGAGTCTAGGACATGTTTGGTCTTTTGCCTTAAATGGCAGGGTTATTTTTGTCTTGTAAAGATGGGTTGCCTATAAATAGCCCCCATCTCCCTCCATGTACTAACTTTTGATGAATATTGAAGAAAACTCTTTCAAATCTCTCATTATTCCATTCCTCTCTCTCTCTCTAGCTCTCCTTCTCTCTCCCACAAGGCAAGGGCGAACCTCCCCTCTCTCCTCCCCCCTCTCTCATTCAATTCCAACCCCCACCTACCTCCATTAATACCCCACAACTTCCCACAACCCTCCTTTACTCTCCACCTAGTCCCAAGAACCCTCCACCAATCCAAACTCTACTTCCCAACTACCACCCACCTCCCTTCACTTCCCAAGGCACCTATCCACCTTCCCAAGGCTAAATTAACCCCTCCCAAAGCCCAAATTCAAATTACCCTCCCCTCTCCCATCCCTCCCTCACCCTAGGTCGAAATCCACTCCCTCCCCATAGCCAAGTTCGCCCCCCACCTTCCCTCACACTCATCTTCTCTCTTGTGCACATCCACTCCCCCATCTCCACCTCTAGCAGTTCCAGCCCCCTTTCTCCCTCCATCCCTGCCATTCCTAATCTCCTGAAGCCCTAGCCACGTCCTCCCCCCCTCCCTAAACCTTCAGCCATCATCCTCAAGCTTTGTTAACCCCCTCCCACTCCCTTCATTCTTGCTAGTTTGCCATTTCAGAAAGCAGGTCGCAGGCTCCAGAGTTGGGTCCTGAAGATCGCAACAGGACCGGCTGTTCCCTGGTCCTCCTGGTGTCAAGGCCTACATCTATGGAAAGGGCGTCCAGAGAGCTTTCAAGGCGAGGTGGTTTCGTCAACATCCGAGGTCGGAGCTGTCCGCAGGAGCCGATCTCCCTCAACTCCGCAGAAGCTCTCAGGCAGGGAACCAGAGCTGCAGTCACAGTCCGACCACGACTTCCTCCCTGAAGATCTGAGCGCCATTTTTGGGAGGGTAGAAACTACTACCAGTTAGCTGTCTCCTCCAAGAAGAAGGACCTCATTCGGCCACCGGAGCTGCAAGTTAACATTTTCTTCGTCAGGGTGGGTAGTCTGCCCACTGTGGGACCAGGTTCGACCTGTACCTACTCTTCCGGTTACCCCGCTCTCCTCCGACCTTGGATCGAGGCCCCGTCAACGGCTGCTCGAAGCTACTCCGACCACGATCGCGTCACCGCCAATCTCGTCCCAATCGGAGTTCAGGAGCGGCCACAGCGACATCTGCAACCTGCTGCATCAGTTCGGTACCTGCCAGGAGCCAGACATTGCTGTCCTGTTCCCATCGCCGGCACTGCCAGCCTCGGGTGTCAAAGCTGCCCCAAAAATTCAAGCTTCATCCCCTGTCAGCTGAGAAACTTTTGGCAGTGGTTTCGTCAAGTTTGGAGCCCCGTGGATCCCGTGGCAGCATCAACAGCGACATCCTGTCCAGCAAACCTGCAGATTGGCAGAACCGGCGGACTCGGAAGATCGGCTTTTCCTTTGCATAAATCCCCACCCCGCTTGGCCGGCTGAAGGCCCCTCCCTACGTGGAGGTATTTTTGGGTGTAATAAGATTAATCCCCACCCCAAGTTCATCCCTCCTGCGTGAGGTGTAGTGTTGTACTCTTTAAGTTTCAGGTCAAGCGACAATCGCCGCAGCGTTCGGGTAATTACCCACGCTTCCCGGCGCGCCCTCGTCTCCGAACGGGATCGGTGTCTTCACACCGATCAGGTGAGCTTCTGATCACACCCTTGTAGCTTCATTTCTGCAAATGTAGTATTGCCTTGAATGCCCGTCGGACGGTAAGAGAGCGCTCGGACTTAATTTTAAGCGATTTCGTGCCCACCGCGGCCCGTGAGTGAGTGCCACCCAACACCCCGCCTTGCGGGCTAGCCACCCACTAAGCTGGGTCTCCCAGGCCCATTGGGGGTCAGCCTTAGCATTGTAAGTCCATTAGGACAATTGGGTCCCGCCTCGGACCCTCACCATCATCTCTCGGACCCATCGGGTGAACGTGTGAGCCGAGTGAGTAAAAATCGTCATTGTGAGAATCATTGAGCGCTTGTATGCTTGCGGGTCTAAGTCCTAGGGTCATCCCATCATATTTAGTGGTCTTTGGGCTGTGCCACATCAAGTGGTATCAGAGCCGGTCATAGGCTTGTCCTTACAAGTCTAGTCTTGGGTCACACTAGGTCTTTCATAGGTGCATTCGCACACCCTTGCATAGCCCACCCAACTTTGCATGACCACTCGTAGTGGAACTCATTATCAAGGCAATTCATCTTCTTCCAATAACACCATGAATCCCAATCCCCAAGGAAATCCCCCTCACAATGAGCATGAGTTTCCCGACCAAATGAGGTTTCTTATGGAATACATGACCAATATTATGGGAAGGCTTGACGATATTACGGCCCGGCTAGAACAAATTGAGGAAAATAGGCCTAACCCAAGGGAAGGAGATAGGAGAGATCCCCCTCCACATATGGAGCCAGCCATAGGAGGACTCAACCTTGACCACCCTCCCGAACCGGAAAGGGACCCACCCCCTAGAAGGAATGAGAGACCTCCCCGGGACAACCCGGATGACCAACTAATGAGACTTGTGAAAGTCGATGCTCCCACTTTTGATGGATCTCATCATCCGAGCATCTACTTAGATTGGGAGATAGCCATGGATCAATATTTTGATTGGTACCCAATGACCGAGGATAGGAAAGTCCGGCTTGCAAAGATGCAATTAACCAAACTAGCCAAGACTCATTGGATGAATGTTGAGGCCTTAAGGATAGTTAGGAGGGAAGCTCCAATCATCACATGGGGGGCCATGAAAGACCAACTCAAACTCAAATATGTCCCACCCTCCTACCATCAAAATCTCCTAGATGAATGGCAAGCCTTGACCCAAGAAGGAAAGACCGTTATGGAGTACATTGAAAAGTTTGACTACTACCTCCTCAAGTGTGGAGTCCAAGAGGACCCCTCCGTCACACTCTCCCGCTTTAGGAATGGGCTTCAATTCCATATAAAAAAGGAATTATTCATGCGTCAAGTAACCACTTTAGAGCAAGCCTACCAAGTCGTTCGGGATGCCGAGAAATTCTCTCGGTACACACGAATGGTTCCCCCTCGGGGAATGGATCCTAAAACCATGACACCTCGGGCCAACCCCCCACCACCCCAAAGAGGTCTCCTTCCTACACCCATGGGAGCTCCACCCACACGGGTCACCCCTCCTAATGCCACTCCACCACTCCGCCCCACAAGTGGGCCCCTAAACACAACTCCCAATAGGCCCAGTCCGACACCCACTCTCCCTCACACTAAGATGACCCCAAACCATCAAAGTGGGCAGCAATGCTTTAGGTGTTATGGGTATGGACACTTTGCCAATCAATGCCCCACCAAGGGAGCATCAAACTTACTCATAGAGGAGACCAACCCCCAACCCCAAGTTGAATTTGAAGAAGAAGTTGAGGTATATGAACCCTCTCATGAATGGAAAGAGGAGTATGAGAACCACTACATGGAGAGCAACTAAGAACAACCTCCTCCACCCACCGACTCCCACCTCGGAGTGGTTAGATGCACCCTCACTCAAACCCAAGAGCATGATTGGAGGAGAAACACCATATTCCATACCTACATACGGATAGGGAGCCATGTTAGGAAGGTCATCTTGGACAATGGAAGTAGTGTGAATGTGGTGTCACCCGACACCGTCAAACTTTTGGGCCTTACCACCTCCCCACATCCCCACCCATATCGGGTAGCATGGATTGATACCACCTCCATACCCGTTAGTGCTCGTTGCCTTGTCCCCATTGCATTCCAATCTTATCAAAGCCAAGTGTGGTGTGACATCCTACCTATGGAAGTTGGGAGTATACTCCTAGGACGACCTTGGATCTACGATGTAGATGCCACCTTTCTAGGAAAGACAAACACTTGCATCTTCATTCATGAAGGGAAGAAGATCCAACTCAATCCCTCTCCACCTCGCCCCCTTCCCAAGAAGGCATCTCCCTCCCTTGAGGGATCCCCTACCCCTCCCACTATTCCAAACCCACCAAACCCCACCCCACCAAGCCCTAACCCTAGTATGGTCAACAAGCCTCCTAGGAGCCTACACCTCATCACTAGGAAAGAGCTTGAGGAAGAAGTCAACCAAGGGGAACATGTGTGTGCCATTGTTATTTGCCTTGGGGAATCCACCCCAACCGACCCACACCCAATAGAAATTCAACAACTCTTGGAGGACTTTCATGATGTGTTTCCCGAGGAGCTTCCGGACAAGCTACCACCCATGCGCGATGTGCAACATGCCATCGACCTTGTGCCCGGAGCTACCTTACCCAACCTCCCACACTACCGCCTCAACCCCACCGAGCATGCCGAGCTTAGGAGACAAATTGAGGAGCTCATCAAGAAGGGCTTCCTCCGAATTAGCAAAAGCCCTTGTGCCGTCCCGGCTCTTCTTACACCCAAAAAGGATGGGACTTGGCGCATGTGTGTAGATAGCCGAGCCGTCAACAAGATAACGGTCAAATATAGGTTCCCCATCCCTCGGCTTGATGACATGCTAGACATGCTAGCGGGAGCCACCATCTTCTCCAAAATTGACCTCAAAAGTGGCTACCATCAAGTCCGCATTAGGCCCGGGGATGAGTGGAAAACCGCCTTTAAAACTAAGGACGGTCTCTATGAATGGCTTGTTATGCCTTTTGGCCTTTCTAATGCACCAAGCACCTTCATGCGCCTCATGACCGAGGTCCTCCGGCCCTTCATTGGCATCTTTCTAGTTGTCTACTTTGACGACATCCTCATATATAGCCAATCCAAGGAAGCCCACCTCGATCACCTCAAACAAGTGTGCACCATTCTTAGGAAGGAGAGTCTCTTTTCCAACCCCGGGAAGTGTCATTTCTTGACCAATCAACTAGCCTTCCTAGGATTTATTGTCTCATCCCAAGGAGTATCCATGGACCCCGAAAAGGTCCAAGCTATTCTTGAGTGGCCCAAACCCAAGACCCTTCATGAGGCCCGAAGCTTTCACGGGCTAGCTACCTTCTATAGGAGATTCATCCGTGGGTTTAGCACAATCACCACTCCTATCACGGATTGCCTCAAGAAAGGCACCTTTGTGTGGACTAGGGCAGCCTCAAAAGCCTTCCTAGAGCTTAAGGAAAAGATGACCCAAGCCCCGGTCCTTTGCCTACCCGACTTCTCAAAAGTCTTCGAAGTCACTTGTGATGCATCCGGGGTAGGGATTGGGGGCATTCTTAGCCAAGAGGGTCACCCAGTAGCCTATTTTAGTGAGAAACTTTGTGAGACTAGGACTAGGTACTCCACATATGACAAAGAGCTTTATGCCGTGGTTCAATCCCTTCGGCATTGGAGGCACTATCTCCTACCCAAGGAGTTTGTGATCTTCTCGGACCATGAGGCCTTGAAATATCTCAACACCCAACAAAAACTCAATGCCCGATGGGTAGAATACATTCAAGCCTACACCTTTGTCCTCAAGTACAAGATGGGTAGTGAGAACCGCGCAGCCGATGCGCTAAGTAGACGAGTAGCCTTACTCTCCACCATCCAAGTGGAAGTAAACGGGTTTGAGAGAATCAAAGGAGAATATCCAAATTGCCCCGACTTTGGGACTCACTACAACACCCTTTCCACTCAGCCCCACAAGGAACATGAGGGGTTCATACTTCAAGAAGGGTATCTATTCAAGGGAGCTAGGCTTTGCATACCCCGGACTTCACTTCGGGACTTCTTAGTTTGGGAGTTACACAGTGGGGGCCTAGCTGGACACTTTGGGGTCCAAAAGACCATAGAGTTGGTTGAGAGACAATTCCATTGGCCTAGTCTCAAGAAGGATGTGGCCCACGTTGTGGGACAATGTCGCATTTGTGCCTCCGCCAAACAGGTGAAGCAGAATACCGGACTTTACACACCTCTACCCATACCAGACCGACCTTGGGAGGATTTGAGCATGGACTTCATCCTTGGCCTACCTAGGACCTTGCGCAAACATGATTCCATCTTTGTAGTGGTTGATAGGTTCTCTAAAATGGCCCACTTTATCCCATGTTCCAAGACCTCCGATGCTTCTAGGGTCGCCCGGTTATTCTTTGATGAGGTAGTCCGACTCCATGGATTACCTAAGACTATTGTATCCGATAGGGATGTGAAATTCACTAGTTACTTTTGGTAGACTCTATGGCACTTGATGGGGACCCTCCTCAAATTCTCCACTGCTTACCATCCTCAAACCGACGGCCAGACTGAGGTCGTCAACCGAAGCCTTGGGAACTTGCTCCGTTGTCTTGTGGGGGACCACCCTAGGAATTGGGATCTCCTCTTGTCTCAGGCCGAGTTTGCCTACAATGATTCCGTCAATAGGTCAATAGGCAAAAGTCCATTTGAGGTAGTGCATGGTTTTAGGCCTAGAAAGGCCTCGGATCTCATTCCCCTTCCCCCACATGCTAGGGTGTCAGTCTCAGCTGAGTCCTTTGCACAGCATATCAAAGAGTTGCATGATGACATCCGCAAGCATATAGGGAAAAGCAATGAGGCTTACAAAAGACGGGCAGATGCTCACCGGCGCCACTGTGAATTCTAAGTGGGAGACCCGGTGATGGTGAGGATGGAGCGGCTCCTTCCCGGGCCTGCCTCCAAGTTGAGGGCACGAGGGTCGGGACCCTTTCGAGTTCTACGACGATTTGGCAGCAATGCTTATGAGCTTGACCTATCAGAGAGCTATGGGGTGACCCTACCTTCAACGTGGCGGACCTGGTACCCTACAAAGGCCCCGCGGTGGAACCCAGTGAGGAGCTTAAGCCATTACCCCCCCTTATGAGAGACACTCCCGGAGGGACTCCACTTCCCAGCTTAAGAGACCGACGAGAGCAGATAGAGGCAATACTGGATGAGCAGAGCATCATTACAAGGCACAAGGTGTATCAGCGCTACTTGGTTAAGTGGAAGAACCGTCCCCCGACGGAGGATGCTTGGGTGAGTCGGGAGGACCTGCTGCGGTTGGATCCCGACATTCTGGAGCACTATGACAGCCAGGCAGACCCACAATCGACAGGGTCGAGTTCTCCCCACCCCGGGGGATTTGATGAGGACATCTCACGACACTCGCTATGGCTCGAGTCGCCTGCACACCCTTGATTTGGGTCGACTCATTCTCATCTTATGTATCCTCCTTTTATTGAGTCTTATCATATGTAATTTTCCTTTTATTGGGTCATGTCGCATGTATTTCCTTTTATTATGTCATGTTGTACTAGTCCATTTCCCCTATTTGGTCTAATTGGGCCCTAATACCTTAGTTTGGGCCTATTGGACTGAGTCTAGGACATGTTTGGTCTTTTGCCTTAAATGGTAGGGTTATTTTTGTCTTGTAAAGATGGGTTGCCTATAAATAGCCCCCATCTCCCTCCATGTACTAACTTTTGATGAATATTGAAGAAAACTCTTTCAAATCTCTCATTATTCCATTCCTCTCTCTCTCTCTAGCTCTCCTTCTCTCTCCCACAAGGCAAGGGCGAACCTCCCCTCTCTCCTCCCCCCTCTCTCATTCAATTCCAACCCCCACCTACCTCCATTAATACCCCACAACTTCCAACAACCCTCCTTTACTCTCCACCTAGTCCCAACAACCCTCCACCAATCCAAACTCTACTTCCCAACTACCACCCACCTCCCTTCACTTCCCAAGGCACCTATCCACCTTCCCAAGGCTAAATTAACCCCTCCCAAAGCCCAAATTCGAATTACCCTCCCCTCTCCCATCCCTCCCTCACCCTAGGTCGAAATCCACTCCCTCCCCATAGCCAAGTTCGCCCCCCACCTTCCCTCACACTCATCTTCTCTCTTGTGCACATCCACTCCCCCATCTCCACCTCTAGCAGTTCCAGCCCCCTTTCTCCCTCCATCCCTGCCATTCCTAACCTCATGAAGCCCTAGCCACGTCCTCCCCCCCTCCCTAAACCTTCAGCCATTATCCTCAAGCTTTGTTAACCCCCTCCCACTCCCTTCATTCTTGCTAGTTTGCCATTTCAGAAAGCAGGTCGCAGGCTGCAGGGTTGGGTCCTGAAGATCGCAACAGGACCGGCCGTTACCTGGTCCTCCTGGTGTCAAGGCCTACATATCTGGAAAGGGCGTCCAGAGAGCTTTCAAGGTGAGGTGGTTTCGTCAACATCCGAGGTCGGAGCTGTCCGCAGGAGCCGATCTCCCTCAACTGCGCAGAAGCTCTCAGGCAGGGAACCAGAGCTGCAGTCACAGTCCGACCACGACTTCCTCCCTGAAGATCTGAGCGCCATTTTTTGGAGGGAAGAAACTACTACCAGTTAGCTGTCTCCTCCAAGAAGAAGGACCTCATTCGGCCACCGGAGTTGCAAGTTAACATTTTCTTCGTCAGGGTGGGTAGTCTGCCCACTGTGGGACCAGGTTCGACCTGTACCTACTCTTCCGGTTACCCCGCTCTCCTCCGACCTTGGATCGAGGCCCCGTCAACTGCTGCTCGAAGCTACTCCGACCACGATCACGTCACCGCCAATCTCGTCCCAATCGGAGTTCAGGAACGGCCACAGCGACATCTGCAACCTGCTGCATCAGTTCGGTACCTGCCAGGAGCCAGACATTGCTGTCCTGTTCCCATCGCCGGCACTGCCAGCCTCGGGTGTCAAAGCTGCCCCAAAAATTCAAGCTTCATCCCCTGTCAGCTGAGAAACTTTTGGCAGTGGTTTCGTCAAGTTTGGAGCCCCGTGGATCCCGTGGCAGCATCAACAGCGACATCCTGTCCTGCAAACCTGCAGATTGGCAGAACCGGCGGACTCGGAAGATCGGCTTTTCCTTTGCATAAATCCCCACCCCGCTTGGCCGGCTGAAGGCCCCTCCTTGCGTGGAGGTAGTTTTGGGTGTAATAAGATTAATCCCCACCCCAAGTTCATCCCTCCTGCGTGAGGTGTAGTGTTGTACTCTTTAAGTTTCAGGTCAAGCGACAATCGCCGCAGCGTTCGGGTAATTACCCACGCTTCCCGGCGCGCCCTCGTCTCCGAACGGGATCGGTGTCTTCACACCGATCAGGTGAGCTTCTGATCACACCCTTGTAGCTTCATTTCTGCAAATGTAGTATTGCCTTGAATGCCCGTCGGACGGTAAGAGAGCGCTCGGACTTAATTTTAAGCGATTTCGTGCCCACCGCGGCCCGTGAGTGAGTGCCACCCAACACCCCGCCTTGCGGGCCAGCCACCCACTAAGCTGGGTCTCCCAGGCCCATTGGGGGTCAGCCTTAGCATTGTAAGTCCATTAGGACAATTGGGTCCCGCCTCGGACCCTCACCATCATCTCCCGGACCCATCGGGTGAACGTGTGAGCCGAGTGAGCAAAAATCGTCATTGTGAGAATCATTGAGCGCTTGTATGCTTGCGGGTCTAAGTCCTAGGGTCATCCCATCATATTTAGTGGTCTTTGGGCTGTGCCACATCAAGTGGTATCAGAGCCGGTCATAGGCTTGTCCTTACAAGTCTAGTCTTGGGTCACACTAGGTCTTTCATAGGTGCATTCGCACACCCTTGCATAGCCCACCCAACTTTGCATGACCACTCGTAGTGGAACTCATTATCAAGGCAATTCATCTTCTTCCAATAACACCATGAATCCCAATCCCCAAGGAAATCCTCCTCACAATGAGCATGAGTTTCCCGACCAAATGAGGTTTCTTATGGAATACATGACCAATATTATGGGAAGGCTTGACGATATTACGGCCCGGCTAGAACAAATTGAGGAAAATAGGCCTAACCCAAGGGAAGGAGATAGGAGAGATCCCCCTTCACATATGGGGCCAGCCATAGGAGGACTCAACCTTGACCACCCTCCCGAACCGGAAAGGGACCCACCCCCTAGAAGGAATGAGAGACCTCCCCGGGACAACCCGGATGACCAACTAATGAGACTTGTGAAAGTCGATGCTCCCACTTTTGATGGATCTCATCATCCGAGCATCTACTTAGATTGGGAGACAGCCATGGATCAATATTTTGATTGGTACCCAATGACCGAGGATAGGAAAGTCCGGCTTGCAAAGATGCAATTAACCAAACTAGCCAAGACTCATTGGATGAATGTTGAGGCCTTAAGGATAGTTAGGAGGGAAGCTCCAATCACCACATGGGGGGCCATGAAAGATCAACTCAAACTCAAATATGTCCCACCCTCCTACCATCAAAATCTCCTAGATGAATGGCAAGCCTTGACCCAAGAAGGAAAGACCGTTATGGAGTACATTGAAAAGTTTGACTACTACCTCCTCAAGTGTGGAGTCCAAGAGGACCCCTCCGTCACACTCTCCCGCTTTAGGAATGGGCTTCAATTCCATATAAAAAAGGAATTATTCATGCGTCAAGTAACCACTTTAGAGCAAGCCTACCAAGTCGCTCGGGATGTCGAGAAATTCTCTCGGTACACACGAATGGTTCCCCCTCGGGGAATGGATCCTAAAACCATGACACCTCGGGCCAACCCCCGACCACCCCAAAGAGGTCTCCTTCCTACACCCATGGGAGCTCCACCCACACGGGTCACCCCTCCTAATGCCACTCCACCACTCCGCCCCACAAGTGGGCCCCTAAACACAACTCCCAATAGGCCCAGTCCGACACCCACTCTCCCTCACACTAAGATGACCCCAAACCATCAAAGTGGGCAGCAATGCTTTAGGTGTTTTGGGTATGGACACTTTGCCAATCAATGCCCCACCAAGGGAGCATCAAACTTACTCATAGAGGAGACCAACCCCCAACCCCAAGTTGAATTTGAAGAAGAAGTTGAGGTATATGAACCCTCTCATGAATGGGAGGAGGAGTATGAGAACCACTACATGGAGAGCAACCAAGAACAACCTCCTCCACCCACCGACTCCCACCTCGGAGTGGTTAGATGCACCCTCACTCAAACCCAAGAGCATGATTGGAGGAGAAACACCATATTCCATACCTACATACGGATAGGGAGCCATGTTAGGAAGGTCATCTTGGACAATGGAAGTAGTGTGAATGTGGTGTCACCCGACACCGTCAAACTTTTGGGCCTTACCACCTCCCCACATCCCCACCCATATCGGGTAGCATGGATTGATACCACCTCCATACCCGTTAGTGCTCGTTGCCTTGTCCCCATTGCATTCCAATCTTATCAAAGCCAAGTGTGGTGTGACATCCTACCTATGGAAGTTAGGAGTATACTCCTAGGACGACCTTGGATCTACGATGTAGATGCCACCTTTCTAGGAAAGACAAACACTTGCATCTTCATTCATGAAGGGAAGAAGATCCAACTCAACCCCTCTCCACCTCGCCCCCTTCCCAAGAAGGCATCTCCCTCCCTTGAGGGATCCCCTACCCCTCCCACTATTCCAAACCCACCAAACCCCACCCCACCAAGCCCTAACCCTAGTATGGTCAACAAGCCTCCTAGGAGCCTACACCTCATCACTAGGAAAGAGCTTGAGGAAGAAGTCAACCAAGGGGAACATGTGTGTGTCATTGTTATTTGCCTTGGGGAATCCACCCCAACCGACCCACACCCAATAGAAATTCAACAACTCTTGGAGGACTTCCATGATGTGTTTCCCGAGGAGCTTCCGGACAAGCTACCACCCATGCGCGATGTGCAACATGCCATCGACCTTGTGCCCGGAGCTACCTTACCCAACCTCCCACACTACCGCCTCAACCCCACCGAGCATGCCGAGCTCAGGAGGCAAATTGAGGAGCTCATCAAGAAGGGCTTCCTCCGAATTAGCAAAAGCCCTTGTGCCATCCCGGCTCTTCTTACACCCAAAAAGGATGGGACTTGGCGCATGTGTGTAGATAGCCGAGCCGTCAACAAGATAACTGTCAAATATAGGTTCCCCATCCCTCGGCTTGATGACATGCTAGACATGCTAGCGGGAGCCACCATCTTCTCCAAAATTGACCTCAAAAGTGGCTACCATCAAGTCCGCATTAGGCCCGGGGATGAGTGGAAAACCGCCTTTAAAACTAAGGACGGTCTCTATGAATGGCTTGTTATACCTTTTGGCCTTTCTAATGCACCAAGCACCTTCATGCGCCTCATGACCGAGGTCCTCCAGCCCTTCATTGGCATCTTTCTAGTTGTCTACTTTGACGACATCCTCATATATAGCCAATCCAAGGAAGCCCACCTCGATCACCTCAAACAAGTGTGCACCATTCTTAGGAAGGAGAGTCTCTTTTCCAACCCCGGGAAGTGTCATTTCTTGACCAATCAACTAGCCTTCCTAGGATTTATTGTCTCATCCCAAGGAGTATCCATGGACCCCGAAAAGGTCCAAGCTATTCTTGAGTGGCCCGAACCCAAGACCCTTCATGAGGCCCGAAGCTTTCACGGGCTAGCTACCTTCTATAGGAGATTCATCCGTGGGTTTAGCACAATCACCACTCCTATCACGGATTGCCTCAAGAAAGGCACCTTTGTGTGGACTAGGGCAGCCTCAAAAGCCTTCCTAGAGCTTAAGGAAAAGATGACCCAAGCCCCGGTCCTTTGCCTACCCGACTTCTCAAAAGTCTTCGAAGTCACTTGTGATGCATCCGGGGTAGGGATTGGGGGCATTCTTAGCCAAGAGGGTCACCCGGTAGCCTATTTTAGTGAGAAACTTTGTGAGGCTAGGACTAGGTACTCCACATATGACAAAGAGCTTTATGCCGTGGTTCAATCCCTTCGGCATTGGAGGCACTATCTCCTACCCAAGGAGTTTGTGATCTTCTCGGACCATGAGGCCTTGAAATATCTCAACACCCAACAAAAACTCAATGCCCGACATGCCCGATGGGTAGAATACATTCAAGCCTACACCTCTGTCCTCAAGTACAAGATGGGTAGTGAGAACCGCGCAGCCGATGCGCTAAGTAGACGAGTAGCCTTACTCTCCACCATCCAAGTGGAAGTAAACGGGTTTGAGAGAATCAAAGGAGAATATCCAAATTGCCCCGACTTTGGGACTCACTACAACACCCTTTCCACTCAGCCCCACAAGGAACATGAGGGGTTCATACTTCAAGAAGGGTATCTATTCAAGGGAGCTAGGCTTTGCATACCCCGGACTTCACTTCGGGACTTCTTAGTTTGGGAGTTACACAGTGGGGGCCTAGCTGGACACTTTGGGGTCCAAAAGACCATAGAGTTGGTTGAGAGACAATTCCATTGGCCTAGTCTCAAGAAGGATGTGGCCCACGTTGTGGGACAATGTCGCATTTGTGCCTCCGCCAAACAGGTGAAGCAGAATACCGGACTTTACACACCTCTACCCATACCAGACCGACCTTGGGAGGATTTGAGCATGGACTTCATCCTTGGCCTACCTAGGACCTTGCGCAAACATGATTCCATCTTTGTAGTGGTTGATAGGTTCTCTAAAATGGCCCACTTTATCCCATGTTCCAAGACCTCCGATACTTCTAGGGTCGCCCGGTTATTCTTTGATGAGGTAGTCCGACTCCATGGATTACCTAAGACTATTGTATCCGATAGGGATGTGAAATTCACTAGTTACTTTTGGAAGACTCTATGGCACTTGATGGGGACCCTCCTCAAATTCTCCACTGCTTACCATCCTCAAACCGACGGCCAGACTGAGGTCGTCAACCGAAGCCTTGGGAACTTGCTCTGTTGTCTTGTGGGGGACCACCCTGGGAATTGAGATCTCCTCTTGTCTCAGGCCGAGTTTGCCTACAATGATTCCGTCAATAGGTCAATAGGCAAAAGTCCATTTGAGGTAGTGCATGGTTTTAGGCCTAGAAAGCCCTCGGATCTCATTCCCCTTCCCCCACATGCTAGGGTGTCAGTCTCAGCTGAGTCCTTTGCACAGCATATCAAAGAGTTGCATGATGACATCCGCAAGCATATAGGGAAAAGCAATGAGGCTTACAAAAGACGGGCAGATGCTCACCGGCGCCACTGTGAATTCCAAGTGGGAGACCCGGTGATGGTGAGGACGGAGCGGCTCCTTCCCGGGCCTGCCTCCAAGTTGAGGGCACGAGGGTCGGGACCCTTTCGAGTTCTACGATGACTTGGCAGCAATGCTTATGAGCTTGACCTACCAGAGAGCTATGGGGTGCACCCTACCTTCAACGTGGCGGACCTGGTACCCTACAAAGGCCCCGCGGTAGAATCTAGTGAGGAGCTTAAGCCATTACCCCCCCTTATGAGAGACACTCCCGGAGGGACTCCACTTCCCAGCTTAAGAGACCGACGAGAGCAGATAGAGGCAATACTGGATGAGCAGAGCATCATTACAAGGCACAAGGTGTATCAGCGCTACTTGGTTAGGTGGAAGAACCGTCCCCCGACAGAGGATGCTTGGGTGAGCCGGGAGGACCTGCTGCGGTTGGATCCTGACATTCTGGAGCACTAGGACAGCCAGGCAGACCCACACTCGACAGGGTCGAGTTCTCCCCACCCCGGGGGATTTGATGAGGACATCTCACGACACTCGCTATGGCTCGAGTCACCTGCACACCCTTGATTTGGGTCGACTCATTCTCATCTTATGTATCCTCCTTTTATTGAGTCTTATCATATGTAATTTTCCTTTTATTGGGTCATGTCGCATGTATTTCCTTTTATTATGTCATGTTGTACTAGTCCATTTCCCCTATTTGGTCTAATTGGGCCCTAATACCTTAGTTTGGGCCTATTGGACTGAGTCTAGGACATGTTTGGTCTTTTGCCTTAAATGGTAGGGTTATTTTTGTCTTGTAAAGATGGGTTGCCTATAAATAGCCCCCATCTCCCTCCATGTACTAACTTTTGATGAATATTGAAGAAAACTCTTTCAAATCTCTCATTATTCCATTCCTCTCTCTCTCTCTAGCTCTCCTTCTCTCTCCCACAAGGCAAGGGCGAACCTCCCCTCTCTCCTCCCCCCTCTCTCATTCAATTCCAACCCCCACCTACCTCCATTAATACCCCACAACTTCCCACAACCCTCCTTTACTCTCCACCTAGTCCCAACAACCCTCCACCAATCCAAACTCTACTTCCCAACTACCACCCACCTCCCTTCACTTCCCAAGGCACCTATCCACCTTCCCAAGGCTAAATTAACCCCTCCCAAAGCCCAAATTCGAATTACCCTCCCCTCTCCCATCCCTCCCTCACCCTAGGTCGAAATCCACTCCCTCCCCATAGCCAAGTTCGCCCCCCACCTTCCCTCACACTCATCTTCTCTCTTGTGCACATCACTCCCCCATCTCCACCTCTAGCAGTTCCAGCCCCCTTTCTCCCTCCATCCCTGCCATTCCTAACCTCCTGAAGCCCTAGCCACGTCCTCCCCCCCTCCCTAAACCTTCAGCCATCATCCTCAAGCTTTGTTAACCCCCTCCCACTCCCTTCATTCTTGCTAGTTTGCCATTTCAGAAAGCAGGTCGCAGGCTGCAGAGTTGGGTCCTGAAGATCGCAACAGGACCGGCCGTTCCCTGGTCCTCCTGGTGTCAAGGCCTACATATCTGGAAAGGGCGTCCAGAGAGCTTTCAAGGCGAGGTGGTTTCGTCAACATCCGAGGTCGGAGCTGTCCGCAGGAGCCGATCTCCCTCAACTGCGCAGAAGCTCTCAGGCAGGGAACCAGAGCTGCAGTCACAGTCCGACCACGACTTCCTCCCTGAAGATCTGAGCGCCATTTTTTGGAGGGCTGAAACTACTACCAGTTAGCTGTCTCCTCCAAGAAGAAGGACCTCATTCGGCCACCGGAGCTGCAAGTTAACATTTTCTTCGTCAGGGTGGGTAGTCTGCCAACTGTGGGACCAGGTTCGACCTGTACCTACTCTTCCGGTTACCCCGCTCTCCTCCGACCTTGGATCGAAGCCCCGTCAACTGCTGCTCGAAGCTACTCCAACCACGATCGCGTCACCGCCAATCTCGTCCCAATCGGAGTTCAGGAGCGGCCAGAGCGATGTCTGCAACCTGCTGCATCAGTTCGGTACCTGCCAGGAGCCAGACATTGCTGTCCTGTTCCCATCGCCGGCACTGCCAGCCTCGGGTGTCAAAGCTGCCCCAAAAATTCAAGCTTCATCCCCTGTCAGCTGAGAAACTTTTGGCAGTGGTTTCGTCAAGTTTGGAGCCCCTTGGATCCCGTGGCAGCATCAACAGCGACATCCTGTCCTGCAAACCTGCAGATTGGCAGAACCGGCAGACTCGGAAGATCGGCTTTTCCTTTGCATAAATCCCCACCCCGCTTGGCCGGCTGAAGGCCCCTCCCTGCGTGGAGGTAGTTTTGGGTGTAATAAGATTAATCCCCACCCCAAGTTCATCCCTCCTGCGTGAGGTGTAGTGTTGTACTCTTTAAGTTTCAGGTCAAGCGACAATCGCCGCAGCGTTCGGGTAATTACCCACGCTTCCCGGCGCGCCCTCGTCTCCGAATGGGATCGGTGTCTTCACACCGATCAGGTGAGCTTCTGATCACACCCTTGTAGCTTCATTTCTGCAAATGTAGTATTGCCTTGAATGCCCGTCGGACGGTAAGAGAGCGCTCGGACTTAATTTTAAGCGATTTCGTGCCCACCGCGGCCCGTGAGTGAGTGCCACCCAACACCCCGCCTTGCGGGCCAGCCACCCACTAAGCTGGGTCTCCCAGGCCCATTGGGGGTCAGCCTTAGCATTGTAAGTCCATTAGGACAATTGGGTCCCGCCTCGGACCCTCACCATCATCTCCCGGACCCATCGGGTGAACGTGTGAGCCGAGTGAGCAAAAATCGTCATTGTGAGAATCATTGAGCACTTGTATGCTTGCGGGTCTAAGTCCTAGGGTCATCCCATCATATTTAGTGGTCTTTGGGCTGTGCCACATCAGAAAGACTCATTCGTATGCAGTTTCATATCTGGCTGTGACACCTGGTTTGTTGACCCTATCTAGGAGTTTTCTATCCATTTTGGATGAGCTCATTTGTCACACACGGCGTTCAAATACTCCCTCCTCATCCAAGAAGAGCGGCACTCCTTCCAGAGCTCTCAGTCTTCGCTCCCACCAGCATTTAGCTGAGCCTTTTTTCCGGCCTCATACAATGTCGTCCTATAATTAGTCTGTGCAATAGCCTCCCAGGCAGACCGAGCTCTCACCTCGCCCCGTCCACTCATTAACCGATATCTCTACTGTAAAGAAAATATGTTATATAAGTTAGTATACTGAAAGGAAGAGTTGGGGAAAGATGTGATTTTAAAGATTAAATTATATATAATGAACATGTCGAACAATAAACCCCAAACGCCAATCAAAAATTCTTTGAAGGATATTTCCGACCCAGGAACATGCGCACAAATGATGTCTGTAACGTAACGAATAGCCCCAGAAGGATCTAATTTATCATTGCAATTACAAATGTTAAAATGGTTGGCATTACATAGTTGAAGGATAAATAACAAATATAATTCATGAATTAATAAATTTACTTGGCCACCTAGCATGGCAAACGTCCGTCATCGACCCCGCCTCCCTCGCCCTCATGACTGTTGAGTTTCTCCAGTTGATTTTGATGATAACAAAACCCTAAACTTGTTAACGGTCTCGTGCTTCGTATACGTGCATAAGAGTGAGCACTAGAGGGTGACTAAGGTCATTCCGAGTAAGGTTACAATGCTCACATGTTTAGTTTGACAAATGCATCAAATGGGATAAATGAATGTCAAATGCACGCTACATGATGCTCTAAGTAAGGCCGTTCAATGTGGATGCGATTTGTGGGCTAACAAATATGTTCCTGCAGAAGTTACATGTTTTAGTCAACCTAAGTACAAAGGTCGGTCGGCCAATTTTCCCAGAAGCCAACAAACTGGAGAGTTACAGGTTTTGGTCGACCGAAATCACCAGTTCGGTCGACCGAATTTCCCAGCAACCCAGGGCCAAAAATTTTACAGAGTTCGATCAACTGACCACCTACCTCTGGTCGACAGACCCTTGCTCAGCCCCAATTGTTGACCAGCTATCTTCAATCACGTGGAGAACTCTTCATCTTGGACTTTGGAGTCCTTGAGCCTCTATCTGACCCACAAAATGTGGGAGGACATTTCTAAACATCTCTTGGCCACCCTAGGTCATATAAAAATATCTTTTGGGACAAGAAACCCTATGCAAGCAAGAAGGATCAAAGGGGAGCAATCAAGGGAAGAAGAGAGTTGCAGCAAGAACAAGGGAAGCCCTATGTGAACAGTACTCCATCTAGCCCTTCTAGATCAAGATCCAAACATCACAAGCTCATTCTGAAGCCAAGGAAGTGGTGAACGATCAGAGAGTCATCACCAAGCCACAGATTCACATCATCTGCTCAGGGGGAACCTAGATCTGAGTTTTCATTTATGTCTCTCCTTCTAAGATTATTTCGTGCTTCAAGCGTGTAATTTTATTTAATTCTTGAACATTAAGTCTGTGTGGGTCTATTTAGATCCGTGTGTGTGTGTGTGTTGGTGCCTTTGCATCATCGTCGGACTTTCGAACACCACACTAGTGTGTGTGTGTGTTCCGATCTTGTAATCCCTTACAAGATAGTGTGTGAATCCTCACGGATCGTGAGGGGTGGATGTAGGTTATTGCTGTTGCATCCAAACCACCTAAAAATCGCTATCTCTTATGTTGTTTGGTCATTTTCTTCTATCCCCATTCTACATATTTGTACCTACATTTTACTTCCTCTGTGTATTGTCATTCAGATCTAGTATAATTGATCATCTCAATGATAGATCTTCGGTATATCAAAAGGTGGTCTTAAATTGATAAGGTTAGTCCTGTCAAGATGATAACACCTTGCGTGAGCAGAATCTTCAAATCCTTACCTTCGCCCAGTACCGAAGGACTATCGTATGTGATAAATTACATAAGATCTAACCTGATATATATCAGATCTGAGTTTCTAAAGTATCATTTTATCATATTTATTCAAACCGAGTAAAGGTTTTTAAAATGGTAATCACCCAATTCACCCCCCCCTCTTGGGTGTCATTGATCGTGTGACTTCAATTGGTATCAGAGTTAAGGCTCAATTTTTTACAGATCTAACGATCTAGAGAGGTCCAGATCAATGGTCAACAAGGGGATGATGCCTGAGGGTCACTCCTGTTGGCCCGGTTGACGAGCAAACAAGAAGGGGGGTTGAATTATCCCCCAAGCGATATGGCAAATTTAAAACTTGCTTTGCACAATTAGCAAGTTTAACGAGATTGATGAAAATAAACTAAACAGAGTAAATTTGGTTTTTAATCTCACCGAGCTCACTCGATCATGTAAATGGATTAAGCAAAGAAACACATCACATAGTAAAATCTAGACAATTAAGACTCACTCATTGAATTAAGATTTGCTCATGCTCACCGATCACACATGCATTGAATTAGCAATCAAATCATAATAAGGCAAACCACAAGACACAAAGATTTTAAGGTGGTTCGGGACCATGACGGGATCCCTACGTCGACCCCTCACTAAACCGGTGAGACTTCACTCACTGAAAAACCAGCATGGGGATAACTCCCCAACACAGAGCCAAGCTCCAACACACATGCAGGACGATGCCTGCACACACACGGGGAACAACCTCCCCACGAGGAGATCACTCCTCACGCTGTTAACACAGCAACAACGGGGACGGACCCCAACACACTCTGGATCTTAAATCTAGCAGCACATACACACACACGCTGCAACAAACGCAGCACGAACCACACACACGATCGCACGTAGGTGATCAAACCACACACATAATATTTCTGAGTTCAGAAAATTAAAACAAATGTTCAAGACATGCTTAGACTGAAATATAACTCAAGAAGAACATCAGAAATAAACAAATAAAGATGTAAGTTTATCCATCTTGATTTCCAAGGCCAAAAGATGAATTTGCTTGAAGCTTAGGTCGGATGGAAGACAGATGATCATGATTTCAACATCCTCTTGATCCTCTTGTTAGGTGCAATGGGGGATCTAGAGGGGGGGGGGGGGTAATAGATCCCCTATAAAATTTATGATCAATTAGAAAACTGACCCAACCCAATTCAAATCGCAATGAAAGCTAATACTATAGACTTAGCAATCTACTCATTGATTAGGTCTTAGCACACTAGTAAACAATGACTTCCCATAGATATACTCGAACTGCAGTAGGCTACCAAATTAGAACAACTTGACTTACCAAGTAGTGTGCTGAATGGATTAAAGATTCAAGTACAACACAGTAAAGCATATAGCAATTCACGCTGAATATGTATCAACCCACACAAGATAGATCTTGAACACTTAGCACACTATGTGATCATAGAGCAAAACAAACTCACACACCAACCTGTGAAGGAGGTAGAGGATAAGGAATGCACACACAATCAAACCACGATAGACAAGATTTTTAGGTGGTTTGGTCTGCTACCCACAGACCTACGTCCACCCCTAACTCAAACCCAAGTAAGGCTTCCCTTGTAGAAGCAAGACCACAGACTCAGTCTACAACAAATACTGACTAACAGCTTGAAGGTAAGGGAGACAAATCCCTCACCCTGATCTCGCACCCAATAAGACCAGTCCCACTACCACTGGTAGTGACCGGAGGAACAAATCCTCCCTTCTTCTGTAGGCACAAAAGGAACCGTGAACATCAACCCACTACTCATAAAACCCAGAGGATTCAATCCTCTCTTCCTCTGAAACCACAGAGGGAACCCGGAGAAAAACACTTCTCCCTTCTTCTGAGCACTCAGAACGAACCCAAACCCTGAACATGGTATCGGAAGTATAAGACGGAAATGGAAAACAAACAAATGAAAATACAAAATGAAAGACAAGTAGAATATAGCTCCACGGGAGCAAGGCAGTTCTAGATTTGATCCACGAACTGATGAAGCAACTGATCTTCAATTGGAACTCCTGGCTGCACTCTATGGGTTCAATCTAGACTCTCTCTCTTGAGCTCTCTCTTTCTCTTCTACTTCTCTCTCAATTCTAGAAACTATACTGCTCTTTATTCTTCTTCCGCAGCTCTCTCTTTTCAACAGCTCTTCTATTGCTTTTCACAGCCTTCTCTCTGACTCTTCTTTTCTCTTCTGCAGGCCTTGCAGCTCTTTCTCTTCTCCCTCTCTCTTAGATTTTCTTTCTTGAAGAAGCAGTATATATGTTGAGCAGATAAAACAATTTTGAAAATGAAAATTTTCCAAATTTGCTTCCCGCCATTTGTCCATCTGTCTGTGAGAATAGTCTATTCAGAAGCCATGTCAGATGTCTAGGATCACGTGCCAATGATTGGGGATCAGAACCACGTGATTCTCTTGAATCGCTCACGAGCTTAGCTATTTTTCAGCCATACTGACTTATATTTCACCCTTAAGGAACTATTTGTCGGCCTTATAGAGTTATTTGTGACCCTTGTCCTGCTTGAGCCGTCGTCTTTTCTCTTTTTGTCTCTCGCTTGAAAGTCATCGCCTTGTGACATATTTTTTACTCATATCAAGTATATTTCACCCTTGAACACTTATTTGTTATTGTTACCTCTCATTTGTCTACCTTAGCATCCGTTGGTCTACTTTGCTCAACACTTAGTCTCCTTGATAGCTGTTCTTCACCGTCAAGTCCAACGATTAATGACACCCAAGAGGGGGGTGAATTGGGGGTTAACAGATTTTAAGAAAACTTTATCCAATTGAAGTTTGTATGATGAAATAGCAATTACCAATTTAGATCTGATGTAGAGCAAAATAGATCTTATCAAATCATCACTACAATAGTTCTTGGTACTAGGCCGAGTTTACGAATCCGAAGATTCTCTCACGCAAGGTGTTATCTTCTCGACAAGATTAACCTTGTCAGTCCAAACCCAACTTTTGATATACCAAAGATCTATTAGAGAATGATCAATCAATCTAGATCTAAACGATGAAATTAGCAGATGCGATATGCTAACATGTTAGAACAGAATTGGAGGTAGAAGATAAGGAACAAACCACACAAGAGACAACAATTTTTAGGTGGTTCGGATGCAACAACGGCAACCTACGTCCACCCCTCACAGAATGTGAGGATTCACACACTATCTTGTAAGGGATTACAAGATCTAAACACACACACACACACACACGTAGGGAGTTGGAAACTCCCATGAAGGTGTAAAGACACCTAAACACACACGATTCTGAAGGAAATCAAACACACACACACATGGATCTAGGAAGATCCACACACACTAGAGTGTTTAAGGATTACAAAGAACCAACACTTGAAGCTCAAGAGATTGGAGAAAAGAAACATGAAAGAAAAATCTTGATTTATGCTCCCCCTTAGTGGATGAAAAGGATTTTTGATGAAGCTTGCTCTTCAGCTTGATCTTCACTTGACTGGCTTCAGAATGATCTTCAAAAACTTGGTGATGGATGAAGAATGGCTGGACGAAGTACTGTTCACGCAGCTCTTCTGGTTCTTGTAGCAGCTCACTTTCTCCCTTAGATGGCCTCCCTTGGATCTCCTTGAGTGATTAGGGTTTTTGACCCCAATATGATGTTTTTATAACTCTTGAATGGTCAAGGGACAAGCCAGGAACTAGATCCACAAATCTTGGCATGTCTAGAGGCTTTAAGATTAAAAAACCTTAGATAGATGCTCCATCCTCATGGAGAAAAGAAAGTCAACAATAGGGGCTACGAAGCTGGCGGTCGACCGGGGAGGAGGGGGTGATCGACCGGAATTTTACAGTCATTGAACCTTTCAACGTTGGGAAAATCGGTCGACCGGGCCCTGTCTGGCGGTCAACCGCTAGTCTGGAAAACCTACAGTTTTAGAGAGTTAGCCAATAAATCATAATCTGTGAACAAATTATCTTATGACCATATCCTATTCCAATCAAAATGAGTTGGTTGAACATATCCTGGGCATTTCTTAAAACATGGTAGATTTAGGCATTTGCTTGATTAAGGATGGCTTTGATAGTGGTTTAAGCAAATTATTACTTAGGTTGTAATATCGGGGTTTTGTTATCATCAAAATCATCTAGAGAGACTCAACAATCTCCCCCTTTTTGATGATGACAAAACTCTAGATTACAAGCGCATTGGCATGCCTTTAAGCAAATTTGGAGATAAGCAAAGTCGATAATCAACAAGGTGAATAAAACAATAATTGTTTTCTTTAGGTGAGGCACCATAAACCATTCTTCACCTTATTTGCCAAATATATAGGAAATGAGAAACAAGAGCCAAACAATTGAGATCAAATACTAATTGCATTCATTTCATCATTTCATTACAAGGTACATTGATGATTGAGAGAATGCAAGACTCTAGACACATGCGATAAAGCAAATGCAGAACTGATGATAGAAAGACCCCTCACAAATGATCATGCATACATACATACGAACATGCATACATGGAATATATAAGACATGCACTAACTACTTCTCCCCCTTTGACATCATCAAAAGAGGGGATAGGATAATTGAACAGGAGACCCAAAAGACAAAAGACCCAAGGACACAGACTGGAGGTAGAAAATCAAAGAATAGCCTCAGTGGCCATCTGCAGGTGGTTGGGCGTCTGGTGGAGGAAGAGGCATATGGCCAAGGTGCTGCCGAATATCTGCAAGTAGGTGGTCTTGATGCTGAAGGCAGTGCTGGATATGAGCAAGGGTTTGATCCCTATCATAGTCATGACGCTGCATGTTCAGGAGAACGCGGTTCATAGCATGAAAAGTCTCACGTGAATCTTCATGGCTCTTGGTGAGGGTGGTCATGTGGGTGGAGAGAGTGTGCATCTGAGTGGATAAGGAGTCCAAAGCTGTAGAGAAAGAATCTGGCTGATGTGGCAAAGATTCTAGCATGGTGCCCATGGTTGCTATATTATCCCCAAAGGTAGAAAGTTGTTCCCCAAAGGCATCCACCCGAGTTTCTAGTCCAGTAAAACACCTATCAAAAGTCTCATAGTCTACCCAAGAGTGCTGTGCGGCCCCCTGAGTAGAAGACTCTCCATGATAGAACTGTGGTGGAGGAGGCATCTTAGGATCCATGTGATGAGGTGAAGGTGGAGGAGGCTAATCCTCTGCCTGGACTGGAGGGGGAAGTTCCCCTTAATCCTCATGCTGCTACTGTTCTTGCTCTTCTTCATTGACTACATCTTCCCCATAAACAGGCACATCCCGGCGTAACTCACTATCGGGACCATAATAATATCCAAAATATGTGAAAATCTTATGCTTATTATATATATCATCTTGTCGAACATAAATGAACTGTTCATCTGCCAAATTGATCCCAGCATAGATGAATATGCCGGTCAACTGTGAAGCAAAGGGCAAGGATCTCCGCAAATTGGTTCGACAGGTTCCAATTAGAGTCGTCATGAGGCGACCCATGTTTACTTGAATCCCATTCATAACATTTTAAAATAGGAACCTGTGAACCTCTGTCACTTCATTTCTACTACAACTCTTTGGATAAATGAGGGAGGTAAACATATGGTGCAATATACGCTGCAATGGTGGAAAATGATTTACATTCAATATAATTAAGTTGCTGACACCATGCACATAATCACAACTGGTCATAGCAAGAAAAGTTTCCTCAACAGCACCATGACCAAAAACCAAGTCGGCTCCTCTAGCCGCAACTCCTAAGCCACGCTCAAACAGATCCGGAGTAATATGAAGCTCAACACCTTGAACAACTGTAAATAATTCCTCATTTCTCTCGACCAAATTTTGATAAAATTTCTACACTAGATTGGGGTAATATCGAGTATATCTAGTGACAAAATCAATCCAACTTGGTTGAATCTCAAAGACAGCACATAAATCGGGCAAAATCTCGTTCACCTCATTGAAGTCGACCAGTCGAGGGTCGATAATAGGACGGCGAGGCAACCGAGGTGCACGACGAGGTGCAGGTGCTCGCGGTGCTGGAGGAGTCGGGGCCTCTCGTCTCTGACCACTAGCTTCCCCTTGGGCAAAATGCTAAGAGCTCCGTCTAGGCGGCATCCCGAACTAGAAAACCCGGTGGAAACCCTTGAAGAGAAGACTCTCGTCCTGGGGGAGGAAGATGGACCAAAAGACACTCCCAGGGCTTGCAATAGCCTTCTACACAACCTGGAACCCTGGAAAGAGCTTCACACTCGCACGAACGGCCGCAGAGATTTCGTCCCGAAATAGTGACGAACCGACCGGATCTTGTGCGGGTTGAAGGGGGATGAGGTTTTTGGGCTTGAAAGGTGGATTTTGGGTGTTCTAGGGTTATGGAAATATGTTGGAGAGAGAATGGGGATGTTTGAATGAAAAAATGGGGTTTTAGAACCCCTTAAAAGAGGGTTCGATTTTTTGTTCAGCCGGACCGGTCGTCTCCACCGGTCGACCGCTGCAGGCGGTCGACCGCTATCCCCAAAAATTCCCATTTTATTATTTTTTGTTTCTTTTTCTTCCCTTTTTTTATATGAGGACCATCATCCGACCTTCCGATTTGAACCAACAGCAAGAAGTGGAGAGAAGGAGAAAAGATGAGATTTTGAGGAAAGTTCTCTAACTCCCCCTCAGAGAGTGCCTTAGGTTTGGCATCATTGGGTCCACATTTATTTAACCAAGGAATATCTAGCCTTAGAAATATTTTCAAGGAGGGCGGCATGTATAAATAAATTCAAGCATGCAGGAGTGTATATGAACACACAAGTCATTTAAGATGAGTACATACAATATGCATGTCAATATACCCTTTATGCATATGAGTTCTTATAAGTTCCGCTCTTACCCTAAGTGCAGATCTACATATGTATGCTCTCGCCCTTACAGATGCCAAGTTCTCTTCTTATTTTGTTGAATTGTTCCTGGTTTAGGGGTTTTGTGAAAATATCAGCTAATTGATTGTGTGTGTCAATGAAATTCAATTCAAAGACCCCTTTTTCTACATGATCTCTCAGAAAATGATGTTGAATATCAATGTGTTTTGTCCTAGAATGTTGAACATGATTTTTTGACAAACTGATTGCATTGGTATTATCACACAATATTGGAACACTTTTCTTTTCAACATCTAAATCAAGCAATTGATTTTTGATCCAAAGTACTTGAGCTCCACAACTTTCGGCGGCTACATATTCAGCCTCGGCCGTTGAGAGTGCTACTGAGTGTTGTTTCTTGGAGGCCCATGAAACTAGACACTCACCAAGAAACTGACAGTACCCACTAGTACTTTTACGATCTATAATACATCCGGCATAATCTGCATCCGTGTATGCAATTAAATCAAAAGAACTGCCGATGGGAAACCACAAGCCAAAATCTATTGTGCCAATTAAGTATCTAAAAATGTGTTTAACAGCCATTAAATGAGACTCTTTAGGACATGACTGAAAATGAGCACATAGACATACACTGAATTGAATGTCAGCGTAGCATGTTGTGAGATACAGTAGTGATCCGATCATACCTCGAAACAATGTGGGATCTACTGTTTTACCATTTTCATCTTTGTCTAACTTCGTGGTTGTGGCCATCGGGGTCGACAAGGGTTTTGCTTCAGTCATCCCAAATTTCTTTAACAGCTCCAGTGTGTACTTAGCTTGATTTATGAAAATGTCTTCTGACGTTTGCTTAACCTGTAATCTAAGAAAAAATATAAGTTCACCTATTAAACTCATCTCAAATTCTCCTTGCATAATTTCTGTAAATTCATCACATAAAGCATTATTAGTAGCTCAAAAAATAATGTCATCCACATACACTTGAACTACTAAAATATCTTTACTTGATTTCCTTGTGAAGAGTGTTTGATCAACCTTACCTCTTTTGAAACCATTTTTCATGAGAAATGAAGTAAGCCTTTCATACCATGCCTTTGGTGCATGCTTTAACCCGTACAAGGCCTTCTGTAACTTGTACACATGCTTTGGATGCTTTGAATCTTCAAAACCTGGAGGTTGCTCTACAAAAACATCCTCCTTGATGTAACCATTAAGAAATGCAGATTTAACATCCATTTGAAATAGTTGGAAGTTCAATGAGCAAGCATAGGACAGTAAAATTTGGATTGCCTCTAGTCTAGCAACCGGTGCAAAAGACTCATCAAAATCAATACCCATCTCCTGGCTATAGCCTTTGGCTACAAGCCAGGCCTTGTTCCTAACAACCAATCCCGTATCATTTAACTTATTTCTGAAAATCCAACAGGTTCCAATTATGGGATGATTCTTAAGACGCGGCATGAGAGTCCACACTTTGTTCCTTTCGAACTGGTGTAGCTCTTCATGCATAGTCTGAATCCAGGATTCATTTTTAAGAGCTTCATGGATATTCTTAGGCTCTTCTTGTGAAATTAAGGCCATCAAATCCTCTTCTTCTACTTGCCTTAATGAAGACCTAGTTCTTACTCCATCTCCAGGATTACCTATGATGTTTTCAGCAGGGTGATCTTTCAAGAATGTGGAGGAATTTGACAAATCTGGGTGCTGCACTCGCTATTCTTGAAGTGTTTCAATTGGTGGATCTTCATTCTTTTCAACCTTATCGGAGATCCCTTCTACTTGTTCATATGTAGCCTTAGCATCATTTAGACATTCAGGAGCTTCATCTACATCCAAAATTAGACTAGATTGATTTGTCAGTTTCAATTCAGACTCATCAAAAATAACATGAGGACTATCTTCAATGACTAAAGTCCTTTTATTAAATAATCTATAAGCTCTAGAGTTAAGTGCTTAACCTAGAAAATTTTTTTTGTCACTTTTCTCATGAAACTTTCCTAGGTTTGACTTACCATTATTCAGAACATAGCAAGGGCATCCAAAAGGTTTAAGATAGGAAATGTTTAGTTTCTTACCCTTGTAGAGCTCATATGGCGTTTTCTTCAAAATAGGCCTTACCATTGCCCTGTTGATGATGTAGCATGCTGTACTTATCGCCTCGGCCCAAAAGTATCTAGGTAGGGAGTCCACTTAACATGGTACGTGCCACGTCTATCAAGATTCTTTTTTTTCTCTCCACTACTCCATTTTGTTGAGGTGTCCTTAATGATAAGAAATTATGTGTGTATCCTTGCTCTTGGCAGAAGCTGCTGAAATCATGATTTTTAAATTCACCACCATGATCACTCTGAATTGTGGTGATGAAGTACCCTTTATCATTCTAGATTTTCTTACAAAACACTTGAAACTCCATTAGGGCATCATTTTTATTGGCTAAAAATAACACCCATGTAAATTTGGAGTAATCATCAATAATTACAAATCCATAAGATTTTCCTCCTAGAATGGATGTCCTAGTCGGACCAAAGAGATCAAGGTGCAGCATTTCTAGAGGCCTAACAGTAGAAACAATATTTTTATTCTTGAAAGAGATACGTGTTTGCTTACCTTTTGTGCAAGCCTCACATATCTTATCACTTTCAAATTTTAATTTAGGTAACCCATTCACTAAGTCATGTCTAGATAATTTAGATGTTACTCCAAAACTAGCATGACCTAGCCTTTGGTGCCATAGCCATGCATTATCATGGTTGTTTGCTACCAAGCACATATCATCACCGGTAACATCATCAAGATCAATTGTATACACATTATTGTTCCTTTTACCGATGAATCTGATGTCATTAGAGATTTTATTCATAGCAAGGCAATGACTTTCATCAAAAATAATTTTAAAGCCCTTGTCGCACAATTGACTTATGCTTAGCAGATTGTGATTCAAGCCTTTCACTAACAGAACATTTTCAATCAAGGTTTCAGAACTCTTCCCAATGTTGCCGATCCCAATGATTTTACCTTTGTCTTTGCCTCCAAAAGCAACTGAACCTCCATCCTTGTCTTGCAGTGTAGCGAACACCTTCTTGTCCCCTATCATATGCCTTGAACAGCCGCTGTCCAGGCATCATTTGCTCCCCCTGGCTTCAAGATATATATGTAAGAAACAACATTCTCATCCAATTATTTTTGGTACCCAAACCAATTTGGGTCTGTAGAAGTTCGTCCAATTCTGTGCATATCTTTTTCTGGTCCAAATGGCATGATTTCTTTAATTATTTTTTTTGAACCAATAATTAGCAATAACATGTCCAAATCTACCACAATGAAAGTAATTGACACTTGAAAATCTTTTTTGGAGTTGATGTGGTTTAGGTCGATCATGTTTTGGATTGGAGTGAGAACATGAAGCACAGTTGTTTTCTTTTTCATGACCATAGGATGTAGTGATCTTATGCTCAAGGGATTTTTTGTTTTGGGGACTGTATCCCAATCCTTCCTTTTGGAAGTTAGCCTTGACTCCCAACAAATTGTCTAAGTTTTATTTGCCTTTGACAAACCTAGATAGAGTGGACTGAAGTTCAGCCACTTCTTCAACCAAACTCAAGTGTTTCTTTTCAAGTTTTGAATTTGTGAATTTCAGAACCTCTTCTTCATTTTTTAATTTTTCAAAACCTTTTTCCATTTTAGATAATTTGCACATCAATTCTTCTTGATTTTTCTCACTGGCTAAGATTGTTTGTAACAAACTTTCTTTTTCTTCAGTTAACTCGAACCATTCCTATGCCAATTTCTCAAACTTCACATAAATATCCTCATGTGTTAAATCATCAATCTTCTTTTTGAGAGTTTTATTTTCAGATCTGATTTTTCTTTATTTTGTATATAATTTTTCATATTTTGACTCCCATTGTTCATTTGAAATAAAATCAAGGTCAGAGTTTACCTCAGTTGAATCATCTTCGTGTGCCCTAAGGCACAGGCTCTCCATGAGCTCCCCGAGCTCTTCTTCGGACTGCTCTTCCTCTTCGTCGCTCCATGTAGCGACCATCGCTTTTGGCTTTCTGAATTTTTCTTTCTTGAACTTTCTCTTCAGATTTGGACACTCTTCTCTCATGTGCCCGAGTTTCTTGCATTCATAGCAAATGATGTTATTTTGCTTGCTTGGCTCCCCTTTAGTTTGAACGGGCTTTCTTTGGCCCTTTCTGAAATTTCCTTGGAAATTCTTCTTTCTTCTCAAAAATTTCTTCACTTGGCGGGTCAACATAGCCAAGTCTTCTTCATCATTGCTTCCTTCGGTGGACTCCTCTTCTTGGGAGTCATCATTAATTTGATGGGCTTTCAAACCAACCGTCTTCTTCTTCTTCTTCGTTTCTTCCTCAGCTGTTCTCTTCATGTTTATCTCATAGGTCATGAGTGACCCTATGAGTTCATCCAGGGAGTGTGGATAAATTTTTTGAATCTTCAATGACAGTGGCTTTAGTGTGCCAAGCCGGTGAAAGCGATCTCAGAACTTTTCTCACAAGCTCAGAATTTGCGTAATCCTTTCCAAGACTCTTGAGACCATTGGTGATCTCAGTTAGTCTTGCAAACATCTCAGAGATGGTTTCTTCTGGCTTCATTTTGAATAGCTCGTAGTCCCTGAAAAGAAGATTGGCTTTGGTCTCCTTAACCTCGGAGGTACCCTCATAGATAAGCCTCAACTTGTCCCACATTTCTTTTGTTGAGCTGCACATAAATACATGAGAAAATTCATTAGGATGAATAGCACATTGCATGATATTCATAGCATTAAAATTAACTGTGGATTTCTTAATTTCCTCGGGTGTCCATTTATCCTCTTCGTCCAGAAGGGTATAAGGACCCTTGTCCACAACCCTCCAGACCTCGTACTCTGAGCCCTTAGGAAAACATGCATTCTATTTTTCCAGTAGGGGTAGTTTGAACCGTCAAAGAAGGGAGGATGATTAATGGAGTGACCCTCAGGCATCATTCCCTTGTTGGCCATTGATCTGGATCTTACTCTAGATCGTTAGATCTGAAAGAAACAGAGCCTTAGCTCTGATACCAATTGAAGTCCCGCGATCAATGACACCCAAGAGGGGGGGTGAATTGTGTGATAACAAATTTTAAGAAAACTTTATCCGATTTGAAGTTTGTATGATGAAATAGCAATTACCAATTTAGATCTGATGTAGAACAAAATAGATCTTATCAAATCACAACTACAATAGTTCTTGGTACTAGGCAGAGTTTGCGAATCCGAAAATTCTCTCACACAAGGTGTTATCTTCCCGACAGGACTAACCTTGTCAGTTCGAACCCAACTTTTGATATACCAAAGATCTATTAGAGAATGATCAATCAATCTAGATATAAACGATGAAATCAGCAGATGTGATATGCTAACATGCTAGAACAGAATTAGAGGTAGAAGATAAGGAACAAATCACACAAGAGACAACGATTTTTAGGAGGCTCGGGTGCAACAACGGCAACCTACGTCCACCCCTCACAAACTGTGAGGATTCACACACTATCTTGTAAGGGATTACAAGATCTAAACACACACACACACACGTAGGGAGTTGGAACCTCCCACGAAGGTGTAAAGACACCTAAACACACATGATTCTAAAGGAAATCAAACACACACACACACACACACACACACACACGAATCTCGGAAGATCCACACACACTAGAGTGTTTAAGGATTACAAAGAACCAACACTTGAAGCTCAAGAGATTGGAGAAAATAAACACGAAAGAAAAATCTTGATTTATGCTCCCCCTTAGTGGATGAAAAGGATTTTTGATGAAGCTTGCTCTTCAGCTTGATCTTCACTTGAATGGCTTCAGAATGATCTTCAAAAACTTGGAGATGGATGAAGAATGTCTGGACAAAGTACGGTTCACGTAGCTCTTCTGGTTCTTGCAGCAGCTCACTTTCTCCCTTAGATGGCCTCCCTTGGATCTCCTTGAGTGATTAGGGTTTTTGACCCCAATATGATGTTTTTATAACTCTTGAATGGTCAAGGGACAAGCCAGGAACTAGATCCACAAATCTTGGCCTGTCTGGAGGCTTTGAGATTAAAAAACCTTAGATAGATGCTCCATCCTCGTGGAGAAAAGAAAGTCAACAATAGGGGCCGCGAAGCTGGCGGTCGACCGGGCAGGAGGGGCAGTCGACCGGAATTTTATAGTCATTAAACCTTTCAACGTTGAGAAAACTGGTCGATCGGGCCCTGTCTGGTGGTCGACCGCTAGTCTGGAAAACCTATAGTTTTAGAGAGTTAGCCAATAAATCATAATCTGTGAACAAATTATCTTATTACCACATCCTGTTCCAATCACAATAAGTTGGTTGAACTTATCCTGGGCATTTCTAGAAACATGGTAGATTTAGGCATTTGCTTGATTAAGGATGGCTTTGAGAGTGGTTTAAGCAAGTTATTACTTAGGTTGTAATACCGGGGTTTTGTTATCATCAAAATCATTTGGAGAGACTCAACACGCCGGTATCACACCTTTGTCCTCTCTATGAGCTATTTATCATCCTTGTCCAACATTTGCCATCCTTGTGACACCATAAAATATAGCTAAGTTGTACTCTATATCATCGATGTGCCTTTTGAAGTATCAGCTCAGTTCTTAAAAAGAACTCCGAAGTTAAGCGTGCTTAATGGAGAGTAGTATTGGGATGGGTGACCTCCTGGGAAGTCCTCCATTCTGGAGCCGATCACTATTAGAAAGGGACAAAACCGTGAGGCTGGTAGGCCAAAGCGGACAATACCTCGACGGTATAGAGTACTGGGCATGATAGAATGGTATCAGATCCATACCCCAGCTGGAAGTGTCGGAACTAAGTGCCATGTAGGGAAAAGTGCTACGTTATGGGAGCCACCTCTTGAACCCGCGATGGGATAAAGTGCTACATAGTGGGAGCCACCTCTTGAGCCTATAGGGGTCACCTCTAGAGTCTTACATGCCTGGGGGTTTGATTACGTGCTATATGTGCCCAGCGACGAGGACGTCACCTATATAAGAGCGGTAGATTGTAACACCCTCAAATATAGCTAAGTTGTACTCTATATCATCGACGCGTCTTTTGAAGTATCAACTCAGTTCTTGAAAAGAACTTCGAAGTTAAGTGTTCTTAATGGAGAGTAGTATTGGGATGGGTGACCTCCCGGGAAGTCCTCCATTCTGGAGCCGATCACTGTTAGAAAGGGATAAAATCGTGAGGCTGGTAGGCCAAAGCGGACAATACCTCGATGGTATAGAGTACGGGACATGACAATCCTTGTAGGATATTTCTCACCGTTGGAGGCCATTCTTCACTGCTGTAATCTTCATTTGCCATTTCATTTCTTCATTTGTCAGCTTGTTTGATTCATTTGATAGCCGTATTGGTGTTGGCCATTGGACTGCGTCGACGCCATTTGAGCTCTACGTTGACGCTGCTTCTTCATGTCCAAGACTTTTTGTCTTGTTGCCCATTATTCACCCTTATAGAGCTATTTTTCACTCTTATCATTCATTTGTCACTGTTACATACCTATTTGTCACACTTATTTGCCTTTAGCCGTCGCCTTTGTAGCTTTGGCTAGCGGGTGACCTTGACGTCGACTCCATGAGCTTCTTGCGTCGACTCCATCTTCATCTTTTCTTCTTCTCAACCTTCTTCTTCTAGCGCCAAGCTATTTGTCACCTCTACTTAGCTATTTGTCACCCTTAAGCCACATTTGTCAACGGTAGAGGATATTTTTCACCCTTATCTACGTCTGCTGGTGGGTGGCTTTTGGATGACTTGAAGTCGGCTTGAGGAACTTCTGAAGTCGACTTTATCTACATGAAAGCTTCTTCTTTGCTGAACCACCATGAGTCTTCATCAAATCGTCAAGTCTGTCCTGTTGAATTTGAATATTCTTTCTGCTCTTGTTTGATCTGAACTATGGATCTGTCAACCAATCTGTTCAACCTGTTCTTCACACAATTCAGGGATGTGCATATATATGAATGACATTAAAATATGACATCATTAAAATATGAACCCAATGCACCAAAACCAATGCACCAAAACTAATGCACTGACTCACTGACTCATAGATGAGTCATAGTCATAGTGGTTGACATCATCAAAATCACAGGGATACAACAATCTCTCCCTTTTTGATGATGGCAACACTATGAGTCATTATGACCAATTCATCACACATAATGCATACTGACTCATCAAACTATTTTCCCCCTTTGACATTATCAAAATGAAGAAAATGGTTTGATGTAGGCAGTGGAAATGTTCTCCCCCTTAGACAGTGAATGCAATGCTTAGCAATGAAATGTACAAAACTATTCTCCCCTTTGATATTGAAGAGAATGCCTACCAATGACATGTGAAAAAAATTTCTCCCCCTTGATGAATGAACACATCTCCCAGACTAATCAAACTATCTCCCCCTTTGACAAAACAGAATGATTTGAATGGAAGTGTAAAAATTGGAGATGATTAAGGCAAGAAGGGAGTTATGACAATGAAAGACTTCAGAAACACAGTCCATGAGGATATCAACAAAAGCATAGGGAGGAACTGATCTCAAATGAGGACAATTTAATATCAACCTGAATAGACAATGAAACAATGGGTGTGACATGAACAACAACAAATGATTTCCAGTAGGCATGAGAATTGAACACAAAAATTTTAGCAGAGGTTTCAAAAATATAGATCACTCGAGAAGGTTTTCAATCAGATACCAATTTCATAAATCAAAACGGATTGAATTTTTAGACTCTTCCATTATAAAGGCTTTATGAAATAGTCCTTATTCGACATCATGGTTTAAATCTGATGTCTACAGAGTTTGTCAATAAAATTTTTGTTCATATCTGAGTTCAAGCCTTTAATAGAAATGAACCAGTTACCCATATTGAAATCTTATTTAACCTTCATCTTACTCTTTTAAATTTCAATGACTCCATTAGGAGTTACAAAAATTATTATTGAGGTTAAACACTCAAGATAACATCTGATTTTGTCTAGGGTTTCAGCAATTTCCCTTTTCACTTTTTTGCAACCAATTTCAGATTTTTCTTTTGTTCATCAACAATTTTTTTTCTTACGAGTAATTAAGTTCAGTACATACTTTGTATCTAGAGGAAACATTATTTAGATGCCAGTATCCCTAAGAACTCAGTGTGATTAACTATCATGCTTCAATTTGAACAGAGATAACCTTGACACTTCATGACATACCTCAACTTATTTCAGTGATAAGTGAGATATATTTCTTAGTGATCTTGCCATTGCTCTACCTAGATTTTTAGTAAATTTTCTACAGAGTTAACAGTGGCACTTCATGACTTAGTCCACTAAACTTCAAAGGTTTAAGGACATGATTTCTCAATGAACCATTGTCATTACTCTTTCAAATTTAGACCCTTTGAAATTTTCAGATTTTTTGATGTTTAAAGACAATACTTAATTCAAGTGACTCAACTAAATTGCCATGATTTTAAAATTTTCAGATTTTAGAGGATTATTCAAGACACAACATGTAGAAGCAGGTTAAGGTCTATTGAAATTGAACACAAATGTTTGCATGACATTTATGTCTAAACTCAATGAATTCATTAAACTTAAACTAGTCAATTGTTTTGGACATTCATAATCCTGTATAATAGAAGATTCCTTATTTAAAATATTTTTCAAATTTATAATGATGGTACACAAAATGAAATCTTCCTAAATTTCAGATAATTCAAGGAAGTTTAAAATGCAGCCTGTAACACCCTCAAATATAGCTAAGTTACACTCTATATCACCGAGGTTCCTTTTGAAGTATCGGCTCAATTCCTGAAAAGAACACCGAAGTTAAGCGTGCTTAATGGAGAGTAGTACTGGGATGGGTGACTTGCCCGGGAAGCCCCCCATTCTGAAGTCGATCACTATTAGAAAGGGACAAAACCGTAATGCCGGTAGGCCAAAGCGGACAATACCTCGATGGTATAGAGTACGGGGCGTGACAGAATGGTATCAGAGCCATACCCCAGCCGGAAGTGTGGGGACGAAGTGCCATGCAGGGCAAAGTGCTATGCTATGGGAGCCACCTCTTGAGTACGGGGCGTGACAGAATGGTAGCAAAGTTATACCCCAGTCGGAAGTGTGTGAACTAAGTGCCATGCAGGGTAAAGTGCTACGCTATGGGAGCCACCTCTTGAACCCGCAATGGAACAAAGTGCTACATAGTGGGAGCCACCTCTTGAGTCTGTAGGGGCCACCTCTAGAGTCCTACCTACACAGGGATTTGATTGCGTGCTATATGTGCCCAGCGACCAGGACGTCGCCTATATAAGAGGGGTAGATTGTAACACCCTCAAATATAGCTAAGCTGTACTCTATATCACCGAGGCGCCTTTTGAAGTATCGGCTCAGTTCTTGAAAAGAACACCGAAGTTAAGCGTGCTTAATGGAGAGTAGTATTAGGATGGGTTACCTGCCCGGGAAGTCCCCCATTCTGGAGCTGATCACTGTTAGAAAGGGACAAAATCGTGAGGCCGGTAGGCCAAAGCGGACAATACCTCGATGGTATAGAATTTTCATGTAATGCTCCCCCTCAGCAAATGCAAGAGCTAGCAGTCAAAAGATTCTAGAAACGAGGGAATGTGAGCACAAGCATTTTTAGAGATGCCAGGACATGGAATGAGAGTGAAGATCACAAATAGACAGACAACAAATAAAGCTTTTAGATTCTTCACAGATAAGTCGACTTGGGCTTAACAAGAAGTCGACTTGGGAGACTTTCACAATACAGCATGTGAACAAATAACTACATGCATTAACTCCCCCTAAGTGTGAGCATGCATTTCAATTATTCTTTTTAGAATTTTTGACACAATGATATGCAGCCAGATTTAAAAATTATTGTATGCATAAGATCACACCTTGAACCCGCAATGGAACAAAGTGCTACATAGTGGGAGCCACCTCTTGAGTCTGTAGGGGCCACCTCTAGAGTCCTACCTACCCAGGGATTTGATTGCGTGCTATATGTGCCGAGCGACAAAGACGTCGCCTATATAAGAGGGGTAGATTGTAACACCCTCAAATATAGTTAAGCTGTACTCTATATCACTAAGGCGCTTTTTGAAGTATCGGCTCAGTTCTTGAAAAGAACACCGAAGTTAAGCGTGCTTAATGGAGAGTAGTATTGGGATGAGTTATCTGCTCGGGAAGTCCCCCATTCTACAGCTGATCACTGTTAGAAAGGGACAAAACCGTGAGGCCGGTAGGCCAAAGCGGACAATACCTCGATGGTATAGAATTTTCATGTAATGCTCCCCCTCAGCAAATGCAAGAGCTAGCAGTCAAAAGATTCTAGAAACGAGGGAATGTGAGCACAAGCATTTTTAGAGATGCCAGGACATGGAATGAGAGTGAAGATCACAAATAGACAGACAACAAATAAAGCTTTTAGATTCTTCACAGGAAAGTCGACTTGGGCTTAACAAGAAGTCGACTTGGGAGACTTTCACAATACAACATGTGAACAAATAACTACATGCATTAACTCCCCCTAAGCGTGAGCATGCATTTCAAATGTTCTTTTTAGAATTTTTGACACAATGATATGCAACCAGATTTAAAAATTATTGTATGCATAAGATCACACACATGTATGCATTGACTCCCCCTATCTAAATACACTGAATCATTCATATCAACTTGAAGACTATACAGGGAGTTACTTAACTATGCTTGTGAACATCTAAAGTGCTCTATATGCAATTTTGATCCATGGTACCAGGTGAAGGACTTAGGTCTAAAGACCACCTCACGCATAGAGAAAGCTTCCAGACAAGACTTACCTGTCCTTCGACAATTCACTATTTGATATACCATGTGGCCATGCATTAAAATGAATAACAAATCCAGTTCATTCTAGTACAATCAACAAGTTTTTCAAATAAAGTATGACAATGGGAATTTCATATGCAAATGTAAACATGTATACAATAGATTTTCCCATAGATTTTTTTGACATCAGGCACATGCAATTTAACTTATGATAAACAAACAGATTTTTCAAGAATTGTGCATGTTTGTGCAAATGACTTTATGCAAACTTGAGGATATGTGCAGCTCAATTTATTTCAACTTCCCTGCAATTATCCACGCTAAAAGCTTGACTCCACACTAGACCATTTAAACATGATGAGATGCATGAAATCCTAATGGATAGATATAACAATATATGCAAATTTTATGACAGAAGTTATTCAAAACATCAACTAACATAGTAAAATAGAAATGGGGTTTTTACCACCCACGGGTGCCTTGATTTATTGAACCGCTTTTTATTTTCCTTCTTCGAGGCACACCTGCGAAACAGATTCTCATTTTGCATGTAAAGGTACCCAAGACTTCTTGGGTCCTTGTGGATTAGCAACACCTCTTGTAGGTGTTCTTCATGACTTCAGGGCAATAAACTCATCAAAGTGCAACAAATGACAGTCATGCATTACATGCCCAAACTTGCCACAGTAATGACAGTAAATAGAAGGCTTGGTGTTTTTCTTGTGCATGGCAAAATTTAACTTCTATTTATTGACTGTAAAATTCTTATTTTCATTAACATGCCAACAATCTTTCATGACATGTCCAGACTTGCCACAGTGATGGCAATTCACAACCGATTTCACATTCTTGTTATAGAAATGAATAGGAAATTTTTGATTTTCAACTTTAGAATTTTTTCTACCAATGGCCAGCCAACACTCATTAGCTTTGTGGCCTAACTTCCCACAATTGAAACACACAAAAGATCTTTCTTTTGAAACAAATTTATTTTCATCAAAAACATGATGGTTTACATGAAATTTTCCTTTCCCTTTAGCAAACCAACACTGTGCTGCAATGTGTCATACTTTACCACAGTCAAAGCATTAAATTATTCTTTTCTGGACACCATGACTCTTCCTAGCATACACATGAACATTTTGGAGTGTACCTTTTCTGTTTGAAAAGGTCTTGGAGTTTTTGAGCCCGTATATTTTCATACATGCTTTTAGATCATCAGATTTCATGACACGACAATCATGTATCAAGTGACCAAGTCTACCACAATAATGGCAAAAGATTTTCTTTGGTTGAGCATGTGAATGTGTAGGAGATTTGTGTTCAACATGCATAGTAGCAGCAGGGATGTTTTTGGATTTTTCTATAAATTATTACTCTTTTTCTATTTTTTAGTTCTTTTTACAATTTTCTGACTTGCCACTTGTTTTGAATCTTTCTGGGCAGTGAACTGAAAGAATGGAGAATTTGAAGTGGTGGGTGTTCCTGAACTACTCACAAAAGTGGTATACAATTTGTTTTTGAAAGCTTTCTTGTTTCCAGAGTTGTATCCTAACCTTTCTCTTTGAACATTAACCTTACACCCTAAAATTTAATTCAAGTTATCTTTCCCTTCAACAAATTTATACAAAGAATTTTTCAAGTTTTGAATTTCATTTTCCAGGGAAGTGATGAATAATTCAGAGTTTGTATTTTCTTCCTCACATTTAGCCAGTTTCTCGTTCAACATAGCATTTACAAATTTGTGATTTTCAATTTCTATTTCAAGACTAGCCAACTTATCTGAATTATCCAAACTCACACACTTACCCTTTTGAAATGCAATCAATCTTTCAGATAGGGCAGTATTCAGTTGTTTCAGTTTTTCTATTTCTTCCTTGAGTTTGTCATTTTGAACTAACTCATTTATTAACAATTGATCATCAGAAGATGCTTTCTGTTTTTTTTTGCTTCAGATTCTTTCAGATCTTTTTGTAGTTTTTCAATATTTTTTCTGAAGCTCCATGTTTACAGCCCTAATAGCATCAAATTTCTCAGAAATCAAGTTATTATGTTCTTCAAGTTTCTTGAGTTTTCTTTCATCTTCTTCAATGTATTTTCGGAGAACTCCATTTTCAGACTTCAATTTATCCAGTTCTGAACTAACTGTGTCAATATTTTTTAATTGTTTTCTAAGACAATCATTTTCAGTTTTCAGAACTTCAACAACTTCATTCTCAGAACTAGTATTCCTGACAACATTCAATTTCCTTTTCAAAGTTTTATTCTATTCTCTAAATTTTTCATTTAATTCAATCTATTTAGCATATACATTCTCCCAATCTTCTATAGAGAAATTTTCAAATGGATTTCTTACCTCTTCCTCGTCCTGTTGATCACTATTGTAATCACTTTTATCAGCCATCATGCATTTGTCCTCCTTTTTGCAATTGTCATCCATCAAATTTTCCAATATGACCTTAGTCGTGCTGTATGCAGAAACACAAGGAAGTATGTTAATATCAATAGCAGCTTTCATCAAGTTTAAAGCTCTAACATTATCCTTGTTCTTTGATCTATGGGCATCAGTCCACTTAGATTTATCCTTAGGCAATTCGTGTGGACCATGAGAAATTAAATTCCATAACTCAAGATCAATTGACTTAACAAACCTACGCATGCTGCTTAGCCAGATGTTAAAATTGGAACCGTTAAACTTAGGTGGGTGAGACATTGAACTCAATTCAAAGCAATGATTCAAAGATGATAATTCACCAAAATAGCAGTCTATGATAGCAAATGCACCAAATAAGCAGGATCTACTCTGTAGAAGGTTAGATTTGATCAATTAGAGACTTGTCTTGATACCAATTGTTAGGCGCAATGTGGGATCCAGAGGGGGGGTGAATAGATCCCCTATAAAAATTATGCTTAATTAAAAAATTGACCCAACCCAATTCAAATCATAACGGAAGCTAATACTATAGACTTAACAATCTACTCATTGATCAGGTCTTAGCACACTAGTAAGCAACGACTTCCTACAGATATACTCGAACTGCAGTAGGCTACCAAATTAGAACAACTTGACTTACCAAGCAGTGTGCTGAACAGATTAAAGATTCAAGTACAACACAGTAAAGCATATAGCAATTCACGCTAAATATGTATTGTCACGCCCCGAACCGATAGCAGCGGAACGTGTCATTTGCTCGGAACGTGGCAGTTAAACAGTCGTGAATAATCAAGAGCAATTGCATAAGTCCAAATAATTTGGAACAATAATAAAATTTTATTTCTAATATAAGTCTCTTACAATCTCAATTTAAAAACTTGAAGAAGACTCAACTACATCACAATGAAGGAAAAGAAGATGACGCTCTAACAGACTTAGACAAGATAACCAAATAAGAGACACCATGCTAGACTCAAGAAAGATAAAAGACTCGGGTTCACTAGATTTTGAAGTTCGCTTGCACACTTGTCCCTCCCATGTAAGTCTCAGTCTCGCTAGCCACCTGATTACCTGAAAAATGTTGGAATAAAACTGGGTGAGCGAACGCTCAGTAGGAATTATATCTCAAGAATAAGCAATTGGTTTAAGTAATTACATCTTTCACATGTAAATGCAGTAAGGCTATGCATGTAGAATTAACCGAGCAAGTGAAACAAAACTAGCAAGAATTTGACAATTTCATGTAAAAACTTTCAAGCAAGAGATATGCAAGAGAAATTTATAGAATATTGGCTATTTTACGCAAGTACTTGCCCATTCTGGGCCACGCTAGTCGAGTCACGCAAGTCAAGTCACGCACGCAAGTAATATCACGAAAGAGAGAGAGAGTGTGTGTGGAATGCCAAAGATCAAGAGAGACAAGTACTCCGCTACAATGCTAGACACCGTGATCAATATAACTCCCATGGACACAAGTACTTTCGGGTGCTCCTCCCAGGACCAGATCGAGCCCTAAATGCACAGCATTAAAGATAGATATAGACATTCACGATAGTTTAGCCAATAAGGAGTTTCAAGAACAAGTTTTAATAGAAGGATAAGGTAAGATTTTATGGAATTCAAGGACAAGGCCCTTGAGTAAGGACAGACTTGCAATAAAATCCACGTGAAAGCATAGAAACCATGACATGTCAAAAAACTGGGTGGAATTGGCACCTAGATAGGTTGCCATGAATAACTTGAATAGATGACTCATAAGATAGTCACCAATTCAATGGACACGAAGCAAGCTGAAGAATTGGCACCTAACCATAGGATACCCAATTCAATATATCGCCTAGTGGAATGATCACTCATTCCACTGGCTAAGAGAATTCTCTCATGGGCCAAGAATAGCACCATGAAAGGGCCGGATTACCACGTTTCTCCAGAGTGACGTGGCATTAAAATGGGTACAAGGTGTTTAAGGTACAACCAGCTCAGTCGGCCTTGAGGGAATCCAAGGCTACAAAGAGACTTACGGAGGTCCCGATGACTAACTTGCTAGTCCGAAGGAACGGAATGTCCAACGGATAGCTCGTATGTCGCCGAGAGTTGAAGTGTATAACGTGAACCAATCAGGAAACAGGGACTCCATCTACGGACGTGAGATGAGAGTGCCAGAATACCCGCGGTATGGGTCAAAATCGGAAGAAAACTGTGAGAACATGAATGTGTTAATTATAGAATTTATGTCCATCCAATTCTATAATTAACTATAATTAAATAAACTTATATTATTTGACGCCCGTGGGTGGCGTCATTTATTAATTAGCGTCCACATAGAGAGACGTTAATTTTATGATTTTTAACTTAATTTATTTAACAAGAATTTACGTCAATATCTATTTAATTGATTAATTTCAAAAATATACATTCAAAGAGACATTAATTTATATAAAATAATTTAGAAAAATAGAATACATGATAATTAGGAGAAAAATTCAAGGATTCCAAAAATATATTTTTTATAATTTTATGTTACATAGTTTAATAGATATGGATTTTTAAAGATATAGTCACAAGTTATATATATATATATATATATATATATATATAATATAATGTAAGAATTGACGCCTTTGCACTGTGGCGTCAAAAGCATTTGACGACATTTAACTTGTCATCATTTCAATAAAGTGTCAATCTTCAAACCTCCGGTCCTCGACGTACACATGTCGGAATCACGCGTTCTATATATCGAAATGACGAGCTCGAAAAACTCTACCTAACTGGATGTTCAAAATAATTTTTCGTTGAGAGATGGGGGATCTTGCGATAGGGGATACGAAAAATGGTGTAACCACTCTCACTACCTCGGTCACCTCCCCAACAATACACCCATAAAGTTTCATAGCCAAAGGACGCTCCGGTGATTAGAAACGAGTTCGTCAAAAGACAAAAACTAAAACTAACATGTTATAGAAATCTTTAGAATTCGCCTGAATAACGTGATCATATACATCAAATCATTTAACTTGTTTAAGCTTATAGTAAATACACCATATAAGGCATAAAAATTTAGGAGTAATCATGAGAATTTTAAAAGTATATTTATCCAGAATTTTTGGTGTGTGATTACTTGATTATAAAGATTTTAACGTGATGAGGTTATTTAATTTATTAAGATAATTAAATAGTAAATTAAACTTAAGCTAAACGATGATAACAAAATATGAGTTTTAAACATGCAAAATTAATTACTACTATCTTTGGGCTTCAATTATTGAGAAAACCTACCTTGGGTGGCGATTTGGTTGATGATCGACGAAGAGTGTGAAGAAAATAACCACGAACGATACTCTATTTTCAAACAGAGTTACGGGAAGCCAACCAGCAAGAGTCGTAGCTCTTGGTAATGCAATAGCACCCCTTCTAAGAAGCTACAGGATGATGATAACAAAAGTAGCTTCACGCGAAGGAGAGAACCCAAAGAAGGGCGGTCTCCCTTCAGCAACTGTAGCGGAAGAAAAGGGAAACTTCCTGCGCCCTCTTCTTGTTGCAGACAACCGTAAGAGGAGGAGGAAGAAACGATGATGAACTCCCACGTTCGTCACGGCCGGATGAAGATAGCAAGAGTAGCAGCAGTCCCTTTTTGGAAGAAGAAGCAGCTTGTAAGTAGCGGCCACCACGGTAAGGAAGAAGATGGAGAAACAAGCTTCTGCAACCGCAGTAAGCCTTCGCGAGCAGCACACAGGAACAGCAGCAAGAGGAAGAAGTTAAAGAACTTCTTATGTTCTTCACGTACTGAGCAACACCAAGTCATTTGTTTGAAGAAGAAGAGCCAGCAGGTTGGCTCGACAAAGGGGGTATTTATAGGGAAGGAATCCTAATGGGTTCTAGGAGTTTGATTGGAATTTAAACTTCCCACGTAGACTCCTTATTATACCTAGACTGTGACGTATTGATCTCTTTCCTTAATCAAAACGTACCCAATTAACTTCCTTGTTCGAACCAAACACCAACGGCCTCTTTCGAAAATGACGCCTTAAGTTGGGGCATCATTTCAAAAATTGACGCTTGTATGCACAGTCGTCAAAACTAAATGACGACTTGCTCGGACGCGTCATTCACCTTTCCCTATTTGTTAATTTAAGCTCTAACGATCTTTCTGGATTTTTATCTTTTTTCTAGATGTGATCAAGATGGGAAAATTTAGGGGTATGAGTTTTCTATTTTTCTCTATTTTTCCATCTAATTAATTTTCCAAAATTCTTTAATTGAAAAACTGGCACTATTCATTTACAATAAAATAACGACTTGGTTTAAGTAGTTTCATATGAAATCAACGCCTAAGGCAATGGCGTCAATTTCATTTTGGCATTTCTCCTTAACCTTCCAAAAGGCGAATATTATGTATATATATGCTAAATGGGAGAAGATATTTTTATGGGTTAGGTTTGGTTTAAGTGGGCTCGTGAGTGGGTATTGCTCATATGGGTATTTAAACGGTTTAGATACATAATGGTATGTATATGGAATATATGGTTAAATGGTTGGGTTTGGGTTAACGTGAGTTTGGGTTCTGTCAATGGTAAAAGCCCATATGTGTGGCTTTGGGGTTATTGGGTTGAGTTATAACACACATATATACATTTATACACGGGTTACGAAGGTGGCTAATTGGATATATATATATATATAAATATATATAGTCACAAATACTCCAGCTCAAATTTGCAAAGCCCATTTATGTTTATATATATACACTGGTTGTGATATTTTGGGCTAAGGTTCAATAGTTATAAGGTAACAACTTTAATAATTATTATTTTAAATTCTCAAATCAACACCCAATAGGATTCTATCTAACACTTAATTTTTATCTATGGATAAACTAAATAGCCAACCTAATTTAATTATTTAATTTTTACCTATGAATCAAACTCTAATCGATCCAAGTGGACTCTTACAGGGGTTAGGGTCCTAATGGTCTAATTCTAATTAGCCCAATAATCGTTAGTCTAATAACTAAAAGAGATAAACGAAATAAAAGTCCATTCTAATTTATTTTAGTTTACATTGTTATGAGCATATACAAATGCAATATCTATTACTATTATTTTCAAGCATATATATATATTATTAATATTTTCTTATCATTTTGACTATTGTAATTAAATAAGGTCCATTTAAGGTCTTATATTTATTTATTTCTATTTTAGTCTTTTAAAAAATTCGGGGTGATACATGTATCAACCCACACAAGACAGATCTCGAACACTTAGCACACGATGTGATCACAGAGCAAAACAAACTCACACACCAACCTGTGAAAAAGGTAGAGGATAAGGACTGCACGCACAATCAAACCACGATAGACAGGATTTTTAGGTGGTTCGGTCTGCTACCCACAAACCTACGTCCACCCCTCACTCAAACACGAGTAAGGCTTCCCTTGCAGAAGTAAGATCACAGACTCAGACTACAACAAATGCTGACTAACAGCTTGAACCCGTGGGAGACAAATCCCTCACCTTGATCTCGCACCCGGCAACACCAGTCCCACTACCACTGGTAGTGACCGGAGGAACAAATCCTCCCTTCTTCTATAGGCAAAGAAGGAACCGTGAACAGTTATCCACTGCTCACAAAACTCAGAGGATTCAATCCTCTCTTCCTCTGAAACCACAGAGGGAACCCGGAGAAAAACACTTCTCTCTTCTTCTGAACACTCAGAAGGAATTCAAACCCTGAACAGGGTATCAGAAGTATAAGAAGGAAATGGAAAACAAACAAATGAAAATACAAAAGGAAAGACAAGTAGAATATAGCTCCACAGGAGCAATGCAATTCTAGATTTGATCCACGAACTGATGAAGCAACTGATCTTCAATTGGAATTCCTAGCAGCACTCTATGGGTTCAATCTAGACTCTCTCTCTCTCGAGCTCTCTCGTTCTCTTCTACTTCTCTCTCAAGTCTACAAACTATACTACTCTCTGTTCTTCTTCTGCAGCTCTCTCTTTTCAGTAGCTCTTCTATTGCTTTTCACAACCTTTTCTCTCAGATCTTCTCTCTGACTCTTCTTTTCTCTTCTGTAGGCATTGCAACTCTTTCTCTTCTCCCCCTCTCTTATCTTTTCTTTCTTGAAGAAGCAGTATATATGTTGAGCAAATAAAACAATTTCAAAAATGAACTTTTCCAAATTTGCTTCCCACCATTTGTCCATCTGTCAGTGAGAATAATCTGTTCTGAAGCCATGTCAGATGTCTAGGATCACGTGCGAATGATTGGGGATCGAAACCACGTGCTTCTCTTGAGTCGCTCATGAGCTTAGCTATTTTTCAGCCATTCCGACTTATATTTCACCCTTAAGGAACTATTTGACGGCCTTATAGAGTTATTTGTCACCCTTGTCCTGCTTGAGCCGTCGCCTCTTCTCTTTTTGTCTCCCGCTTGAAAGTCGTCGCCTTGCGACTTATTTGTTACTCATATCGAGTATATTTCACCGTTGAACACTTATTTCTTACTGTTATCTACCATTTGTCTGCCTTAGCATCCGTTGGTCTACCTTGCTCAACACTTAGTCTCCTTGATAGACGTTCCTCACCGATATCACACCTTTGTCCTCTCTATGGGCTATTTATCATCCTTGTCCATCATTTGTCATCCTTGTAGGATATTTTTCATCATTGGAGGCCATTCTTCACTGCTGATGGACATATGTTACTTTGATGATAGTTCTTCCTCTTTGCTCAACGTTTCTTCAGCCTTAGATTCTGATCGGCATTGTTGTGACCCATTTAACAGCCTTGTAACTAATTAATCACTTGTAATCTTCATTTGCCATTTCATTTATTCTTTTGTCAGCTTGTTTGATTCATTTGACAGCCATATTGTTGTTGGCCATTGGACTGCGTCGACGCCATTTGAGCTCTGCGTTGATGCCGCTTCTTCACGTCCAAGCCTTTTTACCTTGTCACCCATTATTCACCCTTATAGAGCTATTTTTCACTCTTATCGTTCATTTGTCACCGTTACATACCTATTTGTCACCCTTATTTGCCTTTAGCCCTCGCCTTTGTAGCTTTGGCTAGCGGGTGACCTTGGCGTCGACTCCATGAGCTTCTTGCGTCGACTCCATCTTCATCTTTTCTTCTTCTCAACCTTCTTCTAGCGCCAAGCTATTTGTCACCTCTACTTAGCTATTTGTCATCTGATGGCATGCAGAGCTCGTCGTAAAAAGTACCACGCCCTTAATTTCAAAAACTATACCGAACTCACAACAAAAATAAATAACGTAGTATGATGGCGAGTCCGAGTCGAATCCAAGGAGAGGTTTAGATTTTATACATTGAAGATTTTATGTTCTAAGCGGAATGCGAACTTAGATGGTCATACACAACTTAAAATAAAAATGACATTAAATAAATCTAACTAATGAACTTTGGAGGGTTTGAGAGAGAAAGAAGAGAGGGAGAGGAAGAAGAAGAAAGAGGAGAGAGAGATCTAGAGAGGGAAAATAGATAGACATGTGTTTCACTAATTAAAAATGCAATGTTTACAACATTATGAGCGAAAATTAAAATTTCAACTCTAAACAGAAATAAATCCAAAATAACATCGAGGGGGACGATGGGCAAAGAAGTCGCGGCCATAGTGTCGGGGTGGCATCATCTCCTTGGACCTTTGACTCCCACTCATCTCGCAGCCGAGGGCACCCATCTTGCGCCGACTTTGGAGAGATTAGAGGGGGAGAATAGAGAGAGAAAGTAGAGAGATATATAGAGAGAGAGAAAGAGGCGAGGATAATAAAATAAAAGAGAGAAAAATTAAAAAAAATAGAACTCAACGTGGGTGCATGCGTTTGTGTTGTGGGGAGATAGAGAGAGATCGTGTGAGAGGAAAAGGGAGAGAGAGAAGCATCGCGAGAAGAGAGAGAGGGAGATAGAGAGAGTGAGCCACGGAGGGTGAGAACACAGAGAAAGAGAGAGAATGGAGATGGAGGGGGGGTAAGAGAGAGAGGAATGGATGGAGGGTGAGGGGTGTGTGTGTGGGCGAGAGAGAGAGCAGAGAGGGGGAGTGATGCAGAGAAAGAGTGGGAGAAGCTGTGGTGAGAGTGCAGAGATAGGAAGATAGAGAGAAGGTGGCCGCGGTGGGTGGCGTCGACGCACGCGCCTGTGGTGAAGGGGGTGCAAGTGTGTGTGGTGAAGAAAGGGGGAGGGCAAGGTCGACACGGCCGGTTCATGCGGATGTGTAGAGGGGTGGCCTGGGTGCGAAGTGTGTGTTGTTGTGTCTCGTATGGATTTGATATTAAGTGGAAGAATGCTGTGTTTTGTTGACTGGCAATAGTTTAGTTGACTTTATTTTGACTTTGGCAACATTGTTATTTTGATGTATTTCTCTAAGTCAAAATTCATATTTAGTCTAGTAAAGGTCAGTGCATATATCAGTTTTCATTATTAAGGTCAATGCATGTTGCATGTCTAAGCAGATGCAGGTCGGTGCACCTTTCGCTAGCTCAGGGTAAGGTCGGTGCAAGTTTACACATAGTTAAACATCAAGGTCGATGCATGTTTTCCAACCTGCATACAAGGTCGAAGCATACTAGCAATGCATCAGGTCGGTGCATGTTTGCGTTTAACTGACTAAGGTCGGTGCACATTTGCCTTGTGCATAAAGCAGGTCGGTGCACGTGTTCATTTCTTATGAACATAGGTTGGTGCACGTATACTAACGGTGGCATATAAAGGTTGGTGCACATGCAATGTCCTACATATGGAGGTCGGTGCACATCATGTCAATGCAGAACTAACGTCAGTGCACATAGCCTACTACGCATCTAAGGTCTGTGCACATCTGCCATGGGCACATAATAGGTCTGTGCATATGCACGGTTTGCTATCTGAAGTCTGTGCACTTATGCTAGCAATAGCATGTAAGGTCCGAGCACATTTCTTCAAGTTTGAGCATGTATGTATTTCACATTTGAGCATATTTCTTCAAGTCTGAGCATGTATGCATTTCACATCTGGGCACATTTCTTCAAATCTAAGCATGTATGCATTTCAAGTTTGAGTACATTTCTTCAAGTCTGAGCATGTGTGTGTTTCAAGTCTGAGCATATGCGCATAAGCATACACATAAGGTCTGAGCATACATGTTTCTTGCAATAAGGTCAGTGCATATTGACTAACTAATCATGCGAACCAAGTGTTTGACGAAATGCTTTATGTTTCATTTACAGGAACTTAAGTTACTACGGGACCCAGAATCATGCATATAAAAGGCTAGAAGGTTTATACTCGGCATGATCACATGGCTTAAGTTTTTAACTTACATGCACTTGATCCAAGGCTTGTCTGGATTGGAGCTTTAGCCATGTGGACAGCACATCTTCAGCATCTGACACGTGGATTCCAAGCAGCGCACTCCAGTTGAAATTTCTGGGCGGGAAATGTGTTTTCCACATGCCCTTCTCTCGCGAGCCTATAAATAGAGGCCAGGATGCTCAATCAAAGATAACAAGGCAAAGAAGAAAATCCAGACAACATTAGAAGAGAAGAAGCATTCTAAAGAGAAGAAGAGAGCAAAAAAAGAAGAGAGAGCTAGAAAGCGAGAAAAGTGAGAAAAGTGAGGGAGCCATTTTCTGAGAAAAATAGAGTGCCATAGAAAGAGTTAAGTAGAAGAAGAGATCTTCGGTGAGATTGTTCTATCCTGACTTCTGGATCAGATCCAGAGTTAGATTGCTATATTGAGAGCTACATTATCTTTTCTGTCCTCATTTTCTCTGATTCCTTTTGTTTTCATTTTGAATTTCATTGTAAGCTATGAATCAGCAGAGCAAGCTGTGGTGCTCAGCAGGCGAGGGTGTTCCTCGGACAGCAAACTGTAAGGCTCAATGATTTGTAGGGTTTTCTATCCCCAAAGCTGTGGATCAGCGGTTATCAAGTTGTGTGGCAGCAGGAAGCCTTACTCAGTTGAGTAAGGGGTGGACGTAGATCTCTAGCTTGAGATCAAACCACTTTAAAATTGAATTGTCTATGAAATTGATTTCCTGTCTTCTCTCCGAGTAGATGAATGCATAGGTTCGCTTACAGCTTGGCATGAGTTTGATCATCTGAATATTCATCTGCTATATACATCTATTGCCTTCTTCGGCCATTTCTAATTAGATCAATTCTTCAATGGTATATCAAAAAGCTCAGTCAGAAAGACAGGTCATGCCTATCAGGAACAATGACCCTTGCGTTGATATGGATCTAGAGGGGGGGTGAATAGATCTACCTGAAATCTTAAACCAATATTAAGCAGATAAAATGTGGAATTATAAGTTGATTAATCAGAACAACCAATGTCGACACATAATCACTAGAGTCACTGAATTAACAAAAGACTTAGTCTAGTGATATGAACAGAGAGAATGAGTAAATTCAATTAGACAGGTGAAACACAACAACAGCAAAGCTAAATTCTAGAGAGATGGAGTGTGAAGAGGTACTTGGCGGAGGTAGAACTCAAAGAGTGTCCTCACGCAAGATAAACCGCTTTTCAGATAAGCCTAACTAAATCCTTCCAACAGTACCTTTTGATATACCTTCTCCACTCTCTAGAATACTTCAATATATCCATCAAACAAAGCAAGATATCAACCAGATGTATAAATGCAGCGATCACAAACCATCAAGCATAGACAAGTTATTTTTAGGTGGTTCGATCTTCTGCAGAGATCTACGTCCACCCCACACTTAAACCAAGTGTGGCTTAACTACTGATACACAGCTTTTAATCTGCTGATCCACAGCTTTGGGGAAAACTTCCCAACACACGCTAAGCCTTACAGCTTAAGCTATCAGAGGAATCCTCCCCTACCGCTAGGGATTACAGCTTACCTACCGCTGACGCACAGCTTGCTATAACAAGAGTTTGAAATTGAAAAACAAAAGCAACACAAAATAGTAAAACAATCTGTAGCTCTCACAAAGAGCAGATCGGCTCTGGTATTATACCAATGAGCCACAAACAATGACTTATAGAGATCCAGACTCACACCCTTCAAACAAATCTATGCTCTCCTCTCAAAGCTCTCTCAAATCTCTAAAATCTTTCTCTCTCGATTTTGTTGGAATGTCCTCTTGACCTGCTGCTGCTATTCTCTCTGAATATTCTCTTGTTGTTCGCTCGGTGTCTTCATGTCCTTCGACACTGGGTGATTTTCCCCTTTTTATAATGCAGCAGATGATAGGCGCGTGGAAACCACGTTTCCCACCCAAAACTTCATTCAGATATGATTTGAAAATGCCACGTGGCAGCATCTTGATTGGGTTGCTTTCCACGTGTCACGAACACAACGCTTCACCTTTTTTCTTGGATCACGTGCATTTTATCTTGGTACATTAGCTGCTTGTGACTTAAAGTTCGTAGGTAGTTGGGACACGTGTCAGGTGTTCTTACCAGTCAATATAACGAACAAGGATATCAGTCACTTGTTATGGACTTAGACAATTCACAAGTCTTTGTGTATATGCACAGACCAGATAACATGACTTAAATGCGTGCATTTAATATGAAGATGCATCGACCTCAATATGAACATGCACAGACCTCAGTATGAAACCAGACTACTAGCTTCAACCTTGAATGCAAGATAATGCACAATAGCATCGACCTTATGCACAGGGCAAGGACTAGCATCGACTTTAGGTGCAGGAGACATGGTGCTTACACCGACCTTTAATGCAGTGAACATGATGCTTGCACCGACCTTAAATGCTCAAAGACAAATACTAGCATCAACTTTAGATGCAGCCAGCTAAGTACTAGCACCGACGTTGTATGCAAGATACACAACTTGCATCGACCTTAGTTGTGCATGGAATGCTGCTAGCATCGACCTTACATGCAACTTGCACTGACCTTAGTATGCACAAAGTGCAACTAGCATAGACTTGAGTTCAGTTGGTCTTGCACAAATAGAATGTGCACCGACCTTGGTCTTGTACAATCGGAGTGTGCACCGACCATGTTCTTGAACAAACAGAATGTACACCGACCTATATGACTGACTGAGGCATATGTGCACCGACCTGACTTACGCAGATACAGTAACTAGCACCGACCGATATGACTGACTGAGGCATATGTGCAACGACCTTGATATATGCAAACTGGTAACTAACACCGACTTGACTTACGCAGATACAGTAACTAGCACAGACCTGACTATTCAAACAAGATGACTAGCACCGACCCCAGTGAACCATGTCTGATGCATGCACCGACTATAGCTGAATTTAGTATAAAAGTGCAGAATTGTTTTATGCAAATGTCTGACATATAAGAGATTCATCAAAATACACAATATTACCATGGTCAAGATAAAGTCACCAAAGTCAACTTCTACAGTCAACCAAGTCAACTCTACTATTCCCAATCATTCAAAACACAATCAATAAATAGCAGTCTCCACACTGCTGATCAACTCCAGAGGAGACCTAACATTCTCCCCCTTTTTGATGATGGCAACACCCATAATTATGATGTATTTTGATGAGACAATTTTAATCTGATATAAGATGTATTTAACATGAAACATAGTCAAATAATGCAACAGACAAACAATGCAATCGACAAACATACAGATGCAGACCTATCCCCCTGAACTTGCCAAGTGTCTCTCTACCTCCTGAAGAAACTCTCCCCCAACATTCTCCACTATTTACTCTTCCCAAGCACATTTACCCCCTGAAGATGGTCTCCCCCTTTGATAATCTCTCCCCCAACCTCAAAATACCACGAAGTACTTTTTCTCTCCCCCTTTGCCATCAACAAACAAGGAGTAAGGAATACTGTGGAAGAGAAGAGGGGTGGCCAGAGGAAGAAGGGAATAAAGTAACACTCTATGCAACAGTTCAGTAGATAAGCAGATTGTAGAGAAAATCTTCAGACATAAAAATCACAATTATGCATTCTTGACAAGTGTCTGGTTTAATAGTGATAAACAGTAGAGTAGATGCACTGAATGTCATACATAAGGTTGCAGTACCCGTTTATAGCAATAAACCTATGTCACATAACCATGATAGACTTGGTCAAAATAGTATTCTACTCATTTCAGAACCAATGAATATATATGGGAGTCACTAGGGTATGTATTGAAGTTAAACAAATTGACACTTAGTAAGACTGGAATTGCAAGTATTACAGCCAATCTTTTTGAATTTTGATTTTAAAACTAAGCTTGTTGAACAAACAGGTATCATCTATGCCTTTGACATTAAGGGTACACGTGGGTTAGACGCCAGTACCCCCAATTACTAAACACAAGAAATACCACATCTGTCTCTGATCAAAAACATCTGTCATGATTACACCTTTTTGCATAGGGGTACACGTTTATCAGACGCCAGTACCCCTAGCTACTCAGTGAAATCAATTCTTCAGATTTGATCATGTAAACAGAGTTAACATGAAGCACTTCATGACATGAATTTGTCTCCATTTCATTGATGGAGTACTCAGTTTCTTAGTGCAATTCAGTCATTGCTCTGCCAATAGATTTATTCATTTCTTCTATGAATTCTTTTCTTTTTGCTGCCTTTTTAATTTTTCAAAGTGACTTGTTGAAAAAAAAACACATTATCTGAGTTTCTCAACCTAGATTTCACTAAGTCTTTCATTTTTAGATACTGCAAGATCTTATCTGTCACAACATGAGAATGAGATTGAGAGCTATAAACGGTTTTCACCACCCTATTTTCTGAATACAGTCTTTAAACTCTACAGTTTATTAAGATTAAACCATCAGTTCATTCATGAAGCAAACATGATCCTCATAGTAGAAGACATATGATAGTTGCTGCTTAAGATAATGAACTGATTGCAAGACTATCATCTATTCAGAAAGAGGGAATTGGAATTGAAGCATAGAATCAGCACTTGGGGAATATCAAGAAATGAAAAGACACCAATTGATGGGAATGGATACCACGTGATGCAATTTATGTAATTCAGTCCAAAAGAGACTAGGCGATGAGGGTTTCTGTAAGACCCTAAGTCTTTCGGATCTTTATCGGAGAGTTTTGGATCGCCTTTGTGGGTCTTGAGCTGTGTTTTACGATTCGCGTAAATTTTTCTCTTGTACTAGTTATGAAACCCTGTGGTGAGTTTATTATTCAATTCATCGACTCGAGGACGCTACAGTTGCGTTGCATTCTTTCCGAGGATCGTTTCGACTATTTTTCCATATTTTTCTGAATTAGTGACTTTTTGGACCAAAAATCAGATTTTACGAAAATTAGGAAAATTCTATTTTCTTTTTCTTTTTATTTCTTTCCTTCTCCTTCCTCTCTCATCACCGCCGTTACTTCTCTCCCTCTCGTTCTCTCTCCTCTCCTCTCCTCTCTCCGCGGGACATGCGACCGTGGCGAGGTGGCTGAGGCAGGGACGTCGTAGAGCTGACCTGGCGCGTGATGGGGCGAAGGATTGAGCGTGGCGTTGGCGCGATCCCTCGGTGGATTCAAAGCCAGCGTGTCGAACTAGTGAGATGGTTTTTGGCATGGTTTAGTCACTTGAGTGCGCTAGAACTTCGATGGAGGTAGGGAGATGGATGCCCTACTCCTGTACTACATTTCCTCGCGATTTGGAGCTATCCGGTGTGAGAACGAGCGGGTTTTACTTCAGTTTGGGTGAAGCATGCTTTGGGGGGTGTGAGACGAGTTCACCTCGTTCGGCGATGGTTTCTAGCCTAATTGGTTGTATTTTAATCCCTGGCATGTCTGCGTTCCATTTCCGCTGGTTTCGTTATGATTGGTCGTCATTTGGGAACGGTACGAGCCCGGGAACCCATGTGACTCAATTTGGGTCAATTCGGAGGAATTGCATGTTTCTTATGTTTTATGCGTCATTTGGACCCCTTCCAGTCTGTGGAAGGCTTGTATGGCGTTTAGGGTTATTTCCCCTTCGTTTAGATGCGATTGGGGCGTGGAACGACCGAGATCGGCCGATCCCCTACTTTTCTCGCCGTAGCGTAGTAGCGGTCCTTTCAGACACTGTTTTCAGGGCATTCATGATCCTCAGGTGACCGTTTATGCTTTTCGAATAGTAGGTCGGTTCGGGTCTTCGCGGTCACGCGATAGACCGTTTCTTCCGGCTAGTGGTTCAGTGGATGACCGCTATTTTCCATCAGCGGTCGTATGGTAGACCGCTAATGGAGTCGAGTATGTCGGTTTGCCCAATGCCATCGTGCGATAGACCCCTAAGGCTGGGCTGGCGGTCTGAGAGATGGCCGCTAACCATTATTTATGTCGGTTTGAGAGTTTTGAGTCGGTTGGGCTAGCGGTCCTAGCCTTGACCGCTATTTGTTCTTAGCGGACATTTGGGTGACCGATAAGCTCTGTTTGACCAGTTAAGTCGGTTTCAGTGTAGGGGGTTTGACTGGGTCTAGCGGTTAGGTCCTTGACCGCTACAGTCTCCTCGCGGTCCTGTGATAGATTGCCTACCCCTTTTGGATTTGATATTTATTCCTTTAAGTTTCTGAGTGAAGCGGCCATGCCCTGGACCGCTTAGCTCAGCGAGACGGCTTGTTTGTAAGCTGGTTGTGTTTAGGTGTAGTTCTTTCTTGACCACCTAGTGTTTTAGTTCTCTGTGTGAGGGTAGCAGCTCATTAGCTGACTGCTTGATTTACCTAGCGGCTTGGCATATGACTGTTTACTTCCCAGAGCCTTGTTTTCTCCATGTTTGGCCTCCTTTTGTCTTGGCCTTACCTTGTGGTTTCCCTGTAGTCTCGTGGATGTCTTGGATATCCTATGAGGGCTGTGACCATGTTGTGGGGTGGCCGAGGAGTGCCATTATATCGAGTGGTATTCTATGCTATTTTAGAGTCATGTTTGGTGTCTGGTCAACCCGGTGTGATCCAGTGGTTGACATGTGACCTTGTGAGTGTCTCGTCTATCCTATGTGGATCGAGGCATGGGTTTGGACGCCGGAGGTGTCGTATTATCTCGGTTTCTATGTCCACGTACTTTGAGGGCCTTAGTGATTCCTGAGGTCTCCGTGGTTTGTGTTATGCGAGGGCATGGATCAGGTGATCCTCTGCCATTTCCTTTATCGGTGTTTTATCATGATGTGGCTTAGGGATTAGGCTGATTGGCGGCTTGTTACTGCTTTGCGCGATGATCTTGACCCCGAGTCTTGTGACTCAAGGATCGTTATGTTAGTAGTTCTAGTTGTCTGTCCTAAGTCCGGTGGCAGTCTGGTATGCTACCTTGTGTTTTGTGCTTGGTGCTTCATGGTACGTGCGACAGTGCATGCCTGGCCTGTCTGTACTTCAGCACTAGTGTTTTGATGTCTCTGTGTCTTGTGAGCCTCCACTAGTCATAGCCTGATGATGCACGCGTTCCAGTGTGTTGGCCCACCTCAGAGTGGTGGCGGGACAGTTCTCGATATATGGTTCGTAAGCTAGTTTCCGTGGGCTCCCTTGCCTTACAGTAGCATCCTACTGGGGGAGAAAGCTAGCTAGAGGCCTGGCTCAAGGTATTGAGCTTGTGTTGTGCACACGTGGTCAGGGGCGCTTGGACGAGCGCTGACGAGCGTGACCCTGACTAGTCACTCGTTACTGTTGTTCCTTGTACTTGGTTCAGTGAGTGTCTCAATTACCGTCGTTCCAGACGTGCGGGAGATACTTGTGGCATAGTGTAAGATGTCAGTAGACGCATCTGGCTGTCCTTCTAGTGAGGAGGTGCTCCTGTCACTTGACGCATGACTCTAGTGTTTCTCGTGTCTTGTGACGTGTCTTTTCATCATTGAGTTCCAAGTAGCCTGTATGTGGCTTTACTCGAGGTCTAGTCTTGTGTACCGTACACAATGACCTAGTTGTGTATGTTCGTGCCTTTGACTGTGTTGGTCTTTTAATAGGGCTTTTGCTTGTTTTGGTAGGCTTCAGCTATGGAGCTTGTGTTTGGTCAATGGATCGGTAACGCCTGACTTTGTGAGCTCAGGGTTCACCTTTTTGTTGCCGTTTGGAGTAGCTTAGAGAGCCGTGGTTTGGTCGAATGCCTTGTTTCTGGTTAGTACAGCTTTACTCTTCGTTTAGTTGTTCTTACTTTTGCTTACTTTTGCTTCTTACAACTTTACTGTTGTAGTTACTGCTGTTGCTTCTGTCTTTCCTGCTTTACTGTTTAGCACTATTATTTAGCGTGTTACTGCGATATTTCCAGTGGGGATCCACGTGACCCCTACTGAGCCAGTGACACGAGGCTCACCCCTATTTTTTCGGTGCGCACTTCTTCTTCCTCGTGGTTCTTGGCGCGGAGCGCCTTTTGTAGTTGCCGGCGTTGCCAGCGTTCCCTGCGTTGGGCTTCCCCCGACTTCAGTGTACGTTTTATTTTCTGTTGGGCTGTACTTGTCTTTAATTTGGACTGGACTCTATTAATTTAAATTGTTAATTGAAAATGTAATTTTTATTTCTGCTACTTTAGAAAACCTGTTCAATGAAATATTAATTGCTTACTACCTTATCTAGGACTTCAATGTACTACACACACTCCTTTTATCCCTTCGGAGCTTTTCCGCTCTTGGGAGGCTTCTTAGAATCCAAGTGTTATCGGGTTTACCCGGTATCCAGAGTCTGGGTCGTCACAGGTGGTATCAGAGCTCTATTGTGTGTAAGGTACATGGGAATTTGCGATATTGCAGTATTCAGAGTCCTTAAGGTCCAGTACATCTAGCTGTCGGCATTAGCGTTGGCATCGGTTTTGTGATTGTTCGTCGCTTTGTTTCCATTTGTGGTCTTGTGCATGCTATGTTGGCACTGTGCGAGATGGTTTTGCTCTCGTCAAGATGTGACGGTGTGCTCTTTTTTTGGTCGTGATGCTTGTCTCAATTATGCTGTAGTTGGCAGAGTTCACTGGTAGGCATGAATCTGCAGTACATTATTCGAGATGTTTCTGTAATTTGTTCGGGTGGCTGGTGACTTTCTCGTTGGTGTGCTGGCCGTGCACATTTTTATGTTGCCTTGGTCGTCCCAGTTTAAGATTTGTACAACCCCTGAGGTGTTAAAATTTTGTTGTAGTGGTCGATTAGATGCCTGGTTTGGAAGAATGCTCGAGCGAACCTAGGATTTCTTTCCTGGTGAGCTACTGTTGATTGAGCTTGATTCTTCTCACCCTATTTGGTGGCGTCTTTTCGAGGTAAGCCTTGGAAGTGCTATCTTTGTGAAGCCTTTGTCCTGTGTCTGCTTAAGTGTGGACTGTGTTAATTCTGAGCCTGAGTTGCCTTTGTCTGACAGTTGCTTGGCTTTGGACCCAGATTTTGTGTTTGGGAGCCGTTGTGCACCGTGTTCGATGTGCCGTGTTTGGCGGCTGTTGTGCTATGAAGGTTCAGTAATCGTTCTAGGACGTAAGGATAAGTTGAGATTAGCGTTCCTTTGTGCTTTGTGTTGAAGCTGGTGCTCTTCATGGTTTGCACTTTGGCGACTTGCAATCGGTTGTCAGCAGGATCGGTACTCGAGGCGTGGTATATTGCAATTTCATGTATTACGATGGCACTGAGTGTGTGCTGAGATGCAGATGCCGAGTTGTCCTTGATGCTTGTGTGCGTGTGTTGAGCGTGCAGCGGAAGCTTGTGGGCTGATAACCCACGATTCAGGATCGTGATGTTGGCAGATTCTGGCTGGCCGAGAGGTTGCTTTCCTCAGCATGACTGCCATCTTGGCTGTGTGTGCCTTGATGTTGTTGTCGCTGTGCCATTTGCTGGAGGCATTATGCTTGTTGGCACTGGCATGCGTGAGGATTAGGGGAATATGTCGGCATATCTGCTGGTTGAGTACCCTTTTCTTCTCTGTATTTTTCTTGGATGTTATGCTCTCGGGACTTGATCGTAGTTCTTGAGATGCGTTCTCTGAGATTATTCTTATTATTTTTATGGGTCCTTTTCGGTGAGCTGTTCGTGACATGGCTTGTGTATCTTAATCGTGTGTTCAACTGTAATTTTGCCCTGATGTGACCCAGCTTACAGTTGTGTCCCGTGGTTCTGTGTCGAGGACAGAGCCGAGATTCTGTGAGTGTTGTTATTGTTCGTCGGTGGTTGTGTTCAGCTTGGGAGGAGTTCCCTGTGAGTCTGATTTGGCATTGAGTGGGTCGAGATCTTGTCAGTTGGTTTTGTTGTACTCTTCTGTCATGGTAGAGTTAGCATGCGACTCGAATCAGATGTAATGTCTGAGTGAGGACTAACTTGATTGTGCTTGTGGTCTAGTGCTATTGTTGGCGTTCTGCGTGCCATATTTATTGTTCTTGGCGTAAAAGCCGATGTTGTTGAGATGTCAGCTGAGGACTATGTTTCCTTGGGTAAGCTGATGCTTATTGTGTTTTCTGAGCATGTTATCGGTAGCTGCTTTCGTGGCATGAGTCATGTCTCCTTTCCCTGTGAGACAGAAGCAACGTTGCCTTGTTTCGGAGGTGTCGGACTTGTGCTCACTTGGGTGCCGTGCTCGTTCCATGGATCCATTTGCCTTGAGATCCAGAGCATGTGCCTGTGATTGTGGAATGGCAGTGTCCCTCTGAATTGTGTGTTTCGAGATTTGTGTTACCATGTTCTAGGTGTTGGTGTTGGCTGATGCTTGGAGAGCGTAGCCAATGTTTGGGTTTGTCCTTCCCTGCTTCTTCCTTGTTAGATCCTTTAATTTCGAGGATGAAATTCTTGTAGGGGGGGAGGACTGTAAGACCCTGAGTCTTTCGGATCTTTATCAGAGAATTTTGGATCGCTTTTGTGGGTCCTGAGTTGTGTTTTACGATCAACGTGGGTTTTTCTCTTGTACTAGTTACGGAATCCCGTGGTGAGTTTATTATTCAATTCATCGACTCGAGGACGCTACAGTTGCGTTGCATTCTTTCCGAGGATTGTTTCGACTATTTTTTCGTATTTTTTTGAATTAGTGCATTTTTTGACCAAAAATCAGATTTTATGAAAATTAGGAAAATTTTATTTTCCTTTTCTTTTTATTTCTTTCCTTCTCCTTCCTCTCTCCTCACCGTTGTTACTTCTCTCCCTCTCATTCTCTCTCCTCTCTTCTCCTCTCTCAGCGAGGCGCTCGACCGTGGCGAGGTGGCTGAGGCAGGGACGTCATGGAGCTGACCTGGCGCGTGATGGGGTGAAGGATTGACCGTGGCGTTGGCGCAATCCCTCGGTGGATTCAAAGCCGACGTGTCGAGCTCGTGAGATGATTTTCGACGTGGTTTAGTCACTTCGATGCGCTAGAACTTCGGTGGAGGTAGGGAGATGGACGCCCTACTCCTGTACTACATTTCCTCGACATTTGGAGCTATCCGGTGTGAGAACGAGCGGGTTTTGCCTTAGTTTGGGTGAAGCATGCTTTGGGGGGTGTGAGACAAGTTCACCACGTTCGGCGACGGTTTCGAGCCTAATTAGTTTTATTTCAATCCCTGGCATGTCTGCGTTCCATTTCCGCTGGTTTCGTTGTGATTGGTTGTCATTTGGGAACGGTACGAGCCCGGGAACCCATGTGACTCAATTTGGGTCAATTCGGAGGAATTGCCCGTTTCTTATGTTTTATGCGTCGTTTGGACCCCTTCCGGTCTGTGGAAGGCTTGTATGGCGTTTAGGATTGTTTCCCCTTCGTTTAGATGCGATTGGGACGTGGAACGGCTGAGATCGGTTGATCCCCTATTTTTCCTGCCGTAGTGTAGTAGTGGTCTTTTCAGAGACCATTTTCAGGGCATTCCCAGCCCTCAGGTGACCATTTATGCTTTTCGGATAGTAGGTCAGTTCGGGTCTTCACGTTCACGCGATAGACCGTTTCTTCCGGCTAGGGGTTCAGTGGATGATTGCTATTTTCTATCAGCGGTCATACGATAGACCGCTAATGGAGTCGAGTATGTCGGTTTGGCCAACGCGGTCGTGCGATAGACCCCTAAGGCTGGGCTGGCGGTCTGAGAGATGACTGCTAACCATTATTTATGTCGGTTTGAGAGTTTTGAGTCGGTTGGGCTAGCGGTCCTAGCCTTGACCGCTATTTGTTCTTAGCGGACATTTGGGTGACCGCTAAGCTCTGTTTGACCAGTTAAGTCGGTTTCACTGTAGGGGGTTTGACTGGGTCTAGCGGTTAGGTCCTTGACCGCCACAGTCTCCTCGCGGTCCTGTGATAGACTGCCTACCCCTTTTGGATTTGATATTTATTCTTTTAAGTCTCTGAGTGAAGCGGCCATGCCCTGGACTGCTTAGCTCAGCGAGACGGCTTGTTTGTAAGCCGGTTGTGTTTGGGTGCAGTTCTTTCTTGACCACCTAGTGTTTTAGTTCCTTGTGTGAGGGTAGCGGCTCATTAGCTGACTGCTTGATTTACCTAGCGGCCTGGCATATGACTGTTTACTTCCCAGAGCCTTGTTTTCTCAATGTTTGGCCTCCTTTTGTCTTGGCCTTACCTTGTGGTTTCCCCGTAGTCCCGTGGATGTCTTGGATATCCTATGAGGGCCGTGACCATGTTGTGGGGTGGCCGAGGAGTGGCATTATATCGAGTGGTATTCTGTGCTATTTTAGAGTCATGTTTGGCGTCTGGTCAACCCGGTGTGATCCAGTGGTTGACATGTGACCTTGTGAGTGTCTCGTCTGCCCTATGTGGATCGAGGCATAGGTTTGGATGCCGGAGGTGTCGTATTATCTCGGATTGTGTGTCCACGTACTTTGAGGGTCTTAGTGATTCCTGAGGTCTCCATGGTTTATGTTATGCGAGGGCATGGATCAGGTGATCCTCTGCCATTTCCTTTATCGGTGTTTTATCGTGATGTGGCTTAGGGATTAGGCTGATTGGCGGCTTGTTACCGCTTTGAGCGACGATCTTGACCCCGAGTCTTGTGACTCAAGGATCGTTGTGTTAGTAGTTCTAGTTGTCTATCCTTAGTCCGGTGGCAGTTTAGTATGCTACCTTGTGTTTTGTGCTTGGTGCTTCGTGGTACGTGCGACAGTGCATGCTTGGCCTGTCTGTACTTCAGCACTAGTGTTTTGATGTCTCTGTGTCTTGTGAGCCTCCACTAGTCATAGCCTGATGATGCACGTGTTCTAGTTAGTTGGCCCACCTCGGAGTGGTGGTGGGACAGTTCTCGATATACGGTTCGTAAGCTAGTTTCCGTGGGCTCCCTTGCCTTACAGTAGCGTCCTACTTGGGGAGAAAGCTAGCTAGAGGCCTGGCTCAAGGCATTGAGCTTGTGTTGTGCACAAGTGGTCAGGGGCGGTTGGACGAGCGTTGACGAGCGTGACCCTGACTAGCCACTCGTTACTATTGTTCCTTGTAATTGGTTCAGTGAGTGTCTCAGTTACCATCATTCTAGACGTGTGGGAGATACTTATGGCACAGTGTAAGACGTCAGTGGATGCATCTGGATGTTCTTCTAGTGAGGAGGTGATCCTGTCACTTGACGCATGACTCTAGTGTTTCTCGTGTCTTGTGACGTGTCTTTTCGTCATTGAGTTCCGAGTAGCCTGTATGTGGCTTTACTCGAGGTCCAATCTTGTGTACCATACACAACGATCTAGTTGTGTATGTTCGTGCCTTTGACTGTGTAGGTCTTTTAATAGGGCTTTTGCTTGTTTTGGTAGGCTTCAGCTATGGAGCTTGTGTTTGGTCAACGGATCGGTAACGCCTGACTTTGTGAGCTCAGGGTTCCCCTTTCTGTTGCCATTTAGAGTAGCTTAGAGAGCTGTGGTTTGGTCGGCTGCCGTGTTTCTAATTAGTACGGCTTTACTCTTTCTTTATTTGTTTTTACTTTTACTTACTTCTACTTCTTACAGCTTTACTGTTGTAGTTACTGTTGTTGCTCCTGTCTTTCCTGCTTTACTGTTTAGCGTTATTGTTTCGCTTGTTACTATGTTATTTCCTGTGGGTATCCGCGTGACCCCTACTAAGCCAGTAAAACAAGGCTCACCCTTGCTTTTAGGTGTGGACTTCTTCTTCCTCGTTGTTCGTGGCGCGGAGCACCTGTTGTAGTTGCCAGCATTGCCAATGTTCTCTGCGTCGGGCTTCCCCCGACTTCAATGTATGTTTTATTTTCTGTTGGGCTGTACTTGTCTTTAATTTGGACTGGACTTTATTAATTTAAATTATTAATTGAAAATGTAATTTTTATTTCTGCTACTTTAGCAAACCTGATGAATGAAATATTAACTACTTACTCCTTTATCTGGGACTTCAATTTACTACACACACTTGTTTTATCCCTTCGGAGCTTTTCCGCTCTTGGGAGGCTTCTCAGAATCCAAGTGTTATCGGGTTTACCCGGTATCCGGAGTCTAGGTCGTCACAGTTTCTGTATCCGGAGAGGATTTAAATGATAGGGGTTTGAAGTTTCAACGCATACTGATCTGACTCTAACTGAATATCTTGAACAGATCACCCCTAGACCAGATAGAATCAGAAACATTTGACAAAATAATGGAGCATGGATAGGTAAACTTGTGCTAAGCCAAAACTCCCCCTGTCTATATGCATATTTATTCAAACACTCAGACACACTTATTCACAAAACACTTGACCCAACATTTAAGAGATACAGTGCAATGCATAGACTCTCTTGATTCATGGTACCTGGCGGAGGATAGTCCTCTACACATGGTATGGGCTTTCAAACAGACAAAATCTGTCCTTCTACCACATATCATTTGATATACCTATGAAATCAAGATGACTCAACTATGACACTGATAGAGATATTAGCAAACAGGCTTGAAATAACTCAAGACCAATCAGAACATTTATTCAAGAATGAAATCAAGATTATTCATCATGCTAAAATTTACATAAACCTAATTCCCTTCTTAAGAATTTAAATCTTTCATTTCCCAAAGGTTTAGTAAATATGTCAACAATCTATTTTTCAGTTTCAATAAAATCTAGTTCAATTTCATTCTTGCTTACTTCATCTCTAAGAAAATGGTGTTTAATTTCTATGTGCTTAGTCCTAGAGTGATGAACATGATTTTTAGTCAAACATATAGCACTAGTATTATCACATAAAATTGGAATGCATCCTAATTTTATCTGATAATCAGTGAGTTGGTGCTTGATCCATAGTACCTGGGCTGCACAATTCCCTGCTATGACATATTCTGCCTCAGCAGTGGATAGAGCAACAGTGTGTTGCTTCTTGGATGCCCAAGACAATAGAGAACCACCTAATAACTAACAATACAAACTAGTGCTTTTCCTTTCAATCCGACACCCAGCATAATCTGCATCTGTGTAAGCTATTAGGTCTAGCTCACACCTAGCAGGATACCAAAGACCTAGTTCTTGGGTGCCTGTCAGATATCTAAAAATCCTCTTAACAGCACTAAGATGTGACTATTTAGGACTAACCTAAAATCTAGCACATAAACGCACAACAAATTATATATCAGGCCTAGATGCAGTAAGATAAAGAAGGGATCCGATCATACCTCTGTACAACTTGGTGTCAACCAATTTACCTTTTGGGTCATCATCAAGGCTAGTTGATGTACCCATTGGTGCTGTTATCTCCTTGAGGTTTTCTAATTTGAACTTTTTCAGTAGATCCCTTATATACTTGGACTGAGTGATGAAGGTTCCTTCTTTGGTCTGTGTAACCTGCAGTCCAAGAAACAGTTTAAGCTCACCCATAGAGCTCATTTCAAACTCATGTGTCACGCCCCGAGCGCGGAAGGAACCTGGAGACGCGTGACGAGTTTATATCGATCATGTCAATCAGAGCGTTAGTGTATTCAACACAAAGACAGAGCGCGCAAGAGTAAAGATAACCCAATCCTTTATTTCATCAAAACCTTCAAAGTACTTCTATTACAATCCTCTTAGTGCTAGGACTCAATAAAATGAAAAAGTACAATGATTGACTCAAGAATGTAGAAAAGTCAAGACTAGACAACGCTTGGATAGTTGGAGTAGCTCTAATCTCATCACTCTTGACTTTCCCCATCCGAAAGAGTTTCGCCCTTGGAACTACTAGAAAAATTAAGGGAAAAACACTATGTGAGCGAACGCTCAGTAGGGATTATATCTCAAGAGCTAGCTTGCTTTAAGTAAATTACAAGTTAGATGAATGCAATTTAGCTATGCATGTTCACGTAAAACGATAATAGAGAATGTATAACAAGAGAATAGAGAATCTATATCAAGTGATAGTGAGTGAACTAGCAAGTCTTTCAAGAACTCATGTTAAGATAGCAAGATAATCAAGCACGTATATCTATCATGTCAAGTGATTATGTCATGTCAAGAATTGGCTATCATGTTTCAAGCAAGTACAATAAATACCCTTTTCGGGTCATGTAAGTCATGTCATGTCAAGTCAAGTCAAGTACGAGATTTGTGGAATGTCTATCAAGCTAGTCATGCACTTCGGTATAATGTCATATCGTGATCATTACAACTCCCATGAGTACTAGTACTTTTGGGTGCTCCTCCCAGGACTAGATCGGGCCCTATATGCGCAGACATTGATCATGTATTTTCGACATCCACTATAGTTATAGCCAATATAGAATTCTAAGGATTCACGCTGGTACGAACTTTAAGGTAGATCATGCGGAATAGAATCACAAGGATTGAACATGTAGGGACGATAATAACGGTATAACCACGATTCGTATTAAAACTAGGTGGAATCGGCTCCCTAACTTGGGTGCCAAGATAATAAGAATAAGCGCTCATATAGAGATGGTCGCTCGTTCTTGTACATGATAAGGTAGATAGAATTAGTGTCCACAAGTATGGCACATCATTCTTAAGCAGTATTAATGGCATGGTTTCCCATTCCATTAAAGAGTATTCTCATGACATCAAAATAGCATATCATGAGGGCCGATATACCATGTTTCTTTAGAGTGACATGGAAATCAAGTAGTGTCATGGGTTTTGATGGTACAACCTGCTCGACTGTCTTGAGGGAATCCAAGGCTAGCGAAGTCTTACGGAGGTCTCTATGATAAAGTCACCGGTCCAAAGGAACGGAACGTCCCATGGAGGGTTCATCTATCACCGAGAAATAGTGGGTTATCGATAAAACATCATGAAACGTGGGGCTATATTCACGGAATGGAATATAGTGCCAGTGTACACAACCCATGGTCAAGGGTTATAGAAAACCACGAAAATCAGGAAATCAGGAGATCAGTAAATTGACGCTTGAGCTTAAGTCTTCATTTTCTGAATTGGCACCCTTGTCAGGGTCGTCAGTTCAGTAAATGACGACTGTTCACTCAGTCGTTACATCCAGACTATGTAAATATTAATATCTGTAAATATTTTCAAATTTTGATTATTATAAAAATGACGCCTTTCATGAAGGCTTCAATTCTGTAAACAGCGCCCTAGTCAGGGGCGTCACATATCAAATTAAAGGGCAGGGTATATGTCATCATTTCAATATCCAGGAATATTATAACCATTTCTATAATTCACAGTTTATCACTAAATTGGCACCCATGTATATGGGCGTTCATTCAAATGATGACCTAATCCGGGTCGCTAATTCTTTGTCATATGATTTGCACCGGGTAGGTACAATCACAGACACATGGTTTTTGGAGTATATCTGATCAAGATTCTAAAGACTTGAACAGATAGAGAAAAATAGCATGAATTTATGGACATGATCATGCATTAGTTTACATGTAAGGGTTCATAGTTATTAAATTTTGAACATGGCATAATTATTAATTATCTAAGAAATTGACGACTGTTTGCACAGTCGTTGAATCAAATAGCACCCTTGCTTGGGTCGCTATTTCCATTTATGTAGTAAATGGAGAAAACACAATCCAGAAACGAAATCTGTAACTCTTACAGACCTATATGCATGTTTTTAACCTAAGAATTATAGGGTTTTGCTAAGTCTTGAGAAAACCTACCTTTTGATGCTTTGGATGGCCTTCAGTTGATAGAACGATGAAGAAGATGATAATAATAACCACAGCCGATACTCTGTTTCAAACAGAGGAACTTGATAACAACGGCAATGGATGAAGCAGCAGGAGGAAGAGGAAGAACAAGAACTCCTACGTTCTTTACATTCTCCACGATAGGACGAAGAGGAAGATGATGGGAAGCCCTCCTCGTATCAACAACAGGATGGAGAGGAAGACTCCCGATGCTTGGACGATCGACAGCAGCAGTAGGTTTGATGAAGAAAAGAGCCAACAGGTTGGCTCGATGGGAGGGGTGTTAGCGCAGCAAGAGTGATATAGAAGGGGGGGATGAATAGATCACTCCCAATTTGTAAAAACTTAGGCGGAAAATTAATTCTACTACTTACGCCCCTCCTGAACCCGCACACAGAGAAATGCAAACGCAGTCACCAAACACGACAGTATAGGTAAATGAGAATGAAGAACTGATCACATAGAAGCAAAGAGATAAGCAGATGGAGAGCGCAGATAATAACAGCAAACCACAGAAGAGGCACTCAGTTTTTAGGTGGTTCGATTGCAGTCCGCAATCTACATCCACCCCTCACTCCAATTAGAATGAGGATTCCACTAGACAAAGCTAGAACACTGCAGACTCAGTCTGCGAACAACATGCTACCACACAGCTTGAACAACCAAGGGAAACAAATCCCTCAACCAAGCTCTGCTACCCACAGAACTTGAAACCTGTTCTAGCTACCAGCTAGAATAGAACCGGAGACACCTCTCCCTTCCTCCACACACCGGAGGGAACCTGCAAATGAAAACCAATACAAATGTAGCTTCAAAGGAAGCAATTCATCAAACCACAGACACTGCTCTCTCTCTCTCGAACATACTTCTCTCGGATCTGGACACGATGAAACTCTCTGCTCTTTCTCCTTTCTGGATCGTGCAGCCTCACACAAATGCCTTCTGCTTTTTCTTTTCACGATCAAGCTTCTACTGAAGGACGAAGCTCCATATTTATAGCAGATATTTGGCGTGTGGCTGCCAGGTTCCCGCCCATGAACTTTTTGCCAGATCATTTAAATTTCGACCACATGGCAGCATCCTGACTGGGTTGCCATCCACGTGTCATGTTCCTGGTTTCTTGGATCACGTGCCAGGTGCCAACCTCGGATCACGTGCCCAATCATCAGCCTGAATCGCCTGCAGACAGAGACATAAGGAATGTATATACTTAGTTAGTTCAGGCTATTAACACAAGTGTATATACTTCAGAAACAGCAACTGAATAAGTGTGTACAACGTGAGAGAGTGTATAGGCTTAGGCCTTTTGTTCAAGACAAAATCAATGTACAGACTTCATGCTGTACAGACTTGATGTTGATCAAAAGACCTTTGGACATCAGCCCAAGGCGTCAACGCTTCCATCGTGCAGCGTCGCCTCAGCTCCTCAAGCGAGATGCTCACGCCCTTGGCAACTGGCCAATGCGTCAACGCATCCAGTGTCAGCGTCGACGCAGTGAACAAGACAGATGATGAACAATGCATGAACTAGCCTTACCAATGTGTAGACTTTACATTTCTCAGCCACTATATAGACTTCACGAAGCCTAACCAGTGTACAGACTTGGAACGAGTGTGCTGTGATCACTGTATAGACTCAAGATATAACAACCGAATGTATAGAGTTGTGGTCGGACAACCCAATGTATAGACTTGAAGTAAGAGGCTAGTGTTTAGACTTTGATGCCCAACGGCGATGTCTAGACTTCGACAAGCTTGAGTCAATGTATGGACTTTGCGAGAGTGAGACGATGCATGAGATGCTGAAGAACCGATGTACAGACTCTGAATATGAAGGCAGGCTGTACAGACTTGAATCACTTGAAGTGATGTACAGACTTGGTGATTCGAAGCCACTGTACAGACTTTGAAGAACAGTTCAATGTATAGACTTGAAGCCCCTGAGCTAATGTTTAGACTTCACGCTGTACAGACTTTGAGGCTTTGAACGTGTAAGCTGAATGCAATGTAGAGACTTAGCGCTGTATAGACTTGACCAGGAAAGCGTAGGAAAAGGTATGAGTGTATGGACTTGGTTCCTGTAGCAGTGTATAGAGTTGAAGTTTAGACAAACCAATGTATAGACATGAAGCTTGACAGGATGTATAGAGTTGAGCTGTACTGACTTTGGCAATGTGCAGGCTTAACTGGTCGGGCAATGTACAGACTTAGAGTATTAAGACCAGTGTATAGACTTCAGTTAGAAGGTGCCCGATGTACAGACTTGAAGATGATATGCCAATGTACAGACTTAATCGATCAAGCTGGTGTATAGACTTTAGTACCTAGACACTCAATGTTCTGATGCGTCGACCCACCCTTGCTGATGTGTCGACCCACTACTTGTTCATTCTAACTGAGCAGAGTGTATAGACTTTGGTACCCAGATACTCAATGTTCTGATGCGTCGACCACCTTGCTGATGCGTCGACCCACTACTGTTCATTCTAACTGAGCAGAGTGTAGATAGATGAACTTATGAAACATCATATGAATTGTACACACTTACATGATGAAACAGCATAACTCTAGAGATAGAAGATTGATTTATAGTGTGAGACATCATCAAAACCATAGGGATGCAACAATCTCCCCCTTTTTGATGATGGCAACACTATGAATCAAGTAATATCAAAGTTCAACAACAAATTAATATCAGCTGCAACAAGCAGAGTAAATTCAAGGCATGCTCATGCAAGTGAATTAAACATTCCCTACCACACACTCTCATCTCCCCCACAACTCATAAACATATCTTCCCGGAAGCAACATGACTCCCCCAAAGCTCAAGACAAATCCAAGACTCACTGATATTACAGAACTTCTCTTCCCCTTTGACATCAGTAAAAAGAAATACAGAATGTATGACAGTGCTGGAAACATGAAGAATAAGGGTAGTAACTTCTTAGTGCAGAAAGTCACTATTAGGTCTTAAGAGAATAAGTGAGTTTCTAATCTCAAGAGAAGATTCTTTAAACTCCAGTACACAATAGAGAAGTAGAATGATAGAAAAGTTTATCAGCATACATAGTGTATGATTTAGAGCAGGAGTTAACAAGTATGGCTAGATATAGCTGATCATTCAACTATCCCATAAGACAGCAAGAAACGAAATCAGAGAGGTGTTCTCAAGGTATTAAGGACAAGCAATCCATTAGTTGCATAATAACAAGGAATTTTTTTCTTTTTGAGATGATTTTCAAGAAGATCAATGAGTAAGTTGGTAGTTCACTCCTTTGACATTAGGGAGACACCTTGATTAGAGGCCTGAATCCCCAGTTACTCAGAGTGAGTACCTCATTACTTCCTTCCTCTTTTTTTTATTAAAAGGAACAGAGTTAGTAACTGTGGCTTTTGACATGAGGAAACACCTTGATTAGAGGCCAGAGTCCCCAGTTACTCACCAGCAAGTCACCATTGCTATGTCATATCTTTTCATTCATTTTAAGCATTTGACACCTCAAGACATGGGAGAAATATTCATTTCATTGATGAAGCTCCCAGTTTCTCAGTGATCAAAACAGAACATGTTTGTTCAGTTAAGCCCTTGAGTTAAAGAGATAGAATGATTGAAAACAATACCAAAAGAACTATTTCTTGAATTGAGTCTTGAAGTCTAGATTTCAAGTTGATTGGGTCAGATATCAAGACATACAGGTTTTGGCCTGAACCAAAATCAATGACAATGTAGGAAGATATACTTTATGCAATTAGTCCAGATCTTTTAAGGAGTACCAAAGGAAAGATTCTAACTGGATTTTAGAGTCACTGACTTATAGACTTAAGAGATAAGTGACACTCTACTGTCTGAGAGAACCACATTAGATCAGTCATGCAAAAACTAGCAAAGTTACACATCTGGACAATCTTTTTGAATCTGTCAAAGAACTTCTCTTCTCACATTTCAACTCAGCTCCCCCTAAGACATAGCATTCCTCAATAAAACAATCCAGCATAATCTCAAAGCTTCCCCTTACTCAAAGCATTCCTGAAAGCTAACCAGCAGACATTCTGAACTCCCCCTTAAACCAGCATGACATAAGGCTCATCATCAGATAAACACAACTCCCCCTCACAACAAGAACTTGCTTCATAATTAAGACAATTTGAATAAGCCTAATTCTCTTCTCAATGTGGTGAATTTTTCATTATCCAGAGGTTTTGTGAATATGTCAGCAATCTAATTATATGTGCCTACATGAATCAGTTCAAAATTATTCTTAGACACCTCATCTCTTATAAAATGATATCTTATCTCTATGTGTTTGGTTCGTGAATGCAAAACAGGATTTTTAGCAATATTGATGGCACTAGTATTATCACAGTAGATTGGTGTGTACCCCAGGTCTACTTGGTAGTCCTGAAGCTGGTGTTTAATCCATATTACTTGTGTTCCACAACTCCCTGCAGCCACATATTCAGCTTCTGCAGTGGAGAGGGCCACAGAATGTTGTTTCTTGGAGCCCCAAGACACTAAACACCCACCCAAAAATTCACAATGGCCACTAGTGCTTTTCCTGTCTAGTTTACAGCCTGTATAATCAGCATCTGTGTATGCTACTAAGTTAAGTGTGTGAGATACAGGAAACCATAAACCAAGAGAATGAGTACCTGACAAATATCTGAAGATTCTTTTAACTGCAGCTAAGTGTAATTCAGTAGGTCTAGACTGATACCTTGCACACATTCCTACATTGAATTGTATATCTGGTCTAGAGGCTGTCAAGTAAAGAAGTGATCCAATCATACCTCGATAAAGTTTGGCATTTACTTCTTTACCTGTCTCATCTGCATCCAATGAGGTATTGGTGCCCATGGGTGTTGTAATGTGCTTTAAGTTTTCCATACCAAACCTCTTGAACAGTTCCATTGTGTATTTGGTTTGGTTGATGAAGCACCCGTCCTCTAGCTGCTGTACCTGCAATCCAAGAAAATATTTTAGTTCACCAACCAAGCTCATTTCGAATTCAGCAGACATCATGGTAGAAAATTCATCACATAGTTCATGCTTAGTTGATCCAAATACAATGTCATCTACATATACCTGAACTATGATGAGATCTCTATTTATGCCCTTGTTGAATAAAGTTTGATCAACTTTATCTCTTTTGTAGCCCTTGTTGATCAGAAATTCAAATAATCTTTCATACCATGCTCTTGGAGCCTGCTTTAGACCATACAAGGCTTTGTTTAACCTGAAAACTTGGTTGGGTTGAGGAGAGTATTGAAATCCAGGAGGTTGTTCAACAAAAACTTCTTCTTTAATGACTCCATTTAAAAAGGAACTTTTAACATCCATTTGTTGGAGTTTTATATTCTTTGAACAAGCAAAGGCAAGCAACAATCTTATAGCTTCCATCCTAGCAACAGGTGCATAGGATTCATCAAAGTCTACACCGAATTCCTGACAGTAGCCTTTGGCTACTAATCTGGCCTTATTCCTCGAGATGATTCCATCTTCATTCATCTTATTTTTGAACACCCACTTGGTTCCTATGATATTAATACCATCTGGTCTTGGGACAAGCTCCCAGACATTATTCCTTTCAAACTGACCTAATTCCTCACACATAGCATTGACCCAAGCTTGATCAGCCAAGGCCTCTTCTACTGTTTTGGGTTCAATTTGTGAGACTAAAGTAATTAAGTCATCATTATTCACATTTCTAAAATGAGACCTAGTCCGAAGAGGATCTTCAGGATTGCCTATGACTTTATCTAATGGATGGTCTTTAAGAAATCTAACGTTTGTTGAAGACTCACCTGTTTCTCTTGGCCCTTCCTGATTGGGGGAATTTGTTTCTCCACTCGGCTGAGTCTTCTCTTCTTCTTGTTGGTCTTCTAGAAAATCCCCATCATGATTGGAATCCCTGTCAAGATTTTCAACATTAGAAACATCTTTCTTTTCACTAAAAAGGATGTGTGGAGACTCTTCCACTTTCTGATCTGATATGTTAAATACCCTATATGCCCTTGACACTTCAGAGTAACCCAAGAATATTCCTGGGGAGCTTTTAGCTTCAAACTTGTCTAAATCTTTCTTATCATTGTTATGAATAAAATATTTTGCTCCAAAAATTCTGAAATGAAACAAGTTTGGTTTCTTACCTTTTAGAAGCTCATAGGGTGTTTTCTTGTGTATGGGTCTTACCATGGCCCTGTTGATTATGTAAGTTGCTGTATTGGCCGCTTCTGCCCAAAACCTTCTAGGTAATTTACTTTCAATCAACATGGTTCAGGCCATCTCAACCACAGTTCTATTTCTTCTCTCCACAATCCCATTCTGCTCAGGTGTCCTGGGAGAAGAAAACCTGTGAGTTAGTCCCTCTTTTTCATAAAGATCAGTAAACATGGAGTTTTCAAACTCACCTCCATGGTCAGATTGAATAGAACAGACCTTGTATTTCCCTTCTTGTTTGACCTTATTGAAAAATAGATTAAACTTTTGAAATACATCACTCTTATTTGCTAAGAAAAATATCCATGAATATCTAGAGAAGTCATCTATGATGACATAGCCAACCCTGTTTCCATTAAGACTCTGAGTTCTAGTGGGACCGAAAAGGTCCATATGAAGAAGTTCCATTGGTCTAGAAGACAATGGCTCAGATCTTAATTTAAAGGAATTTCTGGTCTGTTTGCCTAGAGCACAGGCATCACATGCTTTTGATATCGAGTTGAATTTAATTCTAGGCATGCCTCTAACTAAATCATGCTTGACCAATTTATTTAAAGTTGTAAAGCTATCATGACCTAGACGTCTATGCCATTCAAAAGCATCATTTTCAGAGTTGGCAGATAAGTAAATAGTAGATTCAGATTCCTTATCTAAGTCTACAATGTAGACATTATTAATCTTGTTGGCTACAAATTTAACCATATCAGAATTTGTTTCAAGGATTTTGCATGAACTATCATCAAATACAACCCTGTGACCCCTGTCACATAACTGACTAATGCTAATTAGGTTGTGTTGAAGCCCTTCCACAAGTAAGACTTTTTCAATGGAGTTTGTGGAAGACTTACCTACTATACCAACTCCAATTATTTTACCTTTGTTCTTTCCTCCAAACTTGACCAGACCCCCTGGCTTCATCTCTATCTTGCTAAACTTGGATCGGTCTCCTGTCATATGCCTGGAGCAGCCACTGTCGAGGTACCACTTGTTGTCTTCAGCTGCCAGGCTGACCTATACAAATACATCAAGCAGAGTGATTTGGAACCCAAGATGAGTTGGGTCCAAGGACATTGTTCAAATCTCTGATCAAGTGTTTAGGTATCCAGATTTGCTTCAGCATGTTTTTCTCTGGCACCTTCCTTTTTGGTTTATTAAAGTTGAATCCAGCTGGACTGGAGAAGTGAGTTCTATTCCATTCATTAGTCTTCCTATTCCTAGGAAATTTCCTGTAATCTTGTTGATTAACATATTTTTGACCATGAAAATTATTTCTCTAGTAGGTCCTGTTTGGACCCATCTGATTGTTGTAATTCCAGCTCTTATTCTGATTCACTTTTTTGGTCCATCTACCATTTGTGTTCTGGTGAGTGGGCTTAGTGATATTCTTCATAAAATTCATTCCCATCTTAAATGGTTGTCCAGCACTGGTTTTTGTGTTTTCTTTAGGACTTTGAATTCCCTTAGTGCTGTTTGAGCTGGATGGTGTGTCCAGCTTCTCTTTTCCCTTCTCTGGGCAGAAGGTGATGGTCTTGAATTGCAAGGGTCTCTTGTTGGTTGGGTCATAGCCTAGACCCTCCTTATTGAAATTGACCCTAGTCCCTAGTATAGCATCTAAACTAGTTTTTCCTTGGACAAACTTTTCTAAGACTTTCTGTTTGTCTTCCAGCTCCTTTTGAAGGGACTCAGAATTTTTTAGGAGTTCAGCATTTACTTTCTTCACAGCTTCATATTTCTCTGACTTCACTCTAATTTCATTCATGCTTTCTTCAATTTTAGTTTTGAATTCATTGAGCTATTTTTGACTTTCTTGAATTTCTCAGTTGAGCTTATCATTTTCTTTCCTGAGTGAGGTCACTTCTTCTAGTTGTTCTTTTAGCTTCTCATTTTCCTCACAGACCAGAGTTTGTTCTTCAACATTTATGTTAAATTTTCTTTTCAGAACTCTATGCTCTTTACTAAGAGAATTAAATTTATCTAATAATTCACCATAAGCATCCTCCCAGTCATCAATTGAGAAATTTTTAAAAATATTTATTACCTCCTCTTCACTGTTTGCCATAAGGCAAATTCCATCTTCATATTCTTCTGAGGAAGTGTCTTCGGGGTCTTCTTCTTCCTCGCTCTATGTGCAGACCATCGCTTGTGGCTTCTTCTTCTTCTGCACCTTTATGTTTTTCTTCTGATGATAGGGACCCTTCTTCCTCGCTCCATGTGCGGGATGCCCTTAGAGCCACATTCTTACCCTTCTCTCACTTCCTTCTCCACCTCCTTGGAAATTCATCTCATAGGTCATAAGGGATCCTATGAGTTCATTCACAGTCAAGATAGTCAAATCTTTTGACTCCTCAATCACAATGGCCTTAGTGTGCCATGCCGGGGATAAAGATCTAAGGATTTTCCTGACTATATCTGCCTCAGCAAGATCCTTCCCTAGCCCTTTAAGTGTGTTTGTGATCAAGGACAACCTGGCATACATTTCAGTTATATTCTCATCTGCATTCATCCTAAACATTTCATACTTAGAAGTGTAGAGGTTTACCTTCGAGGCTTTCACTTGAGCTGTACCTTCATAGATCAATTGCAGCTCATCCCACATTCGCTTGGCAGTCTTGTAAGCAGATATACGGGCATATTCCTCTGGATGAACAGCACACTGGATGATGTTCAGCGCCGTCCAGTTGAGTGAAGAGAGCTTGACATGGTCATCTGTCCAAGCATCCTCGTTTGGTGGCAGATCATATGGCCCCACAATAATTACTCTCCACAGTTTATGGCTCTGAGCCCTGATAAACACTTCCATCCTGTTCTTCCAAAACAGATAGTTACTACCATCAAAATACGGAGGGCGACTAATGGATTGACCTTCGGCCATGAAGGTTCTAGGACCACTAGCATTTTCTTGACCGTTCGTCCACATGGCGTAAACCTGCTCTGATACCAAATGTTAGCGCAGCAAGAGTGATATAGAAGGGGGGATGAATAGATCACTCCCAATTTGTAAAAACTTAGGCGGAAAATTAATTCTACTGCTTACGCCCCTCCTGAACCCGCACAAAGAGAAATGCAAACGCAGTCACCAAACAAGACAGTATAGGTAAATGAGAATGAAGAACTGATCACATAGAAGCAAAGAGACAAGCAGATGGAGAGCGTAGATAATAACAGCAAACCACAGAAGAGGCACTCGATTTTTAGGTGGTTCGATTGCAGTCCGCAATCTACATCCACCCCTCACCCCAACTAGAATGAGGATTCCACTAGACAAAGCTAGAACACTGTAGACTCAGTCTGCGAACAACATGCTGCCACAGAGCTTGAACAACCAAGGGAAACAAATCCCTCAACCAAGCTCTGCTACCCACAGAACTTGAAACATGTTCCAGCTACCAGCTAGAACAGAACCGGAGACACCTCTCCCTTCCTCCACACACCGGAGGGAACCTGCTAATGACAACCTGTCACTAGCAACACTAGAGATCATCGATCTCTCTTCCTCGGCAACCCAAAGGGAAACCGGAGTAACACTCCCTTCCTCCACACACCGGAGGGGAACCAATTCAAATCAGAAGAATGAACAAAATAAAAGGAAACGAAATAGAAACAAAGACCAACGAAGAGGCAGTCGGTTCTGAAAATCAATACAAATGTAGCTTCAAAGGAAGCAATTCATCAAACCACAGACACTGCTCTCTCTCTCTCGAACATACTTCTCTCGGATCTGGACACTATGGAACTCTCTGCTCTTTCTCCTTTCTGGATCGTGCAGCCTCACACAAATGCCTTCTGCTTTTTCTTTTCACGATCAAGCTTCTACTGAAGGACGAAGCTCCATATTTATAGCAGATATTTGGCGTGTGGCTGCCAGGTTCCCGCCCATGACCTTTTTGCCAGATCATTTGAATTTCGACCACATGGCAGCATCCTGACTAGGTTGCCATCCACGTGTCATGTTCCTGGTTTCTTGGATCACGTGCCAGGTGCCAACATCGGATCACGTGCCCAATCATCGGCCTGAATCGCCTGCAGATAGAGACAGAAGGAATGTATATACTTAGTTAGTTCAGGCTATTAACACAAGTGTATATACTTCAGAAACAGCAACTGAATAAGTGTGTACAACGTGAGAGAGTGTATAGGCTTAGGCATTTTGTTCAAGACAAAACCAATGTACAGACTTCATGCTGTACAGACTTGATGTTGATCAAAAGACCTTTGGACATCAGCCCAAGGCATCAACGCTTCCATCGTGCAGCGTCGCCTTAGCTCCTCAAGCCAGATGCTCACGCCCTTGGCAACTGGCCAATGCGTCAACGCATCCAGTGTCAGCGTCGACGCAGTGAACAAGACAGATGATGAACAATGCATGAACTAGCCTTACCAATGTGTAGACTTTACATTTCTCAACCACTATATAGACTTCACGAAGCCTAACCAATGTACAGACTTGGAACGAGTGTGCTGTGATCACTGTATAGACTCAAGATATAACAACTGAATGTATAGAGTTGTGGTCGGACAACCCAATGTATAGACTTGAAGGAAGAGGCTAGTGTTCAGACTTTGATGCCCAACGGCGATGTCTAGACTTCGACAAGCTTGAGTCAGTGTATGGACTTTGCGAGAGTGAGACGATGCATGAGATGCTGAAGAACCGATGTACAGACTCTGAATATGAAGGTAGGCTGTACAGACTTGAATCGCTTGAAGCGATGTACAGACTTGGTGATTCAAAGCCACTGTACAGACTTTGAAGAACAGTTCAATGTATAGACTTGAAGCCCCTGAGCTAGTGTTTAGACTTCACGTTGTACAGACTTTGAGGCTTTGAACGTGTAAGCTGAATGCAATGTAGACACTTAGCGCTGTATAGACTTGACCAAGAAAGCGTAGGAAAAGGTATGAGTGTATGGACTTGGTTCCTGTAGCAGTGTATAGAGTTGAAGTTTAGACAAACCAATGTATAGACATGAAGCTTGACAGGATGTATAGAGTTGAGCTGTACTGACTTTGGCAATGTGCAGGCTTAACTGGTCGGGCAGTGTACAGACTTAGAGTATTAAGACCAGTGTATAGACTTCAGTTAGAAGGTGCCTGATGTACAGACTTGAAGATGATATGCCAATGTACAGACTTAATCGATCAAGCTGGTGTATAGACTTTAGTACCCAGACACTCAATGTCCTGATGCGTCGACCCACCCTTGCTGATGCGTCGACCCACTACTTGTTCATTCTAACTGAGCAGAGTGTATAGACTTTGGTACCCAGATACTCAATGTTCTGATGCGTCGACCCACCCTTGCTGAAGCGTCGACCCACTACTGTTCATTCTAACTGAGCAAAGTGTAGATGATGAACTTGTGAAACATCATATGAACTGTGCACACTTACATGATGAAACAGCATAACTCTAGAGATAGAAGATTGATTTATAGTGTGAGACATCATCAAAACCATAGGGATGCAACAAGGGGGTATTTATAGGGAAGGAATCCTAATGGATTTTTAGGAGTTCGATTAGAATTAAAATTTCCTTGGTACAATCCTTACTAAACTTAAATATACATGTATCAATCCCTTTCTTAATTAAAACTTACCCCGGATAACATCCCTGTTCGAACTAAACACCAACGGTTCTGTTTGTAAATGACGCCTAAGGTTGGGGCGTTATTTAAAAATGATGCCTCTGTCACAGTCTTCAATTCTTTTATATGACGCCTGTCAAGAGGGCGTCAATTCTTAAATTAGCGCCTGCGTGAACAGTCTTCAATTAAATGACGACTTTAATAGAGGCATTATTTATCTTTGCCCTTTTTGTTATATGTTTTAAGTGTATATGAGTTGAACTTTTTATCATTGGTTTTAAATCTTTTATTCTATTTAAGATTTTATTCTTTTAATTTACCAGGGTTGCTACACCCTCCCCCACTTAAAAAGAATTTGGTCCCCAAATTCAATCGCACATATTTACGGAGAGTGTAGGACTCATACCTCTTTAGAATAAATTTGGGAATCGCTTCTTCATAGACTCCTCGGTCTCCCATGTGGCTTCGTGCTCTGAGCATTTAATCCATTGCACCTTTAGCATGGGAATTATCTTATTTCTTAGTATACGAACTTCACGATCGAGGATCTTCATAGGCTTTTGTTCATATGTGAGATCCTTTTGAATCACCAAGTCTCCATGATCGATGATATGTGACGGATAGTGCACATACTTCTTCAGCATGGATATGTGGAAAACATTATGAACATCGGACAATTGAGGAGGCAAAGCGATGCGGTAAGCAACCTCGCCTACTCTTTCTAGTTCCTCAAAATGTCCGATAAACCTTGGTGTAAGCTTGCCCTTAACACCAAATCTCTTTATTCCACGTCCAGGTGATACTTTGAGAAATACGTGATTTTTGACTTGGAATTCGAGATCTCTTCTTCTTGTATCAGCATAAGCCTTCTGTCTAGACTGAGCTACTTGAAGTTTCTCTCTAATCATCTAAATCTTTTTGGTGGTATCCCTTACCATGTCTGGGCCTAATAGTTGTTTCTCGCCAACTTCATCCCAGCACAAGGGTGATCGACAACTCCTTCCGTATAAGGCTTCGAAAGGTGCCATCTTTATACTTGCCTGGTAGCTGTTGTTGTATGCAAATTCAACCAAAGGCAAGTGATCATGCCAGCTTCCACCAAAATCAATGATGCAAGCTCTGAGCATATCTTCTACTACATGATTGGTTCACTCAGTCTGACCATCCGTTTGAGGATAAAAAGCTGTACTAAAGTTAAGTCTCGTCCCCAGCGAATGTTGTAGACCCTTCCAAAAGTGAGAAGTAAAACGAGGGTCTCGGTCAGACACGATTGAGACAGGTACTCCATGTAACCTGACTATCTCTTTAATGTATAATGCAGCAAGGATGTCAATTGACCATCGGCTCTTGATTGGCAAGAAATGGGCCGACTTGGTCAGACGGTCTATGATGACCCATAATGAAGTCCATACCGATATCCTCCCACTTCCACTTGGGAATATCAAGAGGATGTAGCTTACCGGCAGGCTTTTGGTGTTCCGCCTTGACTTGTTGGCAAGTGAGACAGTGAGACACGAAGTCTGCTATTTCTCTTTTCATATTGGGCCACCAAAAGGTCCTTTTTAAATCTTGGTACATTTTGGTAGATCCTGGATGAATCATGTACCTTGATTTGTGAGCTTCATCTAAGATCGTCTTCTTTAGCTCTGGACAATATGGGATGCAATTTCTATCTTTGAATAACAATCTTCCGTCTGAAGCTAATTTGAAATCAGATCGCTCTTCCATCTTGCCCTTGATTTTCACTAATACCGGGTCATTATCTTGCAGTCCTTGTATCTCTGAGAGTAGATCTGGTTGTATGCTCATATGGGATAGTGTAACACACCTACTCTCCTTGTCCATGCTTATATTAAGTCTAGTGAACTGTTCTACTAACTTCCACTCCTGAATGATACAATTGGCTAATATTACTCTTGGCTTGCGACTGAGGGCATCAGCTATAGGATTACCCTTTCCAGCATGATATTGTATTATGAAATCGAAGTCCTTGAGATATGCTAGCCAACGTCTTTGCCTCATATTCAATTCCTTCTGAGAGAAAAGATACTTGAGACTCTTGTGATCGGAGTATACAGTGAACTGCACTCCGTATAAGTAATGTCTCCAGATCTTCAATGCAAACACTACCGCAACCAATTCTAGATCATGTACTGGGTAGTTCTCTTCATGATTCTTTAGCCATCGAGATGAGTAGGCTATAACTTTCCTTTGTTGCATTAAAACACATCTGAGGCCAATGCCAGATGCATCGGTGTATACTTTGAATTTCACGCCGTCAATTGGTAAAGCTAAAACCGGGGCAGTAGTTAGGTGATCTTTGAGGGCTTCGAAGCTTCTTTCACATTTCTCACTCCATTCACAACGTATCTCCTTGCGTGTTAGTCTAGTGAGTGGTACGACGATCTTGGAGAAATCCTTGATGAATCGCCGGTAATAGCCCGCAAGACCCAAGAAACTATGGATCTCGCTAGCATTGGTTGGTCTCTCCCAATTCTTTACATCTTCAAGCTTTGATGGATCTACGGACAAACCGTCTTTTGATATAACATGCCCCAAGAAAGATACTTCTTCTAGCCAGAATTCACATTTACTAAGCTTTGCATATAATCTATTTGTCCTCAATATCTGTAATGTAATCCTCAAATGCTCCTCATGCTCTTCCTTGGTCTTTGAATAGATCAATATATCATCAATGAAAACCACTATGAATTGATCTAGATTTTTTTTTTTAAAGGCAATACCTATCAGGCCGGAGGAAGTGGACCGTTCATCCCTACGAGAAGGGAAGGGACGCTCCACCTCCAACTGCCATCGAGGGAACTTTTATATATGAGAGGAAAGTATAAAAGCGAGCTAATGCCGCAAAGAGGGGCACCCTATCTTATCAAGACGATAGGGACCCTTAACAGAAGTTGGGAGCTCGGCCCAAGAACACCAAGATGAAGGGGACGACAAAAAACACCCATGGCCGGCCAACATGTCCGCCACCTGGTTGGCTTCACGAAAGACATGGGAAATGTTGACATGTACAATTTGAGATATATAATGCACATCCAGCATGATAAGGTGCAAACGCCAAGGGCAATCAAACTTCCGGTTAGCAACTTGAGCAACCACAAGAGAGTCGGATTCAACTTCCACATCAAGGAGTCCTCGTTGAAGACAAAGAGAGAGGCCATCACGGAGAGCAAGGGCTTCGGCTTAAGACTGGAGGTGACATTGTGGTAGGGTGCAGCAAGAGCAACAACAAGTTGGCCAAGAGAGTCCCGAAGAACAGCTCCTCCACCGATGGCACCAACATCACGCTTGAACGCGCCATCAACATTAAGTTTCAGCCTGCCCGGGTGAGGTTGCAGCCATCGAACGATCCTTGGGAGACCTTATTGCACTAGTCTAGGAGAGACCCCCCAAGAGCTTAGCCACTGACACTGCGCAAAGTTGACGGGTCGTCCCCTAAACCGGTGAAGAACGGCAAGAGAGCGGACAGCAAGCATGACTCTCCCAAGGATATGACGAGAGTTCATGGGCTGGTCATCAAACCTTGCACGGTTCCGGCTGAACCAAATCTCCCACAGAGCAGCCAAGAAGATGCAACGAGATAAACTCCCAGCCACCGATTGGAGCTGAAGACTGCCAAGATAACTAAAGATAGTAGTATTGACCGAAGTGGTTCTAGGATAGATAAACTGGAGGAAATCGGACAGGGCTCCCCACACCTCCTCGGCTGTGCGGCTGAGGAAGAACAAGTGCATACAACCTTCCGTCCGAGGGGAGGGGCATCAAGCACATTTGGAGCAAAGAGGAATCCCACAGCTTGAAATAATATCGTCGGCAGACTATGAATTGATCTAGATGAGTCCTGAATATACTATTCATCAACTGCATAAAGGTAGCAGGGGCATTGGTTAGTCCAAAAGACATAACAACAAATTCATAGTGCCCATACCTGCTCCTGAACACGGTCTTATGAATGTCCTCATCTTTAATCCTCAGTTGGTGATACCCCGATCTGAGATCAATCTTCGAGAAGTACTTGGATCTAGATATTTGATCAAATAGTTCATCGATTATCGGCAGTGGATACTTGTTCTTAGTAGTGAGATGATTCAACTGTCGATAGTCGATGCATAACCTCATGGATCCATCCTTTTTCTTCACAAATAGTACAGGTGCTCCCCATGGGGAAGTACTCGGCCTAATAAATCCCTTCTTTAAAAGTTCCATAAATTATTCCTTTAGTTCATTGAGTTCAGCCGGGGACATCCTATATGGTGTCTTAGAAACTGGACCAGCACCAGAGATCAAATCGATGGTGAAGGCCACTTCTCGTTGTTGAGGTAATCCAGGTAAATCTTTCGGAAACACGTCCGAAAATTCTTGCACAATAGGGATGTCTTCTATCTTAGTCTCCTTAGTTTCCTTAATGATGACAAAAGCAAGGAAGGATACACATCCTTTCCCTATGAGCTTGCTAGCTCGGAGGGCCGAAATAAGAGGCGACTTGCTCTGACTCTTCGGACTAGTATAGATCAGTTCCAGAAATTCTTTGAAGGTAACCTTGCTATTACGGCAATCAACAGTTGCCTGGTATTTGGATAGCCAATCCGCTACTAATATGATATCATATTCCTTTAAATCTAGGCATATTAGATCGATAGGCCTCGGGGATGTCAAACACTGGTCTGGGCTGTTGTTTCAAAAAGGAACGCTCGGCCACGTCCCAGAATGCACCTCTACTATCCCTGTAAAAGCTGGTTCGAATGTTCCACCATTTGATGTATTCTGATGTTACCCGGGGTACACGGTTGGAAATGGTGGGAACTCTGAAGACTGCGCCATCCTGGCGATGATAGAAATCCCACCACAACCGGCCATCACCGACAATGGTGGACCCATGCTTAGCCCGGCTATCCAGGGGAAATTGAGCGACTGATGTAGGGATATGCTGGTCGTAACCAAAGTTCCGCCCAAAGCGGAATGGATAGTATGGTTCCAAAAGAAGCAGACCACCCTTTCTGAAAACTAAGACACTAGGCCGAATGGCCATGGCCCATCTGACCAGCTCCGGCTCTAGAATAGAGCGAGCAGTATTAAGCCCTGAGACAGGATGGACATAGGTCTCTACCTCTTCCAGCTTGCACTCTCTCTAAGAATGAATCAAAGGAGCTGAACCTGTCGCCAAGCTCCAGAAATGAATGCTGCCAGGGGCATCCACAGGCACCTTTATCAGCCGGCCCCTTATTTTGAACAGCTGATCATAGAAAGGACCAGGTTCAGCACTGGCAAACTCAATCATTCTGGGCAATACTGTATCTGCCTGCAAAGTTCTGGGAGCCAATTCAGAAAATAAACTGCAGACCCAGGCATTGAAAAAATGAAAAGGACCCACAGTCCTCAAAGAACGGGGAGTCCGATGCTTGTACAAATCTCCCAAAGATTTATAGATTAAACACAAGGCCACTGGGCAGAGCGACAGCCTCATTCCCCAGGCCATCTGACAGGTCGGGTATATAGCTTCTGGCCGGATGATTGTCTCGTCCCCTTGAGGGAGAGCGAAAGTGCACAGTCAGAATGTGAAGTAAGCCGCGCAATGTGTGATGGGGTCTACACCTGTTGGGTTGGGACCACCTCTGCCTGCACGGCGCAATGAAGATGGCAGCTCTGACTTATAGCGAGGAATCCTTATCTGCTTGCTGGCCGTCGGACCCATGGAAGGGAAGTCTACATGTTTCAAGGGGCCGTCAAAGAAATATTGAATCCACTACCCTATCCGTACCCTCAGCTTGCTGCCGTTCTCTCGGGGATGATAGCCTTTGGAGGACCCTCTACTGTACGCCAGACAGATGGAGCGTTATGCCTTCATCAGATACCGATATGAGAAGCCGAGGGAATACTTGCCTTCACCATCGAAACTATCCTTCTCAGAATCTGCCAAGCAGACTTCTTCATACGGCTCGCCATCAATAGGCAGTCCGAAAAGCTGTGACAGACTCCAGAGGTCAAGAGATGTCTCACCCTCTGCTGTATAAAATATGTTGAATAAGGGGCAGAAGACTTCAAACATCCCACAGCATAACCCTCGGGATATGGGATATCAAAATCTGGAAGCAAAGACACTATGATATACCCCAGCTCTGATCAGCAGAGGGGCATATTCCTTCAGAACAAACTCAGTAAATTCCACTGCTCCTACTCGAAATAGGTGGGCGTCAGTGATCTTGGTATCTCCAAACCATCCAGCGGCCAAATGATACTTGAACTGAATGGCCGAACAATTCAGCACAAAAGGCTCTTCGCGGTACCCCCACTTTACTGGCGCCAGGAAGAGACCATAGCCGGGCTTCTCCCTATTGACTCGGCCACTGGCATTATCCCACCGAGCAGGTGTGAACTCCGGGGCTCGGGTCAGCATTTTCTTTTCTGGCTCCAGCTCCGATATGCCAAGGACTGCATCCCAGTCACGCTTCTCCCCGGTAAGATATATAGCCTTTCCACGATACACTGAATCTTTCAGGCTGTCTCTCTCGACTAGAATTGCGGCTTCAACTGTACGAGCTATTCGGTAGTTCCGCATTCCACCCACGGTGAAAGTCCGGATAAACGGCATCAAGTGTTTGTCCTTCGGGAAATCCGGGCGATAATCAGTGCCCCGTCTGAAGCATGTTTCCATGGCAGTGGAGTATACCCGGGATGCTGACACCGTGTCGGTATCAGAATCGGACGATTCATCAACGGAAGCGATTTTGTCGTATCCGAAGTCGAGGTTGTGCAAATTCAGCCAGTTTACTGTGGCCCGTGATATATCTGGCTGGGCTGACGAACTGGCCCCGACATCTGCAGAGGATGCAGCAGCAGAGCCGGAAGACATTGCAGTATCTGCAGTCAGGAAAAAGAAATGTTAAGTAAAAGACCTAATACAAGAGGAAGTCTCATAAGGATTGTAATATGAAGCCCTTGAAAATTTCGGCAGCATCTCCCCTTATTCGGGGTCTGCCCAAGGAGAATAGGGAGTCACCAACCAAGAGGGGGTGATCCCGAAGCAAAAGGGGATTAATTCCCCGAAGAGCGTCCTACCTGGGGCGAAATCTAATGGGATGGGAGAAGGCTGGACGGCCGGAGGGGAGGAGCTCGCCGCCACCACCGAGAAAGGGAAAATAGACTGAAGAGAGAGAAGAGGCTGTAGAAAATGAGAAGAAAGAGGCTTTCGGCGCCTTAAATAGAAGCCCCAGCGAAGAGGTTCTCGGTGCGGTCAAAAGCGCGCCGAGAACCCCCTGGCTGAGAGCTCCCTTCGGTCGGAATGCGCGCTGAGAAGCTGCCGCCGAGAACCCCAGGCTGAGAGCCAAAGGGCGCGCCGAGAAGTGTCGCCGAGAACCCCAGGCCGAGAGAGGAGCCACCGAGAACCCCTATCGGTGGTTGCACCAAGAAGCTACAAGCCCAAAAATCCGTGCCAAGAGCATCCGGACCAAAGGGACTGAATGAAATTGAAATTTCCAAGCCAGAAATGAAAGATGCCAGATAATAGTAAAATGAGAAGGGGCTCAGATGTTGAATGATATCCACACCTGCAAGTACCGTGTCATTTATTTTGCACTCCCGCTACCTGCAAGTGGGGGGCATTTGTTGACACCTAACATATAATAGAGAAGGGAGATGAGACATAATGGAAGATTAAGTGAGAGATAAAGATCCCGGAGATTCCTACAAAATCAGGACTACGGAAGATATGTCATTAAAGCTACCACCCGGCTGAAGCCCTCCCCGGCCAAGCTGATGTCCGGTATTGTCGTCATTCAGACGGCGGTACTGATGAAGAACTGCAGTCCACTGACTGATGAAAATCCCCAGAAATATTCTGATGAAGCTATACTAACTCACCAATCGATGGGCCTTCGCCTAGCCTGACGGACTCGAGGGACCGACAAATGAAGGGACAGATTAAGCGGCATTAGTAGCTCAAGCTTACTGATGAGCAAGCATAAAAGACAAAAGAATCTAAACGGGCCCGGCCGTGTGGCGCCGAGAGCCCAACAAGACCCATATGGGGAAGGGGCGTCGAGAGCTTACGGCCTCCGAATAAGGCACGCCGGAAACTCATCAACCGTGCGCCGAGAGAGCCTTGCCGAGAAGGAGGGGTGCTATGCTTATAAAAACCTCCTTCCTCTCGAGATAAAGGGGCGGGCAGAGAGAACCAAAGAGAAAGAGGAAAAGAAAGCGAAGAGAAAAAAAGAAGAGAGATAGAAAAGCCAGGAGAGATCCCGCTGAAAAGAAAGAAGAAGAGAAAGAGAAGAAGAAAGCTCCAGGTGGGCTACTCGGGGGAGGGAGTGGAGTCAATGCTCCACCCTCCCCCCCATGTTTATTTTCTTCTTTTGTTTTCCTCCGTATGTAATAGTCTGTGTCCTCGTGCTTTGATTATTCATATGATGACCGAGAGTTCTTTTCTTGCCTGCCTCTGTTCCTCCCCTCTGCCTGTTTCTCGGCTTCAGCCTTGCAGTTGATGTAAGTGGTGACAATGAGATGAAATGAAATGTCATAGTTGCCGTGCCGGATATTAGGCAACCGAAGCTCTGCCCTCTGTCTTTCTATGTATATATCTTTTTTCTGAATGTCCAATAGTCTAGACGCTCCGGGTTTCAGAGTCATTTCTATGAGTCTGTTCTTCGAAGAGGAATGAAGATAGGGCCCCTACCCTCATCTAGTGGGTTACTGGGTTCTGTTTCCTTCTCCCCTCCTGTCTCGATGGCAGATCCCCCACATACATTCGAGTTTTCCTTCGAGGCCCCCCCCCCTTTTATGCCGTTCAGGAACTAGATGCATCAATCTCTCGGTTCCCTAAGCTGCTGGTTATGAGATATATGCTTAATCTGCAGATGAATGCAACCCCACGAGGTTCTGATAAGTGATGACCTCGACCCCTGGGTCCTCCATTCTGACTCTTGAATGATTAGGGCCTAGAATTCCAGTGCCGAGAGTTGTTCATTCCTCCATCGCTGGTTTGTTTCCTCGATGCCATTGGGCTCGTCCGGGTGATCAGAGACAGTCATCTCTGGATCTCCTCAGATGGCTGGCGGCAAACAGATAAAAATCTTCACAGGACGTTGTGAGAGGGTCTTATTTCATCTACTGACTTCGCCTTCCGATTCCCTTGGCATCCCTCCGGCAGAAACCTTCATGTAATCCCGTTCTGCACTCCAAATCCTGCCACAATACAAGCCAAAAGTCCCAGAAATCTCTAGAACAGAGTATCGTAATCAAGCCATAAACCCTTTCTGGCCTTGAGCCCTTTCACCTTCCCGGCGCAGGCGTTGGGTAAATGGTTCTCGGCGCGGCCGTTGCCATGCCGAGAGCTATGCGGCCGAGAGGGTTTCCCCCCTTTTTTTTCCCTTCAGCCTGTTGATAAAACCCTCAATCCTGTTCACTGTCCAAGAAGACCCCTTCGCAATACAGCCTTCCCGGCCCGGGGGCTTCCCGGCGCCAGGTTCCTGGCACGGTGACGAGTGCGCCGAGAACCCCTGTGCCGAGAACCCCCCCCCCTTGGCCAATGAAAGCCATGCCGAGAACCCCTTGGCCAATGAAAGCCTCGCCGAGAACCCCTTGGCCAATAAAAGTCACGCCGAGAACCCCCCCTGGCCAATAAAACCCACGCCGAGGCTCCTTCTTTGGCCAATAAAACCCGGGCCAAGGTCCACCTTCGCACCATCACCCTCCAATCCTTTTAATCTTCCCATACATCTGTCTAGAGGATGTTCAGAGACCTTCACATATGCCCCGAGGAGATACAGTAATGGGGAGGACCTCCCCTACATCTCTTAGTCCCTATCTGGATTTCTCTGCAGCCTTATGAACCTAAAGAGCCATGTCATTACATGTGCTCTGATGGGTTCCAAGGGAACATCAATCGATGATATGAATGCAAGCAATGTCCCCCACGGCCTGGCGCCGTTCTCCTTTGGTTGTCGTCCCGACTTCCCGTGGATGATGGCCTATCTTTTCTTGGCATAGTCCAAGTTAAGGGGACATGCTGTCGAAATTCGTACATACCTCATCAGATAGCTATGGTATTCTGCCCTAACCCCGTTGGCCCACGGAGTTTTGCCCTTGCATGTTCTCCGATGGTCTTCCGAAGGGGAATATTAATAAGGCATCGCGCCTGCACAGGGTGTGTCATGCTGCACCATTTCTTATCCGGATTCCGGGTTAGATATACCCGATCTTTTACGGATCCCACCCTGCCGCTGCATGGGTGGTTTCCTATCCCCATCTGGCATAGTCCAAGGTAATGGGGACATGCCGTCAGGTTTGTTCCGCATTTGATGTATCGTTGCTTCACTCGGGCTATTTAACGCCTTGCTGATGAACCAACCCTCGCTCTCGTTTGAGTCTTATTTTTTGCCGCTGTCTTCCTCCTATTTTTGGCGTTTAATCAAGGGTTGTCCTTCTTAGGAAGGGCGTAATTAACGTCATAGCCTTTATGGTATGACGGACTTCGGGTCCCGACTCGGACTTCACAATCGACTGATTAAAAGTCAGATCGAGCGCACAATTAAATTGTCACCCCGGTGACTGGCACGCCTAATAATCAATAAATACAAATAAGAGAATTCCCCAAATAAAAATAAAAATAAATTTAAATAATTTAAAAAATAAAAATCCACGTTCCACAGGGAGTCAGCTTGAGCATTCTGTCCCGGTTGATGTGCTTGATGCTGACGAAGTAGAACCTTGCCATTAGGCGCAGGGCCAGATGGTAGTAAGGGACGAGCTCCTGCTTTCGTACCTCAAACTCCCCTTCCAATTATTTTATATCCAGCATGGAGTCCCCGAATGCCTCTAGCATTTGAATCCCCATGGACAGAGCAATCTGTAGCCCGATTATGAGGGCTTCATATTCTGCTTCATTATTTATGCAAGGCTTGTTTATTGAGCAGGATGTGTGTATGACTTCCCCTTCAGGAGACTTCAAGACTATGCCTGCTCCTGCGCGGACTCTGGCCGATCCTGTCGCTGCGGTGTCAATTCTGGAGGCACCATCAAAATACAGCTGCCATAGGGAGGGCCGCACCCGGCCGACCTCTAAAGTTTCATCTTCAGGAAGCTCTGGTTCCAGAGGGCAATCTTCGGGTATTGGATGTTCAACAAAGAAGTCTGCAATAGCTTGCCCTTGATGGCCCTTTGTGGTACATAGATGTCATACTCCATAAGAATCACCGCCCATTTGCCTAGGCGACCTTTGAGGGCTGGTTGGGACATGATGTATCTAAGCGGATCCTCCCTAGAAATCAGCTTAACTTCGTGCGACAGCATGTAGTACCGCAGCTTCTTGACCACGAAGACCAATGCCAGGCAAATCTTCTCGATGTAGGTGTACCTTTCCTCAGTTCTGACCATTCTTCGATAGAGATAGTAGAGGGCTTGTTCTTTTACTTCTTCATTATTCTAGGCTAGCATTGCCCCCAGGGAATTTCCAAAGAAGGACAACCCTCAGTCTAGCGGCACTCCGCCCTGACCGAACTACCTCAAACTTGGTCCAGTGGTGCTCCGCCCTAACCAAGCTACCTTCACCCTTGGTCTAGTGGCACTCCGCCCTAACCGAGCTACCTTCATCCTTGGTCCAGTGGCACTCCGCCCTGACCGAGCTACCTTCATCCTTGGTCCAGTGGCACTCCGCCCTGATCGAGCTGCCTCCACCCTCGGTCTAGTGGCACTCCGCCTTGACCAAGCTACATCCACCATTGGTCCAGTGGCACTTCGCCCTGACCGAGCAACCTTCATCCTTGGTCTAGTGGCACTCCGCCCTAACCGAGCTACCTCCAAACTTGGTCCAGTGGCACTCCGCCCTAACCAAGCTACCTTCACCCTTGGTCTAGTGGCACTCCGCCCTAACCGAGCTACCTTTATCCTTGGTCCAGTGGCACTCCACCCTGACCGAGCTACCTTCATCCTTGGTCCAGTGGCACTCCGCCCTGACCGAGTTGCCTCCACCCTCGGTCTAGTGGCACTCCGCCCTGACCAAACTACCTCAAACTTGGTCCAGTGGCACTCCGCCCTAACCAAGCTACCTTCACCCTTCGTCTAGTGGCACTCCGCCCTAACCAAGCTACCTTCATCCTTGGTCCAGTGGCACTCCGCCATGACCGAGCTACCTTCATCCTTGGTCCAGTGGCACTCCGCCCTGACCGAGCTGCCTCCACCCTTGGTCCAGTGGCACTCCGCCCTGACCGAGCTACCTTCATCCTTGGTCTAGTGGCACTCCGCCCTGACCAAGTTACCTCCACCCTTGGTCCAGTGGCACTCCGCCCTAACCGAGCTACCTTCACACTTGGTCCAGTGGCACTCCACCCTGACCGAGCCACCTCCACCCTTCATCTAGTGGCACTCTGCCCGGATCGAGCTACCTCTGTCCTTGGTCTAAAGGCACTCCGCCTTGACCGAGCCACCTCAAAATTGGTCCGGCAGCACTCCGCCCTGATCGAGCTACCCTTACCTCGGTCTAGTGACACTCCATCCCGATCGAGCTACGCTTACCTCGGTCTAGTGGCACTCTGCCCTGGCCAGACTCGCATAATACATACATCATTGCCATTACGGGCCTTACGCCCAAGTCGGCACAAATCTATCCTTTGCGTTAGCATTACCTTCTTGCTAACGAATAAACCCCTTGTTTGGCACAAGACTCCGTGTCCCAGCCGATCTTTATACATCATTGCCGTTGCGGGCCCTACGCCTGAATCGGCATAAATCTATCCTTGGCGTTGGCATTATCTTCTTGCCAATGAATAAACCTCTTTTTCGGCGCGATACTTCATGTTCTAGCCAACCCTCTCAGCATCCTGCCGCTACATGAGTTCAAAAAAAAAGGGAGAAAGAAACAGAAATGGGGTTAAAAATAGAGATACCCCGCCGGCCTTGTTCCTAAACGGGGACGAGGGCAAAAATGGCTATAACTCGGTTGTGGCAAAAATCCGAAAGGGCGTTACAGGCAAAATCGGGTACCCCGCCACATGAAAACCTGAGAGGGCGCGTGGGAAAAAGCAAGAGGGGGCTGGCCTCGGCGAAAACCCGAAAAGGGCGCCTAGGTCAGTAAAGTGGTAATCCAAAAGTAATCTTAATCCTCCTCTCAATGAGATTCCCAAGGGATAACCATCAGAAGTCCCACCGGAAATCCCCTAACAGACCCGTGTTCGACCCTCGTCATCATCGGCGAGACAGGTCGACCTCTACCCTTTGACTTGGACCTTCCGTCCTTGTCAATGAATACATCCTTTGCTTCGGCATGTATCCCATGTCGACGAACAAACCTGTGTTCGACCCTCGTCATCATTGGCGAGATAGGTCGACCTCTACCTTTAACTTGGACCTTTCGTCTCTGTCGTCTCTGTAAATGAATATACCCTTTGCTTCAGCGTGTAACCCACATCGATGAACAAACCCAGGTTCTCCCTCGTCACCATCAGTGAGGTAGGTCGACCTCTATCCCTTGGCCTGGACCTTTCATCTCGGTCAAGAACCATATAGCCTTTGCTTCGGCATTTAACCAATGTCTACGAACCAAACCAGGATCCGACCCTTGTCATCATCGACAAGGCCGGTCGGCATCCCAGCAAACAAGTTCTCCTGTATTCCGGATCCTCCGGGAATTAAAAAAAAGAATAGAAAGAAATAGAAATGGGGTTAAAAATAGAGATACCCCGCCGGCCTTGTTCCTAAACTAGGACAAGGGCAAAAATGGCTATAACCCGGCTGTGGCGAAAATCTGAAAGGGCGTTACAGGCAAAATCAGGTACCCCATCACGTGAAAACTCAAAAGGACGCGTGGGCAAAAGCAAGAGGGGGCTGATTTCGGCGAAAACCCGAGAGGGCGCTTGAGTCAGTAATGTGATAAAAAAAAAGAAGAGAGAAAATAAAAAAAGGGATGAAATAAAAATGGTGATGATGATGTAGTAACGAGGCTACCCTCGTTCATCATTCCACTTCCATCTACCTTTTCGACTCTTGTCACCATCGGCAAGATCGATCGCTACCCTTTCCGGTCCTTGTCACCATCGGCAAGACCGTCTACCCTTTCGACCCTTGTCACCATCGGCAAGATCAGTCGCTACCCTTTCCGGTCCTTGTCACCATCGGCAAGACCGTCTACCCTTTTGACACTTGTCACCATTGGCAAGATCGGTCGCTACCCTTTCCGGTCCTTGTCACCATCGGTAAGACCGTCTACCTTTTCGACCCTTGTCAACATCGACAAGATCGGTCGCTACCCTTTCCTGTCCTTGTCACCATCGGCAAGACCGTCTACCCTTTCGACCCTTGTCACCATCGGCAAGATCGATCGCTACCCTTTCCGGTCCTTGTCACCATCGGCAAGACCGCCTACCTTTTCGACCCTTGTCACCATCGGCAAGATCGATCGCTACCCTTTCCGGTCCTTGTCACCATCGGCAAGACAGTCTACCCTTTCGACCCTTGTCACCATCGGCAAGATCGGTCGCTACCCTTTCCGGTCCTTGTCACCATCGGCAAGACCGTCTACCTTTTCGACCCTTGTCACCATCGGCAAGATCGGTCGCTTCCCTTTTCGGCCCTTGTCACCATCGGCAAGACCAACTACCTTTTCGACCCTTGTCACCATCGGCAAGATCGGTCGCTTCCCTTTTCGGCCCTTGTCACCATCGGCAAGACAGTCATATTTCCGATGTTTCTTGTCGGCAAGACTTACATCTGCACCAATTTGGCAACCCCTGGAACCCCGTCACGTGGTGGAGCGAGGCCCCCATCCTTTCCTTGAAAGGGTGGGCACTCTCCTACGGCACAGACATGGGTACACTTCCAAGCTGGTCGCCAAAGTTGCCACAAGATGTGATAGAATACAAGTGCAAAGGTGGACACCTAAAACAGTAAAGGAAACTTGTATTTCATTGCAAAAAGGAGGGGAATGAATACAAAAGGGGCCCTTCGGAGGGGGGCAAATTACAAAGGCAGATCAGCTAAGGCCGTCTGAAGATATCTTCAAAGTCAATGAGCCCAACATGTGGAGCCGCCCCCAGTTCACGTAGCTGCATTTCTTCCTCCTGAACATGAGTCACCTCAGTCTCTAGGGACGCGACTCGGCCCTCCAGTAAAGAAGTTTCCTCGATGCCTTGGACTTCTGCAGACTCCAGCCGTGGTATCTCAGCTTCTATGGTAGCCAATTCAGCCCGGAGTTCTTCTCGTCAGGTACGTAGAATATGTGCCCGAGCAGCAGAGGCTTTAACATGAGCTTTGCTCTTCTGAAGATCGGAGGTCAGAGACGTCAGCTCCGCCTGACAGTCAGCTTTCTGCAGCCTCAGGGCCGCTAGTCAGTCGTTCATCACCCTCCCAAGAAAGTCTCGGCGGTTTACAAATTTTAGCAAAAACAGCACCCGTTGGGTCCAGGTGTCCAGAGGACAGCCTAATGCTTGCAGCCCGATCGTCAGTCGCCCGGCCACTTCCTTCAACTGGGGGTAAGATAGTGTCGGCTGGGACTCCACAACCTGGCGCAACATCTCTAAATACTGCCAGACAAATTCCTCCGATGAAGTAAAGCCCACGGAGGCTGCCGGAGCCACCTCAAAGGTCACCTCCCTGTCTATGGGGGCCCATAAGCCAATATCTGGCTCGGAAGAACTAGATGGAATGGCCGCCAGAGCCGAAGTAGCAGGTACCACGGCAGCATGCTCTTGCTCCGTCAGGCTCCTTGAAGAACTTCCCTCCGCAGATGCTGGAAGAGGCAGAGGTTCTAACTCTATTTCTGGCACGGATGGAGCTATAGGGTCAGGCACAATGGTCATTATGGCCGCCGGGACAAAGGCAGAACCCCTTGACGGGTCAGCTTAGCTCTCAATTCTGTTGCCAGCACTAGGGCGAGACTCTCTCCCAGCGGGCTCGGCTCCATTGATGGTACTTCGACAGCTATGTGTATTCTTACTGGCATAGGGCGAAGTATGGTAACTGCCCCTGAAGAAGACACGGTGGCCAGTGGCAGCATATACGAAGCCTCTGACGAAACCACGATAACACCAGAAGGTGATACCGGAGGGTGAATGGCGGCATCAGGCTCCTGGAACAAGATCCCAGTAAGCACCAAGATGGCAGAAAAGAATAAAAAGTTATGCGGCTCTGCAGAGGGGCGGGTAGAACTTACTATGGCCACAGCATCCATCTCTTCAAGCGCATGTATGGAGGATTCTAACTCTGCAGATGAAGCAACAAAAGGAGGGGTTATCTCCACCTCCATGTCCAGTCCGACGAATTCCCCCTGCAACATTCCCTCAGATGATGTCATCGGCAACCTCGGAGGACTAAAGATCAAAGGACCGCTCAACGGTATGATGGGTGCCGCTGCCCCTTTGCTGGCTACCGCAAGTGCTCGTTCGTCACCTTCTGAAGAATAATAGTCAATTTCTTCGTCAGAAGGGGTGGCAGAGCTACTGGAGGAAATATCTATGCTGATCTTGGGTTGGCCCGCCTCCTCTGTCGCCTGGCGGGACGCCAAGCGGGTGATTACACGCCGCAATGGGATAGCACCTTTCTTTAGCGCAGTCTTATGTCCTTCAGGCTGTGAAGGAGCATCCACGGCAGGCGCCTCAACCACTGTGCTAACCACTCCTGCCATTACAACAAACATATACATAAGGCAGGGCAAAAAGATCAATAAGAAAGAAAAGTCAGAAGGATGACAGTCACTTGGCTCACCCTCGGCCTCACCGGCAGGTGTAGGAGAAGGGAGTCTGACATCCTCCTCAGCAGTAGGGAGACTCTCCCCAGTGGCTTCAGTTGCTTTGGTCGCCCCTGCCGTGACTATGACAGAAGACCCTATGTCTCCCGTCTCCAGGACGACTTCCTCAGCACGTGGGGTGGTGCCGACCGCTCCTTCAGCTGAGGTCAAACAAAGAAGACGTCAAAAGAGTGAAGATGTCATGAAAAGAACACTCCTTTAGATCGCGAGAGAAAGTGATGTCACCTTCATCTGCTTGCTGAGTGGCCTCTTTCTGAGCGGCAAACTGCTCGAATGACGGCACTTCAGGCAGAGGAGTCTTATCCGCATCAGTCGAAGGCTGCTTGGAAGAAGTTTTCCGAGCTTTCTTCGCTCGGCCTATTGCAACTTTCATCGCGGAGGCCGCTCTCTTTTTACCAGGTGGCAGTGAAGTAGTGGTCGGCACCGGTGCAGGACCCTCAAAATATTCCGGCTTCTGAGCTTGGGAAATGCTTTTTCTATAAAGTCCTTGCTGCTTTATATCTGGACGGTCTGTCAAATGAAGCACATGACGTTATAAAGGAAATGAGCAACAAACTACTCTACATATCAACTGAAGAGGACTTACCTACCCGGCTATTGTAAAAAGATGAGAGGGGCCAATACTGATAAGCCACCTCCTTGCTTTGGGATGCAGCCTCCCGAACGAGCCAGTAGATGTCGCCAATCTTCTTGCACTTCTCGACTAGGTCGGCCAAGTCCGCGTGACCATGAGAAGCTATGCAATGATATAAGCCAAGGTGGTCGAAGCCCCAGACGTCGGCATAATGAAAAGATACAAACAAAGGCTTGTCCAGAACACTTGCTACGGGACTGTCAAGGGTCAGTCCGTGGATATTCATCAAGACAAATAGCCAAGACGTATGTTGATAATATGTCAGGGTTCTGTCTTCTCTATTAACAAACGCCCGGTACGGGCAAAAGCGGTCCACCTCGCACTTCCATGAAACTGCTTTGGAGAGCGGCTTCTCAATGGGGAATGGATACTGCTGAAGCTCCAAGCAGGAACCCTTAATCTGGCATATATGCTCTAAATTCTGCGTGGAAGTATCCTCATCTATGTCAACAAGCACAGGCACCAGTTGTTCAGTTGCTTCCTCTTTTGTGGCTTTTCTGCCTACTATATATGCCTCTACCTCCTTCGGAGGTTGGGAGAATAGCCTCTTCAAATGGGCTTCTTCAATATCAAAAACTGGCCCAGGCTGCTGGCTCAGAAAGGTGCGCTCAGCTACATCCCAGCAGGCCACCCTGGCATTGCGATAAAAGCCCGTTCGAGCATTCCACCACTTCACATACTCTGGAGTGACCCGGGGAATGCGGTTCGGCACCGGCACTCTGAAGACATTGGCATCCCGGCGGTGAAAGTAGTCCCACTAGGAGCGACCCTCAGCCACAACAGTTGAGCCGTGCTTCGAGCTGCTATCCTGAGGAAACAGGGCCACCGAAGGCGAGATGTGCTGATCATAGCTAAAATTTCGGCCAAACCTGAAGGGATAATAGAGTTCTAAATGAACCACGCCCCCTTTTCTAAACACTAAGACACTGGGGCAAATTGATAAAGCCTAGTCAATGAGCTCAGGCTCCAAGATTGGCCGGGTCACGGTGTTGCCTGAAATGAAATGTGTGAAAGTCTCCACTGCCTCGAGCTTACATTCACGCTGACGATTCACCAATGGAGCAGAATGTGCGGCCAAATTCCAAAAATGGATGGTCCCCGCTGAATCCATCGGAACCCTTGTCAGTCGGCCTCAGATGGAGAACAGCTGATGAGACACTGGACCGGGTTCAGCACTAGCAAACTCCAGCATCCTGGGATACAATGTTGCTGTCTACAGAGTCCTGGGAGCCAGCTCTGGGAACAAATTGCACACCCAGGCATTGAAGAAATGAAACAGCCCCACTGTTCTGAAAGAGCATGGGATCCGATGCCTATGAATATCTCCAAGAGATTTGTAGATCAGGCAGAGTGCTGCTGGACATAGTGCAAGTTGCATGCCCCAAGCCATCTGACAAGCCGGGTATATTGCCTCCGGCCTAATGACTGTCTCATCTCCCTGTCGGAGGGCAAAAGTGCACAACCAGAAAGTGAGGTAAGCCACACAATGCGTAAGGGGATCCTCCCCAGTGGGATTCGGTCCTTCGCGACTAATCCGTCGAAGGGAAGCGGGCAGCGCCGACTTGAACTTGGGCGGTCTGCTGGGCTTACCCGCAACAGGAGCTACATGGGGGAACTCACTGTACTTCAGAGGGCCGCCGAAGAAATACTGAATCCAATGTCCCACTCAGACTCTCAATTTGCTACTTTTCTCTTGGGGCTGATACCCCTTCGAGGATCCCCTATTCAGCGCCAAGTAGAGGGAGCGGTACGCTTTCATCAAGTACCGGTATGAGTAGCCGAAGTAATATTCACCTTCACCGTCTGTCTCATCCTTGATGAAGTCATGAAGATAGACCTCCTCATAGGGCTCTCCATTGATCGGCAGACCTGACATCTATGACAGGCTCCAGAAGTCCAGAGAAGTTTCGCCCTCCGTTGTATAGAAAGTATTAAACTGCGGGCAGAACACTTCGAACATGCCGCAGCACAACCCTTTCGAGATGGGGTACCTGAAATGGGATGCATACACACTGTGATACACCTCAGCCCTGGCCAGCAATGGCGCATACTCCTTCAGAACATATTCTGTGAATTCCACCGCTCCTACGCGAAAGAGATGGGCATCGGTCACTTTCGTGTCAGCAAACCATCCAGCAGCCAACTGAAATTTGAACTGGATGGCCAAGCAGTTCAGGACGAATGGCTCGTTTCTATAGCCCCACTTGATGGGTGCCAAGAATAAACCGTAGCCGGGTTTCTCTCTGTTGACCCGACCCGCAGTGTTGTCCCACCTAGCTGGTGTGAATTCTGGAGCCCGTGTCAGCATTTTCTGCTCCGTGTCCAGCTCTGTTACCCCCAAGACGGCATTCCACTTGCGTCGCTCTCCCGGAAGATAGAGGGTGTCTCCGCGATACACGGAGACTTTCAAGCTGTCCCGGTCCACCAACATGGCCCGTTCCACCATCCGAGCCAGCATGACGTCTCTCTTCCCCGAGACACTAAAGGTGCAGATGAATGGTGCAAGATGATGGTCCATCGGGAAGTCCGGGTGATACCCGTCATCGCGATTGAAGTTCAGTCCTCCCTCGACGGTCACAATGCGAGATGAGGATACTGTGTCTATTTCGGAGTCAGAGGATTCATCGACTATGGCAATCCTCCCAAGACCCCGGTCCAGTTGTCTGACATTCCTGCAAGTCACAACAGGTACAGACACCCTGCCCTGGGAAGAAGCGTCGACATCAGTGGCGCCGGAAGCAACACGGCTGGAAGAAGAGGCCATTTCAACAGCTGTAAACAGAAATCAAAAGGAATAAGATGACATGAAGGGGAAAATAGAAAAGAAAATTTCAAGAAAATTTTGACAGCATCTCCCCTTGTCCGAGGTATGCCCAGAAGTCAAATAGGAGAACACCCACCAAGAGGGGATGACTCCGTAATAAAGAGGGACGTAGTCCCGAATGAGAAAACACACAGAGGGAGAGGCTCCCCACGCCGATCGCCGATGCAGTGGAAGAAGAGGAGGCCGAAGAGAGAGAGAGCTCGATGAAAAATGAGCTCTCTCTATCCTCTCGGTGCCTAAATAGGCCAAGACCAAAAGGCGCGCCGAGATAGCCCCTCGCGTCGAGAGCCTCTCTGCGCCGAGAGCGTCAAAGAAGTAAGCGCGCCGAGAGTCCCCGCACCGAGGTGACCCTGCCGAGATCGGTTGCGATGCCGGTTGACTCACCAGGGTGCTGCAATCATCAGACCAAGCCAAAGATGCTGGTGTTCGTCCAAGTATGCTTGCAAAACATCGGGATCACACAAGCAGAATGAAGACTCAGAGTCATGAGAAGGACCAATGAACAGGGGCAGACCTGAAGAAATTATAAAGTGCGGTGCGGTGTACACCCGCATGTCCCATGTCACTCATTCTTCACTTACGCCACCTGCGGGTGGGGGACATTTGTTGGCACCTAAAATATATCAAAAGAGACTGAATCAGACTCAAGGCTCTGAAGGCCAACCAGTGGTGCGGCTCTCGCACTGTCCCTGGAAGTTCTGAGAATCAGAATAGAAGAGACACACTACTCCTAACACTTTGCTAGGCTAAATCCATCCCTGGCTAGGCCGCTGTCCAGTACTGCTATCATTCAGATAGTCAGGCTGATAAAACTATACCAACATTCCGGCAATCATCTGCCTGCTGAAAAGGATGCTCAGACAATTCTGATTCTCTGGAAATGGGATTCACAGTGCCTCACATGTTCGTGAATGCAAGGTGTTAAACAAGCCCCAGGAAGAATAAATATATATACCAAGAAGCCCACCACGCCATCTGAAGGAGCCCATTAGATGGATTCAGTGCCGGATGACAGAAAATGGGCCAAGCCCAATGTGAACTAAGACGCGCCGAGGGCTGCCCACGCCGGGAAGCTAGATGCTGGCACGTCGGGGAGCTCACGTCGATAGGATGAGGGCCATCCCTCTATAAGAAGGCTGCCCTTCGAAACAAAACAAAAAAAAAGGAGACAAAGGGAGGGGAAAAAAAAAAGAAGAGTCGTAGCCACCAAAGGAAAAGGGAGCTCGAGAGCCCTGTAAAAAAAAAGTTGAGGAGAAGAGAGGTCCGCAGTGATTCGAAGGGAGAGTCAAGGTGGGATCAGTTCCAAGATGCCCTGAGGGGCTACAGCTTCCCTTTCCCCTGTCTCTTATTTTGAATATCCACTTCTCCTCTTGTGTTTGTTTTCGAGCATCTTTGCTCCAGTAGCATCGAATGCTAATGTAGCCCTACTATCAGGGATAGAGTCTATGTATGATTTTCTCATTTAGATTTTCTTCTGGACTAAACACATGTATGCTGATTGGATGAATGGTTAATAAAAGAGGGGCTACAGCTTCCCTTTCCCCTGTCTCTTATTTTGAATATACACTTCTCCTCTTGTGATTGTTTTCGCGCATCCTTGCTCTAGTAGCATCGAATGCTAATGTAGCCCTGCTATCAGGGATAGAGTCTATGTATGATTTTCTCATTTAGATTTTCTTCTGGACTAAATGCATGTATGCTGATTGGATGAATGGTTAATAAAAGAGGGGCTACAGCTTCCCTTTCCCCTGTCTCTTATTTTGAATATCCACTTCTCCTCTTGTGTTTGTTTTCGAGCATCCTTGCTCCAGTAGCATCGAATGCTAATGTAGCCCTGCTATCAGAGATAGAGTCTATGTGTGATTTTCTCATTTAGATTTTCTTCTGGACTAAATGCATGTATGCTGATTGGATGAATGATTAATAAAAGAGGGCTGAAGCTTCCTTTCCCTTTTCTTTCTGTCTCGGCATCCGAGGTTCACTATGTACTATGGATACTGAGAACTAGGCATGTTTTACCTTTTGGTCTTCTAGATCTGTTGAAGGGTTTTCTACTATGTTTCCTTTCAACTTCGTACCCACGTCGAGAGCCTGAGACAGTCTATCTCATGGCTTCTCATCTGTAAAATGAAGAGGGATGAATCCAAACCAGAACAGTGAGTTTCCGTGCATGATTCCATTCCCAGTGAGGCCCCAGAAGGAAGGTCGTCTCCTCCCTAAATCACCCTCTCTATGATCGTCCGGACTGGTCGTTGAATCGTTGAATAAACCCCCCTTTTCAAAATACCCAAAGCTCTGAAGCCTTTACTTCAAAAACCCCTAAAACCCTCATTTCGGAAGCCCTCCCGGTGCGAACCCCTCTCGGCGCGAGTCTCGCGCCGAGGGTTGCCCGCGCCGGTTGGACTCCTCTCGTCGCGCAGAGACCTGAAGACAATGTTATGGTTGGCGGGCGGCTGACGCCCCCACCTTCGGCCCGATCGGGTCGCATGTGCGGCTGTTGCGGCTTCGGCCTGGCTTTCCTCAGCGGTGGGTGTGAAGCAAATCTCTTCTTCATCCTCCTCACCGGGCAAATTGAACAGAGCAGAGAGGGTGTTGCAAGAAAGGATCACTCCTGTTGTAGCCTTGCCGACCCTTCCCTTACTTCTTTGTCTTCTTTTCTTTTCTTTGGCTGGCGCTTGCCCCCAGAACAGGCTACCATCCCTGTTTGATGCTTTGTCAGCTTCCTCTTCCTGTTTTAGCGAAAGCTGTTCCAGCTCCTGCCACGGGAGATGATCCCGTACCAGCAAAGGTTCTAGCTTGGGCTGTACATACTCATCCAGTCCATTTATGTAGTCCTGTAGCTGCTGAGCTTCTGGACGGATCTTCTTGACTACCGGCAATGGAGTCTGCCTCTTCCGATTACGGGTAGGTATCCGGATAACTGCTGGCGGATTGGTCCACACAGGTGTTGCTACTGGAGAGGGGGATCATGGTGTGATGCCACGAATATGTGCCCCCAGTGCCGGGCGAGGCCTGCCTTTTTTCTTGGCTCTTGTAGGGACTTGCTGCCACCCCTCCTGTTCTTTTATTGGGGTCAGAAAGCAGGCTTCATATGTATGCTGAGTATTGGCTTCTGCGGTCTTTTCAAGCAAGGCTTGATACAGAGAGATCATGTTGACGGCGGTTCTTCTTACGGGCGCCGCGTGTGGTTGTGGAGGGTCGACCTTGTACTCCCCAAATTCTATCTCTTCCTTTTTTACCATGCATTCGATAATATCCTTGAAAACATAACAGTCTTCAATTAGATGCCCTAGCATCTGGTGGTAAGGGCAAAATCTTGGGCTGTCTCTTCTCTTCAGGTCCTCCGGCCTCCTTGGCTCAGGCAGGGTGACCTTATTATACTAGGTAACCCAGTCAAACAAGATCCTGGTCTTCTCCTTTGGGAAAGAGTAGGGCTTCTTCATTTTATCCCGGAGGGATGGGCCTTCTTCGCCATCTCCGGTCTTGGCAGGCTGAGGAGCAACTGTCTTCTTGCCTTTATCTTTTTGCTATTCAAATGCCTTGACATCAAGGGCGTTTGCTTCTTTCGGTGCCTAGCGCTGTTCTGCTACCTTGCCCTTTTGTGCAGTAGGAATATTTGATGTGGGAGCTGGTTTCGCTAAGAAAGCCTCCACTTCGGCCACAATATTGTTCAGACGGTCGAACGACCGGATTTCCATGCCAATCATCTTTTCCAGCACCTCTCTCCTGAGGTTCTGTTTGCTGATCTGTACAGCGTCCTCTTGGTGCGAGGGCCGCTCGCATCTCATCCCGAGGCTCCTCCACCTCTTGATGTAGTCGAGAGCGGTCTCATCTACCCTCTGTCTTTTTGAGTAGAGTTCAGCCACTGTGACCTCCCTCGCTGTGACGTGGAATCTTTCTCTGAACTTCCTCTGCATGTCCGACCAGTCACTGATCGACCCGACCGGGAGGGTGGAGTACCACTCAAATGCGAGCCCTGTAAGTGAGGACCCGAAGAACTTCTATAAATATGACTCGTCAGTGGCCAAGTCACCCTTGACGGTCATGTAGTAGGCAACATGTTCCTTCGGGGATCCCTTCCCGTTGAACTTGTCGAACTTCGGCGGCTTGCTGATCCTGGGAGGGAGCCGCTTAGCAGCATGATGCGATGGATATGGCACCCTATATGCATCAAATATAACATAGTCACCTTCAGCTCTTTCAGCGAGCTTCATCTCGATCATCCTTTCTACCATCATCTTGCTCATGGTGGTTGGGTCGACCGGTTCCGGGTAGAAATGCACCGGCTGCAAGTAGGGGGTGACCAGGGTGGTCGCCTGTGGAGGAGGGCGCAGCAGTGGAGGCGTCTGGTGCACCTGTGGCAGCACTGGTGGAGCCAGTGGCTATGATGGGCGCTGCTGAGTTGTTGCCAAGTTCGGTTCCACCTGCAGAGATGGGGTATAGAGTGGTGGGAAGTCGTTCTTGCTGGCGGCTCCCCTTGATGATTCGGCCTACACATTAGGCTGCTTGGAGGCAGAGGACTGCTCCGTCCTTTTTGTCAATTGCTTCTTCAGCTGTTCTATCTCCTGGCGATACCTCTGGAGCATCATCAGTACGGCCGGGTCTATAGCTACTGTGCTGGGGATGGCCACTGTCATCTTGCCAGATGCACCCTCAGGTAGGATGTCAAGCAAGACATCTTCTTCTTCATCTGCCATTATCACATTTACTGTGAGAATAACGGCCTTGTCATGCTGTTGGAGGCGAGGTAGGGCTTGCTTTCCTTCGGTCGCCGCCAGCTTCTCTTTTGCGGCCTCCACTCTTCGAGTGCTCGGCCCCGGTCTTCCGGCTAGCCAGGCCAACTCTTGAGGCTCCTCGGGCAATTTTCCATAATGGCCATCTATCCCGGCCATATTGCATGTGAAAATCTGCATCCTTCGTCTCTGTCTGCAAACCATCCTTTTGACATTTTCGGGGAAGGTAAGCCTTTCGAACACAGAGATCCTTCCCTTTTCTCCTTGATGGGGGGTGGTTTCATCACCTTGAACATCAAAGCCGTCTTCGTACCCATTGTCATCAACCGACGACGCCATTCTTCTATCTTCTTCCCCTTCCACTGCCATTAATGGACATCAGTCTTCTTCAGCTGTAACTGCCTGTAACAGCCGTTGTTGGCCCAAAGAGGGGCTGCCTAATCCCTTAAAATAACTTCTGACCATATTGGTCATTTCTTCTTGCCCTCGACCTGGGTGCAGGGTCGGGGATAGTTGTTGACCTCTCACCGGAGGAATGTAAGCAAACCGAGCCCTCTCGGTAGTCTGCTGTAATCTTCTTCCCACAACGGGGACGTCAGATTGTCGGGCGTAGGCCCTAAAGCTTTCTCGGCGTGGCGGATCCACGATTGTCTTTTCCTTCCTTGGGATAAGGTCCCACTTCTTGCACTCTTCTACTCTGGTGAACCTGGGGTGGTACTGCACCAGAGCTTCTTGCTGGACAGGATGGATCTTTTTGGGGACCCAAACCTGTTTGAATCTTCTTGGCTTGGGAGCCAACTTTCCCTGGTCATGGCGGCCGGCTTCTTCTTCTTCGGCCCTTGTTCCAGCAAGAGCCTGATAGGAGTTGTGGACTGGCACCGTAGGGATCACTCGGTCCGGGCTCACTCGAGCCTCATGCCCATCCAGAATGACGCGGAGGCCACCGACCAGCATAGACTTGTCGGATGTGGAAAGACGTCTGGTCATAGCAGCATCCATCTTCCTTCGGGGGTTCCGGTGTCGGCGCCTCCCGAAGTTCTTGGCAGGGACGGGGCGGGCCCCGTGAGCAATATGATGCACCAAGCAGCTGGCAACTTGGAATGGACTCGCGGATGAGTTATCACCGTGTCGACCCTGCGGGGCCTCGACCTTTTCAGCAACCTTTTCTTCGACAGTCTTTGGGGACTCCGTCTGTAACATGTCGACGAAAGCCAACCCCAAGAAGTTGTGGAAGCCTACAGCTGGTGGGAAGTATCCGAAAACCATGGGCACTGCCAGGTACCCATGTTTCTCGTGGTCGGCGACGATTGCGGGGCCGAAGCCAACACCAGTGAGTACGGATGACGTCATCGTTCGCCTGAGACAAACAGACGAACAGTCAATATTCTTGGGGGGAGCCCCCGAAGGTATCCTCTCTTGGCAGAGAGATGAAGGGAAACTCAAGTCCCACCGGGCGTGCCAGCTTGTGGGAAATGGATTTTATTTATTTATTTTATTTATTTATTTTATTTGATGTATTGGTTAGTTTATTAGGCGTGCCAGTCACTGGAGTGATAATTTATTGTGCGCTCGATCTGACTCAGTCAGTCGATTGTGATATTCGTGTCAGGACCCGGAGTCCGTCATACCATAAAGGCTATGACGTTAATTACGTCCTTCCAAAGAAGGACAACCCTTGATTAGTTGCCAAGAAAGGATGTCTCGGGGGCAAAACGAGATAAGACTACTATGCTAACTCCGCTAACGGGGTGCGAGACATGCGTAGAAAACTGTGCCATGCGGGACGTGATAACGGTATTAAGGCGTAAATCCGACAACATACCCCCTTATTTTGGACTAAGCCAAAAGGGGAACGTAGGTCGTCCATTCACGGAATGCTGGGATGGAAGCCAAAAGAGAAGAGGGCGCAGCCTTAATCAAAACAAGATTTGAGTGTGACGGGACAGTGTCCACTGCCATGGTGTTTGTTAATGTCCCCCTTAGGGACCACTTGAGGGCTTGCAATGCAAGACTCCCAGGGTCGGCAGGGTTGGAAGAAAAACCCGATGGTTAGTGGCGTAGAATATCGGGGTATAACCCCGTCAATATAGCTCCATTTAGACGTGGATGAAGAGCCATGAAACCCTCGTGGTGTAATGGGGGTTGGTTTAATGGCCTGGGGGGGTTCAATGTCCTATATCCTGGCTGACAGTGGACTCGGCAGGGATTCTGGAAGTTGGGTATATGACGGGTGACCGATAACGAAGGTAAACGGCGTGGCAAGTGTTTCAGCACGAAGGTAAACGGCGCGGTAGAGGTTCCGGGGTGAAGGCCAACCGGCGTGACCATAAATGAAGGGAAAACGGCGCGGCAAGCTCTCGGCGCACCCTTCATGCCGACGCCCTTCACCCGGCGCGAAAGTGGCGCCGGGAAGAGGCTGCGCCGGGACTGTGGCACCGAGAGCTATTTTTTCTTTTGGTTTTGAGATATTATGAGGGCTTTAATGGATTCAAAGGGTCCTTTGTGTTCAATAGGGGTTTCATGAGCTGGTTTATGGTAATACTTGGGTGAGGTGGAAGGTGAGGGTAGATTCATCCGCATGAGGCCTAAGGAGATCGTGTGATTGTAATGTTTATATCCCCAGATGGTGGCCAAGATGTCACGAGATGGTATAGCTCCACTCTCTGCCACACAGTTGGGGGTCAAATTCATATTTTCAGTGGAAGCATTATACTATCCGATAGAGTAAAACTCGTGGATGAATTTTGGCAGCACCTCCCCTTATTTTGGAGTGTGCCAAAAGGGTATTATAGGTCATCCACTCACGAAATGTCGGAGTGGAAACCAGAAGAAGAGCCGGGCGTAGCTCGAGATCCAAGAGGATCTGAATCTTATGGGACTTTGTCCACCTATTGTGGGATTTGTTGATATCCCCTGCATAGTCAATGGAGAACATACAGTGGCAGACCTCCATGACCCAATGGGGTGACAGAATATAGGGGGGATTGGCCCCTTTGATGTAGCTCCCATTAGGATAGAGGGAAGGATAGTATTTCTCCTTGGAAGGACAGGGTATCGTGACCCAAGATGGCATGGCTCAGAAGTGTTGAGGGTATCGGCACGAGCCTATCGGCATGACTGGCCTCAGCACCAGAGGTGTGGAGGTCTCGGCGCAGCAACGCAGAGAAGCAGGTCTCGGCGCGACTGTTGATTTGTTTTGCTTCCTTCTCTTGTTTGTGGTTTGTGGTGATAAAGATGATAAGCAAAAATCAATGATCTCAATCAACCCATGGACATGTGAACCATGAACCTAGGTAATCAGAACAAGCTCTAGCATGGGCAATGCTATCTCAATCGAACTATACTAAAGAAGGTGAAGAAAAACACACGCCGGAGCGTGGAACAAGGAGTAAATAGAAACACACCACGTGGGTGGAACAAGCAAAGGAAATAAGAGATATGAGAGAGAAATCAATGCCCAATACTAAGGAAAGAACATGATCGCCACCAAGGTAATAAAACAAGCCAAAGACCTGGTCAATACCTTAGAAATAGGAGGATGATGCACCCACCCACGGGAGAGAGAAACCAGTAAAATCTGGAGATCTGCTGAATGTAATAGTCCAGACCCTGTGCGTCACAAAAGTGTGACAGTCGCTCGATGAACCGTTAGAGAAGCCTGACGCGCCTGCACAAGACCGTCAGAGAACCTACAGCAACAACCTGTGAATTCTTTGAACTCCAAACCTTCCAACCGGCCAGAAAGCTTGGGCCTCGTCTAATGAACTCTGTGAACCTGCCAAAGAACGTGAAACACAAGAAAACAATCCCAAATTAGCCCTTTAAACAAGCATAGTATCAATTCTTAAAGAACTTAAGATCATGCAAAAGGAAAGGGGAATACCGGGGAAGTTTTGATTTTTTAACCCCTCTGGGCGTTTTAAAACGTAGGAAGGATGTTTAGATGATGAAAACAATGGAGAACATGAGAGAAAGGAGTGGGGAAATGCTGTGATGAGAGGAAGAAGAGGAGAACACAAATATGCAAATTATGAACTTTGAAACCCAAAACCGGAGTACTCCCTTGATTGTGATGCAGATGGACGTGAAAGAAGACCCCTCTTGGATGAAGATGGCTCTAGAAAGCGGCAGCACTTCGACGCAAACTCCAGATTTTTCCTCCTCAGGCCATGAAGTTAAAGATGCTATTTATAGACCCTCAAAATCTCTGGTCGAGCAGAGGATAATCCAGCAAGAAAAGAGGATAACTCTTAGCAAACTCTTGAAGATAATACTCCCAAGAGTCCATAGAAACAAACAGAAGGTTCTGAGGATCAGATTTGAAAGAGAAATCACAAGATCAAACTCTTATCTCGACCACGGAGTAGTAGAGAAAAGGCCTGAACTGCCAGGACTCTCTGTTGGATGTAACGGCTGCTCGACAGACCGCCACATGAATGTAACGCCCCATGGAGAGACCGTCACATTCAACCTTATCTCAAAAGAGATAAGATCAATGGAGGAAAGCTCAAACAATAGGACTCTTGAATGAATGTAACGGCCATGGGAGGACGCATTAGAGGAACGTAACGGCTGCACGACAGACCGTTAGAATCAATGGATAGGCCAAAGATAAGGATTGAAACAAAGGCCTTAAGTCTCAGGACTCTTCAAGATGCAACGGTCCAGGGCTGATGCGTCAGAAGGATGTAACGCCCCCGGTATGGACCGTTAGAAACAATAAGGATCAAAAAAGAAATAAGAGTTTGTTAAGCTTCATCCATCGAAAACGCCACTAGGAACCAAACTCAACCAAGAGGAGAAGACCCATGAAATAGACCTTTAACTGATCAAGAAAGCTCAATGAAGAGTGAACAACTCGGAGCATCATATAGAATGAACAAGGAGATGACCCAACTTATCGGTCATAAAACGGGTGTCAACAGATGCCCCTCCTTAACGTTCTCTTTGCAGGGGAGCGAGCGGAGGTGAAGCGAAAGCGGAATGGAACATGGAGATGAAGCGAAAAATGAAGCGGAGTGGACTGAAAAGCGGGCATTAAGGCAAACGACACCCGTTCTTTACCAACAAGTGATTAGAAATTTTCTGGAAAACTTCGAACCAATCATAAGGAAATAGCCAACCAAAGGACGCATGTCTGGAGGAATTAACTAAGGAAAGGAAAACACGGCTAGCCGCCGGAGGCAACAGAAAGGAAAGAGATAACTGACTAAACTCCAGACATGAATCTTCAGCTAACCAAATCAAGAGAACAAAGCGAAGGAAACCTTCTAATTCAGAGTGGAATGATTCTTCTTATTCAAGATCAAGAACACAGCTATTCACCAACATTGAGATGCCTTGAACAGATGAGACCCATGAATGCTCGAATATGCGTATGATGCATGCTGGGCTAAAACAAAAAGAAATCATTAAAACGAATGCAAAGAAAGATAAAATAACAAGATACTCGAGAATAATATTGCTAGACTGGAGAAATTAAGGTCAGGACACTATCTGCAACCACGGCGTGCAAGACAGAACTATCATCCCCAAAATTTTCCAACATAACAGCTTATCCAACGATTAAACACGTGTACTTAGATCATCATCATTTTTGTTTAAGGGGAACATCAGATCCCAGAACACATGAATGACCAGCCGGTTCTCGAGATAATATATTGTAGATAACATATAATAATGCATTAAAGAGATAAGAGATCGGGATACAATACCTGACTTACCTGCCTGACGAACGGCATGATGTTTTTCATAACTTCATCCATGAGAAAAGAGGTTAGCCAATGATAATAAATATGGGCATGAAACAAGGCATAACCACTCATACGCATGAGAAGCATCAATAATGTGCACCATGGAAGAAAATGTAATCATTCAAGCATCAAATGGACCATTTTATTCATCAAGAAACTTGCAAGCTGTAACGGCCTACTGAGGGAGCGTCACACAAAGTAACGGTCTAGGCGAGGACCGTTAGAGAATGGCGGTTCACATTCTTCAATGAAAATTCAAAAATGACCTGACGGTCTAAACACTACACGCGAGAGGATGTAACGGTCTGGCCATAGACCGTCACATTTCCTGAGCGTTCAAAAAACAAAAACAAAACCGAACGGTCTCAAAAACTCATTCAATACTCATTCAACCAAAACGCCCCCAAAAACCCCAACCGAGAGCCCCCAAGGGCACCGGTGACCACCCACGACCACTGACGAAATGGCCGACGACGAGCCTCCACCGCCGCTGAAGAAGAGGGAGAGAGGGAAGAAGAAGGCCATCCGACGCTTCCACCGCCGAATAGAACGAGAGGAGGTGCCAAGGCCCGTGGAAGAAGAAACTAGGGCGAGGGGCCAACAACGGAGGAAGGAGAGGTTCCCACGGCCAAGGAGGACCAAGGGCAAATCCCCATGGATGAGGGAGAGCCCAAGGAACAAGAGAAGAAGAGGAAGAGGGGCCAAGACCGAGAGGTAGGCCGCCCACCCTAATCTTTCAATTTTTAATTTTTATAGTTTTTTAGGTGTATGCATGTGTGAATGGGGGGTGGAAGATGGGTCCACGAACCCATTAGGATTGATTGTAGGCCTTTTGGCCAAGGTGAGAAGCCAACGGATGCAAAGGGGATAATGCCCACTAGCAGAGAATGTGACGGTCCTTCCAGCGACCGTCACAACTCTAATGCGCCACCCATGGTGCGTTAGAGCCCTGTAACGCCCCACCCCAGGGCCGTCACAGTCACCAGTGACCCAGAACTATTTTTAGGTTTTGAATTATTCAATTTTTATTTTGTTTTCATTTTATGAATGCTATGCAATGATTTTATAATGGAGTCGATTAACTTATGCTCTAAAATGAATGCAGGGAAAGAGACGGTCGAGGATCTCATGGCTCCAGATCCGGGCAGTGTACCAAGCACTGCCTGATTATTAGAGAGAGAGATTGGCATTGATGGGGTTCGCCGAGGTGCTCAGCATTGTGTTGACCAAGATGGACACACCGCTGCTATACGCATTGCACGAGAGATGGGATCCGACCAGCAGGGCGTTCATCTTCCCGTGGGGTCAAATGATACCCACACTGGAAGACATGGCAAGGATTGCCGGGCTGAGAGTCCATGGAGCCGCAGTGACGGGGTGGACTTACAGATATTACCGAGAGATGGCCCAGGAGCTGCTGGGACTAGATTTGATCAGGCCGGGTGTTGACGCCTGGAAAATGAGCAAGGGCGGAAACAGAATTGAAAAGAAGATCAGACCAACAGTAAAAGATCAATGATGAAGCTCGTCAACCATCTACCCGGCCGAAGCCTTTTTCCGGCCAAGCTGATGTCCGATGCCATAGCCAGTCAGACGACGGCACTGATGAAATAGCAATCACCTGGCTGAAGTCTTTTCAGGCTAAAGCTGATGTCCGGTCTTGTCTCCGTTCAGGTGACAATACCAATGAGATGATGTCCGACTTTGTCATCATTCAGATGGCAATGCCGATGAAACCCCAGTTTACCGACTGATGAAAATCTATGAATGATCTCAATAGAAACTGTGTCACCAGTGGAGGGCCTTCTCAGGTTCTGATACATTGGAAGGACCAATAAAGGCCGAAGTCTATGTGAGGTCTTAAAAGCCCTAAATGGGCCTATAAAAGTGGCGCCGGGATCCCCTTGTCGAAGCCCAAAAGCGGCACCGAGAAGCTGAAGTCCCATGCGCCGAGAGGTCTGCCTACGATTGAGGCGTGCCGGGACAGGCCGGCCGATAGGATACCAAGGAGGGATATAAAACCCCCTCATTCGAAGAGAGAGGCATGAAAAAAAGAGAGCGGAGAAGAAGAACAGATAGCCGAAGAGAAAAAAAAGAGGGCAACAGAGAGCCATCAAAGAGGAGCGAAGAGAGGCATCTCTAGATAGCCAGATAAAAAGAGAGAAGAGAAGAAAAGCTGCTGCGAGGTCGGAAGGAAGGAGAAGGTGGGGTGCTAGGGGAGGGAGAGGAGTCAATGCTCCGCCCTCCCCTTCCCTTTATTGTTGTCTTTCCTTCCTGCTTCCTTTTTTTTGATGTATAAGCTTCGATTCCATTTTCCGCTTTCGAAGTGAAGAGATCTCCCTGTTGTCGAGGAGATAGGGTATTAGTCTATTTTTCCCCTCTCCTTCCCCTTGTTCTATGAATGATGTAAACGATGAAACAGTGAAATGCAATTTCACGGCTGTTCCGATGAAATGGTACTGGTTGTCCCTTTTCTCCCTGTGCTCTCTCTTTCAGAATGTATGTTATCCCCCGCGTGCATTAATTGCTCGGATGCTTAGAATTCTAGTGGTTTCTTGTGCCTATATGCATGCTTGTTTCAGATGGGAAGGAGGTAACAGAGCCCCAATCCTTACCGTGGATCTTTGGGCTTTGTCCCTCTCCCTCCCTCGACGACATCAATGATTTAAACGTTGCGAAGTCCGTAGTCCTCTCAAGTTTCCCAAGCCATTGGGGCCATTACAGGGATCAGAGACAGTCATCTCTTGACCTCCTGGATGGTCGGCGATATGAATGGCATAAAGCCTGTTCCAGAGGGTTCGAACGCCTGGTGACTTCAATCCCTCGAATCCCTTCTATCCATGTGACTCCTTGATGTTAATCTGGTAACTTGGCAGAGCCCTCGGTCCCTTCCTCGGTTGCATCCTAAAACCCCCCAGCCGTTATCTGAATCCCAGGAAAAATCCCCAAAACAGAGCACCGTAAAACCCCACAAACCTCCACAAACCTTTACGGCGCCATGAATAGCTCCCGGCGCGGCCCGCGCCGGGAACCTCACGCCGAGAGCTCCCTCCTCCTTCTTTAAAGCCATGCCGAGAACCTCATGCCGAGAAGCCATTCCCCCCGCACCGAGAACCTCACGCCGAGAGCTCCCTCCTCCTTCTTTAAAGCCATGCCGAGAACCTCATGCAGAGAACCCATTCCCCCGCGCTGGGAAGCCTGCCTATGCTCGTTATTGCTGCGCCGAGAGCCTCTCCTCCTCTGCCCAATCTTTGAACACCCTGCCACACTAATTCGAGGGATATCTACAGGTCACAGGGTACACCCCATGGAATAAATAAACGGGGAACCATCCTCAATATCACACCGTGCCAGGGCCCAGTGCCTTTCTCTTTCGGTTTTCACCCCGGCACTCCGTGGATGATCACCTATTTCTCCTTGGGCATGTTCCAAGTTGAGGGGAGATGCTGCCGAAATCCAGTCCAATGTCATCAACCCCGATGAGTCAAGGGAGTGTCACCGATACACTTCCCATCCGGCTCCATCTTCGGGGGAAACGAACCTATTTGGAGCATCCGGTCAAGCGGAAGTGTCAAAAGGGAATACCCTAATGATTAGCCGAATTCCGTCCCGCCACTGCGCGGATGGTCTTGTATCCTTACCCGGCATGGCTCAAAGTTAAAGGTTGTGCCGCCCGATTTAGTCCGTTGAACTAAATAAATCCGCCCTCCATTCGTCCTCTTCCATAAGCATGAAGTCTTTATTTCGCACATTAGTATTTTGACTGCCTTCTGAGGCCTCCTATTTTGGCATTTAATCAAGGGTTGTCCTTCTTAGGAAGGGCGTAATTAACGTCATAGCCTTCATGGTATGGCGGACTTTTGGTCCCGACTCGGACTTCATAATCGACTGACCAAGTCAAGTCGAGCGCACAATGAAATCGTCACACATGTGACTGGCACGCCTAATAATCAATAAATATAAATAGGAGAAATCTTCAAAAATAATGAAACAATAAAAGGATGAGAGAAATAAAAATCCCGCGTCCACAAGTCTGGCACGCCCGGTGGGACTTAGTCTCCCTTCATCTCTACGCCAAAATAGGAGGCCCAATGGGCCCCCCCCTCAAATTTCTGATTCTATGCTTTCTCTATTTTCAGGAAGCTACGATGACGGCTGGAATCATGTCTATATGCTTTGATCAACAAGCGGTCGATGTGCATGTTCGAGAGGGCTACCTAGCGGTACCTCTTTCGTTCGGATCGATGCCGCCTGCTGTCGGGATGCCCAACTACATGGGCCTCATCTTCACTGACTTGCTTGAAATTGACAACTAGGAGCAAAGGACTGTTGTCGAGACATTGACGCAAGCTACTAGCCCCAAGATGAGCCAGGTGATGCAGAATACTCCTGAGGTCGTGTCCTGCTTCGTCCATCACGAGGCGAAAAGGGGCACATCCTCTGCTGCTGGAAGAAGGAGGAGATCCGACAGGAGAGCCCGATCCACTGCTGTGGGTCATCGGATATCCAACTCAGGAAATACAATGCTGATTGGAGATGTCCGGGTAAACCTCAGTGGTTGCCCAAGGGCGGTCAAGCCAGACGTGATCGTCCCGATGGTGCCTACTACCAACAGGTTCCGGGTACTAGCTGCCAGGAGGGTCGACATGACAGAGGAGGATAGAAAACCACTGGCACCGAAGCCGCCCAAGTTCAGGCAGATCTGGCGGCCGAAGAAAACCCAGAGCTGGGTCCCAGCTCGAGAGGAAGAGAACATTACTGATACCACTGTTGCCCGCTTCAGGGCAGGAAGCAGAAGAGGAGAAGGAAAAGACATAAGAAATGCTGTTGCTGTTCACCCCAGGGCTCGGGGTAGGAGAGATGAGAAAGAGAATGAAGGAAGAAATCTGACTACTATTCGCTCTAGGATGAGGGGCAGAAGATATGAGCAGAAGGAAGACCTCACGGTCACCCACCCCATGGCTGGGGGCAAAAGATGGGAAAGGAAGAATTATGCTGCTGCTGCCAACCGCTGCCCAGATGGGAGTAGAAGGTTCAGGGAGGAAGAGGAAATGAGAATAAGCAAACCAGTCGCTGCTGCCACTCTAAGAAGATCAAGAGCCTGTGCCAGACAGGCCGATATATTCAAATACTGCAAAGCTGAGCACTTGACTGCTCAGGTGGAGAGACTGGCTTATCAGCAGAAGAGCCAGGAAAGATTGATGCTCCAACCAGAGCCACGAAGGCACAATCAAGAGGAGATGAAACAAGTGGCTCAAGACTACTTTCACTACCTGGGGAACTCCGCCCTCGGGCAACAAAGATTATCCCGGGCCTTGGGCACCATGGATGAAGAAGAAGAAGAAACCCTTCAAGAAGTGATGCTCGGAGTCTCCTCCTCCGATTCCAATGACTATGAAGAAGGCCACAGAGCCGGGTATGGGAAAGAAGACCTGCACAGGGAAGAAGCTAGAAAAAGAATATCAGTCTTTGACCGGCTCAAATACCCCAATCAGGTGAGAAGAAAAGTCTACAGGCAGAGGGAAAAGATGCAAATCTTTGCCTGTAATATGGCCGGGCTTGTCAAAGGGCAGGATATGTTACCGACACAGCCAGATGAACTGCTCAGACTGGCAACCAGACCAGTTCCCGTCACAAGGAGAAGTCAGGCGGCCAAAGAAAAAATAAAGACTGATGATGAAGCCTGCAAGATCACCACTATGACAGTTAATGTGGTGAAAGTAGAAGATGAAGATAATCCCTTCGTCGATGATGCTGAAGGGACTTCAGAAGATCTACAGATCCCGTCAACCCTGGATCCCATGATCCAGATGATGTTTAGAAGATATCAACAAGAGATCAATGCTCTCAGAAGACAGCTAAATGAGAGGCATGAAGCTACACTGGTCTCCAAGCAAGCCGAGCCTGCGGGGCAGACTGCCAGCTCAACCGAAATGGCTATCCCAGCTAATCCTCTCCCGGCTGATAAGGGCAAAGCACCGAGCCAACCCGTTCTGCAGCAGACGGTAGCTCAGCCCTCTGTATCTCAGACGCAGCCTGCCGCACCGGCCTTGCGCGCAACTGTGATGACAACTCCTTACAGTCAGCAACAAGCTCACTTCTTCCCGGAGAACATAGATCCAGCCATAGCCCACAAGCTGATGATTGAAAAGATTGTGGAGATGAAGCTGTCTGAAAAGACTGGTGATGATGCGGGTACCTACGATGTGTACAGGGTACCGTATCCTCCCCAGTATGCTGCTAAGAGACTACCGCCAGGCGTCAGTAAGCCGCCGAAGTTTGAGAAATTTAATGGCCAGGGCTCTCCCAGGGAGCACATAGCTTACTATACCACAATTATGGGTGACTTGGCAGCTGATGAAGCTTATCTGCTTAAGTTCTTTGGCTCATCCCTCACTGGGATAGCCTTTGAATGGTATTCAAGCCTGCCGGCTGGGTCAGTGGTCGATTGGCCTGATATGCAACGAAAGTTCGCGACAGATTTCACGTCACGGAAAGAGAAATTACAATAGCAGAACTATATGCAACCAGGCAAAAGCAAGATGAAACAGCACTGGACTACATCAAAAGGTGGAGGAACTTAGCTATGAGATGCAGAAGACCTCCTCATCAAGAAGATGCAGTGCAAATATGTAAGCAGAGCCTCAGGAGAGAGGTACTGGAAAAGATGATTGGTGCAGATGTCAGAACATTTGACCGGCTGAACAATATAGTGGCGGAGGTCGAGACGTTCCTGTCCAAGCGTCCGACGGCCAATGCTCCAACTGTGCCGAAAGGGAAATCTAATGATCGATGACCGTCGCACTCTGAGGCTAACACCGTCGATTTCAGAACCTTCGAGCAACAGAAAAGGAAGAAGGGGGCAGATGAAGCTCCCCCGCCAGCAGACACAGCAGAAAGAAAAGATAAGGTCTCTCTGAGAAATAAAATGAGAAAGCCATACTCTTTCCCGAAAGATAAGACAGCCGCACTATTCAACTGGGCATACAAGTTCAACAAGGTAACATTGCCTGAGCCAAAGAGACCCGATGACGCGGCAAAGAAAGGTGATCCATTGTTCTGTCCATATCACCGTGCACTGGGACACGCAATTGAAGATTGTTACGTCTTCAAAGATATTATGGAAGGCATGGTCAAAAAGGGCGAGCTACAGCTGGGAGATTACCAGGTAGAGCCACCTCGTCCACATGAGCCTCCGGCATTAAAAATGGCCACCAATATGATTTCAATATACCAACAGCTGCCTAAGAAGCCGTCGAGGAATGCACCAGGCATACTTATGAAGCCTGCTTCCTCACCCCACTGAAGGATCAAGAAGGGTGGCAGATAAAGCCAATAAAGAATAGAAAGAAAACTCCCGCAGCCAGTATTAGTGGAGCAGTTATTCGCGGTGTCACACCAAGGCCCGAACCACCTCTAGTAAAGCCAGTATGGCACATGACTGAAACAGGGCCAGTCATCCGGATCCCCACTCATAACCAGAGAAGACAAGTCCCCCTACCGGCACATAAGGAAGTAAGTCCTGCAGCCAGGCGTTTATAGCAGTATATTAATGGTCTCGATGAATATGAATAGAAAAAGCCCGGGCACCTGCTGGTGAAAGACTGTATACTCTGGGAACAACTCGAAGAATTGAAAATTAAAGAGCAACCGGGTACAGAACAGGGAAAAGATGAGGCTGAGCCTTTCTGGGGGAAAGAACCAAAGAAGCCAAATTCCCAGAAAAAGAAGAGATGGTCTAAATGCAAAAAGGAAAATGGAGTCGTGACAGTACAATGCAACACCCTGTCAGCACTCTTTACCTCGCCCGGGGAGAATGATGAGGATGAAACATCAAATGCCCCGCTAGAAGCCAACCATGCTGAGGCCTCAACCTCAGCACATGCAGCACGCTCCGGAAGAAGGTGGGGGCGCCCACCACCAGCTAATCATAACATTATGTTCAGAGGGGAACATCCCTACCAGATTCCCGAACCGGAGGTACGAGGTGTCCAGGTTCCTCCCCCTGCCAGCTTGTACCAAGAAAAGAAGAAAGGGGGTCAAACTCCAACATTCCTGGAATTTCTGTCCAGTCTGGAAAATGGGCAGTCGACACAGGCTGGGCCAGATAAAGGCAAGAGACCTCAGCAATCGGCGCCTGTAGCCTACAAGCAGAATGAGAAAGAAGGGGATAACTCTCTGACGGCACCAGGGGCCGTTGCTATAGAAGAAGCCCCCCAAGAAATCAGTCCAGAGGTTGAAACCAGCACTGGTCAGCAGAGGCCACGGGCACCACATGAACCTCCAAAACCCCGATGGGCGGAAGAAATGAGACTGTGTAATGTCAGGGTGGGCAGCAGGATCATGAAAATGCTAAAGAAGCTCCCTACCAGATTCTCCATCTGGGAGATCCTCTCTCTGAGTGAAGAGGCTCGCCAAGCAATTGTTGATGCCTTGCAGTCGCCGGCACAATATGAAGCACTCTTGACAGAAGTAAATTCTGGGCCGTCAATCACATTCACAGAAGACGACATGCTGATTCCGAATTCCGGCCATAACAGACCGCTGTATATGAGGGGCTCCCTAAACTGTCAGCCACTGAGCAGGATACTGATAGACCCCGGAGCTGCCGTGAACATTCTCCCATACCGCATCTACCAAAAATATTATTTTGATCTTCAGCTTACCAAGGTCAGAGACATGAAAATTGTGGGATTCAACCAGAAATGTGAGACGCCCCTTGGGGTGGCTGATTTCAACCTCACATTGGGGGACCTCACTACCGTGGTGCGATTTTATGTAATCGACTCCAACACCACGTATAAGGCCCTGCTGGGGAGACCGTGGCTGCATGAATATCAGATAGTGCCATCCACGCTACATCAATGCATTAAATACTGTCACAAAGGAAAAGAAGAAAGGGTGTTTGCGGATCTGCATCCCTTCGAAGTATTCGAGTGCCATATGCTCGATGCATCCTACTACCCGGAGGTGTCGCAAAAGGGTGAAGAGAAAGAGGCTGGGGTCAGCCAGAAAAAGCCGGCGACGAAGGCAAGAAACTGGTCTCCCCCACCACCAAAGGGCTATATTAAAAAGCATGAGGTATCTCACATCTCTTATGCTGGTGACTTTGCTCGGATCACCCCTCCTAGCATTCACCCGGATGATATCTGATGAGGGCATCCCTTGCCCCTCCACATTTTCTCCGGACTCGGATTGTTCGTCGGCAAACGCCATTATGTTAGTCATGTATTTTTGAGTCTAGTCATGTAATCTTCACATTTTCTTTGAGTCAATATCATGTAATTTTCTCTTTATTTGAGTCATGTACCTAGGTTAGAAAGTCATTTTCCTAAGTCGTGTGTCATTATGTTGGTTCATTAGGCTATTGGGCCCAAATAGTGGGCTAGGCCCAAGGGCGCCCCTCCCTTGGAGTATTTGGTCATTATGTCAGTTGTCAGGGTCAGTATGGTCATGTGAAATGTCTTGTGCCTATAAATAGGCCACCCCACTCCTCATATGTAAGAACTAATGCATGAATATTAAATTCCAGAAAAACTCCAAATCCCTCTAGCTTCCTCTCTCAATATCTCTCTCTCTCTTTATCCCTCTCTCTCTCTCTAAGGGGTCCCCCCTCTCTCTCTCTCTCCCTCCACCCCAATTTTCGGAATTTTCTCTCTCCTCCCCATTCACCCCTCATTAAGACCTCTCCCCTTCCCCATACACTCATTTAACTCCCCCCCCAACCCAAGGTGGCATCCTCCAATCCACACACCACCTCCCAACCCCCAACTACCCAACACCACTTCCTAAGCACCCCTTCCTCTCCCCAAGGTTGAAGGGGCTCTTCCCTAAGCCCAAATTCGAATTTCCCTCCCCTTGGGCTGTGCCCTTTCATCTCCCCCCACCTCCAAGCTCCCAAATTCGCCCCCCACCTCCCCCTTGGTCAAACCAAGTTCACCCCCCCTCCCCCTTGCTCTCCCCTTGCACATCTCCTCATTATATCTCTGTTTCAGGCAGCAGAGTTGCAGCGACTTGCAGAGGCAGCCACGACTGTCCCTCACAGATTAAGGTGACAAGGCTTACATTTCTGGAATTGTCTGCGAGTTAGCTTTCCAACAAAGGTGGTCTCACCAGCTTCCGAGGTCGGAGCTGTCCGTAGGAGCCGATCTCCCTCGACTACGCAGAAGACCCCAGGCAGAGAGCCAGAGCGAGAGTGGAGGCTCGGCCACAGCGAACCTTTTGGGATTCAGAACAAGTGTTCTTCATAAAAATTCTTCCCTCTCAAGTCCTCTTTCATCCTCAAGAAACAGAGCTGCATTTGGACATCGGCATCTCAAGTTACAAATTTTCTACTCCAAGTGTGTCAGGTCAGTTTACAGGAGCCAGAACCGACACCCCTCTACTCATCTGATCGTCCCGGTCTTCTCGACATCTGCCTACCTCGCCGTCAGTGCCAACAGAAAGAAGACTCGACCATGGTTCCGACGGTTCAGGTCTCTCCTCAATCAGAGCTTGGTAGTGATCGTGGCACCCTCTGCAACTAGCCACATTGTTCTGCACCAGATAGAGGCAGAACCAATCAGTCCGGTTCCAGACTCTGCACTGGCCAGAAACTACTGTACCAGGCTCAGCAAAAATTCAGAGATCATCCTTGGTCCGTTAGCAAGCTTTTGGCGCAAGTCTCATCAGGTTCTGAGCTCGGTGGAATTTTTGGCAGCGTCAACATCGACCCCCTGTCCAGAAATACAGAAGAAAGGTAGAACCGGCGGAGCTCAGAAAGTCGGTCCTCTTTGCATAATTCCCCACCCCGCTTGGCCGGCTGAAGGCCCCTCCCTGCGTGGAGGTAGTTTTGGCTGTAATTCACTTAATCCCCTGTGGAACGCACTAAGTTTCGTTGGACGAAAATATCGTGGTATCGATGGTTATATCGATTCGGGATCATCTGTCCCACCGGGCGTGCCAACTTGTGGAACGCACTAAATTTCGGGTGTGAAGGTATCGGGATATTGGTGGTCTTTTTATCGATTTATCTAGTGCGAGGGCGTGCCAGTCACCTAGGTGACAATGTGTTCGGGCTTCAAGACTGGAATGGTCCGAAGCCCGGGGTGCGCTCCGTCCGACTGATCAGATGATTGTGGATATCGGGTCGGGACTGGAGACCCGCCGCGCCATAAAGGCCATGACGTTAATTACATCCCCTCGGAGAGGGGAGGACCTCTGATTAATCGCCAAGAAAAGGGGCCAAATGACCTAAAGATCATTTTTCATTAAAGCATGCGAGTTGGGTTGACATGATTTAAAACCTCCGCATCGGTATGTAAAACGGTGTTCAAAACCATACAAATACTTGCTGCGGGTGCGGCGAATTTAATGAAAGTGCGGAATTAGATCCCGGTATATATACATCAGCCACTAACGGACAATCCAGTATTCTGTCGGGAGTTCGTAATTGAAGCATCGGAGATAACAACAAAGACATTTGGATATCTGCTGTAGGTACGGCACGTTTCACGTGGCTGCGGGATCGGATCCCGGAAGAAGTGGGTCAAGCTGATGAACTATCGGCCCAAGAGGTGCACGGATCATGACCATGTCGGGGATCCCGAGGTCCACATCCGATACCACAAGGCATCATTGCTTTTCTCTTCACGCACAGTCCGGGGGAGCGGGTTGTTAAGTATGAAGCCCAAACTCGGCAACGTGCGCCCTCGCACGCGGATCGACCTGCGTGGTCAGGTCGCGGGGTTCGACCTGCCCGGTCAGGTCGTGGGGGTCAAGGGGGCAACGCCCCTTGCTGGGGTTTCCGGGGGCAGCGCCCCCGGAACAAAATTTGGATTAAGGCGTGGGTATGCTATTGTCATTGTTCCGATCATTGAGTTAAGTGTTTTATTCCCATTCCATTCTTTCCATTTTACTTATTGATGTAATTCTTATCCTCTGGTTTATTCTTTAGTTTCAATAGTTCTCTTTCTTCCTTTCATTCTTTTAGTTTTCTTTTAGCACACCGTGTTGGCACGTTGCAAGAAGATGGGCGCCGGTTAAGGGGCGCCGGGTCAAGATATGAAGGGGGCGCACCGGGTAGAGGCATCCATGGGGCGCGCCGGTTTAAGGGAGTTCAAGGGGGGCGCACCGGTTAAGGTCCAGGAAGGGGGCGCGCCGGTTTAAGGCTCAAATAGGAAGAGGTTCCAAGGACGTGCCGGAATAGGCAATGAACAGTATAGCGCGCCGATTTAATGGGCTAATGCAAGGGGGCGCGCCGGATAGCTGCACGGAAAATAAAATGGGTTTTGAGTGTGGGGTTAAACCGGCGCGGGGGGGTACCGCGCCGGATTAACCCACGCCGGATTAGGGGGCGCCGGATTAAGCATTGTATAGCTTCCTTTCAACCCGTTTGTGCTCTGTTTCTTCTTTCCTTCAACTGCAAGTTGATTTTGGAGAGGGGGATTTCCGCAGCCCACCACAAAGGCCGCCCAACAAGACCTACAAGGTCCAACCCGGCGAGCCCACCCAAGTGATAGCCCACAGGGCCCACTTCGGGAGAAAAGCCCAATAAATAAGACTCGAGGAACCAACTCTCCCCGTCCGAGAGAGATAGGCTCCAGCCTATCTATCCGACCCCACCCTCGCCGGGCCATGCCTATCGCTCGGACGTGAGCTAGCATCCCCGAGGCTCGGTAAAATCGGTTGATTATCTGTAGGTGCGGCCGTTCAGAGTCCTCCGCCAGCGGGAGAGTCATAGGGAGCTTCCGGACTCCAAGGGGATAACGTTCCCACGATCAGGCCATGAAAGCCCCCGTTAAAGACGTAACTCCCGCCGGGAACCCCTCAGCTTACAGGACTCCTGAAGGCGGCGCACTATTTAAGCAAGGGATACCCTCCGGAAGATGGTAAGATGAACTAGGCATTCACATACCCTAAGCTCCTGAGCACGATTCACTTCACCCTTTGGTGGAGAGGATTCTCGCGCATCAGCTCTCTCCTCCCCCCATTATCGCTTCCACCATCGCTCTACTGACTTAGCCATCGGAGGGTTTGCCCCAGGGAGATCCCCTGGGCCCTCTGACACGTTTCCCTCTCTTGCAGATTCATCTTCTGGTGATCCACAGCCCGCTCAGGACCCAGCGCGAGATTCCGCCTCTTTAGATTTATTGATTGGTTTGTTCATCTTATTGATGGATTACGTCTGTGGAAAGGAGGTTTAAGTGTTTTAATTGTTTACTCAGGTGGATTATCATGATGATTCGATTGTTTTATTAGAACAGTTTGCTGTGCAGGAACTTGGAAGTTTAGCTTGTCTCAGTGGTTTAGTGTGTTTGTTCGTCCGTCTGTTCTTACGCATCCTCTATGCTTACGTGTTCTTCCTCTGGCAAAATTTGGGCAGCACCTCCCCCGGACTGACGATTGCCAGAGAAAATAGAGGAACACCAAGTGGAATGCTCCAGGGTGAACCTCAAAATGTAGACCTTACGCGGTCCGATAACCCAAGTATGAGTGTGGAAAAGCTCGAGGACTAGCCTTCAAGAGCTCTCACGACTCACGGGTAATGATCCCTCGAAGGGGAACGAGTGGGGAGGGAGATCAGAAACGCTGGAGGCCAAGTAGAAAGGGGGGGGGGCTACAGCCTGAACGTATTCCGAAGGGGGAGAAGAAGATGCAACATATCAAAAAAAGAGGATCTCCCAAAGGATCGTTTTCATTTCACCAGGAAGGGGTGCAAATACATGGGCTCTTCATGCATCTAAAGAAAAGAACTAACGGGAAGAATACATCAGAGGAAAGGAAAAGAAACAAAGGGGAGGGGAGAGCTGTATCTCCCTCACCTCACTCTATGCTCTCTCCTTCTCTTTTCTCACTTCACTTCGCTCTCACAGGAACAATGGCTTCGGGCTTCAAGGAGTTTCTCCCCCTCCAACCTTCCAACCCATTTAAGCTTTGCCTGGGCGCTCCTTTTATAGGGGTCGGAAGCCCTGTTTTGGAGGGATGCCCTCTGGATTCTTCTTCCTCCCGTTGGTTCCTTGTTTCCCGCAACCACCACTGCTACTGCTGAAGTTGGTGACGTTGCCCTGCTGCTGCTGTCGACGTTACCTCCGCCGAGGCTCTAGTGTGACCGGGAGGGGGGCAGAGGCATGGCCTCCTCCTCCGCTGGCACATCCACCGCGAGCCACGTTGCTATCATCATTTGCCGGAGGATGGGCGGCCGATCGACGGAATGAGCGTTCGGCGGGATGGGGCTCAAGAACTTCCATTCACGGCATATGCTCGGTTGCCCGCCGGATCGAAGTGGGAGCTTTAACCATTTTAGGCTTGTTCGTCATCATGCCATTCCCAGGAAACAGGGGACCGTATTGATGACGGGACGGGTTGGTTGCGGCGTCGGATAAAGGCTTCAGAGAATAGATTGATTTTAAACTAAGCACGCCGTATTAGCACTCCAAAATGGCCGCGTCGGTTTAGTGCATTCAAAGGGGTGGCCCTTCAACGGGAGCATGCCGTTTTAACATAAAGCAAGGGAGTTCATGGGGCGCGCCGGAATAGCATCTTGTAAAGGGCGCGCCGGTTTAAGGCCCCCTTAGGGGCGCGCCGGTTTAAGGCTATGCCATTCCGGTTTAAGGCTATGCCACGCTGGTTTAAAGCTATGCCACGCCGGTTTAAGCGTCAAAGGGCTCCCCCCCAGCTTAGTGGCGATTCGGACAGATGCTTGCCCTCCTGTGTTCCTTTAGTTGTGAGCCTCCGAGTCTCGATTCAGGGCTTTGAGTGATTTCCGGTGTATGTCGAGCAGGCGTTCGGACTCCTGAGTTTCTTTGATTCGACCTTCGGCATTGCCGACTTGGGAGCCGTGGCTAGCTCTTCAACCCGAGGGGCTTCTTTGTTGGGTGGCGGAGCACCGGGTAGGTATTCGTCCTTCTTGGAGGGGGCACAGGGTTTATTCAGCCTTTCCATCTTCGACTCACTCTCGAGTGCTGAGACGTGCATGTCGTATGATCATCATCATTTTTTGACGTCCACATCCCCACCCCGAGATCCCCCCCTTGCATGGGGTGTAGTTCATGTCATTATTAAGTCGCAGGTTTGAAGCTTCAATCGACGTGGCGTGCGGGTGCATACCCTCGCCTCCCCGCTCGCCCCCATCTCTGGCCGGAGTCGGCGTCTTCACGCCGGCTAGGTGAGCTCCTGAACATCCCTCATTGCTGTAATGGACTTGCTTAGCTTAGTATTGCTTTAGTTACTCCGTCGGCGGAATGAGAGTGTCCGATTTAAATTGCCACCAAATTGAGTGACCACCGCGGGCGAGTTGTGAGAGCATCCACTTAACCCACACCCTTGGTGTGTTGGCCGCCCATGATTTGGGTATCCTAGGCCCATTTGGGGTTCTTCCCAAGCTAGCCAACCACTGGAGCCTAAAGGTCCCGCCTCAGACCCTCTCCAACATCGCCTAGTCGCCATCGGGTACTAGTGTGCGCCATACGGGTGAGCTCGCTAGTGTGAGTCCGCTGCTCAAACTTGAATGCTTGCAAATAGGTCCATAGGTGGTGTCACATCAAGTGGTATCAGAGCAAGTTCACAACTTGTCTCTATCAAGTTGGTCCTAGGGCATGTTTATGCATTTAGAGACATCGGTTGCATCTTTTGGTCCCTAGCATGGCCACCTCTTACCAACCTCACCAACCGGTCCTCTCCATAAGTCCAAATCACCAAAGGATGTCTACCACTAACACACATAACCTCCCGGGCCATGTCAACTACCTCATGAAGGCCTTGACCCATGCCAATGAGTGGCTTGATAACATATCGGGTCGACTCAACCAACTTGGAGAAAATGGACCCACCCCAAGGACGGACGATAGAAGGGCATGCAACCCACCTCCCATATTTGATGGAACTCAACCTAATGACTATTTAGATTGGGAAAACTCGATGGACCATTACTTCACTTGGTATCCCATGTCCGAGGATGAGAAAGTCCGATTTGCCAAATTACAACTTACCAAACGGGCCCACACTCATTGGTTGAAAATTGAAGGCTTAAGGATAATTAGAAGGGAAGCTCCCCTTACAACATGGGGGGACATGAAGGAACAACTTAGGGCTAGGTATGTTTTCCCCTCATACTCAAATCACCAAGACCTAAGGAGCACTTCAACTCCTTCATCCCCACCTAGCCAACCCATGACCCTAATTCCCCATTCCACATCACTTCCCACCTATCCTACCCCAACCACTACACCAGCACCCTACCTACAAACTCCCACCACAACCATATGTCCACAAACCCAATTGGACCCCGTGTCCACCCATCCACCGAGGCCCATAATAGCCACCACCCCCAAACCTAAAACCCCTCACCAAACTCGTACCCCACAAGCCCCCTTGACCACCACCACAAACCCACCATCATCCCCAAAAAGGGACACATCTTCCAAAACAAATCAACCCAAAATCTCTCACCCAACCCACCTCCCGCTTCCTACACCAATCTTTCCCCAACCTAGGCCTCCTCTACTTCCCCTTCCTATCCCAACCCAAGCCCATGCTTGTTCACCACCCCAGGTGTGTCATACGCTAGCTATCACCAAACCACCCACCATAGATCCCCCTACTCCATTAGCAATAGAAGTTGCAACCCACACACCCACCCAAGTGGAGAAGGATGCCCATCCAAATCCACCTCCCAACATAGAGGAAATCCAAAGGCCAAACAACTCACGCGCCTTTAGCCTTGCTCCTCTAGAGACACCCAACCTCACCATAGATAAGTCCATAGTCCAATGGCTCAAGAAAGGTCTCACCATTCTTAGTTCACAACCATGCCACCTACCCATGGGATATCAATCCCAAATCATTCCCATTCAGCCACATGTCACTTATAAAACTTCCTATTGTGTGGAAGATTTGGGAAACTTAGTGAACTACCTACATTGGCAAATTCACTTGACCAATATGCTAGCCATGAGGCCGTCCAAGACTAACACCATTAGCCTAGCATATCCAACCATTGGCTCCATCACTTCCATCTACACTAATGGCCAAGTTACTAGTGAGATCATCCTCCTTCTTCCCATGGAGGAAGAACCTATCCTAGTCCACTCCCCAACCATTGAGATCCCAAGTGCTTTGATCGGCCAACCCATTAGCAACCTTAGCCCACTTATTGAGGATGATGACTCACCATTCGAGGATCTTGAGGACATGGAGTACCCCTATCTAGGTGACCCTTACCATGATCCCTTCGACCCTTTCCTATGGGAACCTAGATCTCCATGTGACCCACTTACCTTATTCACCACCCACCTTACCCTACCCTTACCACCCATGTTGAACCAAACCCCTCCCTTCCTAGACTCGGGTTACACCATGGGAGCCTTGACCTTCGGCAACATACACCTTGGGATTGATGAGTTGCCCCACTCCATGATTTTCCCCTTCTTATATCCCTTTGATCCATACGAGTGGAAGCTCAAGGGCCACCCCATACCCATGCACATAGAAGTCATCTCTAGGATAGGAGTGCATAAGTCTTGGCACCACACACCACTTGGCATGATTAGAAAGATGGGTCCATTCATTCACATCACCCACATGTCAAGTAGGAAGCATGAGTGGTCCCTATTTGGGTGTAACGGTCCTCCCCAATTCACCATTGGTCTTATGTATGCTAGGAGCCTACATGGGTGTCCGGGTCCCCCAACATTCATCACACTCACTTGTAAGAGGGACACCTATGGATGCCCCGGTCCTCCCAAATCCTTCAAAATCTTCATAACATCAATGCATGATAGGTCTATATGTGGTTGTCCTGGACCACCTTTTCATACCATACATTGTCAACTCACATTGCATCATAGTGCATGGCATATGCATTCAAGCAAGTATCAAGCAACAAGCGGTGGGATTCACAAGAAGCGAGCACAAACTCCTAAGCACCACTTTGAATTCCAAGTTGATAACTTGGCGATGATGGCTTTGGAGTGGATCTACTTTAGGGTCACCTCCAACTTGAGGGCACGAGGACTTAGACCTTTCTAAGTTCCGAGTGGCTTTAGCAAACCGGCTTATGGGTTGAACTTTCAAAAGGGTTTTGGGATTCTCTCAATTTCTCATGTAGCGGATCCAACACCCACTAAGGGCACCGCGGTGGATCCTAGTGAGTGCCTTGAGCTTACACCTATCCTTGCGAGGGACACCTTCGGAGTGCCACCACAAATTAGCCCGAGAGCCCGACGTGAGCACACGACAGCAATACTAGGCAAGCAAGACATCATAGCCAGCATGAGGGTGTGTCCGGGCCACTTCGAAAGGCTGAAGCGCCGTTCCCCGACTATGGTCGCGGGTTGAGTATGGACATCGTGGATCGCCCAGAGCCGCAGTTCGATGTACTACTTCCCTGGTGGACCCCTACTCGACGGGGTCGAGTTTTCCCCACCCCGGGGATATGATGAGGGCATCCCTTGCCCCTCCACATTTTCTCCGGACTCGGATTGTTCGTCGGCAAGCGCCATTATGTTAGTCATGTATTTTTGAGTCTAGTCATGTAATCTTCACATTTTCTTTGAGTCAATATCATGTAATTTTCCCTTTATTTGAGTCATGTACCTAGGTTAGAAAGTCATTTTCCTAAGTCGTGTGTCATTATGTTGGTTCATTAGGCTATTGGGCCCAAATAGTGGGCTAGGCCCAAGGGCGCCCCTCCCTTGGAGTATTTGGTCATTATGTCAGTTGTCAGGGTCAGTATGGTCATGTGAAATGTCTTGTGCCTATAAATAGGCCACCCCACTCCTCATATGTAAGAACTAATGCTTGAATATTGAATTCCAGAAAAACTCCAAATCCCTCTAGCTTTCTCTCTCAATATCTCTCTCTCTCTTTATCCCTCTCTCTCTCTCTAAGGGGTCCCCCCTCTCTCTCTCTCTCTCCCTCCACCCCAATTTTCGGAATTTTCTCTCTCCTCCCCATTCACCTCTCATTAAGACCTCTCCCCTTCCCCATACACTCATTTAACTCCCCCCCAACCCAAGGTGGCATCCTCCAATCCACACCCCACCTCCCAACCCCCAACTACCCAACACCACTTCCTAAGCACCCCTTCCTCTCCTCAAGGTTGAAGGGGCTCTTCCCTAAGCCCAAATTCGAATTTCCCTCCCCTTGGGCTGTGCCCTTTCATCTCCCCCCACCCCAAGCTCCCAAATTCGCCCCCCACCTCCCCCTTGGTCAAACCAAGTTAACCCCCCCCCCCCTTGCTCTCCCCTTGCACATCTCCTCATTCTATCTCTGTTTCAGGCAGCAGAGTTGCAGCGACTTGCAGAGACAGCCACGACCGTCCCTCATAGATTCAGGTGACAAGGCCTATATTGCTGGAATTTTCTGCGAGTTAGCTTTCCAACAAAGGTGGTCTCGCCAGCTTCCGAGGTCGGAGCTGTCTGTAGGAGCCGATCTCCCTCGACTGCGCAGAAGACCCCAGGCAGAGAGCCAGAGCGAGAGTGGAAGCTCGGCCACGGCGAACCTTTTTGGATTCAAAATAAGTGTTCTTCAGAAAAATTCTTCCCTCTCAAGTTCTCTTTCATCCTCAAGAAGCAGAGCTGCATTTGGACATTGGCATCTCAAGTTACAAATTTTCTACTCCAAGTGTGTCAGGTCAGTTTACAGGATCTAGAACTGACACCCCTCTACTTATCTGATCGTACCGGTCTTATCCGACATCTGCCGACCTCTCCGTTTGTGCCGTCATAAAGAAGACTCGACCACGGTTCCAACGGTTCAGGTCTTGCCTCAATCAGAGCTTGTTAGTGATCGTGGCACCCTCTGCAACCAGCCACATTGTTCTGCACCAGACAAAGGCAGAACCAATCAGTCCGGTTCCAGACTCTGCCCCGGCCAGAAACTACTGTACCAGGCTCAGAAAAAATTCAGAGATCATCCTTGGTCCGTTAGCAAGCTTTTGGCGCAAGTCTCATTAGGTTCTGAGCTCGGTGGAATTTTTGGCAGCGTCAACATCGACCCCCTGTCCAGAAATACAGAAGAAAGGCAGAACCGGTGGAGCTCGGAAAGTCGGTCCTCTTTGCATAATTCCCCACCCCGCTTGGCCGGCTGAAGGCCCCTCCCTGCGTGGAGGTAGTTTTGGCTGTAATTCACTTAATCCCCACCCCGAGATCCCCCCCTTGCATGGGGTGTAGTTCATGTCATTATTAAGTCGCAGGTTTGAAGCTTCAATCGACACGGCGTGCGGGTGCATACCCTCGCCTCCCCGCTCGCCCCCGTCTCCGGCCGGAGTCGGCGTCTTCACGCCGGCTAGGTGAGCTCCTGAACATCCCTCATTGCTGTAATGGACTTGCTTAGCTTAGTATTGCTTTAGTTACTCCGTCGGCGGAATGAGAGTGTCCGATTTAAATTGCCACCAAATTGAGTGACCACCGCGGGCGAGTTGTGAGAGCATCCACTTAACCCACACTCTTGGTGTGTTGGCCGCCCATGATTTGGGTATCCTAGGCCCATTTGGGGTTCTTCCCAAGCTAGCCAACCACTGGAGCCTAAAGGTCCCACCTCGGACCCTCTCCAACATCGCCTAGTCGCCATCGGGTACTAGTGTGCGCCATACGGGTGAGCTCGCTAGTGTGTGTCCGCTGCTCAAACTTGAATGCTTGCAAATAGGTCCATAGGTGGTGTCACATCAATATCGATGAATAAATGAAAGAAAAGTACACAGAGGTGGAGGTTCCGCAGGGTTTATTCAATCCCATCGCCAGCCTAGAGTACCAGACGGTGCTACCACTGAAGACTATGGAAATCCCTCGCTTCTGCGAGCCTCCTACCATATTCTACACCGGGGAGTCAGTCGAGGAAGATGATCAATACTGCATGGTCCCTGACGAGGCTTTAAACTGGATGGTGCCGATTACAGGCTTGGATTATACTACCCAACGGGTTTCGCAGATGTTCTCTAAGATGTAAATGCCGTCATTGCAGCCTGCTGCCCAGAAGAAGGCGTTCAAGGAGCTATGGGATCCGCCTCGGGATAATAAAGAACTGAGGAAGATCACTCAGCACCCGGGATTGGGTTATACCCTTCAAGAATACTATGAAGCTGAGGTGGACGTCATCTCTGTATCCTACCAGCATGAAGACTCTCCCGAGGTGGGATATGACAAGTACCCCTCGGAAGATGAAGAAATCATTTATCAATCCATAATGAACAATGAAGCCCCAGACAGTCAGCCGGAGACGGGGACGTCTGGTGAAGCAAAGAAAGATTGGTGCTGGGAAGACCTACCTTGCAAAGAGGATATGTTCCATGCTGAAGCAAAGTTTGATACGGGAACCCCGGATGAAGACCAAATAGCCAAAGAGCTGAGGGGATGCCTGGAGTTTGAGCGCATCCTGGAAGAAGTCCGGGCTCTACAGAATGATGATCTCTCAAGGGAGTCTGCATCAGAAGAGCCTCTAAGGGCGGAAGACTCCATTTTTGAGTTTCCTGTTGAGCCAGTCACGTCCTCGGGGCAGACTAAACAGAATCCAACAATATTGGCCGTATATGATGAGCCAGCACCCGCTGATGACCAGTATGATGAAACAGAGAGTCATGAAACTGAAGAAGATTATATCCCGGGAGGCTTCATTGACTTGCAAGAAGCCCCGCCCGAGGTCGAAGATGGAGGTCAGGCCACCGTCGATGAGCTTGTGGAAATAAATCTGGGGACCGAAGATGAGCGAAGGCCGACATTCCTCAGTGCACTGCTGGAGCCAGCTGCCAGGGAACAGTATGTACAGTTCTTGAAAGAATTCCGAGACTGCTTTGCATGGACATATGATGAAATGCCGGGACTGAGTTCTGATGTGGCACAGCACCGATTGGCAATAAACCCAGAGGCTAGCCCTGTAAAGCAGCCTTCCAGGAGAATGCGCCCTGAATTAATAAATCAGATTAACAAAGAGGTTGACAAGCTGATTGATGTAGGCTTTGTCGAAGAAAATCAGTACACCACATGGCTGGCAAACATAGTGCCCGTAAAGAAGAAAAATGGGCAGATCAGAATATGTGTTGATTTTCGGGACCTTAATAAGGCCTGCCCAAAAGATGATTTCCCAGTGCCAATCACTGAAGTGATGATCGATGTGACTACTGGTCATGAAGCCCTGTCATTTATGGATGGGTCATCCGGATATAACCAGATCTGGATTGCTGAAGAAGATAGAGTGCACACTGCGTTCCGCACTCCGAAGGGCATATTCCACTACAAAAGGATGCCGTTTGGCCTCAAGAATGCCGGCGCTACCTACCAAAGAGCTATGACCAAGATCTTTGATGATTTGCTCTTCAAGAAAGTATAGTGCTACATTGATGATTTGGTAGTAAAAACTAAAAGAAGAGAAGACCATTTGCAAGACCTGAGGGTAGTATTCCAGAGGCTGTGCAAATATGAACTCAAGATGAATCCCATGAAATGCGCCTTCGGCGTGTCCAGTGGAAAGTTCCTCGGGTTTATTGTCCGGCATAGGGGCATTGAAATCAACCCATCCAAGATTAAGGCTATCCAGGAGCTCCCTCCATCGAGGAATCTGCCCGAGCTGAGATATCTGCAAGGGCGTCTGGCCTATATCCGACGATTTATATCAAATCTGTCGGGAAGATGTCACCCCTTTCACAAGCTCATGATGAAAGATGTGCCGTTCCTCTGGGACGATGGCTGTCAGAAAGCCTTTGAGAAGCTGAAAGAATATCTCAAGACCCCTCCAGTGCTGGGGGCACCCGTTAAGGGCAGGCCCTTGAAACTATACATCGCAGCCACATACTGTTCCCTGGGGGCAATGCTGGCACAGATAAATGAAGAAGGCAAAGAACAAGCCTTGTACTACCTGAGTAGGAGGCTGATTAGAACTGAAGAAAGCTACAGCTACATAGAAAAGACCTGCTTGGCACTAGTCTTTGCTGTCAAGAAGCTCCGACACTATATGTTGTCACATGAAGTCAGATTAATATCTGTAGCAGATCCGCTCAAATACATATTGACTCAGCCAGTACTGAAGGGCCGGTTGGGCAAATGGGCAGTGATCCTGATGGAATTCGATATTACCTATACACCCCAGAGGGCGATAAAAGGACAGGCCGTGGCTGATTTCTTCGTAGAGCATCCTGTGCCGGAAAAAGATATGCTAGGGACTGAGTTACCCGATGATGAGACACTCGAGACCTGCCAGACCCAGTCAGTTATGTGGCAACTATTCTTTGATGGAGCGTCTAGAACAGAGACAGACTCCGATAGAAAGACCAGAATACGGGCTGGAGCCGGTATTGTGCTGAAATCACCAGAAGAGGAGGTCGTGCATACTTCCTATTCTATAAACAAGCCCTGCACCAATAATGAGGCCGAGTATGAAGCTCTGATAATCGGGCTATATATCAGCCTCAACATGGGTATCCAAATGCTTCAAGTATTCGGGGATTCGATGTTGATAATAAAACAGATCCAAGGGGAGTTCGAAGTGCGGAAGCCAGAATTGAATCCCTACCACCAAAAAGTTGTGCGCCTCATGGCGAAATTCTACCATATTGAGCTCAAGCATGTGGGCCGTGGACACAATGCCCAGGCTGATGCACTGGCAAAGCTGGCCAGCTCACTAGCAGTCCCACCAAATAAGACACTGAACATTGTCATTATGAATCGGCGGCAAGTCCCCAGCATGCTAGAAGGGTGCCCCGAAGAAGACAAAGTTGCCACCATCAGCAAAGAATAAGCGTCTGATTGGAGACAACACCTGCTGCAGTGGTTTCTACACCAACAACTGCCGCAGATAAGAGAAGAAAAGATCAAACTCCTAAGAATCAAAGATTCTTATGAACTCAGGAATGGAATTCTGTTCTGAATAATGGCGGATGCAGGCAAGAAGATTCTACTCCGCTGTCTGTCCACTGAGGAAGCCTGGCAAGCGATGAAAGAAACACATGCTGGGACAGCAGGTGCCCACCAGGCTGGTCCCAAGATGAAGATAGAAATCAAGAAGCTGGGCTACTATTGGTCTACCATGTTTGAAGACTGCTGTAAATTTGCAAAATCATGCCAGAAATGCCAAGAGCATGCTACTGTGCCTAGAAGGCCTCCTACGACTCTTCACCCTACAGTTCCCAGTTGGCCATTTGCACAATGGGGAACTGATGTAGTCGGGCCACTGCCGACTTCCTCGGCCAGACATAAGTACATACTGGCCATAACAGATTACTTCTCCCGATGGGCGGAGGCTGTAGCATTAAGAGAAGTGACTGGTGAACTGGTCGCCAGATTCATCAAGCATAACATTATCTTCCGGTTCGGGATCCCCAGCCGAATAATATCTGACAATGGAAGTCATCTCAGAAATAGAAGGTCTATCGGCTTGCTGAGAAGTATAAGATCGAATGGAGGACCTCCACTCCATACAATCCACAGGCAAACGGATTGGCAGAAGCTTTTAACAAGACTCTCTGCACCTTGCTGGCCAAGGTCGTCAGTTCTAATAAGAAGGACTGGGAGGAGAAAATGTATGAAGCTCTATGGGCATACCGCACTGTCTTCAAGACACCTACAGGGTGCTCACCATACTCGCTGGTATACGGCTCAGAGGCGATGGTTTCGCTAGAGCTGGAAGTCCCATCACTCAGAGTGGCAGTCCAATATGGCCTGACCCGTGGCGAACAGACCAATGTAGAAAGAAGACTAGAAGAACTGGCTGAATTGGAAAGGAAGCGCCTCCGAGCTCAGAAGAGTATCCAAATGTATCAGGCCCGCATGGCCACTGCATTCAACAAACTCGTAAGAGGATGAGAATTCAAGAAAGGTGACCTCGTCATGGTCAAGAAAAAGAAGTCATGGCGTCCAACCCAAAAGGAAAGCTGAATGCTAATTGGGAAGGTCCTTATGTGATACAGAGGGTCTACGAGGGAGGGGCCTACGTGGTTGTTAACCATCGAGGGGAAATCCAATTCTCGCCACTCAACGGAAGACATCTGAAGCTGTATCATATAGCACAACCAACATTCCCCGAGTAATCGGGTGAAATCTACCATTTTCTTGGTCTAGCGGCGCTCCGCCCTAGCCAAGCTACCCTTTCCTTGGTCTAGCGGCACTCCGCCCTGACCAAACTACACCCTTCCTTGGTCTAGCGGCACTCCGTCCTAACCGAGCTACCCTTTCCTTGGTCTAGCGGCACTCCGCCCTAACCAAGCTACCCTTTTCCTTGGTTTAGTGGCATTCCGCCCTAACCGAGCTACCCTTTCCTTGGTCTAGCGGCACTCTGCCCTAACCGAGCTACCCTTTTCTTGATCTAGTGGCACTCCGCCCTAACCGAGCTACCCTTTTCCTTGGTTTAGTGGCATTCCGCCCTAACCAAGCTACCTTTTCTTGGTCTAGCGGCACTCCGTCCTAGCCGAGCTGCCCTTCCTTGGTCTAGCGGCACTCCGCTCTAGCCAAGCTACCCTTTCTTGGTCTAGCGGCACTCCGCCTTAACCAAGCTACCCCTTTCTTGGTCAGCGGCACTCCGCCCTGGTCGAGCTACCCTTTCTTGGTTTAGCGGCACTCCGCCCTAACCAAGCTACCCCTTTCTTGGTCTAGCGGCACTCCGCCCTAGCCGAGCTACCCTTTCTTGGTTTAGCGGCACTTCGCCCTAACCAAGCTACCCTTTCCTTGGTCTAGCGGCACTCCGCCCTAGCCGAGCTACCCTTCCTTGGTCTAGTGGCACTCCGCCCTAGCCAAGCTACCCCTTTTCTGGTCTAGTGGCACTCCGCCCTAACCAAGCTACCCTTTCTTGGTCTTGCGACACTCCGTCCTAGCCGAGCTGCCCTTCCTTGGTCTAGCGGCACTCCGCCCTAGCCAAGCTACCCTTTCTTGGTCTAGCGGCACTCCGCCCTAACCAAGCTACCCCTTTCTTGGTCTAGCGGCACTCCGCCCTAGCCGAGCTACCCTTTCTTGGTTTAGCGGCACTTCGCCCTAACCAAGCTACCCTTTCTTGGTCAAGCGGCACTCTGCCCTAACCAAGCTACCCCTTTCTTGGTCTAGCGGCACTCCGCCCTAGCCGATCTACCCTTTCTTGGTTTAGCGGCACTTCGCCCTAACCAAGCTACCCTTTCCTTGGTCTAGCGGCACTCCGCCCTAGCCGAGCTACCCTTCCTTGGTCTAGTGGCACTCCGCCCTAGCCAAGCTACCCCTTTCCTGGTCTAGTGGCACTCCGCCCTAACCAAGCTACCTTCATCTTGAGCTGGTGGCATTCCGACCGGTCACCCTCTAAAAAAAAAAAGAGAGAATAGAAGATGACAAAATAGGGGCTAAAAATAGAGATGCCCCGCCAGACTTGTTTAGGCGTTCTGAGCAAGGGCAAAAATGGCTAAAACCCAGCTGTGGTGAAAACCCGAAAGGGCACTGCAGGCAAAATCGGGTACCCTGCCACGTGAAAACCCGAAAGGGCGCGTGGGCAAAAGCAAGAGGGGGCTGGCTCCGGCGAAAACCCGAAAGGGCACTTGGGTCAGTAATGTGGTGATTCCAAAGAAAGCCTCACCTCCCACCATAAAACTCCTCGTCGATCAACCGGCGCCTTGCCCGATCAACGATTAAACCCATCCGGAATGGACCTTACATCTATTCTGTTGAAGCCTTCATGCATTGCTCAAGAAAATTCCCTCGATAATAAGCCCACCACCACGAGACCAGCTAGTGATCGAGCGGCACACTGCCCGATCAGCGATAAAACCTTGTCCAGTTTAGACCTTACGTCTATTCCGACTAGATCTACATGTCTCTTTACGTCCCGCCGTGATGAAACCTGCTATTGATCGATTGGCGCACTGCCCGATCAATGATGAAATCTGTCCGGTTTAGACCTTACGTCTATCCCGATGAAACATATGAAATCCTTGCATTGGTATGAACCCAATACCGATGATGAAACCCGCTATTGGTCGATTGGCACACTGCCCGGTCTATGAGGAAACCTATCCAGTTTAGACCTTCCGTCTATCCTGATGAAATCCATGAAATCCTTGCATTGGTATGAATCCAATACCGATGATGAAACCCGCCATTGATCGATCAGCACCTCGCCCAATATCAATGATAAAACCCTATCCAGTTTAGACCCTACGTCTATCCTGATGAAACATATGAAATCCTTGCATTGATATGAGCCAATACCAATGATAAAACCTGCTATCGATCGGTTGGCACACTGCCTGATCGACGCTAAAACCCATCCAGGGTAGACCTTCCGTCCGCTCTGACATAGCACAACACTGCTCTTTGAATCGATTCAGACCCTCCGTCTGGATAGATCATGAAATTCTATTCCTTTGCGTTAATGTCAAACCTTACATTAACAATGAAACTCACATTTCCGGCAACTGGCTCCGTTCCCGAGCTGCTAGCTATTCAGACCTTTCGCCTGAATAGGTCATGAAACCATATTTCCCTTTGCATTGATGTTGACACCCACATCAATGATCGTGTGTCCACAATAAACATATGGCGCCGTGGTCCATAGGATGAAAGTTCTGGTCCCAGAAAAGACAATGAAAAAGGAAAAGAGAAAGAAAACAACAAAATGTATATATATATATAAATGGGGTTGAAAATAGAGATACCCCGCCAGACTTGTTCAGGCATTCTGGACAAGGGCAAAAATGGCTAAAACCCAGCTGTGGTGAAAACCCGAAAGGGCACTGCAGGCAAAATCGGGTACCCCGCCACGTGAAAATCCGAAAGGACGCGTGAGCAAAAGCAAGAGGGGACTGGCTCCGGCGAAAACCCGAAAGGGCACTTGGGTCGGTAATGTGGTAATTCAGAAGTTCCATGCCAACCGGCACGTTGCCTTCACCTCCCCGTCACTGATGAAGCCTTCCGTCGGTCATCTGGCTCTATGCCCCACCGATGATAAAAGCCTTTCCGGGGTAGATCTTACGTCTACCCTGATGAAATCTACATACCCTTTTTTTTTCACATGTCCCACCAACAATAAAACCCGTCACCAGTCTGATAAAGCCTGGCCAGTTCAGACCTTATGTCTGTCCTGATCAAACTCCTAAACCTTCCCTTGATCGATGGGCTCCTTGCCCGGTCAACGATGAAACCCTACCAGGATAGACCCTACGCCTATCCTGATGAAACCTACGTATTTCTTGGCAAAGTCCCACCCGCCATAAAACTCGCAGGAATAGACCTTACGTCTGTCCTAACGAGACCTACACCTCTACATACGTCCCACCGTTGATCGACCGGCACCTTGCTCGATCAATGATGAAATCCTCTGTCCGGTTTAGACCTTACGTCTATACTGATGAAACCTATGAAACTCTTTGCGTCGATATAAGCCCCATATCGACGATGAAACCAACCACTGATCGACTGGCACCTCACCCGATCAGTGATGAAACCATGTCCAATTAAAACCCTACCAGTTTAGACCTTTTGTCTATTCTGATGAAACTTATAACACTTGCTTTGCATCGATATGAACCCAATATCGATGATGAAACTAGCTATTGATCGACCGGCACCTCGTCCGATCAATGATGAAATCCTATCCAGTTCAGACCCTACGTCTGTCCTGATGAAAACCACGTACCCTTCAAGGTCCCACCTGCGATAACCTCTACCCAGTCTAGACCTTACGTCTACTCTGATGAAACCCGTAAAACTCCTTTGCATCGATATAAACCCAATATCGATGATGAAATCATATACTGGTCGATTGGCACATTGCCCTGACTAGCTTTGAAACCTGCCCAGGATGGACCATTTGCCCGTTCCGGATAGTGCTCTGAGCCTCTTCGTTCACATTCCTGCAAACCGTCTCCTTTGCGGCGCGTATGGCCAAGAAGGACGTTTTCTACCACCAACAGAATTCGGTTTAAAGCACCCCCCCGGAGGCCGTCACGCGGTGGAGCGAGTTCCCCATCCTTTCTCTGAAGGGGTGGACGCTCTCCTGCTAGGTACGGGCTATTCGCATAGGGACCGCTAAAACCGCTGCCAAATCACCGTGAAATATTGATGGTGCGATAAGTAAAGAACAAACCACATATGAGACTGGTGTAAAGATTCCTTTCCATTGAATAAAAAAGGAAATACAAGAAGGGCCCCTGAGGGGGAATTGTATTACAAAAAGGGGGAAACAGATATTCACGGGCGCCGGAAAATGTCTTCGAAGGCCAGAAGCCCTACATGCGGGGCAGCCCCCAGCTCATGAAGTCGAGCCTCCTCCTCCTATAGCCGAGCAGACTCATCCTGAAAGGATGCCACCTGCCCCTCCAATAGAGCTACTTCCTCCGCAATCTGCGGCCGAGAAGTTGTTATCTACGGTAGTTCAGCCCGGAGGTCAAACAGTTCAGCCTCCAGTATGGTTATCCGGCTGCGCACGAACTGCTCCCGCTGTGCCAGAGACTGCAGTTGGCATTGGCGCTCCTGAAGAACAGAGTCCATCTTCTCCAGCTCAGATTTGCACTCCTTCCTTTGCAACTTCAAAGCTGCCAGTCTATCAGACATAATATGTGCCAAGAAGTCCCGACGATGTATAAACTTTAACAACAATAGAACCCGCTGGGCCCATATTTCCATGGGACAACCCATCGCCTGTAGACCAGCGGTGAAACGCTCGGCTATCTCTTTCAGCCGCAGATAAGTCAGTCCAGGCTGGGACTCCACCAGCTGGCGCAGCATGTCCAGATTTTGCCAGACGAAACTCTCGGATGAAGCGAAGCCAGGAGAAGGAACTGGAGCTACTTCGAAAGTCACCTCACTGTCAATATCTGCCCATAGTGTAACATCAGGCTGGGAAGAGGAAGACGGGAGGTCTACTGAAGGTGCCACCTGAGCTCTCTCTGCAGTCCCTGACGAAACCAAGATGCCTTCCACCTCCATCTCCTCGGGGGTTGCTATTTGAATGCTCGTAGGGGCAACTTTAATAAGTGCTGGAGTGGCTGCTTCCTGGGTCCCCAATGTGATACCCGCATCTTCAGCATCCTCTTCTCGGGGCACCTCCTCCTCAGATTCCGAGAGCACGGAGATCGATTCTGGGTCAGTTATGGACAATACTCGGGTCTCTGTGGCAGCTGCCTCCCCTTCTTCCATCCCCGCTTCAACGGCCAGTTCCTTCAATGTCAAGGCGGCAGGGGCTACGGACTGAAGAGGCAAAAGTTCAGTTTCCATAATTACTGTTACGGGAATTGCTAACTCCGGCACAATGGTCATCACTGCGGCCGGTATAAAGGTAGAACCCCTAACTGGGTCCGTCTCAGCTCTGAAATCCAAGACCCGGATGAGGGCCGAACTCTCCCCCGAGGTCCTCAAGTCCAGCAATGCTAAGTCTGTAGAAGACTGTACCCTCACCGGCATAGAGTGAATTGTCTCAGAAACGCCTGCATAGGCGGCTGACGAAGCAGGAACAATAGCCAAGGTGTCAGATAGAGTGGCTTCAAAGGCTGTAGTCGCTACCGGGCTAGCAACAGGGGATTCCTGTGAACAGATCAATGCAACATCAAGCAGCAGATAAAAAAAAATAATAATAATGAGGAAAAGGAGAGAGACCCACTTCTAATGTGATGTCGATATCCTCAAAGGAGTGCAAGGAAGAGGAAAGCTCCGCTGCTGAAGCAGCAAAGGGAGGAGTTATATCTGCCTCGGTGTCCAAGCCAGCAAATTCTTCATGTAGTTCCTCCTCAGAAGATAGCACCAGCAGTTTGGAGGGGGTGAACAGTGGAACAATGGCAGTACATACGAGTGGGGCCTCTGATTGGGAGATACCCTCCGTCTCGCTCTCGCTGATATCTGCTCCTTCTCCCTCTGCCTCGGAAGCGGTCGCGGAGCTGCTAGAAGAGATTTTCACACTATCCACGGGCGGGACTTGCGTCCCTAACGGCTGCCTAGATGAAGACCGGGTAACTATGCGCCTCACAGGGACAAGGCCCCGTTTCGTCTGGGTCTTATGGCCCTCCTGTGGCTGAGTTATATCGCCAGCTGCTCCCATAACTGCGGCCCCCTCACCGGCCGTCACTGTAGGGAAAGGTTCGTGAGAGAGACAATAAACAAATAATCAAAATGTGCAAGAGAAGATGAAAAGGCACACTTACCCTCCGCCTCACTAGCCGGCGTGGGAGAGGGCAATCTGGTCTCCACCACAGAAGGTGTCACAATTGGCTCTTGGGCTGTGCAAAAAGGGGGAGGGGTCAGATTCGAAGATTTCTGTAAAATTCAGCAAAAGACGATGAAAGATACAACTACATGCTGTTGATGTTACCCCTGACTGACGTCTGGGCGCCCTCCCTTTGGGATTCAAACTCATCAAAGGAGGGGATATCGGGAAGAGGGGTCCCAGGGTCCGTCACTGCTGAGGCTGACTGCAGAGCATGGGCCTTCTTAGCCTTCCTGGCCTTCCCAACTGCAGTCTTCACTGCAGAAATCTTTCTCTTCTTGCCCGGAGGCAGGGGAGTGGTCGTCGGTGCCGCTGCAGGGACTTCGAAATAAGCAGGCTTCTCAGCTTGCGCAATGATTTTTCTGTAAATCCCCTGTCGCTTTATATCTGGCCTATCTGTTGAAGACATCAAAGAAGCAATGAGACCAGTAGATGCAGAGTTTAAATAACAAACAGAAAGCACTACAGTCATAAAGGAAAGATCATACCTGCTGGGCCACCATAAAAGACAGAAAGCGGCCAGTACAGATAAGCTACCTCCTTGGAGCGAAAAGCAGCCTCCTTGACAAGCCAACAGACATCACCAAATGTTTAGCACTTCTCCACTAAAGATGCCAGATCGCTATGACCATGAAAATCAAGACATCGAAGTAAGTCGAGGTGGTCCATGCCCCAACCGTCGACATAATGAAAAGAAATAAACAATGGCTTATTCAATATGCCGGCTATCGGACTCTCTGCAGATAACCCATGTACATTCAGCAGAACAAACAGCCAGGATGTGTGCTTGTAGTATGTCTGAGTCCTATCTTCCCTGCGCACAAACGTCCTGTAGGGATGAAATCTATATGTCGGACCCTTCTAGGGGACGACTGTCAGGAGCGGCTCTTCAACAGGGAAAGGGTACTGTTGCGCCTCCAGACGAGCGCCTCCTACATGGCACAGATGTTTCAAGTTCTTTATAAAAGTGTCTTCGTTGATGGCAGCAAAGACAGGAGCGGGCGGCTCGGAGCCTTTTTCCTTCAAAGCCCGACGTCCGGCCAGATAATTCTCTGCCTCCCTCGGATGTTGTGAATAAATCCTTTTTAGGTGGGCCTCGGGGATGTCAAATACCGGCCCGGGCTGTTGTTTCAGGAAAGAACGCTCGGCCACGTCCCAGAATGCACCCCTGCCATCCCTGTAAAAGCTGGTCCGAATGTTCCACCATTTGATATACTCTGAGGTGACACGGGGAACACGGTTGAAAACAGTGGGAACTCTGAAAACTGCGCCATCATGGCGATGATAGAAATCCCACCACAATCGGCCATCACCGACAATGGTGGACCCGTGCTTGGCCCGGCTATCCAGGGGAAACTGAGCAACTGATGTAGGGAAATGCTGGTCATAGCCAAAGTTCCGCCCGAAGCGGAATGGATAATATGGTTCCAGAAGAAGCAGACCACCCTTTCTGAAAACTAAAACACTGGGTCGAATGGCAATGGCCCATCTAACCAGCTCCGGCTCCAGAATAGACCGAACAGCATTAGCCCCTGAAACGGGGTGAACATAGGTCTCTACCTCTTCCATCTTACATTCTCTTTGAGAATGAACCAAAGGAGCTGAACCTGCTGCCAAGCTCTAGAAATGAATGCTGCCAGGGGCATCCACTGGTACCCTTATCAGTCGGCCCCTTATTATGAACCACTGATCAGAGAAAGAGCCAAGTTCAGCACTGACAAATTCAATCATTCTAAGTAACACTGTATCTGCCTGTAGAGTTCTAGGAGCCAATTCAGGAAATAGACTATAGACCCAGGCATTGAGGAAATGAAAAGGGCCCACGGTCCTCAAAGAGCGGGGAGTCCGATGCTTGTACTGATCCCCCAAAGATTTGTAGATTAAACACAAGGCCACTGGGCAAAGTGACATCCTCATTCCCCAGGCCATCTGGCATGCCGGGTATATGGCTTCAGGCCGAATGATTGTCTCGTCCCCTTGAGGGAGAGCGAAAGTGCACAACCAGAATGTGAAGTAAGCCGCACAATGTGTGATAGGATCCACCCCTGCTGGATTTAGACCACCATTGCCTACACGGCGCAATGAAGATGGCAACGCTGACTTATAGCGAGGAGCCCTTATCTGCTTGCTGGCAGTCGGACCCATGGAAGGGAAGTCTGCATATTTTAAGAGACCGTCAAAGAAATACTGAATCCACTGCCCTATCCGGACCCTCAGCTTGCTGCCTTTCTCTCGAGGATGGTAACCCTTGGAGGATCCTCTACTATGCGCCAGATAGATGGAGCGATAGGCCTTCATTAAATACCGGTAGGAATAGCCAAGTGAATACTTGCCTTTGCCATCTGAGCTATCCTTCTCGGAATCTACCAAGCAGACCTCTTCATACGGCTCGCCGTCAATAGGCAGACCAGAAAGCTGTGACAAGCTCCAGAGGTCGAGAGATGTTTCACCCTCTACTGTATAGAATATGTTGAACAAAGGGCAGAACACTTCGAACATTCCACAGCATAACCCTCGGGATATGGGATAGCGGAATCTAGAAGCAAAGACACTGTGATATACCCCGGCTCTGATCAGCAGAGGGGAGTATTCCTTTAAAACAAACTCGGTGAACTCCACCGCTCCCACCCGGAGTAGGTGAGCGTCAGTGATCTTGGTATCTCCAAACCAACCGGCAGCCAGATGATACTTGAACTGGACGGCCGAACAATTCAACACAAAGGGTTCTTCTCGGTACCCCCACTTTATCGGCGCCAAGAATAGACCATAGCCAGGCTTCTCCCTATGAACTCGGCCACTAGCATTATCCCACCGGGCTGGTGTAAACTCCGGGGCCCGGGTCAACATCTTCTTCTCCGGCTCCAGCTCTGATATACCGAGGACTGCGTCCCAGTCACGCTTCTCCCCGGGAAAATAGATGGCCTTGTGGCGGTACACCGACTCCTTCAGGCTATCTCGTTCGGCAAGGATGGCAGCCTCGACAGCACGGGCTATCCGATAGTCTCGCATGCCACCCACTGTGAAAGTTCGGATGAGCGGCATTAAGTGGCGGTCCTTCGGAAGATCCGGCCGATAGTCATTGCCCCGTCTGAAGCATGTCTCCATTGCAGTGGAATATACCCTCGATGTTGATACTGTATCCGTCTCAGAATCAGACGATTCGTCAACGGCAGCAACTTTGTCATACCCGAAGTCCAGGCTATGCACGTTCAGCCAATTTACTACAGCCCGTGATATATCTAGCTGCGCTGACTAGCTCGCCCCAACAGCTCCAGAAGATGCAGCAGCAGAGCTGGAAGCCATTGTAGTATCTGTAGCCGAAGAAGAGATGTGAGTGAAAATCCCAAAACAAGAGGCAGTCTTGTAAAGATTGTAATATGAAACCCTATAAAAATTTCGGTAGCATCTCCTCTTGTCCGGGGTCTGCCCAAGAAAAATAGGGAGTCACCCACCAAGAGGGAGTGATCCCGAACATAAAATGGGACTCAATCCCGCATGATGCACCTACCCGAGAATGAATCGGTCAAAAAGGGGGGGGGGACGAAGTAAGGCTCTCGGGGGAAAAACTCACCGCCGAAGAAATGAAGAAAGAGAGAGGGCAGATGAAAATGAGGGTAAAAAGCCTCTCATGAGGTTAAATAGAAAGAAAGGGGAAGGCTTCTCGGCGTGAAGAAAAGCGCGTCGAGAACCCCCCGCCCCCCGTTGGCCGGAAGAAAAGGGCGCGCTGAGAGGGTCAGGCCGGGAAGCCCGCCGAAGACGCCCACGCCGAGAGGGTCGCGCTGAAGATGCCCACACCGACAATAGGCCGCGCCAAGAAGCACCCGCGCCGAGAAGGGTCCTACCTCGCGCCGAGAAGCCCAAGGCAAGGCGAAGAAGGCTCCAAAGTGCTGACAATAAAATCAAAAAATATGGAGACGAAAAACATGAAAATGAAAGATACATGTGCATAATATTGCTACAGTAACATGATTAAGCCAAAGGACAATGTCAAAGAGAGATTGAGGAGGATACCCTCAAATGATGAAGGGCACCTGCGGACCCCGTGCCGCTTATTCTGCACTTACGCCGTCCGCATGTGGGGGGCATTTGTTGACGCCTGGAAAATGAGCAAGGGCGGAAATAGAATTGAAAAGAAGATCAGACCAACAGTAAAAGATCAATGATGAAGCTCGTCAACCATCTACCCGGCGAAAGCCTTTTTCCGGCCAAGCTGATGTCCGATGCCATAGTCAGTCAGACGACGGCACTGATGAAATAGCAGTCACCTGGCTGAAGTCTTTTCAGGCTAAAGCTGATGTCCGGTCTTGTCACCGTTCAGGTGACAATACCAATGAGATGATGTCCGACTTTGTCATCATTTAGATGGCAATGCCGATGAAACCCCAGTCTACCGACTGATGAAAATCTATGAATGATCTCAATAGAAACTATGTCACCAGTGGAGGGCCTTCTCGGGTTCTGATACATTTGAAGGACCAATAAAGGCCGAAGTCTATGTGAGGTCTTAAAAGCCCTAAATGGGCCTATAAAAGTGGCACGGGGATCCCCTTGTCGAAGCCCAAAAGCGACGCCGAGAAGCTGAAGTCCCACGCGCCGAGAGGTCTGCCTACGATTGAGGCGTGCCGGGACAGGCCGGCCGATAGGATACCAAGGAGGGATATAAAACCCCCTCATTCGAAGAGAGAGGCATGAAAAAAAGAGAGCGGAGAAGAAGAACAGATAGCCGAAGAGAAAAAAAAAGAGGGCAACAGAGAGCCATCAAAGAGGAGCGAAGAGAGGCATCTCCAGATAGCCAGATAAAAAGAGAGAAGAGAAGAAAAGCTGCTGCGAGGTCGGTAGGAAGGAGAAGGTGGGGTGCTAGGGGAGGGAGAGGAGTCAATGCTCCGCCCTCCCCTTCCCTTTATTGCTGTCTTTCCTTCCTGCTTCCCTTTTTTTTGATGTATAAGCTTCGATTCCGTTTTCCACTTTCGAAGTGAAGAGATCTCCCTGTTGTCGAGGAGATAGGGTATTAGTCTATTTTTCCCCTCTCCTTCCCCTTGTTCTATGAATGATGTAAATGATGAAACAGTGAAATGCAATTTCACGGCTGTTCCGATGAAATGGTACTGGTTGTCCCTTTTCTCCCTGTGCTCTCTCTTTCGGAATGTATGTTATCCCCCGCGTGCATTAATTGCTCGGATGCTTAGAATTCTAGTGGTTTCTTGTGCCTATATGCATGCTTGTTTCAGATGGGAAGGAGGTAACAGAGCCCCAATCCTTACCGTGGATCTTTGGGCTTTGTCCCTCTCCCTCCCTCGACGACATCAATGATTTAAACGTTGCGAAGTCCGTAGTCCTCTCAAGTTTCCCAAGCCATTGGGGCCATTACAGGGATCAGAGACAGTCATCTCTTGACCTCCTGGATGGTCGGCGATATGAATGGCATAAAGCCTGTTCCAGAGGGTTCGAACGCCTGGTGACTTCAATCCCTCGAATCCCTTCTATCCATGTGACTCCTTGATGTTAATCTGGTAACTTGGCAGAGCCCTCGGTCCCTTCCTCGGTTGCATCCTAAAACCCCCCAGCCGTTATCTGAATCCCAGGAAAAATCCCCAAAACAGAGCACCGTAAAACCCCACAAACCTCCACAAACCTTTACGGCGCCATGAATAGCTCCCGGTGCGGCCCGCGCCGGGAACCTCACACCGAGAGCTCCCTCCTCCTTCTTTAAAGCCATGCCGAGAACCTCATGCCGAGAAGCCATTCCCCCCGCGCCGAGAACCTCACGCCGAGAGCTCCCTCCTCCTTCTTTAAAGCCATGCCGAGAACCTCATGCCGAGAACCCATTCCCCTGCGCCGGGAAGCCTGCCTATGCTCGTTATTGCTGTGCCGAGAGCCTCTCCTCCTCTGCCCAATCTTTGAACACCCTGCCACACTAATTCGAGGGATATCTACAGGTCACAGGGTACACCCCATGGAATAAATAAACGGGGAACCATCCCCAATATCACACCGTGCCAGGGCCCAGTGCCTTTCTCTTTCGGTTTTCACCCCGGCACTCCGTGGATGATCACCTATTTCTCCTTGGGCATGTTCCAAGTTGAGGGGAGATGCTGTCGAAATCCAGTCCAATGTCATCAACCCCAATGAGTCAAGGGAGTGTCACCGATACACTTCCCATCCGGCTCCATCTTCGGGGGAAACGAACCTATTTGGAGCTTCCGGTCAAGCGGAAGTGTCAAAAGGGAATACCCTAATGATTAGCCGAATTCCGTCCCGCCACTACGCGGATGGTCTTCTATCCTTACCCGGCATGGCTCAAAGTTAAAGGTTGTGCCGCCCGATTTAGTCCGTTGAACTAAATAAATCCACCCTCCATTTGTCCTCTTCCATAAGCATGAAGTCTTTATTTCGCACATTAGTATTTTGACTGCCTTCTGAGGCCTCCTATTTTGGCGTTTAATCAAGGGTTGTCCTTCTTAGGAAGGGCGTAATTAACGTCATAACCTTCATGGTATGGCGGACTTTTGGTCCCGACTCGGACTTCACAATCGACTGACCAAGTCAAGTCGAGCGCACAATGAAATCATCACACATGTGACTGGCACGCCTAATAATCAATAAATATAAATAGGAGAAATCTTCAAAAATAATGAAACAATAAAAGGATGAGAGAAATAAAAATCCCGCGTCCACAAGTCTGGCACGCCCGGTGGGACTTAGTCTCCCTTCATCTCTACGCCAAAATAGGAGGCCCAATGGCCCCCCCCCTCAAATTTCTGATTCTATGCTTTCTCTATTTTCAGGAAGCTACGATGACGGCTGGAATCATGTCTATATGCTTTGATCAACAGGCGGTCGAGCTACCGAAGGAGCACATTGACCGGGTGATAGAGCAGGTGCGCCCACATGTGGCGGCAGAGGCAGGACCGGAAGGAGATCGCCTCCCGAGACGATTCCTGATGCTTTTGTTCGGGAAGCTTCTGTTCGCGACTCGAGCGGACGTCATTAGTTGCAGGCTGCTGCCGATGATCAGAGATTTAGAGAGAGTCGGGAAATATGCATGGGGAGCGGCAGTGCTAGCCTTCCTGTTCGAGTACCTCAGCACCACGGATCGGCAGACGATGCTGGGCGGCTTCTCGCCTTTCCTACAGGTAAACTAAAATGCTTTCTATTATGCTTATGATTATGCTTATGCAAATGATTATGCAACCGACTGATATTAGACTTCTAAATGCAGATCTGGAGCTACATGTACCTCCCGGGCATCGGGAGAGGCACACTACTCCACCCCGGGCGGATCCCGATCGCCAGACGATGGGTGGTTGCGAGGGACCCGGGGTCCATTATTAAATTGACCCGGGCGATCTAGGACGACTTGGATTCCTTCCCGCACACGGAGGTAAGCCCGAACTCAAAAATGCTTCCTAAATGCTTTAAATACTTCTATGAATGTTCCGAATATTTCTAGATGCTGATAAATATGCTAACATGGACTATATGCTTTCTAGGTGAGATGGACCCCATACCGAGGCGAGAGCTACGAGGGACAGCCATGGGTGGAGGCAGCCCTCTCGTACCGGGGATGAGACATATGGTTGTACTGCATCCATGTCATCGAGCCACTCCACTACCGGCTGATCCTGCGGACTCGGGGACTACACCAGCCTGAGGTGACCTTTCCACGCCGTGGTGACGAACGCCCGGGCAAGTCAGCAAAGGGTATTAGCGGCGACGTGGATTGGTGCGCCCGAAAGGTGAAGTATGTCCACGATTGGAACCGTCGGGGCAGAGCGGTGAAGGAGCGGGACGAGAGCGACGAGGCGTACTTGAAAGCCTTTGCTCGACTGTACAAGGACCGGGTGTATCAAGGTACCCCACAACCGGTATGCAACTTCTAAACCCTTAAATCTAAATGCTTTTATATGGAAATTTTATTCTATATGCACTAACTCATATGCTTCCTAAATGCAGCTAGACCCCGAGGGAAGGATAGTCGAGCTCGAAGGGCTACTCCACGCCGCCGTCCAGTAGTGGGACGAGTACCGGACCGCCTTGGAGCTTCTGGTAAAATTCCCAGACTTAAAATGATTATGTTTATGATTATGTGAATGATGGACTGATCAATGATTTCTAAATGCAGCGGGCTGAGGGAGCCCAAAGAGCGGGACCGGATGCTCCACCGTCGTCATCGCAACCTGCGGGAGGCAGGGCCGAGCGTGACGCCGAGTTTTCCCGAGCGGTTGCGCGGGCCGAGGAGGCGGAGGCCACCCTCGCGGAGCGGGTAAGATGCTTAATGCTTTGACTTAAATGCTTATGTGACTAATCATGTGAAATGCAAACTACAGGCGAGAGAGCTAGCCACAACAGCGGCCGAGGCGAAACTGGCTCGGACTGAGGCGGAGAGGAACCGGGCTGAGGCAGAGGTCTTACAAACAGAGGTGGCCCGATTGAGAGGAGAGCTTGAGCGGACGGCCACACAGACGGCAGACTTTGAGAGATACCGATCCGAGGCACGGGCGGCACGACTTGAGGCCCACGACATGAAGGTCGAGGTCCGGACCTTGGAGAGGACCATACGGATGATGGGCCGAGGACCGGAGTGGAGCGTCTCTAAGAGTGGAGCGCCGAGGAGTGCTGCTCGTACTGGATCAGTGGCAGACTACCTTGTCAGCTCCTCCGGCCAATGGAGGAATGAGAGGGCGGAGAGGGGTCAGCAGGAGGAGAGTGCCTCCATAGCGCCACCGGCGAGGAAACTGGAGGGTGGAGATGACGATGGCCCAGCAGAAAAACCGGCCGAGTGAGCTTTGTTTTTTTTTTATTTTCTGTTTATTACTTGTACATGACTTTATATATAAAAAAATGTAATGAAAATTTCTTTTTGGTCTTTCATTTGTTCTTCTTTTTATGTGAGTGAATGGATGTGTATATGTGGTAAATGCAGAAATGAATGGAAAATGCCAAAAATGCATGTGAGAATGTGATTGGGAAATGTAGGAAATGCATGTGGACATGTGTGGATGAAATGTGTGGATGAAATGATGTGTAGATGAACGGCTGGACAGGAGGAATGGAATGGAAAGTGTGTAAGACCGCCAGGTCTAAACAGAGGCAAAAACGAATAACACAACCACAGCAGCAGACAAAGTGACGGTCTAGGTTCAGACTGTCAGGATCAAGTAACGCATTATATGGAGGCCGTCAGAGAGGACAGAGCCCAAATTTGTAGAACTGAACAGCAGGAAGGGTGACGGTCCATAGCTGGTGCGTCAGAGATAAGTAACGGCCAAATGCCAGACCGTTAAAGATGGCAGAGCAGTGATATATTAGGGCAACTAGCAGAAAAATATGACGGCTCAGGAGTAGGGCATCAGAGATAGATAACGGTCATCAGCAAGACCGTTAGGCAGGATTGAACAAGAAGAAGCCAAAACTAAACGGTAGAGGATGTAATGGCTTAGCGAGGCCGCGTCAAAACACGTAACGGTTTGATGCTAAACCGTCAGGCTTGACAGAACAAGATTGGACCAAAAAAACCCATAGAAAATGTGACGGCCCAGGGCTGGCGCGTCAGCGACAAGTGACGGCCCTACGATAGATCGTTAGAGAATGAAGTGTACTCCGAGACGGATTGTGCCGTGAGAGGCAAAATTCGAGATAAGAAACCCTCAATCCACTCTAGACTTCTCCCAGACTTAAGATAAAGCCTTCTAATCCAAACCTTATCACTTTAAAGCCAAAAGCAAGCCTTTAAAACTTGGAAACTTAGCCAAAATCATATCTTTGCTGAATTCTCTGCTAGAAGGCTGAAGAACTTCTCCCAAGGGCAGGAAACATGATGAAGAGAAGCTTCGAGGTGATGACCATGGAGGAGAAGGTCTATACCGGACCTAAGGCTGCGAGAAAAGAGCACGAAGAACTGCAGAGACTAACCTCGATTCCCAAACATCTAAGTTCTAATGCTCAAAGGGTGGTAAGCTCTCTTCCCTAACCAAGTTCAGAAATTCCTGCACTTCATCTTCTTCTCATGATTTTCTTCTTCTTCTTAGCCTCTTCCTGGTCCAAGATGTTATTCCAATTTGAAGTGGGTGGCTCCCATGGTAAAGGCACTCCCTTAGAGGTTACATCAATCCTTAAAGCGTGGCACCTTCAACCTCTCTTGGTTTTAGGCAAGAATTTCTAGAAAGTATCATTAGATTGGCCTAGCCTTTCAGCCCTCATAGAGTTGTGGCACCCACAAACACATACCTTCATCTTCCCTTCTTTTGAAGCAACAGTCCTACTAGAGGAGGTAGAAACCTACCTAGCCCTTCTTAAGACTAAGGTGGGGGATGAAGACCTAGTTTGCTACACCGTGGAGTCAATCGACCCGTCCTTGATCTTGAGTGATTTCATCCACAATCCAAAAAACGTGAGGACCATGACCAGCCCACACCACATTCACTTGATACCCTTAGCACAATGGATAGTGTCTCATTGTAAAAATAAGTGGGAGAGACATGAAGCAATAGCCAAGGTGGTGGTGGTTTGCTTATGTGGAGTCTTTCTTTTTACTACAACCGACCACCTCTTAGATACCCAAAATCTCAGCATTATTAGTGGGTTGTGGCGGGGAATGTCCATCTCTCAAGTGATCCTCTCATACCTCTATGAAGGACTAAGTTCGACTTGCCTAGGAGGACCTTTGTTCGGCTACATGATACTCCTTGAGTGTTGGATGGGAGTGAGGGTCAAATTCCAACCCAAGGAAGATATTACTTCTTCTAGCCGGATCTTTGGGAGCCACCCTCTCTTATTCATTGGAGGGGCATCTGGATTTTCTTCACAGGTTGAATGCAAGACGGTGGACAAGAAAACACGGGATGAATGGCACCTCTTCTTCAACACCTTGCCAACGGGGAAATTCATCATGCGACCAAGGATCCTTCGGAGCACTCTTCTTAGAATACCGCGGCGTCAAGGCCTGGACCTCCAGCTAGTGGGAAATACTACCATGGCGGTCTACAACCCGCACCGGTGCCATCTTCAGCTCGAACTACCTCGGATTGAAGCTCCTGCACTATCACACTACCCTCCCCTTCTACCTAGGAAGATGGGGACCGAGGAAGATGAGAGAGCCGTTCGGAACGTGCTGACCATGTGGGAGATCAGCAAGGGGCGTCCGTGGCAAGCAGAAGTGGAAGAGAACGACGAAGCACGCCGTGGCTACGTGAAGGACTTGAGGAAGATCCGCCCTCTTGTGGATAAGAAATTGATTGTAGCTTGATTTTGTTCATGATGGAAGATGTTGGTGTAATTGACAATCAGAATCGAAACCTTATTAATCTTATGTTGCATTAAGTTTATTTGAATGAGATGGGATTGCCTTAATTGAATGGACATGAATTATGGCTTGACTTGGCTAAAAATGATCTTAAGAATATAGCTTCTGAAGAATGTAACGGTCCTGAGCAGGGCCGTTAGAAGGATGTAACGGTTGGGAGATAGGCCATCAGAGTGAAAGACCTGAGAGCCAAGTTCTCTGGAGGACGTAACGGTCCAACGACTGACCGTTAGAAGGCGGTAACGGTCGTGACCCAGACCATTAGAGAGAGAGCTGCTGAGAGAACCAAAGCCACTGCTTTGAAGGAATGTAACGGTCTAGAACAGACCGTTAGATGAGTGTGACGGTCTGAACCTGGCGCGTCACAGTCCTAAACCTATATAGTTGTGAGACTTCAGCCCTGAACTTGAACCTGCGCTCCGCACACACTTAAACATGGAACAAGTTAGATCTGTTCTTAGACTCAACCCCTTGCCTTGAAGCAAGTTAGATAATGACCGTTTCTTGATATATGGTCAAGGGGTAGAGCCTTATTAAATAGGCGGAAAACATAATAGAAATAATGCGATGGATGCAATGCATATGATGGTGTTTTTTTTTTGAGTTTTTGGAAAATATCTGATTTTTTGTGAGATTTGAAAATATTTGATGTTTTTGAGTTTTGAAATATGTGATTTTTTTTGTTTTTTGAAATATATGATGTTTTTGGATTTTGAAAACCAGTTCTTTCCCCTAGCAACGCGAGCCCTCCATATTGTATTGAGAGTCCTGAGGTTGGCGTGCAATAAGGTGACAATCCCTGACCGAGGCCTAACTCGCATGACGGTGCTTCTACCAGGGCCATATCCAGGATACTAGTCTTGATCCTAAAAAAGAAAATGGAACAGGGGGTAAGCTTAGGCCATATCTAGAAGCTTTTAGGACTTAGGTTCCTCTCCAGACAACCCATCAGAGATTTGGTCTGTTGTGCCGGGGCTTTGTGTCCGTCATCGAACCTTAGTCCATTCTAGGCATGCGTGCGACCGGGCTCATTTGTCCCGCGGGGAACTGTACTGCCACTCTTGCCATGCCTAGCTTTCTTTCTCTCTTTTTTTTTCTGGAGCTTTGGAATTTTGGTGGGGTAGACTTTTGAGATAATGCTTTTGCTTTTGTCACAAAGATTGCTCCTTTGCTTTCTTTATCTTTTTTTTTCTTTTGCTCTTGGCGTTAGGTCATAACGGACTGCCCCTATTTGAGACTTCCTCTCGTCAGGGTGTCTAGATTGGTCATCGCCTCCTTATTCACCTCTTGCCCCTGGGTTCAGCCGAAGAAAGAAACGGAAAGGGACCTCGATTTTCCCCCCAAAGCGTGGCCGAGGAGAAACGGTGTTTACATAGCGGGAAACCTGACCAGGGATGTCGTGTAGTGTGTGATTGCCGTACTCGGGACTCTTTATCGTAAAAGGGAGGGAACACCTCGCTGCCGGGGTGGCACTGATTAGACTCTAAGGAAGAAAATGCTTAAGATACAATCCATTCCAAGCGTGAGAGAGCTCCTCACCTTCTGCGTTCACCAAGCGATAAGCATTTCCTGGATAAGCCTCTTTTACAACAAACGGCCCTTCCCAGTTAGGTTGTAATTTAGACCTAGGACCTGCAGACTGAATAAATTTACGTTTCAAGACCATATCACCTTTTAGAAATTTACGTTCAATTACCTTCTTTTGAAAATAACGAGAAACTCTCTTTTGATAAACGGATACGTGATCGGCCGCGTTCATCCTCTTCTCATCCAAGAGTTCCAACTGGACGAGCAACGCCTCACGACGTTCATCGAGATTAAGTTCCTTATCGAGCTGCACTCTAAGGGAAGGGATCAAGATCTCATATGGGAGCACCGCCTCCATCCCATAGGTAAGAGCATAGGGAGTTTGTCCCGTGGGAGTACGGACGGAGGTGCGGTAAGCCCACAGAGCTTCCACTAATCTTTCCGGCCAATCGGAAAACTTATGAGATTCGCATGTTTTCTTTATAATTTTAAGAAGGGTTTTATTAGTGGCCTCGGCTTGACCGTTGCCTTGAGGATAATATGGAGATGAATGATGCAATGCAATATTGAATTTCTTATAGAGGTCCTTAAGCTCTTGGGAGACGAACTGAGGTCCGTTGTCAGTGATGATGCTACTTGGCACTCCGAATCGTGAGATGATATTCTTCATGATGAAGCGTCACACCGTTGAAGCTTTGATCTCTGCGTACGCCTCGGCTTCGGCCCATTTGGTGAAGTACTCAGTGGCAGTAAGGATGAAGGATTTCTGCTTGATCTGAGAATTGGGATCACCGAGGGGGCCAACAACGTCGAAAGCCCACATAGAGAATGGCCAAGGAGCGGAAAGAGGATGGAGAGATGAGGCTGGAGCATGAATTTTATCAGCATGGAGTTGGCACTTAAGACACCTCCGGACTTAGAGGGAGCAATCTTCCTCTAGAGTGGGCCAATAGTAGCCCTGCCTAAGGATCTTCTTTGCTAAAGCCTGGCCATTGACATGACCTCCACACTCACTAGAATGGGCTGCTTCAGCCACTTTCCAAGCCTCATCATCATCTAAGCATCTCATGAGCATTCCATTGGTAGCGCGCCTATATAGTTCTCCTGCAACAATGGTATACCTTGAGGCGGCTCTTCTTATTGACTTACGTTGCTCGGCGTTTGCCCCTTCTGGGAATGATCCGTCTTTACAAAACAACTCAATTTCATGATACCAGGGCAATTCTTCTTCGTCCAGAATCTCTTCTAGCTCCATTAAAGATACTTCCTTAAGATCTTCCTTCTCAGCCCTCGCCTCTACAGCTTTCCTAAGGTTGATGAACCAAGGATCCTGAAGAGAGGGTGCGTCCAATCTCTGAATGATGATAGTCTCAATGCTCCGACTGAGAGGGAAAGATAGAGAGGAAGAAAGCGATGCTAGAGCATCGGCTAGACTGTTCTGAGAACGGGGAGTATGAATATAGATCAGCTTACGGAATTGCCTAGCAAGGAGCGTGACCAGATCTTGATAAGGCTTGAGCTTGGGGTCACGAGTGCGGTAAGTGGACTGAACTTATCGCAGGACGAGCTGAGAGTCTCCTATGATATTCAAGTAGCGTGCACCCAGGAGATAGGCGTGCTTCAGTCCAGCTAGGAGAGCCTCGTACTCAGCGATATTGTTGGTAGTAGGAAATCAAAGTTGATAAGCAAAAGGAATCGTCACCCCCTCTGGAGTGAGCAGAACAGCGCCGATCCCTCGGCCTTGAGAATTGAGTGCACCATCAAAGTGCATGGACCAAAAGGGATGATGAGAGATAGCATAGAGATGCTCATCAGGGAAATCGTCCTGAATAGAGTCTGTGTGAGGAATAGGAAGATGGGCAAGATGCTCAGCGATGGCGTACCCTTTGACCGCCTTCTGAACGACAAATGTAATATCGAATTGAGAGAGGAAGCTCTGCCAGCGAGCTAACCTACTAGAAAGGACGGGCTTTTCTAAGAGATAGCGAATCGGGTCCATTCTAGAGATCAACCTAACTGGGTGGGCAAGGGAATAATGTTTAAGCTTCTGAGCTATCCACACTAAGGCGGCACAAGTTTTCTCCATAGCGGTGTATCTGGACTCAGCTGGGTTAAGCAACCGAGAGAGGTAATAAGCAGCCCGCTCTTTCCCTTCATCATATACTTGTGCTAAGACCGCCCCTAAGGAGTCCTCAATGACCGAGATGTATAGGATTAGGGGTTTCCCAGGGACAGGAGGTTGCAAAACCGGAGGATTGGATAGATATTCCTTTAAGTCCTCGTAGGCCTTCTGACAGTCTTGATTCCATTCAAACTTAACCCCCACCTTAAGCAATTCATAAAACGGACGGCACCTTTGGGAATGTTGGGATATGAATCTTCTGATGAATTATAATCAACCAATCAATCCTTGAAGTTCCGTGATGTTCTTCGGCGGAGGCATGTCCATGACGGCCTGAGCTTTGTTAGGATCAATCTGGATCCCCCGTTTGCTCACTATGAAACCTAACAGCTTCCCTGAAGGGACTCCGAATACACACTTCTTCGGATTCATTTTAAGCTTGTACTCCCTGGCTCTTTGTAGCACCTTAGCCAGGATAGAGGGGTGTTCTTCTTTAGTTTTTGACTTCACCAGAATGTCATCCACGTAGGCTTCCATATAGATATGCATCATGTCGTGGAAGATGGCCATCATCACCCTTTGATAGGTGGCACCCACGTTCATCAGACCGAACGGCGTAACCACATAACAATACGTACCCCAGGGCGTAGTGAAGGAGGTTTTCTCTTGATCTTCCGGAGCGAGACGGATTTGATTATAGCCTGAGTAACCATCCATAAATGACAACGATTCGTACCCAGCGGTGCAATCGACCAAGATGTCTAAATGAGGCAGCGGGAAATCATCTTTGGGACATGCTTTATTGAGATCCCTGAAATCGATGCAGATACACACCTTTCCATCCGTCTTGATAACATGGACTATGTTTGCCACCCACTGAGGATATAGAACAACTCTAATGAACCTGGCCTTGTACAACTTATCGACTTCTTCCTTGATCTTCAAGGCCATGTGGGGGTGGAATCTTCTTGACCGTTGTTTCACAGGTGTTGCCCTGGTTTAAGCACAAGTCGATGTTCCACTAAAGAGGGGTCAAGACCTGGCATGCCCTCATAAGACCAGGCGAAAGAATCGCTATACTCCCTTAGAACCTTAATCAAATCTTCTTCCACTTGCGAAGGGAGATTAGCGGCAATAATGATGGGCCTTGGGTCTTCTTCAGTTCCCAGATTTATTTCCTTCGTAGGTTCATCCACTGCCGACGACGGCTCGTCGAATCTCTTTAGCCCTTGCGCATACAAATCGGTAGTGTCATCTACATCGCCGTCCTCATTAATCGGATCTTTTTCATCCAAGATTTCATAGACACCGAGTCCGTCATCGCTCCACACCCCTTCTATTTCCTCTTCATTTTTAATCACAATTGCCATAGCAACAAATTCTGGACACTTCAAAAGAGCATGACAACGCTGAGCTAGATCTCGCAGGAACCTATCAGGAACGGATTTGGGAGGACGCGCAAGCGGGCGCGGCTCAGAGGCGGAAGGGTTAGACGAGTTGGAACAGGACCCTACTTCTCTAGACCTAACTGACTCTACTTCCCTAGACTCGACGGACCCTAATCCTAACCTAGGAGAAAGAAAGCCAAGTGGAAGGGGAGGGGCAGGGGACTCGTGCCCCTGGGAGGAAGATGGAGACAAGGTAGCATAATCTTCCACTGAAATCTCCGTTTCAAATTTGACATTTTTTTTGGAGATCAGTAGAGACTACACAACAGAATGGAGGAGGCGGAAGTTGCATGGGGAATAGCTCTGGGAAGATGCAGTCGAAGAAAGGATCGGAATATGAGAACCACATCTCGTGGAGCTGGGCGTTGGGAGGAGGAGGAGTGAATAGAGTGGATAGATCAATGGGCGGGCAATGCCCGCAAGCACAAGGAATGAACAGAATTTTTGGTGGATCAATAAAGGATGGATTTACTATGATAGGAGGAAGACGGGGTAAGAATTCCCATTGTTGTAGGAGAGATTGAAAGCGGGAGGGAGACCAAGAAAAGACAATCGGCGAGCTCCCCTTTTTCCATGGATGCTGAACTGGCTGCTTCTTCGGCTTCCATTGGACGAGCCGACCCTCTTGACGCTTCTGGCAGTCTTCTTCATGGAATAGCCCCTAAAGGGCTTGACATAGTCAACCACATCATCAACTGGCCCTCCTAGCACTGGGGGTGGACTGGCAATCGGACATACTGTATCCTTCCTTGGTGGAGCTGGCTGCGAAGCTAATGTACCGGGCTGGAGAGGCCCTCTAACAAAATGTTGACTGTAGTCCCAGGTGAGCGGCCCAGAATCACCCATCATAGACAATGCGGTCTCTCTGTAGCCGAGACCTCTCCTGCCCATTTTTCTTCCCTTGGGTATCGGCTTTGTTCTTCCTTGCAATTGAGCACCGAGGCCTTTCCCCGGTTGATAACCCAGTTTTAATATAATGTTCCAGCCCTTGGAGTCTTGGATCTGAGGCTTCACCTTGATATTAACCGCTACAGTGACGGGTTTGCGGGGTGCATAAGCCCAGGGAAAGTCTAGATCCAGCACTGAGATAACAGGCCGGCTGCTTGGCCATAGTGTGGGAAGAATTTTGTCTGAAATAGCCTTCACTGATTGGACTGTGGATAAACTTTTAACTTTGACGACCCTCCCTTGAAAAGGAAATTTGATGCATTGATGCACAGTGGAGGGTACAGCACTGAGTGTGTCAATCCATGGACGACCCAAGATAGCCTTGAACATAGGGTCAATGTCCAGCACATAAAATTCCACGGGCATGGTAAGAGGCCCAAGCTCTGCTTGAATAGTGACTACCCTGTGACATGCTCTTCTTGAATTATCATATGCTGCTATGGTGGTGGGGGTAGGTCGCAGTAGTTCTTCAGATATGTTGCAAGCTCGAAGGGTACTGAGTGGGCACACGTTAATTGATGCCCCTGTGTCAACCAGTGCTGCTTCAATACTGACTTTATTTAGAATGATTGTAATGTAGAGCGGCATTTGCCGAGCTTCTAGAGGTGCTAGCTCGGTTTCTGAGAATGTGATTGCTGGCCCTTTGGAAATTGTTGCCAGTGCCGTAGGTAAGCTGTCAACTGCCATGTCTTCACTAACCATTACCTTCTGTAAGAAATTTCTGAGAGCATCTTGGTGAAGGGTGGACCTTTTGATAAGCTCCAGGACCGATATCTTGGCGGGCACTCGGTCTAGATGATGTAGCAAGTCATATTGAGTACCTGGCAGAGGTTCGGCCTCTTCTTGCTCGGTAGCCGGTTGGGAAGGCTGGGGATTGGAAGTAGTAGGATAGTTTCGATGGAACAACCGCCCGCTCCGTAGGGTGAGGTTTTGTGCCGGCATGGCATCAGGGGACGATATAATTGGCCCGGTGGGGTGGATGAGCGGAATAGGTGGTGTAGGAGGAAGGATTTAGTGGGATGTGATGTTGGTGGATGTTATAAGTGGTGAACGGATGATGGATGAGGGATTGGTGGAAGACGGAGAGGTGATGATGGATGTTGGTATGGGCGGAGGAAAGGCTAGCGGAGGTGTAGTGACGGGTGGATGGCTGGGTGACAGGGTAATGAGGGTAGTGGGGGTAACCAGTTGCGAGGGTGATGGAATTGCGGGTGGCGGTGGGTTCACTGGAGTGGATGTGAATGGGAGAACAACCGGGGAAGGTATTGGGTGTGTAGGTAAGACGATGGAGGAAGTGATGGGGTTGCGGTGATTATGGTGGAGGGCCATTATCTGCGGCGTAGTGCCGTCGTCATCAAAAGACCACCCGACATTAGGAGCCGGGGGTTGGACTACGTTCACCTGGGCTGGTGCCGGTGGTTGAAGCTGTGGAGCGGGAGGATGGTTCGGCATCGGGTCCTGGTGGATTCCCAGATCCTGAACCGGCTGCTGTAGCTATTGCTGTGGCGGCTGCTGCTGTGGCTGTGTTGCTTGTTGTTGCTACACCTGCTGCCTCGGCAGTTGCCTTCTCTTCTCTTTGATTTCAACAATGGCCCTGTGCATCTCGGCCCAATCAATTCTCTATCCTTCATGAAGGTCATATACCAGATCCCTGAACTGAAAGCATCCTTTGATTGTGTGGCACGGCTGCCTGTGGAACATGCAATACTTCGTTTGATCAACGGCCGGGTTCCAGTTGGGCCGTTCGGAGGAAGTTGTATAGCATTAACTGACATGAGAGCCGAGAAGATATCTGTGAGGGTTTCTGGCAAGGGTGGATATTGTGCCCTTTTGGGAGCTGGGCGCTTGTTATTGTTGTTGTTGTAGCCGTTGGGTGGAGGGACATTGTGGTATTGTAGAGGTGGTAGTGGTTGTTGTGGTGCGGCAAAGGTATTTTGTGGAGTGGTGAAGGTGGGCGGAGGGTTTTGTGGAGTGACTTGGATGTTTTGGGGAGCGGGATTCTGTGGAGTGCGGGGATTTTGAGGGAAGCGAAAGGGTACGGCTTGAAAAGGAAAAGCAACGGCTTGAACTTGCTCATTCGTTTGGATCCCCTCGGTGACAGGCCCTTGAGGTTTCTTGTGATACTTGGGCTTTTGGTTTTCAAATAATGAGTGTATGGGGGAATCCTTGAACTGCGTCTGAATAAAGCGTGCTCAGCTGTAAAGTTGATGCATGTTGGCTATGTCGTTCATGGCTAGAATATTGCGGAAGGTCGGAGTAGCATTTGAAATTAACAATTTGACCTTTCCTTCCTCCGGAATGTGGCCGGGCACTCTAGTGGCCATCTGCCTCCATCGGTCGGCATAGGTAGCAAATTCCTCTTCTGGTTTCATCTTTTCGGCCACCAGATCTGTGAATGAATATTCCGGGCCAACTCTGTCTTGGAACCTCTGAATAAACTTATCCTTCACTGTCTTGAAGCTCTCGGCGTCTTCCAATGGCAAAGAATAAAACCATTCCAGTGCAACACCATCTAACGATCAGCGAAACAGATACGCCATGAGGCGATCATCGTACTGAAATTGAGCCGACTCGTATAAGAAGTCCCTCACATGAATGAAGGGATTGCTGTTCCCATCATATTTCCTGTAATTGGGGAGCTCTGATTGTGGAGGGAACCGAATGTTCTGAAAGCTAGGAACTGTAACATCTGCCAAGGATTGTGGGCCAACCCGCTTCTGGAGGAAATCGAGTTGCTGTTGCATGGTGGCCCATTTATCAAGTAATTCCTGCTCTCTGGAGGGAGCAGGGGTGGTGAGAGATGATGGTTGAAATTGAGGAGCGGAAGGGTGGACTGTAGCAGGAGGTGGGAGCCCACAAGAAGGAGCAGAAGGATAAACGGCCAAGGTAGGGGGGCCATAAGAAGGATATTGGGCCGGAGACTGACCCAGATTAGAGTGGGCTTGGACAACCCCTGGCTGAGGGCGTGAGAAATCTGAAGGGCCCATAAAGACTTGTGAAACCATTGGGCTAGACATATGATGATCCAACTAAATGAAAGAAGGGATGACAAACTTCCCCATGTCAAAAGATTGCTGGGCCTAAGTAGAAGATTGGCCCATCTCCATGCCAGCAAAGGTGATGGTCCGGGGTTGGACCGGAGTAAGATCAATCGGAGTGGGCTGGATGGAAGGCCCACCAACTCTAGGTTGGTCGATGGAGGGATTGGATTGACCCTACATAATCGTGGGAGGGGAGATATTGGATCCTTGCATGCCCTGATAGACAGCTTGGAGTTGGGCCGGATCCAATTGGGCCATCATTTGGAGAATGGAGCCCGCATAAGGAGAAGAGAAAGAAGAGGTGGCTTGACCGCCTTCCATGGGGGTAGGGGACGGAAGTGGGGATGTCCCCTCTCCAGAAGGGAATGAGGTAACCCTAGCAGGGTTTTCAAGAAGTCCTTGAGGAAGGGAATCCTCTTGGGAACGGGGAGGATTGAAAGAAGCCATGGTGGATTGGAAAAGCGGGTTTGAGTAGAACTTGGAGAAGGAATTAACCCTAGGAGGTGCTTCCAACGGACGAAAACAACTCCACATGCAACAGACAACCTTGACAAGATGCAAACAACACAAACAATCACACAATGAGCAACCAAACTTAGATTATTTCTAACAAAGATGTAAGTGACAAGAGATGAAGACACTCAAAATCAACCGAGTTGTTTAAGATGATGTGACAAGATTTTTGTGATTTCTCCTTTGGAACTTTAGTAGATTGATTAGGATGTGCTCTCAACAATAGGTTCCTGATAGGAGAGGGTGTAAGGCTTGGTTTGACTCTAAATGTGATCACTCCTTCACTTATACGATCCTAGACACGGGGTGGGAAAGGTACAACCGGCCCGACGTCCGTGTGGGAATCCACAGCTCGTGGGGACTTATGGAGGTCCCTAGTGTGATTTCCTAGTCGGCCCCAAGGAATGTGAAGACGAGAGGTCCGCACACCAAGGTAGGAAAATGCAATCTAATGTATGAGAATATGCATGAACCTATGTGCACCGGAGTGCATGCAAATTCTAACCTAGAGTCTAGCAAACAAGTATGCAAACAATGATATGAGTAACTGAACTAATTGAGGAGGAGATCAGATAACACCCAAGCAAAAGATCACAGCAGAAATTGCGGAAAGGAAATACACCTCGGGATGCGTACCTATCTGGAGTATATAACGGTCTAGGAGACCCGCGTCAGAAGTATGTAACGGTCGAAGACCAGACCGTCATAAGCAATGTAACGCAGAGACTATAGACCGTCAGAGGAGCCAGGGAATCAGAAACAGCAGGGAAATAGAAGGGAAATCTGGGAAAAACCACACAAGGAAATGATGGCAGGTATAAAACAGAGTTCAAAACACGATTGGCACAAGTTGTCCCACCGTGATCGCCAAAAAATTATCTGTTGATTTGTTTTGCTTCCTTCTCTTGTTTGTGGTTTGTGGTGATAAAGATGATAAGCAAAAATCAATGATCTCAATCAACCCAAGGACATGTGAACCATGAACCTAGGCAATCAAAACAAGCTCTAGCATGGGCAATGCTATCTCAATCGAACTATACTAAAGAAGGCAAAGAAAAACACACGCCGGAGCGTGGAACAAGGAGTAAATAGAAACACACCACGTGGGTGAAACAAGTAAAGGAAATAAGAGATATGAGAGAGAAATCAATGCCCAATACTAAGGAAAGAACGTGATCGCCACCAAGGTAATAAAACAAGCCAAAGACCTGGTCAATACCTTAGAAATAGGAGGATGATGCACCCGCCCACGGGAGAGAGAAACCAGTAAAATCTACAGATCTGCTAAATGTAACGGTCCAGACCCTGTGCGTCACAGAAGTGTGACGGTCGCTTGATGAACCGTTAGAGAATCCTGACATGCCTGCACAAGACCGTCCGAGAACCTGCAGTAACAACCTGTGAATTCTTTGAACTCCAAACCTTCCAGCTGGCCAGAAAGCTTGGGCCTCGTCTAATGAACTCTGTGAACCTGCCAAAGAACGTGAAACACAAGCAAATAATCCCAAATTAGCCCTTTAAACAAGCATAGTATCAATTCTTAAAGAACTTAAGATCATGCAAAAGGAAAGGGGAATACCGGGGAAGTTTTGGTTTTTTAACCCCTTTGGGCATTTTAAAACGTAGGAAGGATGTTTAGATGATGAAAATAATGGAGAACGTGAGAGAAAGGAGTGGGGCAATGCTGTGATGAGAGGAAGAAGAGGAGAACACAAATATGCAAATTATGAACTTTGAAACCCAAAACCGGAGTACTCCCTTGATTGTGATGCAGATGGAGGTGAAAGAAGACCCCTCTTAGATGAAGATGGCTCCAGAAAGCGGCGGCACTTCGACACAAACTCCAGATTTTTCCTCCTCAGGCCATGAAGTTAAGGATGCTATTTATAGACCCTCAAAATCTCTGGTCGAGCAGAGGATAATCCAGCAAGAAAAGAGGATAACTCTTAGCAAACTCTTGAAGATAATACTCCCAAGAGTCCATAGAAACAAACAGAAGGTTCTGAGGATCAGATTTGAAAGAGAAATCACAAGATCAAACTCTTATCTCGACCATGGAGTAGCAGAGAAAAGGCCTGAACTGCCAGGACTCTCTGTTGGATGTAACGGCTGCTCGACAGACCGCCACATGAATGTAACGCCCAATGGAGAGACTGTCACATTCAACCTTATCTCAAAAGAGATAAGATCAACGGAGGCAAGCTCAAACAATAGGACTCTTGAATGAATGTAACGGCCACGGGAGGACGCGTTAGAGGAACGTAACGGCTGCACGACAGACCGTTAGAATCAGTGGATAGGCCAAAGATAAGGATTGAAACAAAGGCCTTAAGTCTCAAGACTCTTCAAGATGCAACGGTCTAGGGCTGATGCGTCAGAAGGATGTAACGCCCCCGGTATGGACCGTTAGAAACAATAAGAATCAAAAAAGAAATAAGAGTTTGCTAAGCTTCATCCATCGAAAACACCACTAGGAACCAAACTCAACCAAGAGGAGAAGACCCATGAAATAGACCTTTAACTGATCAAGAAAGCTCAATGAAGAGTGAACAACTCGGAGCATCATATAGAATGAACAAGGAGATGACCCGACTTATCGGTCACAAAACGGGTGTCAACAGCGACGAGAGGAGTCCAACCAGCGCGGGCAACCCTTGGCGCGAGACTCGCGCCGAGAGGGGTTCGTGCCGGGAGTGCTTCCAAAATGAGGGTTTTAGGGGTTTTGAAGTAAAAGCTTCAGAGCTTTGGGTATTTTGAAAAGGGGGGTTTGTTCAACGATTCAACGACTAGTTCAGACGATCATAGAGAGGGTGATTCAGGGAGGAGATGACCTTCCTTCTAGGGCCTCACTGGGAGTGGAATCATGCACGGAAACTCACTGTTCTGGTTCGGATTCATCCTTATTCATTTTACAGACGAGAAGCAATGAGATAGACTGTCTCAGGCTATCGACGTGGGTACGAAGTTGAAAGGAAACATAGTATAAAACCCTTCAACAGATCTGGAAGAGCAAACAGTAAAACATGCCTAGTTCTCAGTATCCATAGTACATAGTGAACCTCGGATGCAGAGATAGAAAGAAAGAGGGAAAGGAAGTTTTAGCCCTCTTTTATTAACCATTCATCCAATCAGCATACATGCGTTTAGTCCAGAAGAAAATCTAAATGAGAAAATCATACATAGACTCTATCCCTGATAGCAGGGCTACATTAGCATTCGATGCTACTGGAGCAAGGATGCTCGAAAACAAACACAAGAGGAGAAGTGGATATTCAAATTAAGAGACAGGGGAAAGGGAAGCTGTAGCCCCTCTTTTATTAACCATTCATCCAATCAGCATACATGCGTTTAGTCTAGAAGAAAATCTAAATGAGAAAATCATACATAGACTCTATCCCTAATAGCAGGGCTACATTAGCATTCGATGCTACTGGAGCAAGGATGCTCGAAAAAAAACACAAGAGGAGAAGTGGATATTCAAAATAAGAGACAGGGGAAAGGGAAGCTGTCGCCCCTCAGGGCATCTTGGAACTGATCCCACCTTGACTCTCCCTTCGAATCTCTGCGGACCTCTCTTCTCCTCAGCTTTTTAGAGGGCTCTCGAGCTCCCTTTTCCTTTGGTGGCTACGACTCTTCTTTTTTTTTCTCCCCCTTCCTCTCTCTCTTCTCTTTTCGTTTCGAAGGGCAGCCTTCTTATAGAGGGATGGCCCTCATCCTATCGGCGTGAGCTCCCCGGTGCGCCAGCATCTAGCTTCCCGGCGTGGGCAGCCCTCGACGCGTCTTAGTTCACATTGGGCTTGGCCCATTTTCTATCATCCGGCGCCGAATCCATCTAATGGGCTCCTTCAGATGGCATGGTGGGCTTCATGGTATATATATTTATTCTTCCTGGGGCTTGTTTAACACCTTGCGTTCACGAACATGTGAGGCACTGTGAATCCCATTTCTGGAGAATCAGAATTGTCTGAGCATCCTCTTCAGCAGGCAGATGATTGCCTGAATGTTGGTATAGTTTTATCAGCCTGACTATCTGAATGATAGCAGTACTGGACAGCGGCCTAGCCAGGGATGGCTTTAGCCGAGCAAAGTGTTAGGAGTAGTGGGTCTCTTCTATTCTAATTCTCAGAACTTCCAGGGACAGTGCGGGAGCCGCACCACTGGTTGGCCTTCAGAGCCTTGAGTCTGATTCAGTCTCTTTTGATATATTTTAGGTGTCAACAGCATCCATGTGGGAATCCTAGGCTCGCGGAGACTTACGGAGGCCTTGAAACATGATCACCTAATCTAGTGGAAGGAATATCCAACGGAGAGGATCACAAGCCTAAGAAGGTGTTCCTATCAAGTGCAAGTGTAACTAATAGCATCGCACCGGGATACATGCTATATACATAAGAAATACTAGAGAGATGAGAGGGAATCGTGTATAGCAGCGATCAAACCTCAATGAAACAAGTCCCATAAACCATATGAAATTTACTTTAATACAAAACTATATGGTTTTGGCATGAAATTAGCATACGATTAAAATAAGCTTATGAATTCATGAGGGCATGAAATCTATCATGATTGATGTACAATACAACCAAAATCATGAATATGAAGTCATAACTAGGGTTAAGACCTAATTACCTAAGCTTACCATATATGTAATAGGGTTGATCTGCATTCTGTTTAGAGTTAATAGGAAGCAGAATACGGGAATATGAAAGCGGTTTATCTAGAACCGCTATTATACAGCCGCGGTTAGTCTGGAACTGCTATCGAACAACAGCGGTTTCTGTGAAATCACCTTCTGACTACAACAGTCTGAAGATATATGATGCGTGCAAGGCCTATCTTAGGGCTATAAATGCAAGAGAAGTATGAGAATCAAAGGAATAACATGTAGAAGCATGTTTACAATGAAGAGTGTTCATGAAAGACATGAATCATACCAAAAGTTCTTATCTTTAGTTAAAAGTGCAAGGTTATGCATGCTGAAATAACCTATGTTGGGTTCTGTGCGCCCCCTCCTTGTCTCTCACAATGGTTTTGATGATTCTAATATATTGTGTGTTTTATGTTTGCTTTAAAGTGAAAACATTGTGTGCTTGTTTAGTGTTAGTTGTCTTAATGATAAACAAGCTAACATGATTATCTTGTAGAAAACATCATGAACTCATATGCCTTGTCTCTGACAATGGTTTTGATGATTCTAATATATTGTGTGTTTTATGTTTGCTTTAAAGTGAAAACATTGTGTGCTTGTTTAGTGTTAGTTGTCTTAATAATAAACAAGCTAACATGATTATCTTGTAGAAAACGTCATGAACTCATATGTTGCTATCTTGTCTTGCAGGTCTGAAATGCATGGTGGATATCATGAATGTGATTCATGCATAGTGCATTTGACACCTTGGAGCCTGCCTTTCACATGCTTGAATCCTATAACACCCTTGCTATGTATGGAAATGCTTCATGTTGATAATCATGAAATCTTGATATTTGGCATACTAATATTGCTAGTTTGAGTTTAGATTGGTCTTGACTGAACCTTGAGTTCTGGACTGAATTTACAAGTCATAGCTTTTGATGTGTTCAAAACTGTAATATTGAGTTGGAAAAATGGTTTCTCAAAGAGTCTTCATGTTTAGGTTGATTTCTGAATTTCCCTTTCAAGACCTTGTTTGAATGGTGCTTTGCAAACTCGCAAAGGCATGTCATGAATGGAGGTTATTGAGTTTACAGTTGCTTTGGACTCCCCTTTAACTATCTTGGATTGAACTTAAATGTCCTGGATTGAATTCAGATTTGTTGAACTGAACTTGAATTCCTGGACTACATACAACTCATTATTGACCTGCTTTAATCATGATTGATGTGTGAGATTGTGTGGAAATTGGGGTTCCTTGAATTGCAATTAAATTGGTTGAAAGTGTTGGAATCATCTCTATGAATGGTTGGAATACCAACTTATTGACTGTAGGATTGGAACAAGGAAGCTGGTTCTTTCATTTGTTTATATTCTCAATCAATATGGTTTTGTGCTAAATGGATTGTGTGATTTCAGAAAATCTTGCACTGCATGCTAAATTCATATACGCAGTTTATATGAGCTTAGACAGCTTTGGACTAAACTTGTACTTATGGGCATTCGATTGAACTCGAGTTAAGAATTGGCTGCTTGGATCACATTTGATATGAGCTTATGAAGAATTTGGTTTGAATAGCCCTTAATAACTCATATGTGTTGTTGCATTTCAATGTACAAACATGCAGGATGAACAAGTTTTGTCAATGTGATTGAGCATTCAGTTACATTGGTTCAATATTGACATGCTGTTGAATTTTCATTTAGTGCAGGTTCATATAGTCCTCAAAGTCATGGATCCATGGTAAGACTTTGCTTCTGAATTTGACTTTGGTTCTGAATTTGATTATCTATACCTTGATTGGGTTTGAAATGGTTTTTCATGTACTGGGTTGGCATGAGTCTCATGCCTGCTCTACTTGACTATCTTGAGGATTGTTGATGGTCTTTTGGCTTCCCACGTTTCCTTGTCAATCTCAAGACTTTATGGTTGAATAAATTTCCATGTGCTTTGATTGGATTCGGTTCATGTATTTTGGCCTTGGGGTTTATTTGGTTGCTTAATTATCCCTTATTTAATCGAGGCTCATGTTGCATCATGCTTATTTTGATTGCTAAAATTTCTTGCAAAAATTGGTTTTATTTGTGTTGAAATTAGGCTTGTATATGGGTATCCATGTCATATGTGCTCAAGTGATTGATACTTGAACTTTGAATGATTGTAGTGTGGTATTTCAATGAGTTTTATTGAGCTTTTCCACTGTGAGGAAAAGTGTCGACCCATGGGGTCGACACTTTATATTGAGTTATGCTGTTTTAACTAAAACAGAACCCCTGATAAAAAAGGTCAACCCCATGGGTCGACACTTTTTACCTTGGGTCCTGATTTTGTCTCAGGACAGAACCTCGTGAAAAAAAGGTCGACCCCATGGGTCGACACTTTTGTCTAAATTCTGGATTTCGTATTTTTTGCAGAACTCGTTGATACGAGTGTCGACCCTAGAGGTCGACACTTTGTCTGCTACGTCCGGATCGGGTTTGTCGGTTTGGTTTCGAACTCTGATTTCTTAGGTCCGATTGGCTTGCCCTTTTACCCCATTACCCCTAGGGTTTCTACCCTTGGCTGGGTGTGGTTTTGAGATGGCTTAAGCATGGGTTTTATGGTCCGAAGTTGTGGTTTTCTCTTGGGTATAACTATGCCATGATTTCCATCGGATGAAGCATCCTCCCCCTTGTGCTAACACGTTCTATCTATTTGCATGAATAGGAGCTGAGGGCTTCGCACACTTCGCTGAAGGAGGAAGAAGGAGCTACAAAATCTCACAACCTTGAGCTCAGATCTGGAGGCAACTGTCCCGGATCTTCACCGTCTGCCGGCTTGGGCGTTCATCTCTCAGGCCCTTTTTTCCCATTACCCCTAGGGTTTCTACCCTTGGTTGGGTGTGGTTTTGAGAGGGCTTAAGCATGGGTTTTATGGTCCTAAGTTGTGGTTTTCTCTTGGGTATAACTATGCCATGATTTCCATCGGATGAAGCATTCTCCCCCTTGTACTAACACGTTCTATCTATTTGCATGAATAGGAGCTGAGGGCTTCACACTCTTGGCTGAAGGAGGAAGAAGGAGCTACAAAATACCACAACCTTGAGCTCAGATCTGGAGGCGACTGTCGCAGATCTTCACCATCTGTCGGCTTGGGCGTTCATCTCTTCAAGGACCAGCTGCTTCTTCTCTTCGTGGTTCATCATTATTAGTGCACCTTTCCATCTATCTTCGAGTTGCATTGAAGAATCTAAAGGGGGATCTCTTGCTCCTTCATTTCCATATTCTGTCTTAGCATAGATATGTTGGCTGCAATTTCTACATAGTAAACATGGAAAGAAAAGACGGTTTGGCCGCAAGGTTGAGAGGGAGAACGTTTTCTGAGGGTTTCACTCTTGTTTCATCTTGTAGGAACGTTCTTGGTCAAGGGAACTCAAAGATTCATCCATTCTATCAAGCCTTCATGTGGGGAACAAGCTAGATCTGCAGTCGAGTTCGTGGGTCTTCATACCTGAAGAAGATCGACCTTCCCTCACCTTGAAAGCTTCAAAGATATCATCTCAAGGCCGTCCATATATTAAGGATATACTTCTCCATCCCTCTTTAGTTTATTTTGAAAATTCTTCCTCAGTCTATTCTGAGTACGAGCATGTATTGAATATTCTATTGCTTTATTGAACTCGAAATACACTGTGTGTGGGCGGAGTTATATCTCCGCGTGTGTGGGTTTATTGTGGGGAAGCACTCCTCGTGTGGTGTTGTGTGTGGACGGAGCTGCGACTCCGTGTGGTTGTTGTGTCCGGGGTACGTTCCCCGAACGTGTGTGTGTGTGCTGCAGTGGCAGCGTGTTGAGGCAAGGCCTCATGTGTGTATTACTACAGAAGCAGCGTGTGTGTGGTTGGGGTTCATCCCCGTGTTGCTACTTCGGTAGCGTGTTAGTGAAGCCTCACCGGGTTTGGTGAGGGGTGGACGTAGGGAGCCCGTCGTGATCCCAAACCACCTAAAAATCCTTGTGTTCATTGTGATTGCCTGTGTGACTGACCATTTCTCCTATCTCCCTTCACAGGTTATCTTATTGATTTTTATTTCACTACACCACTACACTTCGCTAGCTCTGCTATCATTTATTAGTAATTGTTCATCGCTTGTTGGATTGGTTGTCCGAGTGAGATCGGAAAGATTGAGAGAATATCTTAATCTCACTTGAAGTTTTTGTTAATCAACGTTGTTAATTCTACATCTGTTAAGAAAGTTGTTAAAATCCACCATCTCGGCAAGGGGACAATTCAACCCCCCTTCTTGTCCGCCATCTCTCTGGGCCAACAATTGGTATCAGAGCCCAATCTCTGATTTTTTAACGGACCTCACGGTCTAGGAATAAAGATCATTTTCATGATGGCTAGCTTGAATTCTATTCTTGTTTACAATGGATTTGAATATGCTTCTTGGATAGGAAAGTTTTATATGTGGATTTGTGGTTTTGATCCGAAACTCATGAGCTTAATCTCTCATGGTCCACATGTCTTACCCAAAAATGAATTAAGGTGGACTGATGAACATAAGAAAATGAATTCGGATAATTTGTTTGTTTTGAATGCTCTTAAGGCTGCCTTGGACACTAATCAATTTCCATTTATTTTGTCTTGTAGGACAGCCAAAGAAATTTGGGACGGGCTGATCGAAGCCCAAAAAGAAAGTTGCAACGATGGTGACTGCTTAGTTGTAAACAATGAAATTGAGCGTCAAAGCGAGGAGAGTTCAAAGGTAAACTCTAACTCCGACTCTGATGAGGAAAACGATTTGAGCTATGATGAATTGATGGATGCTTATGATGAGCTAGTTGATAGATACAAAGCACTAAAATCTGAAAATAGAAAAATGAAAAAGAAACTTCATGATGTTTCACTTGTTAATTCTTCATGTGCAAAGTGCTTTGAAATTGAAAATGCTTGTCATGTTGATTCACCATGTATTAAATGTTCTGAGCTTAGGAAGCTGAATGAAAGCCTATTACTTGAAGTTAATATGCATAAAGAAAAAATGTCAATTCTGGAAACTGAGAATAAAACCCTCATTGCAAATCTTTCAGAACTTGAAAGCATCGAAAAGGATTCTAGAAGTAAATTGAGATGTTCGGAAAGTGATCAAGTCTTGCTCAATAAGCTTCTACAGAATGAAAAGCTTGCTAAAGAAATTGATAATTTGAAAAATCAAAACAATTTGTTGGTTGACAAACTCAATACACTTGAAAAGGGAAAACATGTTGTTGTTGATGATTATGAAAATCTTCATGCTATGGAACAAGAGATTGCTAGTTATAAAACTGTAAATTCTCCCTTGAATGAAAAGGTAACTTCATGTGAAAAAGAAATTGCTGATCTTGAAATACACATCACAACATTGGAAAAGGAAATCGAAAGTTTGAATGAATCATTATCTTTGAGTGATAAAGAAAATGAAAAACAAGAAGATATTGTTGATTGCTCATGTGTGCATAAAAAACCCCCAAATGTTAAACATGCTCATGCACCAAGAAAAAGAAGAAATGTCTTTTGTGACTATTGTGACAAGTTTGGCCACGAAATATATGATTGCTTCCTGATGAAACTTGATGATGATGAGGCCTTAAAGTCAAGAATGAAAGTAGTTGTTGGCTCTAAAGATCATGTGAAACCCATTAGGAAAATATTTAACTCTCATTGCTTTTATTATGGGTTGCATGGTCATACTTTTGAAAATTGTTTCATGAAAGAAAATGATGATATTTGGTTTGTCAACAAAAATCTTTCATGTCATTATTGTGGCAAATATGGACATGTAATGAATGACTGTTATGTGATGAAAGAAGATGATAATCGGTTCAAGAAAAGAAACTCTTCTCATTATTTTTACTGTGGCCTGAATGGATACTCAATGGATGATTGCTCCATGATGAGGGCCGATGATGAATGGTATGAGAGGAAAAATAAGAAAAATACATTTAGTTATGATAGAACTAACCCCTCAGGACCCAAGATGGCTTGGGTACCCAAATCGTCAAAATGAGAATTTGTTTTGCAGGGGCACCTCAAGAACAAAGAAAATGTCTATAAATAAAAGGATCTCAAGGTGAGAAAGAAAATTGGTTTTGTTTTGAAAATCACATTGCTCTGGTTCTCCTTGAAACATCTGAGAGGGTAAAAATTATGTTTGGAAGAAAAAGTTTGCAATTAAACATTTGCATCTCTGTTTTACTAACTCTTGTCAATTTTTGGAAATGTTGAGAAATTTTGTTCTCCATGATGAAATGACTTGAGCACTTCTAATTCCACATCATGTGAATAAACTTAGGTTTCAAATGCATTACTATGCAGATATATAGTTGTTCATACACGCTTCTCTTTTGTTTTTGCAAATAACAACACACATTTGCATACTTGTGAATAAGAATGATTTTCAATCATCTTTCCTAGTTACATGCATATACTTGCATATCATTGCATACTTCTGTGCTTGAATGCCATGATTATTCGGTATATAAAATGGTGTTAGTAGAAGGTTGGATTATATTCAGCCGGAAGCTTTCACTACGTGTGAGGTGGTGTTCGGACCTACGTTCTCCGCCAAATACCGATAATCAATCTGCTTGAAGTCATTGGAAAATCTCTGGTTGAATGCATGTATATACTTATACAACCACTTTTTGACTTCTTCTATGACTCATCCCTTGCTAAATGAAATTGCATTGATTTAGACATGTTTGTAACATGACATATATTAAGGGGGAGAATTTTTATAACCGTGCATACATTTAGGGGGAGACATTACTGTGTTAAGACTAATTCATCTTTTACATTCAATACAACCACCCACACAAAATGTACCCTTTTGAGATAATGATTCAATCTAATAAGGATTACTATTTTCTACTCTACACTTTTGAGGACTATTGATTCTCTACATAGAAATTACATGTCTCGTGAGGAAAGAGTTGTTTACCCCGTCAAAAATCATATAAGTGAAACGTAGATCTGAGTAGCCGGGAATCCCCCCTGAAATAAAGGAGGAAACTCGCATCGAAAGGAGAAACTAATCCATATTAAAAATAAGTGTGATTTGCCACCGAGTAGCCGGGAAGTGCCCCTGAGACAAAGGGTACAACTCGCGTCAAAAAGTGTCTCATCCACATCATAAAAAGTGATGAGACTGAGTAACCGAGAATTGCCCCTGAAACAAAGGGCATGACTTGTGTCAAAAGGTTAGTCACACTGTTTTCAGTAATTAAAAATTGGGGTCATACGTAGCTACCAATACTCGAGCATTGTGTGTGAAAGTGTATTGATGAGAAGTTCTTTTTAGTGTTCTTTAAAAAATCTGATTTTCCATATTGACTTGAACTTCATTGCTCAATCTTCACATATGCACCTTGGGTTTGATTGTTTGAATGTCCTCTATGAATCAGTCATCTTTCATGGTTAATGTAGCACTTTATTTATGTAAGCACGACCTTCTTAGTATTATTCATGCATTTCATGTTCAACGATCAATTGCATTATCCTTACACCCGTCCCGAAGGGACTTGCATGAGTCTATACTTAACTATGCATGCTTGAGTGCCTGAATGCTTGATCTGTCTGTTCATATCATGCTTCATTTCATTTACATGCATCTATAGGTTACACATGTAGAAAACATGTTAAATAACCCATTGTCAACTGATTTTTGATACTTGACAATCTGGGGAAAATAACGTGCTTTTTAGCACTATACATTTTGTGCATACTTAGGTTTCACTTTTGTATATAGTTTCCTTATACTACTTGTGCATAATTAGTTACACATATACCAAAAATTACAAAAATTGAGCAGTTGCACTTATCTCACACATCTTCTGATTGTACATCATATTCCAAACTGTTGCTTGCTTCTTAGTTTGTACACCTTCCCTTAATGGGAGGTTAATTGCTGGGTTCATGTGCGCATGTCTCATTCATGTTTGGAATCTACATTGTTGCCTCTTGTCCCCCATTTTTTTGATAATGCCAAAGGGGGAGAGATATTTGTTGAATAGTCACAATATATTATCATCATCAAAAAGGGAGAGATTGTTGGGTTCTGTGCGCCCCCTCCTTGTCTCTGACAATGGTTTTGATGATTCTAATATATTATGTGTTTTATGTTTGAATTAAAGTGAAAATATTGTGTGCTTGTTTAGTGTTAGTTGTCTTAATGATAAACAAGCCAACATGATTATATTGTAGAAAACGTCATGAACTCATATGCCTTGTCTCTGACAATGGTTTTGATGATTCTAATATATTGTGTATTTTATGTTTGCTTTAAAGTGAAAACATTGTGTGCTTGTTTAGTGTTAGTTGTCTTAATGATAAACAAGCTAACATGATTATCTTGTAGAAAACGTCATGAACTCATATGTTGCTATCTTGTCTTGCAGGTCTGAAATGCATGGTGGATATCATGAATGTGATTCATGCATAGTGCATTTGACACCTTAGAGCCTGCCTTTCACATGCTTGAATCCTATAACACCCTTGCTATGTATGGAAATGCTTCATGTTGATAATCATGAAATCGTGATATTTGGCATACTAATATTGCTAGTTTGAGTTTAGATTGGTCTTCACTGAACCTTGAGTTCTAGACTGAATTTGCAAGTCATAGCTTTTTATGTGTTCAAAACTATAATATTGAGTTGGAAAAATGGTTTCTCAAAGAGTCTTCATGTTTAGGTTGATTTCTGAATTCCCTTTTAAGACCTTGTTTGAATGGTGCTTTGCAAACTCTCAAAGGCATGTCATGAATGGAGGTTATTGAGTTTACAGTTGCTTTGGACTCCCCTTTAACTATCTTGGATTGAACATAAATGTCCTGGATTGAATTCAGATTTGTTGAACTGAACTTGAATTCCTGGACAACATACAACTCATTATTGACCTGCTTTAATCATGATTGATGTGTGAGATTGTGTGGAAAATGGGGTTCCTTGAATTGCAATTAAATTGGTTGAAAGTGTTGGAATCATCTCTATGAATGGTTGGAATACCAACTTATTGACTGCAGGATTGGAACAAGGAAGCTGGTTCTTTCATTTGTTTATATTCTCAATCATAATGGTTTTGTGCTAAATGGATTGTGTGATTTCAGCAAATCTTGCACTGCATGCTAAATTCATATATGCAGTTTATTTGAGCTTAGACAGCTTTGGACTGAACTTGTACTTATGGGCATTTGGTTGAACTCGAGTTAAGAATGGACTGCTTGGATCACATTTGATATGAGCTTATGAAGAATTTGGTTTGAATAGCCCTTAATCACTCATATGTGTTGTTGCATTTCAATGTACAAACATGCAGGATGAACAAGTTTTGTCAATGTGATTGAGCATTCAGTTACATTGGTTCAATATTGACATGCTGTTGAATTTTCATTTAGTGCAGATTCATATGGTCCTCAAAGTCATGGATCCATGGTAAGACTTTGCTTCTGAATTTGACTTTGGCTGTGAATTTGATTATCTATACCTTGATTGGGTTTGAAATGGTTTTTCATGTACGGGGTTGGCATGAGTCTCATGCCTGCTCTACTTGACTGTCTTGAGGATTGTTGATGGTCTTTTGGCTTCCCACATTTCCTTGTCAATCTCAAGACTTTATGGTTGAATAAATTTCCATGTGCTTTGATTGGATTCGGTTCATGTATTTTGGCCTTGGGGTTTATTTGGTTGCTTAATTGTACCTTATTTAATCGAGGCTCATGTTGCATCATGCTTATTTTGATTGCTAAAATTCCTTGTAAAAATTGGTTTTATTTGTGTTGAAATTAGGCTTGTATAAGGGTATCCATGTCATATGTGCTCAAGTGATTGATACTTGAACTTTGAATAATTGTAGTGTGGTATTTCAATGAGTTTTATTGAGCTTTTCCACTGTGAGGAAAAGTGTCGACCCATGGGGTCGACACTTTATATTGAGTTATTCTGTTTTAACTAAAACAGAACCCCCGGTAAAAAAGGTCGACCCCATGGGTCGACACTTTTTACCCTGGGTCCTGATTTTGTCTCAGGACAAAACCTCGTGAAAAAAAGGTCGACCCCATGGGTCAACACTTTTGTCTAAATTCTGGATTTCGTATTTTTGGCAGAACTCGTAGATACGAGTGTCGACCCTAGAGGTCGACACTTTGTCTGCTACGTCCGGATCGGGTTTGCCGGTTTGGTTTCGATCTCCGATTTCTTAGGTCCGATTGGCTTGCCCTTTTACCCCATTACCCCTAGGGTTTATACCCTTGGTTGGGTGTGGATTTGAGAGGGCTTAAGCATGGGTTTTATGGTCCTAAGTTGTGGTTTTCTCTTGGGTATAACTATGCCATGATTTCCATCGGATGAAGCATCCTCCCCCTTGTACTAACACGTTCTATCTATTTGCATGAATAGGAGATGAGGGCTTCGCACTCTTGGCTGAAGGTGGAAGAAGGAGCTACAAAATACCACAACCTTGAGCTCAGATATGGAGGCGACTGTCACAGATCTTCACCGTCTGCCGGCTTGGGCGTTCATCTCTTCAAGGACCAGCTACTTCTTCTCTTCGTGGTTCATCATTATTAGTGCACCTTTCCATCTATCTTCGAGTTGCATTGAAGAATCTAAAGGGGGATCTCTTGCTCCTTCATTTCCATATTCTGTCTTAGCATAGATATGTTGGCTGCAATTTCTACATAGTAAACATGGAAAGAAAAGACGGTTTGGCCGCAAGGTTGAGAGGGAGAACGTTTTCTGAGGGTTTCACTCTTGTTTCATCTTGTAGGAACGTTCTTGGTCAAGGGAACTCAAAGATTCATCCATTCTATCAAGCCTTCATGTGGGGAACAAGCTAGATCTGCAGTCGAGTTCGTGGGTCTTCATACCTGAAGAAGATCGACCTTCCCTCACCTTGAAAGCTTCAAAGATATCATCTCAAGGCCGTCCATATATTAAGGATATACTTCTCCATCCCTCTTTAGTTTATTTTGAAAATTCTTCCTCAGTCTATTCTGAGTACGAGCATGTATTGAATATTCTATTGCTTTATTGAACTCGAAATACACTGTGTGTGAGCGGAGTTATATCTCCGCGTGTGTGGGTTTATTGTGGGGAAGCACTCCTCGTGTGGTGTTGTGTGTGGACGGAGCTGCGACTCCGTGTGGTTGTTGTGTCCGGGGTACGTTCCCCGAACGTGTGTGTGTGTGCTGCAGTGGCAGCGTGTTGAGGCAAGGCCTCATGTGTGTATTACTGCAGAAGCAGCGTGTGTGTGGTTGGGGTTCATCCTCGTGTTGCTACTTCGGTAGCGTGTTAGTGAAGCCTCACCGGGTTTGGTGAGGGGTGGACGTAGGGAGCCCGTCGTGATCCCAAACCACCTAAAAATCCTTGTGTTCATTGTGATTGCCTGTGTGACTGACCATTTCTCCTATCTCCCTTCACAGGTTATCTTATTGATTTTTATTTCACTACACCACTACACTTCACTAGCTCTGAGATCTGTTATTAGTAATCGTTCATCGCTTGTTGGATTGGTTGTCCGAGTGAGATCGGAAAGATTGAGAGAATATCTTAATCTCACTTGAAGTTTTTGTTAATCAACGTTGTTAATTCTACATCTGTTAAGAAAGTTGTTAAAATCCGCCATCTCGGCAAGGGGACAATTCAACCCCCCTTCTTGTCCGCCATCTCTCTGGGCCAACAACCTAGATGCATAGTCGTGATAAAACATGAAATACGCTGTGTACGGAGCATGAAAGTGCATGAAACTAGATGGATTTTATTCCTAACACGTTAGTTTAGCCATCCATGAGATAACCTACCTTAGGATTGTTCCCTAGACTTAAAATTTATTACTGGAAGGACATCCAAGTTCCTGCGCGTCCTGCGTAGAACCTCCAACTTCCAGACACTCTAACTCTTTATCCTCTGGTCCTAAATTCGTGAAATTTGGAGGGTGATGAGAAGATATAAAGGGGAACAACTTTTTCTAAAGGATGAACTTAAAAATATCTCGATTTAGGTCCCTAACCTCCTGATCTTCACTCACCAAATGTGTCCGTTCCTGCGTAATCTGGGTAGAAACAACGACTTCTAATCCTCCGAACTCTTTGGATGCTTGGCCTCCTATCACGAAATTTTGCAGCGGGTTAGATAATACTCACGGAAACATAAAGTTCTAAAGGACCAACATAGAATACTGATGCCTTACCGTTGAACAATGCGTTCCAAAAGTAAGGTTCGCGCAGGTCCAATCTGAGCTCTATTTATAGAATTTGCTAGGGTTTGAGGGATTAGATAGAACTTAGAGTCCAAATTTAGAGTATGATCGATCCCTAAGAGTCCTAGACTAGGTTTCCATACCATGTAGCTTTGAATCATAAAGATTGGAATGCCAAAAATCCCATTTTTCTAGGCCTCTTCAACTCTCGTTCACGGAACTTGGCCGCAGTTATGTTTCGACTGCCTTAGCGAGAACGCGGTTGATCGATAAACTGCATTCTTGCAGTAAAATTCAAAATTTTCATATTTTTTAATTATATCCTATTTATATCTTTTAATTAGCTTATTTATCCCTTTAAATTCCGTAAATAGCCCTGCTGACGTCTCTAGTAACGGGATTGGGCCTAGAGGTCTAGGAAATTGGTTTGTGGGCTTAATTTAAGTGGGCTAAACCCTTTGGTTAATAAAGGGCCTTTAGATTAATTCAATTAACCCATCTTTGCCACTTAAGTCATTTTTAAATGAGAATTAATTATTTTTAAATCCTTAAAATTCCTGAGAAATCCTAGAAAATCCTAGGGTGTTATAGTGGGCTTGTGAGCTCACTGTTGAAGAAACCTCATCGCTGGAGTCAGGATCCCTTGGCCAAGGGCCGACACTTTCCACCTTGAACTCCATCTCTCATCCTCCCCTTATACATAGTAATGTAGAGTCGAGTCTAGGTCTAGGTGAGTCTAGTTCTTGCTTCCCTAATCCTCCTATGAAAACTAGGGGCAGACACATTCCCGCCGGCTACATCAGCCAACTGGCAGAGAGGTGTGCCTAGCAATGTCAGGTCTTCGACTTCATGTCGACTCCTATTCCCCTAGGGGCAGATGAAGTAGAAGGGTCTCCACTAGATGACAATTTAGGGGTTTACGTTTTGGAGGTAGGTGGTGAAGAAGGAATTGAAGAAAGTCAGCTAGAGGACTGCACTGATCATATAGCTCCCTTTATTGATGAGACTAAAATGTTTGATGAGTCTAGCACTTCGATCGATGAATCAACTAAGGAGGTCAATCTTGGCACCAAGGATAACCCGATGATCATTTTGATAAGTGCCAATTTGAGGAAAGAGGATGATGTGAAACAGCCCAAGGTTGACTAAGTTTGAAATGATGAACCTAGGACCAAGACCTGCAAGCATATAAGAGTAATCAACAAGCTTACACAAGCGGCTCACTCGCAAGGCGCACATGATCTCCTGATGGTGACCGGGGATGATGGCAAGGGTCCGAGGGGGAACCCAATCACTTCTAAAGTCCTAGCGGGCTTAGGCTGACCCCTAAGGATCTGGGTTACCCAACTTCGTGGGCGGCTGGCCCGCAGGGCGGGGTTTGGGTGGCACTCACTCCCGGTCCGCGGTGGACACACTCAAGGTAGCATATAAGATCGAGCTCTCTTCTCACCGTCTGACGGGCATGCAAAGCAATACTAAATTTGCAGAATAGAAGCAATCAAGGATAGTACCAGATGCTCACCTGATCGGTGTGAAAACACCGATCCCGCTCGGAGACGAGGGCGCGCCGGGAAGCGTGGGTATACACCCGAACGCTACGGCGATGGCGCTTGACCTGAAAATTAGAAGAAGTACAGCACTACGCCTCTCGCAGGAGGGGGGGGGGGTCTTGGGGTGGGGGTTAACTTAATTACAACCAAAGCTACCTCCACGCAGGGAGGGGCCTTCAGCCGGCCAAGCGGGGAGGGAAGAAAGCGCACTAAACGTAAAGAAAGGGAGCCGACGCCGAATCTGCCACCTTCTGCACTTCTAGATAGTCACTCGCTTATCTGGATGCTGTGACCAGGATGACACCAGAATTTTTCCGAATTCTCTGAACACCGGTTCTGGCCGTGACCGACGCTCGAACAAGGAGGCAGAACTGCTGTCCTGACTGACCCAGGTTCACAACAGTGGGAAGAAGAAAGTGCCACGGGCTCTTCAGAGATCCAATTGGGGCGTGGCTGGTACCGAAAGAACCGATGACAAGCCCTCTTCGAAACGAGGGGCACTGGAACTTCAGCCAATGTCGGAGTAGGCCGCACGAGCTAGAACAGTGACAGGGGGTCGGAGAACACGGGCAGGAAGCAGAGCTGTGCGCCCGGGGGAAGAAATTGAGAAAACTACCTCCGAAAGTCAAAAGGGGCCCCGCTTCTTGATTCTGAAAGCCGACTTGTTGAAGAAGCTCCCGGTCAAGACACGCCTCCAGATCTTCACAAGAGTGGTCGGGGCAGCCTCTGGAATCAGCCTTTGGTCTTCAGTCTGGGTAGAAAGCGCAGCTGGACGAGATCCTCTCCTCTGAACAGCTCCGAACTCGGACGGATGCGGGATCACCACCGTTGGAAAGCTAACTTGCAGACGCTTCCACCGATGTAGGATATGCCACCAGGGGTGTTGAGTTAGATGGACGCAGTCTATCTCCACTAAATGTGGATCTAGAGGGGGGTGAATATATCTAATGCCTATTTAAAAAACCAATGTAAGGTTCAAATGCGGAATATAGGCGAATATGCTAAATCACTAACCTTGATACTAGATTTCAACAGAACCGAATCAAGCTCTTAAAGTAAACAAGACAACTAGTAGCACACAATTCATAGACAATCACACAACCTCAAAACACCCACGATTTTTAGGTGGTTCGGTCAAGGACCTACGTCCACCCCACACTCAACCGAGTATGGCTTACTGCTACGCAGTACAGCTTGCGTCTGCTGGGCACTACAGCTTGGCCAACAACCGCTGATACACAGCTTCACTGGGCACTACCGCTTGCCGACCAGAGGAACAGATCCTCTGCAACTGCTGGGGAAATACAGCTTAACCCGTCCAGTGGAGACTTCCACTGCAAATCCGTTGACTCACAGCTTGAAGAAACAGGAATTCGCAAATGAAAGACAGAAGCAAAACGAAAATGAAAAACCCAAATGGGAATGTAGCTCAAATGAGCAATGCTCAGCTCTGGTTTCTGAACCAAGAGACTGAGATACAACCTCTCAAACAAATACTCTCACAATCTCACTCTCTCGATCAAGCTCTCTCAACTCATCTCTCTTGATCTTCTCTTCTCTCTTTTTCTTCTTCTTTGTTTCTCTTCTCACAGTGGATCGATGGCACTCTGCTACTTTCAGACTTGCTGTATATACTTTGCTATCTTCAGATTTCGATCTCCTTCATCTAAACACCAAGGCTTCAATATATACTGGCAGCATGTGGATAAGGGCGCGTGGTTTCCACGTTTTCCCGCCCATGGAATTCGCCAGATCCGAGGCAACTTTATCCACGTGTCATCATCTGATCACCCCGTCTTCCTGGGATCACGAGCCATGTCAGCAATCCCTGTAGAGAATCCCTGTC